>CM039680.1:222498614-223141114 GCA_022537955.1 Schmidtea mediterranea
CATCCGTCCATATTATAAACTGTGTAGTACACTAATTATGGAAGTTTATTGCCAAAACAAAATTGTCGGTTAATTATCAAATCATTTATCTAGTTTCTTTTATAGCGTTGAGTATTTTGGTAGTAATATTGCATACTCTTTTTTTATCCACCCGCTTATTATTTCACTCCGCCCGACTTGTAAAATTCTCTAGAGAGAACACTGATACAGCAATCTAAGGATTTGTTTGCAAAGCAAGTTTCTCGTTGTTAAACAACGTATTCTTTGTTATGATAAAAATGATTAGATTTTGTTAAAAATTTATGGCTTTTTTAGTTATTAAGTATTTTAATTAAAATAAACGGAAATAGATTGATATTTGATAATTGTAAGGAGTTCAAAACTCCAATTTAACAATCATATAGTTTAAATGTTTTAATTGTGATCAATTAGTTGAAATAACTGTTTGTGTTAAATTTGTATATTAAAATCTATATTATATTAAATTATCTTAGATTAAAGTAATCAAATTTATGATCAATACTAACATCAATATTAATAATTTCCCCCTTTATTCGTTTTAATATTCTAATTTTAATATAATAAATAAAATTTTGGATGAAGATTTGAATTTAATTGTTTACAAATCTATTGACATATAGATTATAATATAAACAATTCCAAATAGGAGAGGACCTAGAAAATTCTATCAAAGATTAGGTGATCAAAGGTTTTTCTGATCAACGAAAACAATTAAGATGCAAGTAATTTTTACCATAGCATTACTGGACATCTCACTAAGGCTGATTAGACTTTAATAAATAATTAGAAGGCTATTTGTAAAAGTCAAGAAAAGCACAATGAATTTATAAAAGCAGAATATAGTTGTAAGATAATAGTTGAAAAAGTTTATAAATTTCTAAAAAATGGAGAATATAAATTACTGAAAGTTTCTGGATTAAAGAATGTCGCTTGGAGCGAGAGTGAATGCAATGACAGAAACAGTGGTAGATAAATTAATAAATTTCAGAATCATATAAGTAAATAAAATTTAAAGTTGTGAAAAAATAATAAATTAGAGACAATTAGAAGAAACACACATTGATGTTTTAATTGACTATATGGAAAGAAAAATTAATTTTTAAATAGTTTTAAACATGTTGTTGAAATTGAGTTATGCTATAGTAGAATGGAGGATATAATGAATTTATGTGTGAAATAGAAGCTAAGTTTGAGGGAAATATTACAGATGACGAGAGATTTCAAATATTGAAAAGATAAACCATTAAAAAATGTAATATGAAGAGTTTCAAAACTCCTATTTAACGATAATATATTTTAAATGTTTTAAATGTGATCAGTTATTTGAAATATTAAAGTATCTTAGATTAAAGTATTCTGAGTTGTGTGACCAATAATATAAACAGTGTAGCGTCAATATTAATATCGATTTTTAATTTTTTTTTAAAAAAGTGATTGTCAACATATTAAAAATACTTTCATAAATTTTTACTGAACGAGAAAATTACGGGCGATTGGTTTGATGAATTTTTAAATCTTGATAATATTTAAGATGAATTATAATTCAGAATTTATATTTTTAATGATTTCGATTGCAAAATCACAAAAATTATTAATTTTAAAGTGTGCCATTGATTTCTACTAGTGGTCTACTGCCCCAAGACCGCTTGATAGCCAACAATTGCTTATTAATCCTCTATCGCCCGCCCCTTAGAAAGTTTCAGCAACCACTGTTGATGGTACTGCCGGCTTTGGGATCAATTAGCTTGATAAATAATCAATATTTTAAATTAAGCGATCAGTAATTAATATTTTCTTGATCAGTATTTAAATTCTCAAGTGAAAAGCTAATATTTAAAAATGAAAAATAAGAGTTTATTAATATACTATTTATTCAACAATCAGAGCCTGCCTGGATTTCTTTGGTCTGCATCTTTTTCGTTTCTCTCCTATTGGGATTTGTTTGGTTTCAGATGGTGGCTTGAATTTATAAACCAATAACATTTTGGCATCTATATTTTTTTTGAAAATGCTGGACACAATTCATAAATCAAATCATTTTATTCTTAACATTTTAAAATTGACTTATTATAATAATATATTATAATATTATTTTATGTATTACCAAAAAAATCTTTGGATGCGTTACAAATATTATTTACTGCAATATTATCCATAATCAATGACGTCATAAGTGCAATTTTATCAGGGTCGGCTCCCATTCTACGAGTGACGATAGTTTGGCGTATCGTTCAGTAGACGAAATCAGTTGGTGGGATAAGCATGATAATCCGATTTCAAGATTGAAACATTACCTCCTAAATCAAGGATGGTGGAGTGAAGGTGAAGAAAAGATCTGGAGAGACGAAGCTAGGAAATTGGTGAAGTCAATTTCAATTTGTTATCAGAATAAAATTTAATCAGGTAGTGAAAGCTATAGAAAAAACTGAAAAAGTCCCCTTACCAAATCCAATGGAATTATTCGAGGATGTTTATGATAAAATGCCGCAACGTCTCTACAAACAAATGTCTAAGCAATATTCCTTTATGGTGAAGAATAAAGACCTTTTCCCCACAGCTTACGAAACGCCTAAGCCAATTACAAACGAATAACTAAATTAGTCAAATATTTTGAAGTCTTTTGGTGCTACATTGAGTATTTATAAATGTTGATGAATTTTTAATGAGAAAATGTTCAAATTTGATTTTTTCTACTTTCAATTATTTTTCTATAATCGATTAATAACTTTACAAATTTTTATTTATTTATTATATATTATTATATATTATTATTATTATTATTTGTTTATTATTATTATTTATTTATTATTTAGTTATTTATTTACTATTTATTTATTATTTATTAGTTATTTATTATTATTTGTTTATTATTTCATTATTTATTAATTATTTATTATTATTTATTTATTATTATTTATTTATTATTTATTAATTATTTATTATTATTATTTTTTATTATTATTATTAATATTTATTATTATTATTTGTTTATTGTTATTTATTTTTATTATTTGTTTATTATTATTTGTTTATTACTATTTATTAATTATTTATTATTATTTGTTTATTATTTAATTATTTATTTATTATTTTTTATTATTATTAATATTTATTAATTATTTATTATTATTTTATTATTCTTTATTATTTGTTTATTATTTATTTATTAGTTATTTATTATTATTTGTTTATTACTATTTATTAATTATTTATTATTTTTTTATTATTTAGTATATTTTTTTTAATATTATTTGTTAATAGTTAATACTGATTATTATTAGCTTTGTTTATAAAATTTATAATATATTTAAATATCAAAAATACTTAACTGTAACATTAAATTCTTGACAAATATTTTGCTGCTAAAATTTTATTTTAGCTAATAGTATGTAGATATAATTTATGTTAAATCCCTCTTTCAAATGTTAAAAATGTTTGAGTCTTGTAATGATTGACAATATTTAAAGAATTCAAAAGTATTTTAAAATTATAAATGGGAATAATATTTTGAAATAAGCTGTTAAAATCAAATATTTGGTAAATTTGGTAAACCTTTACCAAAAAGTTTATTTTTGATATTTTGTCGAGAAGGATGAGCTGATATAAATTGATAATCGAACTAACATCGCATTTATTAAAGGTTTAAAGCTGCAAAGACTCAAACTTTCGCCTTAAAATTGATTTTTGATATGTTGTAGAGCAGGCATGTCAAACTCGTGGCCCTCAACAATGTTTTTGTGACCTATCTAACAAAAGTAATGAGTATTAAAATATTGAGTAAAAACTAAAATTAAAAAGAAATTTTCAATATAATTTAAGAAAGAAATTTTTTCTATATAATTACATAAACACTTACAAGGATTTTGTTTTTCACCCCTGATTTCTTTATAAGTGACATAATATTTTATACAAAATTTGACTATGAATCAGATTTATTTAAGGTATTCACAACAGATCGTTCAGTAAGTTGAAGCTAATTAAAACTCACCTTCGATATTATCGGCATTCGCGTTATTGTCGATCGAAGTAGTTGAAACAAAATCTATAAATTTCAGCCAATTGATATCGATTTTTACTGAACAAAAAGCAAGAAGACCTAAATAAGAATAAAGTTTTTTATGTTATTTAAAAAAATATATAAAAATGGTGCCTTTATTTAATTCTAAAAGTTTTACTGAATTTATTAATTTATATCTTGTTCCATATTTTAGAACTCATCCCAGCAAAGTTCTTATTATGGATAATGCAAGATTTCATAAATCATAAGTTGTATTGCAAGTTTTAAGGGAAAATAATATTTTATTTAAATATTAAGTTTCTTATTCACCTGAATTAAATCCTATTGAAGAATTGTTTACAATATTAAAATCACGATATTATGCTTAGAAAAATTTACAGCCTAATGTAAAGATTGAATTTGCTTTAGATGAAATATTATCTAATAATAATTATTCTATTCAATCCTTAGGATTTTATCAAAATATGAGAAATTGGGTAGAAAAAGAATCATTTATTTAAATAAATATTTATTAACAAATTTAAAAATAATTAATTTTTTAAATTTCAATTCTCATCTGTGGGTATATTAAATTGCATACATGGGGATATAAAAATACATAACCCTATAATTTATATTGATTTTAATTTGAAATAAATCTGAAAACTCTGTTGATTAGAAAAGCCAATTTTTTGTTATGTTTTTTCAGGTTCCTTGACATCTCATCATACGAGACATTTCATCATTGAGAAATTTCATAAAATTTAGAATGTGCAATGATGAATTGCTATAATGATGAAATGTCTCGTATGATGAGGTGTCTGGTCACCGTTTTTTCAATATAATTTACGTTATATATTTTTTGAATTAAAAACCTGTGAATTACATCAAAATAAATAAATAATTTATATATTATATTAAAAATACTTAATGTTATTTTACTTTATTAGAAGAACAAACTTTTTTGTTGAATTAATGGGAGAAGGTACCAAAATCCTTTCTTGCACCTGGGCCCTCAAATGGATATGCACAGAACACACATTGGCTTCGAATTAGCACAAGTGGGAATATAAATAAATAATTTATTGTCCAATCATTGTTGAAGTTACGAGTTTCATAATCTAATTTAGTTTTCATTTTCAAACTAGCTACGACGATTAATTTTTTTTTTTCTTAAGTTTAAATATATTTTAATTTTAAACCATTTTAAAATATGTGTAGCTTTTTTATACAATTGTTAAAACTTTATTTTATACATATTTGCGTCCTTCAAACTCTATAAAATTGCGATTGAACTAAAACAAAAGCTTGATTGGACTAAAATTGGTTATTAATAAATACAAATTATCAAAGCCGTTTCTTTTTTAACCACAAACTAATTTTAATATGTATTATAGATATAAAATTCAAATAATTATAATTCTAATAATTCAAAAATCCTTAAAATTTCTGCAAACTAATTAAAGTTTATTCTATTACAGATTTTGGTTTGTCATTTAGGTGTTTTGGGTTTGAATACATCACTATTGACCATAGACAACCTTTGTAACTAGCGTAGTAATTAATTAAGCGTATTAATTAGGCTATAATTTTTATTTCAAAATTGTAAGGATTAAATCACAAATCCTAGTATGTGCATTCTAAACCACTTTGTTGCTTATTCTCATAACGTAAACATCGCTTTAGCCTTTCAATTTATGTTTTCATTAAATTTAAATAGGGACATAACAATGGACTGTCCTAAGCTTAAGTTATATCATAAAACTAGTTTATAAATAGAATAATTATGTCGTTAAAAATTCTTTATAGTGTTGGGCTAAGACTAGGATTTGTTTAAATCAGGGCTTCTTAAACTATGGGTCGCGACCGCATTTGGGGTCGCGAGAGATAAAAATACAATTTAACAGAAAATGTTTTTTAACTTGTAAAATTATTGTTATAAAGATAAAATAACAATTATCGTAGATAAATATATCATAAAATCTTCTAGTTCGAAAGATTGTTTGTACCTGCATTTCTATTAAGAGTATTGTAATAACTTGAATAACATTTACTATGAATTAGAAGATGTTATAGAAATTTAAAAAAAATATAAATTAATTTTTCTTTTATATTTGTATGGGGTCGTCAAGAAACTCGCAATCATAAGTGGGGTCGTGAATTACAAAAGTTTAAGAAGCTCTGGTTTAAATGAATCGGAAATATCATGCAACCTTAACCCCTAACCTTAACCACAGCACCTCAATTAAGCACCCTAAATCATGAGAAAAAAATGTAATTAAATGCTAAATCAAAAACATAAATGTAAATAAAATTATATACAAAATGCACCAAGAAACGCACGATATTAACATAGAAATAACAAGATAACATGAATATTTGACCGAAAATAGACTAATTTATAAAACCGGCATTTTAACGAATAAAACTGCTTAGAAATTAAAATATTTCTGGTTGGAAATATTCAATTAAAAAATAATAAGAATAAATTATCTATTTAATGTAAGAAAATGGCAAAATTAGCATTAGATATTACAAGTAAAGTCAAGGTCAAATTTTGTTTTAATGAACCAAAAAAGAACACGCAAGGTTAGGGTCACAGAATAGGTATATATATCGATTCATTTTTACAGATTTTTAATCACTTTTGCCTAGTGAAATAATCACTTTTTTCTAGCGGAATCACTTTGGACAAGTATCATTACTTTTTTCTAGTGAAATTACTTTTTGCGAGAAATCACTTTTTACATTCATTTTATGAATTCTATTCGGAACGATGTTGTGCTATGATTGAGAACACTTTCATGTGAAATGTATCTATGAAATAATTGTAATTTATCTCAAGAGATTATTAGTTTTATATTTGCCGAAATTTTTCCGGCCCACAGCCACATAACCTACAAGTTATTAAATTATGACATAACTATCAAGCGGTGTAAGTGAGGTTTCCCGCCTATAGTTTGTGTCCGTGATGATCCCGTCGTGCCTAACGACGGGCTCGACGTCAAATCATCAACTTCTATAGGAGCACTGGGAAAATCGGGAACTTGTCTTTTGGCTAGCTCTCTTTCACCCATCTCCCAAAAATTCGACCTAAAATCTAAATAACACATCGGCTAAACTTCTTAAACCGAGTAGTTCAATGTACACTCCTAAAATCGTAATATTAACACATATTCCTTAAGATCAAATTCGATAGAAAAGGAAATGGAAACTCGAAATCGATGCAACTACCTTAAATAAAACTTGTAAACTTATTAAAATGAGTATCATAACATACTAGCTAGGATCAAGTTATCTAAAATGAATATAATAAGCTGTATATCAGATTATAGACTAGGCTCAATAAGCATATAATTTTGCTAGAACGACAATCAACCTTAATAAAATGCTCATTGTAATGCTATATTAGTAACGATAATATCGAATTACGACATAGACGATAGCTAGAAATTAACTATAATCGACACTCATATATAAAAACAGCTCAACGATACACATTAGATAAGATGACACCGATGAGCAATCTAGTAGTAATAGTATTGAAGGTAAGGTCCTAATATTAATTATAAAGACATAGTGTCCCACGTTTAACCCAAGTAGTGACAATAATAAAGACCGAGATAAAAGGAATTTCAAAAACAACAATATCAGTAATAATAAATATCACTGACTCAATAGTATTAACCAAAATCGTCAAATTATTAATGATAGTAAAATCAAAACTATAAAAGCAGAAATCCACCGAAATGCTCAATTCTACTAATTATAGCCTAGACCCTATCAGAAGATCGATATCAACGAAAAATCTTTGGCTCATCTTGTCCGATATTCTTAGACCACTAAAGAACTCACATTGATCTCCTCATACTTAAACTAATAAAACAACAAAATTAGTAAAGAATTAGAACAGAATTAGTCTTACCGACTAATGGTTGCATGACGTTGTCCCCGCTTAATTATTGCTTTAATAGTGTCAACCATGATTGCAATAATCTTCCATTTGGTACCACGTGCAGGAATGCCAAGGATTTAGTAGAGTTATGACTACTGACCCATTCAAGTCAGACCTTCAGAGATGAAGAGAGCATAAACAGTGCGGTGGAGAACCAACCGATATGAATTCGAGATATACCAGTTTCTTTGCTTAGGTAAGCCAAGCGCCCGTGGTAATCGACGATAGGATTAGCAGGAAGAACATCGAATTCATCTTGATCGTACTAAGTAGAAACCACAAAAAATCCGAAAATTAGAAATATTTATCATAAATGCTCCAATATTAAAATCAGTGGAGCGACAGAAACACAATAAAACCAATCGCAGTAGAACGATTGGTTAGAAATTATCTCAAATTAAAACAGCTGATAACTCCATTGGTAAAGAATGAACTAATTGGCAAGTCAATAGTTCACAACAAAAAGAATTGAAATATTAAATAATAAATTTCAAAAATAAAATGAGGGAATTTTAGATTAATTAACGAATTAAAAAATAATTCGACCGCAATTAACAAACCAAGCAGCAATGAATCAACGCAATACACCTATATAAGCATTCACAAAGTTGGTAGATAAATAATCATGTCTACAGCACCCAAGAGACATCAATCTACTACAGATAATGAACGTAGTGAGGAGGAACCGTCCAGTGATCGACCAAGAAGCCACCGACCGTCTATTAAAGAAGGTATGGAATTTAGTCCTGCCAAACAAGCTCGAGGTATATAATTTCTGTAATATGTTCGCTTTTAAGTAACGACCAATGACGATAATAGATACTCGTATTAGTATTGTGATATTAAAACTTGATGGATATTTAGATCGCAGAGACTCAAATGACGGATGGATGAACGGCTCTCGGATCACACTACAATTGCCTTCTCAATCGGCAGCAAGATACCGTCAGGCTCTGTGAGACCACGGATACTCACTGACGATGTATTGGAATAATAGTTGAGCATATCCACCTAAAGATCGAAGCGATGAATTAGAGCTACGCAGCGTAGCCATCAAGAGGGAGTCATGCAGGAACCCAGCACGAGAGGCCCGCTAAAGGGCCGAATCCAGTCTATACCGACCGGAGAGTCTCGAAAAAAGTTCCACTGGCGAGTAAACCTGATTCGGCGACACTTAGCTCACGTGAATGTATATATTGCCAAAGGATTAATTCGAAGTACCATTGGTTTTGCGCCGGAGTACGGGGTTTGGTCCGAACTGGATGACCCATGTTGATGAACATGTAAGCACCAACAAAGCTAATTCTACCGGATCGGTTGGTACAACCAGCTCTACTAAATAGATTGGAACAGCGGCAACCCGGAGACCAAACGTATGCCCGCCGATAACCCTAATGGAGGCGCACTCACCATCTACGCAGGAATAACCAGTCAGATGGTCGACGCCGAGCCGAGAATCAAAGACTTGGATTGTATCACTTGAATTTATAATAAATGTTTTAGGGTGTTAATTTTATTTTATTCCTCTAAAGTGTAATCATGCTAAGTTTGCGAATAAAATTTCTAAATAACGATGATGATTTAACCATAGAATTTCTAAATAACGACTATGATTTAACAGTCAAAGCTCGGAAGAGTTAAGCTCGGAAGAGTTAAGAGAGTGACTCTAAGTTTCTGGTAATCAGAACAGATAATCAAATAGATTTGCAAAATTTTATAGAAAATTAGTGAAACAAAGAAATTTTATATTAAAATATGTAAGTTATTAGAGAGTTAGTTTAAGCGACCATTACAAACGCCGATGATAATGATACCGCTCTATCGAGACAACTAGTCAAATTTCTATGGTTTTAGATAAGGAATCTATGCGGACCCTTGGTCAAGAATTAAGAAGTAATCGGCGGGAGAACGCTGATCTGCACCGACAACTATTACAATTATGTCGAGAGATCCAAGAGATCAAAGCCAGCCCAAGCTAAACAAATATACCAACTCTTGACCACAGATCAACAGGGATGGAAAGAGGACAAGATTCTTACTCGAACCCAGCAAACCCAAATTCGAGGCTTAGAGGTCACGCTATCTGCGTGCCAAGAAGGTAGTGCAGTGACGTACCCCTTTGTTTTCACCCCGCTCAGGTAGCTTATCGCGAACAGAGCTGACTAGACGAAGTGAGTAAATGGACCCTTCCCCATGCAAGGCCAGGTAGGGCAGAACAAAATCGCAGGCGGCTCCAACAATCCAATAAAACTAAATAACAACACTAATTCCGTCGAATGATTTGTGTATTTTTTCAATAAATATTTAACTCGATTTTTCTCGATATAAATAGTTCTAATTTTTTAATCAGTTTCAAGTAAAGGATATTGTGACTGAGAAGTAGTTTAGGGACCTAAAATTTAAAGACAAGCATAGGCCTTCTAACGGCAGCTCGCTGAACCTAGCATGAAACCGAGCCTTAGCAGTCCTAGAAGTAATACTCAACTTTTGACGCCTCATAACGATTGGTTACATTACCAACGTTGCTTAGCGACGGGTAACCATTGAGTGCGGTGGAATGTTGTATGTATGTGTGCAAAGGTCATAAAACACCAACCCACCAATAGCATAAACCTAATTTATGTTGGGCCAGCACACAAATAGCCTTGAGAATTGTTTGAATGCATCAGTAATACAGCACGAAAACCCAGCCCCAAGATAACTTAAAATACAATATACAACATCAACTAAACACTTTAAAATCTGAGAGAATATAAATAAATATAAAATCAAAAACATAAAAATTAAAATAAAATAAATACAAAATGCATCAAGAACCGCACGAAATTTACATAAAAAATAACATAATAACAAGAAAATTCGACCGTAAAATGACCATTTATATAAAAGTAAAAATTAATGAATTAAATGAATAAAAATAAAATATTTTTAGCTGAATAAATTTAATTAAAAATGTTAAAAATAAATTACCAATTTAAATTAAGAAATAAATAAAAATTTAATGTAGATAACATAAATAATTTCAAAGTCGAATTTTGTTTAATCGCAGTAAAACTAACACTCAAGGTTAAGGCCAAATTATAGGTATAAATACAGATGTGTTTTCACAAATTTTCAGTCTTATTTTTCGGAGAAAAAATTTCATTACAGAACTGTATAACTGGTTGTATAACTGGTTGAGAGCCGTGCATTCAGGCAATTAACACGGGTAAGTGTTTTGCCTGAACACGATCACTCTCAACTGGTGCAATATTATTAATTGATTTTTTCGAAGGGAATTGATGGGTAATTTTTCAATTGAATTTATGGATGACTTTTCAGATCGAATTTATGGATGATTTTTGTTTTTCAAATTGAATTTATGGATAATTTTGTTTTTCCAATTGAATTTATGGATGATTTTTCAGATCAAATTTATGGATAATTTTGTTTTTCCAATTGAATTCATGGATGATTTTTCAAATCGAATTTATGGATGGTTTATCGAATTAAATTTATGGAATGGATACAATGAATTTCAAATGTATGTGGCCGATGTAATATGCTGAATAAATATTTTCTATCTATAGCCTTAGTGCATCGAAACTTTTATTTCAAATGCTATGGTAAAATATTATTTGTTATCCCTTTTCCGGCCCACAGCCAAAGACACATCACAAGTTAATAAAATCAAACATATTATTCGAACCATGTAAGTGCGTGGAATATCGCCAATGATTCGTGCCCGTGAAGGCTCCGGCGTGCGGAACGCAGGAGTTGGAACGTCAATATTATCTGTAGATAGGGAAATTGGAGGGTAAATGAGTAGCCATTTGGCTGCTCCTTCATCATCCGTTTCCTGTAAAATTGACATAAATTTTTAACAACAATCGGCTCAAAATCTCTAACACAGAGTAGTCCAGTGGGCACTCATTAACTATAATATGAACATAAATAGATCTTAAGGACAAAAAGAGGGAATGGGTAGCGGGGAAAATTGCGAAATCGTTACAACCGTTAAAATGAAAAGCCATCGGAAAAAGATTAATCCGAACGACCAAAATCATGAAAAATAATGTTTTTAAATAAAAATTAAATAAATTAATTTGAGTTGAGGTGTAGAATATGGGCGGGACGCTGCTCAGATTTTCCGAACTAATTCAAATACTTAACAAAAATAGTAACGAAAAAATGGAACGTGTAAAATAAGGGCGGAACGCTGCTCAAATTTTTCGACTCAACAAAAATACTTTACCGAAAACCAGGGAAATACAAATGGATTACGGCTAAATTGTTATATAAGAAAAATATTTCTTAAAGCTGAGGAATAAGGACGAATCCCTACACAAATTTTTGTTAATAATATTGATAATATTTATAATAATTGTAATAATAATAATAATAATAATAATAATAATAATAATAATAATAATAATAATAATAATAATAATAATAATAATAATAATAATAATAATAATAATAATAATAATAATAATAATAATAGTTATAATCATAGTGGTAATAACAATAAATATAATGGTAGTTATAATAATAAAAATAATAATAAAGGTAACAGTAGCAACAATTAACAAAGGTAATACATATTATGGCAACAATAATAATGCTGGTAATAATAATGGGAAACATTGTAGTTATAATAGGGATAAGGGTGAAAGATATAATGTGGGTGTATTTAACATAACAAAGGGTGTACAGGCCAAAGAATAATCATCAGCATGGGGAATAATAAGAAGGACTAAGCAATTGGACATAACAATGAATGATATGAGAGTATAGGTTAACATTTGAAAGAGATAGGAGAATAATGGGACCTAAGAATCAAAAGCGAGCACAGGTCTTCTATCGACAGCTCGTTGGACCCAGAGATCGTTCGGTCAATTATAGTATTAGCAATAACACTCACTTTTTGCGGACGATCTACCCACTCGAATACAGTTCCAACGTTGCTTAGCAACGGGTGCCGAGTGGTAAGCGAGGAAATATTTGTATGGGGTTGTCTGGGTAACAACCATATAGTTTCGAAATATCAAAACCCAGAAACCCACCATTTATATACACAATGCTTATGTTGATAAAAATTCTTTAAAAACTAATTTGTAAACATATTACTGCTGTTAAAAATTCTTCAATTATAGAGCTTATCTCTTTTCACATTACTTTTCATTTAATTGAAGTCTTATATTTTACTAATTCATTCAAACAAAATTCAAGAAATTTTTTTATGTGACCCGACATAATCGACATCACGAATTTTGATCTAAAATTGAACGGTGACATAAGTAATTGATTTTCACCGATTTAATTGTCAATTTGAATTTAATTTAATAAATTATATTACATAATATTCACGAAAAATAACGAATTTTACTTAACATGATTTAAAATTATATTTTTACAGATAGTTTAAATTCAGTGTGGGGGTAAAAATTACCTCAAAAATTACTTAAGAGAATTATTTTAGAAATTTAATAATGGCAAGATATCATAAAAAAGGATTATTATTAAATAAATCATTATTATTACATTTCAAAATTTACAAATTTTTCAAACTTAAAATTTTTGATTATTATATATGTTTATTACAGTTGGTAAATTCCAACCCTAAACTCAGTTTAAGTGGTATAGACTAATATATTTATAAACAAAGTTTTATTAATTATGTTTAAATATTCTAACTGCTAGTTAACTTTTTAATGAATAAATGAAATGCTTTTGAATAGAGTTTTCAGATTTACAACATATTGCGCTTCTAAATTCAATGTAAGATTGAAATTATTGTTATTTCAAAATTCTTTTTTACACATCACATATAAAGGTTTTAGTTAGTCTATATTGCACTTCAGCTGATAAACCAAATTTTCCTCAATCTCGTTCAGAATATACCAGCCAGCTTAACTTTATATATCCTACTGACATCAAAGGTATTCCATTATATCGAGTATTGGATGGAAATGGAAATTTAAGAGAAGATGGATTAGATCCAAAAGTAAATTATTAGAATGAAAACCAAGACATTGTTAATATTTGTTTATCATACTTTTACAGTTTAGTAAAGAATTTTCAATTAAAATTATTAAAACTATGACACTTCTCAACACTATGGATAGAATATTGTATGATTCTCAACGACAAGGCAGAATATCATTCTACATGACACATTATGGGGAAGAAGGTGTACAAATTGGTTCCGCGGCGGCTTTAAATGATGGTAGGAATATGAAATTAAGAAATTATATAATTTTCACTTTGAACAAGTTTTAATACTCAAATGTTTAATGATATATATATATATATATATATATATATATATATATATATATTTTTATATGTTAACAGATTAAATTTTTGGTTTTGTGTTATTAAATTTGAGTATTTTATTTGATTTTAGACAATAATAAATTTAGAATTTTTGATTTAGAACTCGTAATAATGTGATACCGATAAAGTAAGTCAACTGAGCATCCAAATTTATATCTAATTTCTCTATTCCTCTATTGGTATAGTAAAGTGATATTACAATAATTTCCGTATTGAATTTTTAATCAATTTTGATTTTATTAGTAAATTTTATTTAATAACTTTTTTTTTATTAATAACTTTATTATTATAATAATTATAGAAAATTTAATTATTAACAATACTTTTAATTATAGTAATAAATTTTTATTAAATAAATAAATTTATTAGATATATAAACTATTAAAATTGATTATATTTATAAATTTTGATTAAATTAATTAATTAATTTTAAATTAAATTAATCAATTTTAAATTGTATTAGAAAATTTTAATTAGATAAATAAATTATTAAATTTTGTTATATTTATAAATTTTGATCAAATTAATAAATTTTAATTAAATTAATAAATTTTAATTAAATTAATAAATTTTAATTAAATTAATAAATTTTAATTAAAATAATAAATTTTAATTAAATTAATAAATTTTAATTAAATTAATAAATTTTAATTAGATAAGTAAACTATTAACTTTTATTATATCTATAAATTTTGATCAAATTAATAAATTTTTATTAAGTTAATAAATTTTAATTAACTTTAATTAAATTAATCAATTTTAATTTATATTAGAAAATTTTAATTAGATAAATAAATTATTAAATTTTATTATATTTATAAATTTTGATCAAATTAATAAATTTTTATTAAGTTAATAAATTTTAATTAATTTTAAATTAATCAATTTTAAATTGTATTAGAAAATTTTAATTAGATAAATAAATTATTAATTTTATTTATATTATAAATTTTAATTAGATAAGTAAATTATTAAGTTTTAATTAAATTAATAAATTTTAAATAAATAAATTTTATTATATTTATAAATTTTGATCAAATTAATCAATTTTAATTAAATTAATAAATTTTAAATTATATAAAAAAATTTCAATTATAATAATTAATTTTAAATAAATTAATAATTTTATTATATTTTTTTAATTTTGATTAAAAATATTAATTTTAATTAGATAATTAAATTAATAAATTTTAGATTATATTAAAAAATTTTAATTATAATAATAAATTTTAATTAAATTAATAAATTATTCACAACAAAAAATTTGCCTTTATTGTGAAAATTCAAAGTTAAAAAGTTGAGATGTGTCTGATAACATAATTTATAACATCAAATAGCCATATGTGAATAATGGCTATAATAAAAATTTGTATAAGCTAATTCTCAGTCTGCTAAAATATGTCATATCAGAATCAAAAATTAAAATAATAACAGATACTACTGTAAGATTTATCAAGTTTTACTAATTAAAGCTTTAACATTTTTTTGCCAATATTGATTCTATGAAATAAACTTTTTCATAATTTTCACCACATTATGAATAACTTCCGAGTCATTTGCAAATCCTCACGTGAGTACCGGGTGTTCAGACTTCTCTATTTGAGCTGAACTGCATTGGTCTCATCGGACAAATCCCTCTGAAAATCACGACTTTAGTGAGACCATCTTTCTGCATTGCTCTTTCTGCTTCATCACAATTCTCTGAATCAATGTGGACACAAGTGTGAGTTTTCATGTATTCCAAGGAATCATCCAGAGCTTCTCGATAAGCGCTTATAATTTTAGTCGGGTGGATTTTCTGTTGCAGTAATGCAGTCGCTTGATTTAATAATTATCCGGCAAGAATAATTACAGATGTTGTACCATCACCAACTTCTTCATCTTGTGTTCTGGCTATTTCAATCATTGATTTGCTGCTGGTTGTTCAACAGTTATTTCTCTTAAAATTGCATTTCCATCATTAGTCATTACAATGCCTCCAGTTGGACTCATTAACATTTTTTGACATAGCTCGTGGACCTAAGCAGGTTCTAATAACATCTTGCACACGCCTAGTGTTTGAATTTAAAATCATTACAGGCATTGAAGACATTCTCAGCTGATAAGTTGTTAAATATTTTGACAAATGTGATAATTAAAACATTTATTTTTAAACTTTCGACAAAAAAATGACATAAAAACATCTAGTTAAAACAAGTTCACAGCCAAAAAACAGAAAATATTAATTTCTACAATTAAAAGTCCTTTTAACTTTTTCCGGCAATTTCTTTATTTTATTATTTTTGTAATATTACGCTGGATCAATGGTTGATTGTAGAATTTTTGCATTTAAATCAAAATTTAATTCCTGTGATTGTATCTAATTAATATACTTTAATAACTATCATTCCTGTGGATTATTATGTGATTAATTTTATTGTTTACTTTTGTGTACATGTCTGTTAATCATATCAGAAAATATCATAATTGTATTATTAATATTACTTACATCAATAAGTAGTATATATTAATATAATTCATTTGCCTCAATTTTCGATAAAGATCCTAGATAGATTACATTTAATTATAAATGATTACTTAACCCAGTGTTTCTCAAGCTTTTTTTAACCATCGCCCCCTTAAGACATAATTTGATTTGCCACTGTCACCTAAAGATTATTTAATTGAATAATGTACAAAATATATTACATGTAAATAATAAATTTAAATGGTACAGAACAATTGCTACTGGATTGCTCCAATAGCGTTATTTAACAGAAACTTGTCACAACTTGATTGCGTACGGCGTGTGGGCTATCCTACGAAATCTATGTTAAGTATTTTAAGTTTTTATACCATCATATGGGTAGAAATATAAACTAATTATCCGTTATTGTGTAGTAGGTAGGTTTAAATTCTAGTGAAATTTAAAATATAAAGTAATGAAATTACAAATCTATCATCCCCCTCTTAACCCACGTCAACGCCCCCCCTTTAGGTCTCAAACGCCCACAAGGGGGCGTTATCGCCCACTTTGAGAAAGACTGACTTAACCCTTTTTGTCCAATTTTTTTTCTTTAGTTAACCAATTAGCGCCTGATAATCTATTTGTAGATCACTTGTTTTAATGTTCATTACATGCTGTTACAACTTTAACACTAGAAGCACAAAAATTACAATGTAACTATAACTACGGATGAGTTTTGACACAATATCTTTTATTAGATATGGCTGCGTTTAAGACAATATGTGTTTTAGTCAAAGGTCATGTTAATTAAAATTTATGTAAAGTGAGAAACAGAGTTTTCATCCCTTGTAGCCTTCTGTTACAAAAGAAAACAATCATATATTGACGGCATAGACAATACCCATTATTACAAAACAAATAATAGTTACAATGACATCATTTTCGTACATTAGGAACAATAATATGGGTGTGTAGTTGCAATGAAGTTTGCGAGCAAAGATCTTTTACATGCGATATTTGAAAATTACACCTTAAAATTCGGCTCTTATTCGCCAATTTATAAATGATCCAAGAATTGAGCAAACACATATCGAGCACATTAAAAAATATACACACAGGCCATCTTCGAGTTTGACAGCTCGTAGAATATAGGCGCACCATTTGGTCAACACAATCCACTCCACATTTTGTGGAACTATATAGAAATTAATAATGTTGAATTTCTTCTTGCTTGAGATGTCTATTGACACTGTGTCATGCGTAGAACTGAGGAGGAGCATCACTTTATTTTTCTTGCATTTATAGACTGTTAGAATAGTTTCATTTTCAGAAATGAATAAATTGGAATCAAATAACGCTTTGCCTTTCACGAGCGACTCCACACCAGACAACTCACGCTGATTATTACCAATCGTTCCGATCATACCCACACCTTTACATTGTAACTATTCGACTAAATTCAGTGATGTAAAATAATTGTCACAAGTGACGTTGTGACCATTTCGTTCATATTCTTGTAATAAAGTGTGGACAACGTATGAAAGCAACGCTTAGTTAGCTGGTCTGGTATGATTTTTACCCAAATATGGAAATCCATTGCAGACAAACTTCGTCTAAAGATCAACTAAAAAAAAATTTGATGCCAAACTTGTCGGGTTTTGAACCAATGTACTGAATAAATGTACACCGACATTTATATTGATAAAGCTGCTCAACAATGGTGAGATTCTCGTTTGGGACAAAAGCTTTCTCGCAGTTTTCAATAAATGTAAACCGTGATGAAAACGCTAAGGCAAATCGATCTTCTTGTAATTGGCTAGCTCTCTCTGATTTCATATCAAATCGTAAAAATTTCATGATACCTGTAAACCTATCTCTAGACATAGAATCACGAAAAATGGGTGCACCCCTTCTTTAGACCACAATTTGGCAATTGAAATATGTTTAGCGAGCACCCTTCTTGCATATCACAAACCTATAAAAGTCTCCATTTCTTGCAACTGAACGAAAGAGTCATTTTCACCTTGGTGACCAGCTTCTGCTTCTGTACACTAATGAATGTGGCGAAGCATTGACTCGTTAAAAAACAACTCGAATGAACTATATGGTGAATCATCTACTAGGCGAATAGCATAAGTAGTTGGACCCCAATTGACACGTCGCACATTTTGAATTGTATTTATTCCTCCAGAACGCAGTTGACTAAATGTTCACCATTCTGTGCCATATTTCCCAATCGCACGATCCGTCATCTCTGACTTTTGTTGTGTCACAGAATTAGAGCTGCATGGCTTGTTTTCAATACGTTGAGCAAGTGGGAAATCGTCGCTTGATTCATTCGGAATTTCCTCATCGGAATTTTATTCACCTGATTCATCGCATTTGATGTTCATTAGAATTTTTAGTGGCTGCTTGACGTCATGGAGATGGAGATATATTGACAAATAAAGGACTAACAGAAATCGGATTGATTATAGGAACAATATGAAGGCGATAATGTGATAAACATAGTGAAATAACAAAAAGAAAGTGAGCATTAGGTACGTGTGAAGCATGTCTATAACCTTGTCACACTATTAGTCTTTATCAAATTTCACACAGCAGCCAATAACAATTATTTCATGTGTATTGCGTCTAATGCAATATAAAACACACGCATTCAGATAGTAGAGATGTTCTAGCTCGTCACAGTAGCCAATAACAATTATTTCATACGTACTGTGCATAATTCAATACTACACACACATATATTCATTTAGTAGAGACGCTCAATTTTCTTCAATTTAACCGTTGTGTCGAATTTGACGCACCTGTAGTTATAGGTAGAATTGTTATATTGCTTATATCAATATGAATAAATGAACCATTTCATATTCATCTGAATGAGCGCATGAAGTAAATAATTGTCATACAAATTCATTGTGAAATTATTTATATTTATGAAGAAAATTAGATATTAAGTTTGCCATGTGCCAATTTTGACACATCCGTGCTTCTAGTGTTAAATTTCGTCGAGTAAAATAACTTAATTTGTTGATGTGCCAGTAAATAGATAACCAAGAACTAAAAAAATAAATATTTATTTTTTGTAGTGGTGTAGTCTTTTAAGAGCTCGGGACATATTTGTACCAGCGGGACACAACGCGTCATTAATTAATAACGCAGAATTCCCTCTGGGCTTCTGTAAACATCTTCTGGGGCATATATGACCCATTGGGACCTAAAGGGTTAAATAAAAATGATTTGTGTTACATGGAATAAAATTGACAGTGTAAATAATGTGATTGAATTACTTATATAAATTTTGTATTTAATATATATCAACATAATTTCAATGAAAGTTCAAAATTAATTCATCTCATAAATATATCATTAAAAGTAACCAAAAATCAATGTTAAGCATTTTAATTATCGTGTACGACCGTCATGTGCAGGCTTAGTTTACTGGTGTATTATAATTTAATCAAAATGATTAATTTTTTAAAATTTCTATCCTAATTCTTTAACTTAATCTTTTTGACCGTTTGAAGTATTGAATGTCCTGATCTTTGATTTTAGAAATTTGACAACCATGCTGGGAATATGTTGAAAAGCGTGCCTTTCATCTATACTTCAATTTATTAATAACTAAAATATTAAAATTAACAAGAATGGCACCATTTCAGTATTTCGTCATCTAGGGATAATACGACAATTCTAACGAATATTGCTAAATATAGTTTAGTAACTTTACAGAGTAATTGATGTTTAGGTGATCTTATATTTGGACAGTACAGAGAGGCTGGTGTCGGCCTTTGGAGAGGTTTTACTTTAGAAGAAATGCTTAATCAATGTTATGGCAACAAATACGATTCCAACAAAGGAAAACAAATGCCTATCCATTATGCTAATAAAAAACTAAACTATTTTAGCATCAGCTCGGTTTTAGGTACACAAATGCCACATGGTATGTGTTTCTTTATTTTATTATTAATAATAATAATTAATAATATTAATAATATTTTAAAATCTTTTTGTCGGTAGCGGAATCATATATATATATATATATATATAAATATAATTTAAATAAATAACACTGGTAGCCAATTTCAACAATGTTTATTCATAAAACATATTATTATTGTTATTATTATTTATTTATTATTATTATTGTTATTATTATTTATTTATTATTATTATTGTTATTATTATTTATTATTATTATTTATTATTATTGTTTATTATTATTATTATTTATTATTATTATTAATATTATTATTGTCATTACACTAAAGCCTCGAGTTGCGTTGTTCCAACTTGCGTCCTTTCGAGTTGCGCCACAAAAACTTTGATAACCTAATTTTGAGTTGCGTTGGTAATTTTCGAAATGCGTCGAAAAAATGTTTTAAAATAAAATTTAATCAAAAAATAGCATAACGTCTATATTCAAAAATTAAAATTTAAACCGAAACTAGAACGCCATGATTTATTTTTAAATGCATCTGCAAATAAAATAATTTTTTATTCAGTATTTATTAGTATAAAAGTTTAGTTCTTAGTTGTTTGTATAACTTATCTTGGTTTTTTAATAATAATTTTTTTAAATTTTAAAAAATCAATTACAATATATATACATTTCTCAAAGGTATCTGAATAAATTCTATAAATTTATGTTGTTTCATTATTTTACATTATTTTAAAATTCTATTAATGTTTGCATTAGTTTTTGGTTTAATAAAACTTATTAAATAATAGTTAATCTATTCATACCTATTTTTTATTTAAATATGTAGCAATATAACTAATTTTTTTTTAAAAAACATGGATTTCAGATTTTATCGAAACCTATTATATAAAAACAGGTACAAATGTATACAAAATTAAAATTCGAATTGCGCTGTTTCGAGATGCGTCGCGATTTATTGTAACGCATTAACGACGCAACTCGAGGCTCTAGTGTATTATTATTATTATTATTGTTATTATTATTACTACTATTATTATTATTATTTATTTATTATCATTATTGTTATTATTTATTATTTATCATAATTATTATTATTTATTTATTATTATTATTGTTATTATTATAATTATCATTATTATTATTTTTATTATTATTATTTATTATTTTTGTTATTATTATTAATTTTAATAATAAACATTGCTGAAATTGGCTACCATTGTTATTTATTTAAATTTTATTTAATAACAATAATAATAATAATAACATTATTAAAAAAGCACCAATTAAAAAATTCGAAATATATTTCGAACGTTTATCAATCTAGAAATCGCATAATAACAATAACTAAAGGGAAATAATGAATACTCAAACAACCAAAAAACCGCCCGCTAACTGTATCAAACTGAAAAATATAATTCAATGAAGAAGTGAAAGACTTGCTAAAGGTCCATTTTGGAGTGATGAGAACATATTTTAGATTGAAATATTTCCTTTTATGAAAAAGAAAAAACTGTGGAAATCGGCTTAAATGATTATTAATTGAAATTATCTAATATATAAAACTCTAAATATGTTTGCCACCTTATATAAACTTGATAAGACTTTTGTGACTAATTCCTGAATTAGATAATGATTTTTCGTCGCCCAGAGCCTTTCTGACAATTTATTTTCAAATTCTTAACAAATTCATCCGATTTCGTTTAAATCTTTATAATTTCGGTATTGTTCCAACAGAGTGAAACTTCAAAATTTTTCATCAATTTTATCTAGGTAATTTTAATCGAAAAAGGTTTTTGCACACTCGGCAAAAAACCAAGACTCTTCTAATTTAGATTTAAGCTGTTCGTATGATTCATTTTTTGATACCACAAATGGATAAATATCACTATTTTCGAATTCGCAATTAATTTGAATAGGTAGAGATTTATCGTCAAATTCCCTTAAGAAATCACCTTGCACATGTAGGAAATTGATAAGACGCTTCACAGCTTCTTCGTGGATTGTAAATGAAATAGGAAAATCGCATATTATCCACAAGCGGTAAATGGCTGGAACAAGCACATTGTTTATTGTTGCTTAAAAACTAGTTAAATCTTCCTCCTCACAATGTAAACGGCTGATTTTAGCTTCAATAAATTTGACCACGTTTTCCAAACAATAAAATTTTGCCTCAACTAATAATTCAGATAACTCGTTTCTATTATCGAACAATGAAATTTCACAATCTCTCGGAAAATTTAAAATAACATTAAAATGCTGTCCACATCTGTCAATTAAAACCCAGCATTCTGAATCTTTTTTAACTTACATTCGGCCGCTAAACATTGCACTAAACTTACTATCTGACGCATTTTTATAGTTCCAATGGTACTATAGAATAAGGAACCGCCTACATTTAACTTAAGGTATTCACCCGATTGATCAAAATTTGTTGACATCAAATATTCAAAATTGATTAGCTTGAAAATCTTTATGAAACATTTTAATATATCATAAAATTGAATATTAACACCAAATATTAACACTAATTTCTTTTATTTAAAAATTTCCCCGCTCATTTTCTAATTTAAATATTTTCCATTTACTCTACGTATACAAACAAAAATATCTAATCAATATTTAAATTTACTTTATTTTCAAAATTTTTCTTTTAAATTTTTTAATTTTTAACCACGCAAAAGTCATTTACATTTTCATTTTTATATTTAAAAGATTTACGATGGGATTCTAGAATTTGGCAATTGGTTGATCTGATAATGATTGCGGATTTGTTCTTTAAACTGCTGTTCCTTTTATTAATCTAAAGCCATATTAATTCTGTTGATGAGACCCCCTGCACCCATGCCCCAATAACTAATCGATTTTAATTTAATTAAAACTGTCATAATAAATAATAATAATAAAACTATAGCATATATTTTATATTTAGTCACAGAGATTTGATTAATTTAGTGAAAATACAATATGGCAGTCGGTATAATTCGACACTAAAACTTGCTATTATTTACATACAGGCATTGATTGAGATAAAAAAAGTAAAATTTGCTTAACATAATATGAAATTTCATTGATTACTTGCCCTAAATAAATCTTTAACATGCGTAAAACAAAATACAAATAGTTAAATTTGAATAGTGCTAAATTCTGGTTTAAATATTGATATAATTATTGATATACTTGCTATAGCCCCTCAAATGATGGACAGTATTACTTTATTATTATTGTTATTATTATTTATTTATTATTATTTATTATTATTATTATTATTATTATTATTATTATTATTATTATTATTTTATTTTCTACAAAATTTGACTATGAATCAGATTTTGCAGAAAATATTATTCCATTTATAAAGAAATCAGAGGTGAAACACAAAAAGTCCTTATAATGTTATTATTATTTATTATTATTATTATTATTGTTATTTTTATTATTATTTATTATTATTATTATTATTATTATTATTATTATTATTATTATTATTATTATTATTATTAAATTTACTGACAATGTAGAAAGTATTTTGATTTACAGTAGTCGATCGTTTATCGCGGTTAATCCGTTCTAGACTCTATCGCAGTAAGTGAATTTCCACTAAATAGAATCTTTTTTTAGTACATTAAATACTTTCATAGTCAGAGTATAACAAAAATATTTAAGACACTTTAAATAAGAGTATTATTATTCTGGGCGTGAAATAAAACCCCTCTAATGACCGTTATACTAGTATGTATTATCCATTATTACATTCATACACGGATTTGACTAAACAAGAGAATGGCAAGCCATCTTTTTTTGCAAATCTACTTTCCATATTTGACCATATCAATAAGCATCTTCCTCTGGTGTTTGTTTTATCGTTAGAAAGCTTAGAAGAAGCACGTCTAAAG
Source organism: Schmidtea mediterranea (assembly GCA_022537955.1). Lineage (NCBI taxonomy): Eukaryota > Metazoa > Platyhelminthes > Tricladida > Dugesiidae > Schmidtea > Schmidtea mediterranea. Next base: position 222,523,191 of record CM039680.1, read on the forward strand.
CTATTGAGGCTTTAGATAAAAGTTTTCGGAAATCGTAAACACCTACTACTTTATTAATTTGAAAACAATATGTTGTATTTAAATGTGTATATATTTAAAATCAATGATTTTTTTAAATATTTTTATGTCCTATGTATCTACACGCATAATTCTCACGAGTATTTTGTTGATTGTGTACTGTGAACTTAAAATACATATTTGAAAATAATTGCGATAGAGTGAAACCGCGAAAACCGAAGCCCGAAGTGGCGAGGGATTACTAAATATTTAATGCCACTTTTTCATGTTTAAAATATGTATTGAAAAAACCTTTCTGATATCCAATAAAGGAAAATTTATTCTTCTATTTGGACTCTTAATGTAATTTTCTTGAACTTTTGAAATTTATTTTTTAAAATATAAAAACTCGCTTGATTTTTAAAATGTTTAATTTGCAAGTTGATAGATTCTACAGTGATTAAGCTATGCTTTTGTGATTTTTCGTTATAATTTCAATGTAAACTATACTAATTATTCTTTGACTACATCAAAAATACAGTGAGTAACCTGATTCATTCCGTCGTTGAAGTCACCACAACTTCGCAAATGTTATCAAGTCACATCATCAGAAATGTTGGGAACCGCTATATTAATGTGACTTTGAATATTGATACTTCTAATTGTTCATTTAATAGTGTTAATTTCTAAATTAATAGAACTATCAGTAAACTAAATATTTTTTTGTTTTCTTTTGATCTATGCTTTTTCTTTTGGAACTTCGACTATATTTATATTAAATTTCCATATTCAATACAAATTTTCGGGTCTGTCCTTTTCAAGTGCTAAATAAGAAAACCCCTTGATCTACAAAATAAAATTTCATTCAAATAAATGTTCTTAACTAATGTTGGTAGAGAAATATAATTCTCTGTTATTCATCATGCATGACGTCCTCTGAACTTGATTTCGTGAACTTGAGCTCCGATCATGTCATTGTCTAATCAACTATGACAACAGTCTTCCATTTTTCTCTCAATTGACTCATATTCATTAGTCTGGACGGTTTGTTCTTGATATTTACACGCGTTTGTAATTCTCTCTTTAATTGAATTGAATTGATAGTTCTTCTAATTACGATAAAAGTGATTACAAACCACTTTTGTAAAAAATGTTAGAAAACAACAGCAAAAATGAGAATGAATAAATTTTAGTTTTGTTCCAAGTTTTCCAACTATATATGTTATAAAAAAATATATTATCGTTAAGAATACTCATAATGAACAAATTTTTATTATAATGTTGAATAAATACTTTTTTATTTCTTTATAATTAACTGTGGACATTTTTAAACGGATTTTCTACAATTCATTTTCAAATATAATATGAAATCACTTTGTTCATTTATGAGGGCTTTTGCAAAATGTACCTAGCGCACAAATCGGGGTACCGTTGCAATAATAATATTGTTTCTCTTGCGCAACATCCTTCAATCAGCTTGATTCCTTTTTATTTATTTAATACAAGAGAAGTATTGAAACGATGAAATTTTTCTGACTATCTCAAATTTATATGACAAAAGAGTAAAATGTTGTCCATGTTGCCACGATTTCAAACGTGACCAAACAATCCATATATTGTTGGCCGAAATGCGTAAAACATATTACTCGGATATTTTTGATTTGAAATAAAAATTAATCTTTTTTATTTAATCTTTATTGTCAATAAAAATATTTGTATGGATTAAAAGTTATTTTTTTTTACAATGAAAAATTATTATTAGACTTGCAATTTAAAAAAAAATGTTAATAATAAAATAAAAATAATAATAATATAATATAAATAATTAATTAAATAAAAATAATAATATTAAAGAAATAATTAGATGAAAATAAAAAATAATTATTTAACTCAATTAAAACAAATAATTAAATTTAATAATAATATTATTAAAATATAAATAAATAATATTATTGACTTAAACAAACAATTAAATCAAAATATAATTAAAATATAAATAAATAATATTATTGACTTAAACAAATAATTAAAGTAAATAAAAAATAAAACATTCATGATTTTTAGTCGACAGGCGATTCGAGTCAATTTTATTTTTAATGGGATTTTAAGTATGAAAAAATACTTATGCTTTTTATTCGATATTTTTAGGTTCTTTAATCAAGTTTGAGCCAATTTTATTCAAAAATACTACTCAGCACAATCATAGGCGATTTAAGCCAATTTTTATTTTTTAGGCTTTTAAATCGAGAAACAAAAAATTATTTAAAAAAAAAAAAATTTCGTTCATTAAAACAAATAATTATAAAAAAAATTTAACCCTCCCCCTCCCCCTAAAAAATTTTTTTATGGGGGGGTCTCGGGATTTTTTCAAGCCAAATATCCACGGGGCATAGTCCTCATATGTCATGAACATATTTGAATATTTATTTTTACAGTTCATTGACTTGTTTTTAGATAAATTAGTCTAGATAGTGAAAATTAAATAATTTTTGGTTTGATTATTTAAAAACACACTTTCTTTCATCATATTTCTCATTTAAATCGTAATCGCACTCTTTTTGAATTCTTTCATAGAATTTTGTATTAATTATTTGAATTAGTTCAATGTATACTTTAATATCTTCTATTTTTAGTAATTAAAAAAAATTAATAAAAAAATTTGTAATACCCACAAAAATAAATGTGCAATGACTAGAAGGGCATTTGCGATGGGATTCAAGAAGGAATGAGGTCCTTTCATTTATGGAACAAAACAATTCATATTATTAAGCGAAACAATTATTATTAGCATCATGATAATCAGTGAGAGATAATACAAAAATATGTAGAAATTAAATTAATTTATGTTCTGAAACACAAAGAATTCAAAGTGATGTAAGAAATTTGGATAAATTTCAATAGATGAAATAATATAATTCAAAATGAATAACATTCAAGTCAGTGAAAGTGTTATTAGTTATTGTGTAATGATTGAGAGCAAAGGGTCGTTGGAGTAATGGCTGCATGGAAAGAAACGGCTTTTTCTAACGAATTTTCTAAACAGTCAATTGGTAGCACGAAAAATCATTCTTGCTTTTCAAAACGCATTTCTCTAAAATTCTTCGGATCGATGAAATATTAACATATTTTGCAACTGTCAAAACGCATATAATTTACTCGTCGTTTATAAATTCTACAGAGTTTTCTTGAAAACTGCTGTTTGCCGTTAAGCCAACACGGTCGACTATTAATGGAACTATTATTAAGAGATAAAATAGCATAGTTTAGATGCGTGGATGAATCAAAGTTTAATTATTTTGAAAATGATTGTTTATGGTCAATTTTTAATGTTTCTGAATAGAAATAGTCGTTTATTAAATAAAGTTAAAAAAACAGTAATTGAAGAAAATTTTAACCAGATGGAATAACACATTATTTTCATGTCGAATTTGGCAGTAAATATGTTAATGTCTCCATTAAATCGTTGAAAATTTCCAGTGTAGAACAAACTAAAGCTGACCATCTTGTGATCTTTGCCCGAGGAGAGGGGTGAAGGCGGTAAAATTCAATTAAATCCTTTGTATTTTTAAATGGTGGCATATTTCTAAACGTGCATTTTTATAATTAGGTTTTTGCAAAATTTGCTATTTGGACAAAACAAATCGTAAATTATTTTAAAAAAAATCGTTATAATAATGAAAATAAATTCTGTTTCGAAAAAGTTTAACTTGTTGTACTGACAAATTATAAGTAAAATATTTGATTAAATTTCTTGCCATTAATTAAAGTTCCTTATTTAGAATTTTATAAATTAGATAATATTTAAGAATTAAAGATATTATAATTTATTGTTTAACTCATCTAACCTAAACTTCTTTATCAATACAAATTGTATTTTTCTCTATTAAATTTGTGATAAAATTTATTTTTCTCAATTTTAACATTTTCTTTAAAATTATCTCGCACTGTCTTTATGAAATTTAAATAATCACAAATAATGTAAAATCTACGGTTCACTAGATTCCCTATTTGATTTTCATTTTTAATATATCTTAATATTCTCTCTAGATAACTAATAATTGGCAAAATTCTTGTGAGATCTTGTAAAGCATTTATTTTTCACTTTTTAAAAGTTCATTCGACCCCTTTAATTATTTCTTCAGAAAGTTATTGATGTTATATCTTTAATAAATAAAATACACTAACATTTAATATGGGAAACATATTATTTAGCAAATATAACTCTCATTCCCTGATAGCTCTACAGCAAGCGGGTCAATGATAGTAATAGTAAATAAAACCATAAGCCATATTAAAATAGGTCGCTGTAACGGTATTACGGGAATAGGGCTTTACGGGTATTTGTGAAAGATCACCATGTCACTATATGAGCTTTTCTGGAACAAGTTTAAGACGAAGAAGCCGCCATACCGCCTTTACGGGATCAGAGGATTAAATAAATAGTATTTACAAATATAAATTTTACTTCAATTTTTCAGTACCAGATGCCGATACATTATGTCTTGTATATAAAAATGAAATTAACTACTAAACACACGTGGCTTGGCCCGACACAGGTACTGCTACTGACAATTTTGTTGTGTTCGGGTGAAACAAGTGACCGTTATGTACTCGTTTCATGGAAGTCTTCTGTAAAATTTTAAAAAATCAATAAGGTATAACACAGAAAATACTAGATTACCAATGTATTTATTTTTTCCAGTTCATTATTTATATAGAAATCGATGAAATGTTAGAAAAATAATTTTAACACAAACGCGGCATTGTAAAATAAAGCTATAATTAATACAGGTTTGTCCGCAGTTATTTTTTATCAAATTTTCAATTTACAAAATTTAATTTTTTATATTACTGGTTACATATTTTGATTTTATTTATATATTTTGAAAAAATGTAACGGATATTTATTAAATAAGATTTTTTTGATTTTTATTACTTGATGTCAACAGTCAAATATCAAACACTTCATTCTACAAGCATTTTATTATTTTAAATTACATACTTATATTAGAATTAGAATTCTGCAAGAAACTGAAGCGGATAATCAAAATTTTTTTAAATAATATATTTATTACTTCGCTCAGAGGCTTATTTTGTTATTCACTTATCCGTTATATTATAATTATATTTACATTAAAATTCTTAATATATTGTTTATAATTATTATTTGCATATTATTAGGTACATTACTATTGGTATTGATTGTATCCATTAAACGTTAAATTAAATAAATTAAATCTTAAATTTTATTAATTCAAAAATTTTAATCTTGGAGAATATTATTCAAAAAAACTCCAGAGCACAATCTTTCAATATTGTAATGTTTCAATAAGGAATCAACTAAGCGCATCAAACAACAACATACATTAACACAATCTTAAATTAATATGTTATTATATTGTTAAAAATATTAATTGATTTAATTATTTTAATTAATTAATTGAATATCATTCTCATATCCACTCTCGTTTAAATTGCTTAAGCCATTCAATGTTTCTTATTAATGTTCGTCCATTTACTAACTGTTGTATCTGTCATCTTTTTTTACTATTTGTATTTTCTTTTATCAAAACAATATATCATATTTCCAATTTTTTTTATAATAGAATCATAGTTTTTGTTTCTTTCTGGCATATTTATAAACTATTCTTTATAAATGCGCGTTTCAAAAACTCTTGCTATTCGTGGAATTAATCATAAATTCAATTTGTGTTAATAACTCCGCCCAATTTTTGTAGTCTTCACCCTTTAATGTGATATGAATGGCGTCTCTAATGGTTTGAAATTGTCGCTCTACTTTAACATTTGCCGAATGATGATAAGGCCTGAATAGATTATTTTAATATTGCGAATGTTCATTAAATTTTCTTTGCTTTCAAATGATTTTCATATATCACAATGTATGATTGCCGGTGCACCATATTTCAATATCAGACTATATTTTAAAACTTTGACGACTGTATTTTTATTTTGTGATTTTGGACGTTTTTTTTGGGGTTTTTAGAAGCCTTCCATTTTTGACAATTTTCGAAAGAGAACTATTTATTCGCTATGTATTTTTTACTAAACGCTATGTATTTTATAAACACTTTCTATGTAGATAAATACACAGTATCAGTAGAGTAAAACACTTCTATGTTAATTAATTAATTCTAGATATTTAATACATTCGCTAAGTAATTAATTAAAAACTATGTAAAATAAATAAATGCCAAGTCAAGAAAACAAGTTATAAGTAAAATAAAAAAAACGATATGTCAATTAATAAAATCCATCAATAAATCTTAATTTTTTCTAAGATGTTCTTAGATCTTATTTTTTTTCGACAATTATTACAAACTTTCAATAAAGCGGTATGCTTTTCTACGTAGTCTTTATTTATTATAAACAAAATTAAAACAAATACTGAACTTATAATGGTTAATAATTTTGCAGAAGTTGAAGATTATCAGTCTGATCTTGAGTTTGATGTTGAAGTTACAAGTTTAAAGAAACCACGAGCCAAAAAAGTGTCCAAAGTTTGGACTCATGAAAAAGTATTTAAAAGTGCTGAAGAAGCAAAAAATGCAATTAAAGAAGAGAAGATATGGAGTTACTCTTATTCCAACAAAACTGAAGAAGGTAAAAAAGTTTACTATCGATGCAATCAAGTTAAATTTAAAGGCAAGCAATGTGATTCTGCATTACATTTACTTTACGACTCAAGATCAGACGAAGTTATTCTTTTTAGGGCAGAAGCTGAGCATAAGCATGAAGAAAACATTTCTAAATCTGCAATATCTAACGAAGCTAAAGAACTAATTAAAGAGTTTTTTAAGCTTAAAATAAAACCTAAGAGAATGTTAGAAATCTTTCATGAACGAGGTATAAAGCATGTTCCTACTACTATACAATTAAGAAATCAATTAAACAAGATTAGAAATGAAGTTTACGGGCCACCAGTAATAAGTTTAGGTGAGCTTGAAAATTGGCTTCAATCATCATCTTCTATACCAGAGTTAGAAGATGAAGCCTTTGTAGTCAATTATAAAATAACTTATGCCGATGAATATGAGTGTGAAGAGAGTAATGAAGAAAGCGATGAAGATGAAGAAAACCACGGCTCTAAATTTAGATTTTTTATAAGTATAATAAGATTACTTAAGCTAGCTTCAGCATCAACAATTTTAAATGCTGATGCAACTTATAAACTGATTTGGCAGGGCTATCCAATTTTAATCATTGGTACAACCGATTTAGATAGGCATTTTCATTAGTTTGGCCTAGGTATATGTACCAATGAAAAAACTGCTGATTTTAATTTTATTTTTTCAAGTATCAATATTGGCTTGAAAAAAATAAATGCATCATTATTCAATCCTCATGTATTGATTTCTGATGCTTCTAACGCTATATGTAAAGCTTATTCACAAGTTTTTAATAAAAATGAAATTGTGATTTGTTGGGCACATATGCGTAGAAATTGTGTCAAAAAAAATCGAGTCTTTAGTAGCTAAAGAAGATAAAAACGAATTAATTGAAGATTTAGATCAAATTCAATTGTCACAAAGCCAAGTCATTTTTGAAAAAGCAAGTTCTCTATTTGTTAAAAAATGGAGACAAAAAAAGCGACTGAGGTTTTAGACTATATGAATATGATGTGGCTTACGACACACAATACTTGGTATGAAGGATACATGCCCTTCACGCCAAGTACTAACAATAATCTAGAGTCAAATAATCGAGTTCTTAAAGACGAAGGAACTATTAGAGAGCGCACGCCATTATCTAGATTTAGCAAACAAGCTTTAGATATTGTTAAAAAGTGGTCACTAGCATATCCTCGAAGTCTGAAGGAGTTTATTACAAAACAATCAATCGACACAGCATTATGGACACAGTCTTATCAATGGGCTAAAGAAAGCAAAGCAATTCTTTCGGTGCCCCAAGAACAGTCGACAAACTACTATGTTTCAGCTAGTGACGCAACTATAACTCAAGAAGACATTGACAAAGTTGAAAAAATGCGCTGGACAACATTCGATAAATTTACGAAGCGAGCTTTTAATGTCTGGCGCATTAATTTACCAAACGATAAAGCCAATTGGGCCGACGGTCAGTACAATTGTCCAGTATTTAAAAAAAAATTTATTTGCAAGCATGTTGTCGGCATTTCAATCAGACTTAAATATTGCAAAGTACCGGCAATAGCTAAGAATACTTCTATTGGAAGTAAACTACCAAGAGGAAGACCAGCTAAAGCTAAAAAAGCCTTATTAAAATAATCATTTCAAATATTTTTATAATAGTCTTTGTGAAATTGTCTTTGTATTTTTATGGATTTTTTTATTGTGTCACTTTTTGTTTATTCTTATGAATTTTTCATTGTTTTACTTAGTTTTTTGTATTTTTTACTTATAAAAACTAAAAATATTACCTATAATAAATTAATTAAATACCTAATGAATTCTATTTTTTTACTTATATAATTAATATAATACTTAGCATTTTATAAATATTTACTTAGAAAAAAATACATAAAGGCACTAATAAAATACATAGCGTTTAGTAAAAAATACATAGCGAATAAATAGGAGCCTTTTCGAAACTTTGAATAACAGCTTGAACCGCTTCTCTCATATCTCTCATTCTAAAGTTATTCGATATATGTTTCTCCACTTTCACAGGTACCGCATCACACAATTTTATATGATATTTTCCTACAAATTATGTTCTTCGGTCATTGGGTATCCATATTTTATCCTCTTGTTTGAAATCAATACACCTTTTATTTTGACTTTATTTTTAACTTTAGGCTTTTTAAATAACTTGTGAGGATGGGATTGATAATGTTTGGCCTACTCCATGGAGGTGACGATAACATTAAGCAACTAGCTTCAATTATAATTATACTTCATGATTGAAACTGACACGAGTATGTCAATTTGAGGTACTCCCTTAGAGTAGTCTAGTGGGCAGCAACGAATATGGTCAGATTGCTTTTTTCAGTTGGAGAAATGTTTAATCCGAGTGAATGATTTAAATGATTTATAGTCGTTTTCATTAACACTGTATACCAAAGTGGGTTCGTTTACCCATTTCAACTGGGGTATTTTGGTGGGTTCCAAAATCTCTAAGGTCAGAACGGTAGTGATGTTCTACTCACGTTTATCTCCATTTCGGATTTCGATTGTTGATTCTGATTGTAACAAGATTGAACCAGTTGCCACTGGTATGAAAAGTGTAAACGGTTTGTTTATGGCATGAACCTTTAATTGCGAAGTTACCGTTGATCGGTTAAATTCCGGGATTAACTTTGTTAGCTTGACATTTTCCTGATTATTGACGATTGTGATGCACATTTGTCTTTTAGAAGCTTCCCAGAACTTGAAGTGGTTTGGGATATTGGTGCAGTTACCGTAGTACTTTTTCTCACTGCATTCACCTCGAGTTTTGGTGGCCTTGATACTGTGACACACAGTGATTCATAATATCTAAAACGTAAATAAGTAATTGATGTATCAGATATACTGATATACCAATACTGGTTAAAAATACATGTATAAATCTCGATTTACGAGGGCTAAATATGCGATAGTTTATTGTTATAAGAAGCGTAAAATTTTAGATTTTACGACATAAATACAAATAAATTATTTTGCTTCTGGGCCGTTCTGTAATTTTCATAATGACCTCATTGGGACATTCTCGATCTCATTAAACAATTGTCTTAAGTATAGTTTTGTCCAAATATCATAACTGTCATAGTGAAGACTAATGGTCCCACTGCGATTATGATAACCCATGCCTCAATGAGTAGTTTTCCAATATAATTTCCTTTCCAACTTTCACATTTATATGGTTGAGTTAGATTCGTTGCTTGACTACAAGATATCCTGGGTTGTGGGAGTTCTCAGAGATAATGGCAAACGGCTGGGTGAATCATTTTACTACCATTTTGTTGTCGAGGAAGTTTTTTGGTAATTTTTGGCTTCGGATTCTTCAGCAATATTCCTCATAGCGCCATTGTTTCGGTTGCAATTAGTTACTAGCACAGAAAAAACTACAGTTTGATTCAACTGGATCCGTTGGGTGAGATTCTTATGGCTCAGTCATAACTCTCCTATCGAGTGTTCTCTCAGGAACAGATTTATTTTAACTTTTTGTAATATTCTGATTTGTCTGCGAAACAATATCTCATAATAATAACAAAATGCAATAAGCTCAGTTTTCGATTTTAAATATTTATTTGATATAGATATACAAAATATGGGTTTATTACAAAATAATAAAATTTCCAAACATAACTCAAAAATTGCCACAAAATAGTTAAAGTCAGATATCGGTTATTTTTGAATCGTCTTCAGATCCTTTTTAATTGATCTATAACTCCGCTCTTTCAAGAAAGTTTCAAGAAGTTTAACCGCGATCGTATAACAAACAGAATTTGGTGTCAACGTTTCCCTAGAAAACTGATGCCTAACAGTAAGGATTGATTTAAGCAGACACTAGAACTGTTACAACTACTTGATCAGTTAAACCGATAAATAATTTCTGTTTTTTTTGCGTGCTATAGCCTAGGCCTCACCCTAACAATTATAATAGGTGATTCATTGGTATATCTCAATTTTGTTAAGCATTTTTCAATCTCTTTAAATACACTCTAATCGATAATGCTAATCTTAGCCCCAGTGTTTAATAAACAACGAAATTCATTAACATCAATTTACATCGAAATACTTGGACTTGCATTTAATTTGTCATATTTAATTATATTATTAAGTGAGCTATCAATATTGATTTTATTAAGAACTCAAACATTATTATCCAAATATACATTAAAATCACGATTACATCCTAAGTCATCCATTCTCCATTTATCAATACACCAATTACTGTATATATTCGGATCAGGCAAATTATTATCATCAAAATATTTATAATTTTCTTCATTCAAAACAAGCAATCATCATTCGTCTCAATCATACTTTCCTTATTTAATACATTCCTTACATTTACTAAAGAGCTCCTATCACTTCATCTCGCTGTGAAGCATATCCATTTGAACAAAATGTGGTGATATAATTCACTTTCAGGGCTCTACGTATGACGAAATTCCTATGACAATGTAGCCTAGATTGAATTAATTAAATTAAATAATATGCCTAATTTAAATCGATCTTTTAAAAATGAAGAATTAAATTATTAAAATTTGTTGGATTGACATGCTATTACTTATAATTTTTTAGCTGTTGGTGCTGCGTATGCTTTTAAACGTGCCCAAAATGGGAAATGTGTCATTTGTTACTTCGGAGATGGGGCATCATCGGTTGGGGACGCCCATGCAGCTCTTAATTTTTCTGCAACTTTAGACTGTCCTGTAATTATGTTGTGTAGAAATAATCTTTATGCCATTTCAACTCCTGTTCATGAACAATATCGAGGAGATGGAATAGGTAGATTATTTTCAATTGAATTCTAGTTATAAGATTGAGGTAAAATGTCGTAGGATCCCGTGGTATTGGGTACGGCATAGCGACAATACGGGTGGATGGAAATGACCTTATTGCCGTTTACAATGCCACAAAGGCAGCACGAGAATTGTGCGTCAATGAAAACAGGCCTGTATTAATTGAAGCGATGACATATCGGTAATTTTTTTCGGTAATAGTCCAATATTGTAATGCGTTGCAAATGCAGAATTGGGTCACATTCAACGAGTGATGACAGTTTGGCCTATCGCTCGGTTGATGAGGTCACTTGGTGGGACAAACACGATAACCCCATATTGAGGTTCAAATTCTATTTGAAACAGAAAAATTGGTGGAGTGATAAAGAAGAGGAGGCCTGGAGAAATGAATCTCGTAAATTGGTTTGTTGAATTTCTGAGATAGAATTCCAATTTTCATGGTAACGATTAGGTAGTGCAAGCTATCGAAAAAGCTGAGAAAACCAACCTACCAAATCCGTTAATCCTTTTTGAAGATGTTTATGATGAAATGCCGACTCGAATCCGTTCTCAGATGAATAAGCATTATACCTTTCTGAAGAGAAATAAGGAACATTATCCTATTTCTTACGATTCTCCTGAGAAAATATAATTTTGATACAATATTTGAATTGATTATTCTGTAATTATTCAATTTTATTGATTACTAAATTATATTTTAATTATTTTATAGATATGGATGAGTAGTGAGACCTTGAATTTTTTATGAGCTTAAACAAAAATTAAAAATATTTGGGATTTTAAAGAAATTATAAAAATAAATATTTAAAATAATTACTTTTAATCTGGTTGATTAGAAAAAAAATAAAATTGAAAGAGAAATTCAATGAACCTGCAAATAGCAAAAATACATGAAGGACTGAATCGAATAAAATATTTACACACTTTTTTTTGCATCGTTTTAATATGACATCTATCAAGATTAAAGGTTCGTCACTCTCTTGCAGCCAATTTTTTGTTATGCACTATCAATCTCATTTTGTGAATGTGATATTGCTAAACCTACTTAACCTAGTCTATAGACCACAGGTTTATTAACCTACTTATGACCAGAAACATACATCTTATTTGGATATCTGGTTTTATACTACTGGCTACTAGGAAATCGAAAGAGACCAGAATATAATCAAATACGCTCAGCAGTCAGTATCAACTAACCACCCTCGCCTGCATCCAGACTGCAAATAAAAAAAAGAAAAGTTTATTTTAATACAACTCGGTCAATTATGGCTATCATATGCGAGTAATTTCAGCATTCTAATCATTAAAACTTGTAATAATTCGATACACAAATCAATGGATAAGAAATCCTATTGCAGTTAAACACACCATTGTGATATTTGACAGCTTGTGCAGCATCTAGGTTATTGAGAGCAGTTCCAAGGTAGGTTTGAGTATTCATTATCTGATTTAAATTGAATTATGGTAGAAGTGTCTATATAAATTAGTTTTCCTGGATATATATTCGTATAGTTTTTATAATCGATGTAATATAGGTATGGATGGATGACATCTTCAGAGAATATTGTAATATTGGACGGGGATAGATCAATATTTATGTTAATATTGTTCAGACAGTGGAGTAAGTCATAAAAAATCTCTAAAATCAGATTCCTTGTTATTTCCTTTTTTGACACTTTGAACAATATGTTCTATTGTGACGAATGAGTGTGGTGAATTAGAAAGTAAGTAATTTTCAAAATTAATTGAAGTATTGATATTTATAAAAACATAGTAATTAATATTATTTAAATAATAATATTAGTCTAATTAGTCATTTCTGGGAGAAAACTGAGAGGATCGCAAAGCCGTAAGAGGACGAAAAATGCTGAGCAAGCAGCAAATAGATCCAGTGAATTATTCACAAGCATTTTTAAATAAGCTAAGTCAGACAAATCTAAGCCAAAAGACGATAATCAGTTGGATGTCCCCGCTACTAACAAAATTGTCGAACAACTTCAAGGGAATAGTTCTTTGCACGAGAAATTTAACACAAATTAGTTGGTTGCTATTGATATAGATGACAATGCTGCTAAACAAATTGAAAATGAGAGTCAGAGTAAAAAAAAAATGATTCTTTCGAGATGCAGCATACATCTGATGACGAAAACTCAGTAGCTACTGATGCAGATGACAGAGCTATCGAACCAATTGATTATATGAATGAAAGTCAAGATTTATCCGATGATGAAAAAAACTTAGTTGTTGTTACTCAAGACGTTATTCCAGCAGTATTTTTGTTCCATGATCTTGCATACCTAGAATTCGATCGTGAGACGCAACTTTCGATTGTATCGCAATTACTTCGCACTAAAATTATATCTCGTGGATCAATTCTGTTTCAAAATAAAGAATTTCCATTCGAATTACCTAAAGGATGTTCAATAACTAGAGCATGGTTTATGCGATGACTTGCAAACGAAGATGAAGTGAATCGATCGTGATTACTTTTTTCGCTATCCGATGAAGCTGCGTATTGTTTTTGATGTTTGTTGCTCACTTCATCAAGTCAGAATTCTCGATCTTCATTTAAATTAGCATCTGGATTTAGTAAGAGGTAAAAAATCGAAAAGTTGATAGCACACGAGAACAGCCATAGTCATCGCAAATCTTTTACTACATGGAAAGAAGCTGAGCAAAGGATAATTGATGGAAAAACTTTAGATGCCTATATCCGAACCCAAATTCAAACAGAAAAACAACGATGGTAAAATGTTTTGAAAAGAATACTTGCTTGCATTAAATTACTCGATTCTCAAAACTTGGCATTATGTTGAAAAAACTAAAGTTTAACAGCTGAAGCTGGAATGAATTTCGGAAACTTCCTCTCTCTTCTCAAGCTCATTGCAGAATATGACCCTCTTTTGGAAAGTTATCTAAAACTTGCCAGTGAAAGTCCAGGATCAGTGTCGTACTTATCGCCAGAAATTCAAAACAAATTCATCAGCTTGTTGGCATCCATTGTTAGAAATAAGTTACTGAAAGACATAAAATGAAATGAATATTACTGAATATTGCTAGATTCAACTCCTGATCTCGGACACCGGGGACAATTGTCTAAAGCCATCCGATTTGTAGATATTGATTTTGAAAATAAAACCATTAATATAAAAGAATCATTTCTTGGATTCATCGAGATGCAGCTACCTTTGAAACAGTCATCGTTGCGAAATTACAATCTGACAACATACCGTTAGATGATTGTAGGTTACAATGTTATGGCAATGCTGCCGTGATGACTGGACACATATTGTCTTCAACAGAGGATTCGTGCTAGAAATCACCGAGCCCTGTTTGTAAATTGCGACAATCACAGTTTGAACTTGGCTGGAGTTCACTCAACCAAACAGGATCCACTGGTTGTCACGTTCTTTGGCACAATCGAAAGCATTTATGTTTTTCTCTCGTTTAACTCTTCGATGGGAACAACTAAAAAATGCTTTACTCATCGCGGTTAAACGTGAATCTGAAACATGCTGAATGCTTGAGTGGAACCTGTTAATGCCATTTATGAAGGACTTGGTGAATTGGTTGATTTACTAGAAAAACTATCAGATATTGAAAAATGTGACACACGAAACAAGAAGCGATGAAGTTCATTAACGTTGCCGTATGTCTCGGCTATTAAAGCTTTTATTGTTGATTTATCATATAAGAGTATTTTGTTTTGTTTTATCTGTTTTATCCCTCTCAACATTGGCGCGTCAAATGAGTTTAAAACGAGGCTATAACGCCAATAAAATACGAACACTCAAGATGAACTTGATACCACCAACTAGCCAGTTTGCATAACTAGAGTGACGCGACAGATAAAACTGCCATTATTTACTTATTTAAACACAAAACGACATATTTTATTTTTAATCCCATTTTTAAAAGCAATTACATATCTAACAAAATACTGAAAACGTAAGTGATAGATAAAATTAATCATTTTTTAGAATTTCCTAAACTCGAAATATAAAATAAAAATAGATTTTTAACAAAACACTTTAGATAATTTTTTATTTAAACTAAATTTAAACTACTTATGATTATAAGTAACATTATAAATATTTTTATTGTAATATTAATTCGGTTTTTCATTCCCAAATATTTAAATTCAATTTTTTCGGTAGTTACAAGTTATTCTATTTAAATTAATAATAATGATATCAACACTATTTAGAGTCGTTTTTACGAGGAGGAAGTACACGAAGATTGTCAATCACAACTAGGGCTTGGGTTTTTTGCAATACCGGGATACTGGGATTATTGCACAAAAATCCCGGGATTTACATAATTTACGAAGTTTTATTATCAGTATTGTTGGGCCAGAACGTAAGCGGCCTTGAAGAATGTTTAAATGGATCAGAAACACACACGCAAATACAACATGCAATTTAAATAAACCCATTGAAACATCAATTAAACTATATAAAATATGAGAAATAAGAGAATTAAATATAAAATAATAAACATAAAAATAAATCAAAATAATAACAAAATGCACCAAGATTCGCACGATACCTACACAAATACAACAAGAAAACACAACAAATTCGACGAAATTGAAAAAATCAATTAAAGTTCATTAAAGTGAAATTTAAATTGAAAAATTTGAATTAGCAATAATTCAATAAAAATTCCAAATAAAAAATTATTAAAATAAATCAAAAAATAATAAAAATAAATAATAGAATTTGCTAGAAAATAACAAGGTCGAATTTTGTTTCACTACATCAAATTTCACACACCGGAAAATTAGGTATATATACTGATCCATTTTCACATTTAACTTAACCATTTAAACCATTTTAAAAAGTGTTTAGACACCATTTTAAAAATCTTAAACCATTTTTCAAATTAATTTGAGATTGTTCGATTTTGTTTTGAATTTTCAGGAACTCATATTTCTAGGTGAGAAACATTTATATTGGCACCCTCTTTCCACGTCACGTTCATTGCATCTCGGTAGAGCTCTGCTCGGCGTCGACGTGGGGAGAGAGGTATTTATGTTCTATTTTATGTTATGATGTCTTGTACGGAATGGTTATCGAGGGTAATTATGTTGTTTGATAATTAATAAATATTATTGATATATATATAAATTGTTTTATATGTTTTCAAATTAATTAACTTGTCGAAATTTTTCCGGCCCACAGCCACTACATAACGCAAGAAAGTAAAATATACATAGTGCAGATGCATGTAAGTGCGTGGAAAATCGCCAATGATATGTACCCGTGAGGACTCAGCGTGCGCAACGCAGCGGTCGTAACGTCAATATTTATCCCTATAGCTGAAGCGAGAAATAAGGAAGAAGTCTCTGGCTGCTTCCTCGTTTCTCAATTCTGTAAAATCGACCTAAATTTATATTACATACGGCTTAAAATCATCACACTGAGTAGTCCAGTGGGCACTCAGTAAATATAATGTAAACACAAATTGCTCTTAAGGTCTATTAAAGGGAAAGGGTACGGGAATAAATTAAATCGAAGTCATTGATATAAATAAAATAGAAGTAAATTGATATCGGTATGCTAAAATAAATAAAATAGTAAAATCTCTTAAAAGGTAGTTATTGATTCAATTAAATTATTTAACGATTACGGGGTAAAAATAAGCATTGCATTAGTTAAAATTAAGTTAATCGATTGATAAAATTAAAGTAATGTGAATAAAATAACCCGATAAATCTTCAAGTAAAAGTAAGCATGGCTTTGGTTAAAAATAATGAAATAATTTATGAAAATGAAGTAGACTATTACTTAAAATACTTTATTCGAGGGATTGTAATTAATATTAATCGTTGGTAACTATAAGTTAAAAGGTAGTAAAAAGTACTGATTTGGTAACCAAAGTTTTCGGTAAATTAATATAAATTCATGGAGCAAAAATAGAGTAGATAAAATGGATTAATATTAAATTCACTCGTGGATAAGTTCAGTGATTAATCTAAGGTAATTCGTCCATCAAAGTAAAAATAATTCGTTGCTTCAAACCACAGTACTAGTTAATCGAAACCAAAATAACTCATCGCTTAAAATTAGTGTAATTGATAACGATAATCAAACAATCCTCGAGTTGAAGATTTCCTTTTAGATAATTTATTAAGGCAAATTTTAACTTAAGTCATTCGAATTTGAAATACGGTAATTGCAGGACGAAAATGGGTAATTTATAAACTAAAAAACTTTAAGATAAAGATAAGCAAATCTGTAACTAGAAAATTGAACAGCAGTTTTTTGACACAAAATTACTGTTATAGGAGTTGCAAAACTTTGCAGCATTATTAAGTTCAATCGAAATTGATAGGAATAGCTTAAGTCGCGGTGAGGAAGAACCAAATCATTTTCATGATAATATTTGTTTACCTACTGAGGACCCAGAAGCTCCACGACTGTCTCCCTATAAGATCTAACCCAACGTCTAAAATGTGTTATATGAATCGAATAAAATCATACCGAAATCGGCTTACTAATCTGAACCAGTTTATCTTCCATAACATGAAAGCCTTGAAAATTGATAATATCGGAGTGATAATTAATAAAATCCAATGGCGCTAATAGACGTACCACCAACATGTCGATAAAGTTAAAATTCCGATAGAGCGAAGTAGTAACACATTCCAAAAAGTTAGAACATGAATCGAGTAAATGCAACCAAAATTCCAACTCGTTCAAACGATTAAAAATGCCGTGACCTAACAATGTATCCAATCGACCAACCAGCGGAAGTATGCCGGATATTGAATTATGACAGAAATCGCACTAATCTACCCGAACATCCTCGAACAACACTAGTAAAATAACATCCGGACTAAGTTTCCACCAAATCTAAAGTCAACCGACGATCAATCACGTTTCCATTTGACCGGACATCCGGTCGATCATTACTAACAACTTTATAACGTACACAGTTAACCAACGGAAACGCGCCACTATCGATTAAATCAGGAATCTGAAACATCCTTTTCGTAAATAAATAATTTCAAGTATAGAATTATAAATCCTTAATAAATAATAACCCCTCATAATTCAGTTCCAACCAAGATTTAAGCATTTAGCTAACTGTAACCACCCCTATTAGTAGCACACCCGACTCAGATATTGATTCCCAAACTACTAAGTTACTTCACTCTCTCGAATCTTCCAGACAAGAACACCCGTGAGCATTTGAAAGTCCGAGAAATAGGTTATCCCCTCGCGCTTCTAAATGTTACACACATAAACTTAAATGGATGTTTGAACGCTTTTATATCGAATAATTCCTAGACACCCGATGTAGTCCATCCCTCCAAAGCTGTACCGATCACTGGTTACTCAGATATAGGATAAGTTCAACATCTTGACCGCGAGGAATATTATTTAGGCTATGAACCAGAAGTCAACCTAAAATAACCGTAGAGTATAGTATATTGATCGTCATAAGTAGGATGTCCAGGACCGCTGATAACGAGTTCAATTCGCGAGCGTTAACGATTTTTGGAACGATCCATAACCATCACGAATCCCAATAGACGGTAATAACTATTTCGCCATGGTGCTTATACAATTAATTAACGACCATCAACCCATGTAGCCAGGTTAAATAAAGTTCATTGCAAACTCTACGTACCAAATGATTTATCCTTAATATCGTTGTAGATCATGTCACGCGATCAAACTACAACCCAGGCAATTAACGCAAAGTACCCGAGAAAGGCCCCACAAGCCACAGACGTCATCAGCAAGCTTCGATCACAGTGGCCTTACCCTACCACTTGGAGGTTACTAGGTCTCGCAACGGACCCTTGCGGACTAGCCGGTCAACAATATCCGGCCAAAGAAATTTACGAACACGCCCGGAACCTCCTCACCCATTGGGAAAGGGTGCAGGAGCAAGTGGACCTCAACGTAATAAAAGCCCGGATGTACCTCGCGAACGTGGAGGAGGACATCCGCGTCGGGCGTATCGCGGAAGCATACCCACCTCACCCAGTCCGCGATACCCGACGGCCCTACACGGTGGCGGCTCTGAAGAGAAGTCTGAAAAGACAATTCCCCGAGGAATAACCACAATAACTAAATGTTTATGTCATAATTGATTTAAAAACTGAATATCGTTCGTGTTCTTTTTCCTTATCAATAAATTCGTTCCATAAATTTTGTTTGACTGAATAAATTTTGATCTAATTAAGTCAATAAGAAATTAAAATGTTTTTTTTTGTTGTAGTAATGTCTTCCCTACAAATCCTACAATCTGAACTGGATCACGCAAGACAATCAAACGCGGAGTTACTCAACCAAATTATTCAATTTACCCGCGAAATCCAACAGATTAGAGCAACCTGGAAGGAACCGGGAAAGGTAAAAACTTTGTACCACCGCCTGACCGCAGCACAGAAAGGCTGGACAGAAGAGCGGCAGCTCAATCAGAGCCTGCGCACTCAAATTCGGGGACTCGAAGTCGCCCTTGCAGCCTGTCGGGAAGGGGAAGCGGTAACATATCCGCTCATTTTCGCCCCAACCCAAATACCGCATAAAACCTTCCAGTCAACAGAGCAACCTATTCCCCCCGTAGATAATCGTCGACCGGGACGCAAGGAACGTGCCCGACGTCGAGCAACACAGCTTCAGAATGTTAAGTAGTGAATATTGCACATGTTGTTGATTCAAATAGAGTAGTTTTAGCCTTAGTTGAGTTGTTTCCTTAACATGATTGTATGCCAACATTGTCTTAAACGTTTTCATCACATCTCTGAATCGTTGTCTCAGTTTTCCGCAGTCAATTAAGAACCTGACCTAGAACTTCTACAAGGGACAGAGCTAAGCGAGCACAAGTCTTCTACCGACAGCTCGTGAACCCGAGGGTTGTCCGAGCAACTATAGTATTAGCCCATGGTACTCAATTTTTGCGGGCAATCCACCACTTGAACACATTACCAACGTTGCCTAGCAACGGGTGCCAAGTGGCGATCAGAATCATTTTGTATGGCGTTACTAGGGCAACTAGAAGGATAAGCGAGATTCGCAACCCTGTAACCCACCAGTATTATGACACATGTTGGGCCAGCACACAAATAGCCTTGAGAATTGTTTAAATGCATCAGTAATACAGCACAAAAACCCAGCACCAAGATAACTTAAAATATAATATACAACACCAATTAAACATTTTAAAATCTGAGAGAATATAAATAAATATAAAATCAAAAACATAAAAAGAAAAATAAAATAAATACAAAATGCACCAAGAACCGCACGAAATTTACATAAAAAATAACATAATAACAAGAAAATTCGACCGTAAAATGACCATTTATATAAAATTAAAAATTAATGAATTAAATAAATAAAAATAAAATATTTTTGGATGAATAAATTTAATTAAAAATGTTAAAAATAAATTACCAATTTAAATTAAGAAATAAATAAAAATTTAATGTAGATAACATAAATAATTTCAAAGTCGAATTTTGTTTAATCGCAGTAAAACTAACACGCAAGGTTAAGGCCAAATTATAGGTATAAATACAGATGTGTTTTCACAAATTTTCAGTCTTATTTTTCGGAGAAAAAATTTCATTACAGAACTGTATAACTGGTTGTATAACTGGTTGAGAGCCGTGCATTCAGGCAATTAACACGGGTAAGTGTTTTGCCTGAACACGATCACTCTCAACTGGTGCAATATTATTAATTGATTTTTTCGAAGGGAATTGATGGGTAATTTTTCAATTGAATTTATGGATGACTTTTCAGATCGAATTTATGGATGATTTTTGTTTTCAAATTGAATTTATGGATGATTTTGTTTTTCCAATTGAATTTATGGATGATTTTTCGAATCGAATTTATGGGTGATTTTTTAATTGAATTTATGGATGATTTTTCAGATCAAATTTATGGATAATTTTGTTTTTCAAATCGAATTTATGAATGGTTTATCGAATTAAATTTATGTGATTTTCGAAGTAAATTTTATGGAATGGATACAATGAATTTCAAATGTATGTGGCCGATGTAATATGCTGAATAAATATTTTCTATCTACAGCCTTAGTGCATCGAAACTTTTATTCCAAAAGCTATGGTAAAATATTATTTGTTATTCTTTTTCCGGCCCACGGCCAAAGACACATCACAAGTTAATAAAATCATATACAGTATTCAGATTCGTGTAAGTGCGTGGAATACCGCCGATGATCTTTGCCCGTGAAGACCCGGCGTGCGGAACGCAGGGATCGGAACGTCAATATTATCCGTACATAGGGGAAATTGGAGGGTAAATGAGTAGCCCTTTGGCTGCTCCTTCATCATCCGTTTCCTGTAAAATTGACATAAAATTTTAACAACAATCGGCTCAAAATCTCTAACACCGAGTAGTCCAGTGGGCACTCATTAACTATGAAATGAACATACATAGATCTTAAGGACAAAAAGAGGGAATTGGTAGCGGGGAAAATTGCGAAATCGTTGCAACAGTTAAAATGAATAGCCATCGGAAAAAGATTAATCCGAACGACTACAATCATGAAAAATAATGTTTTTAAATAAGAATTAAATAAATTAATTTGAGTTGAGTAACGTAATAGTAACGTAAAAATGGAACGTGTAAAATAAGGGCGGAACGCTGCTCAAATTTTTCGACTCAACAAAAATACTTTACCGAAAACCAGGGAAATACAAATGGATTACGGCTAATATGTTATATAAGAAAAATATTTCTTAAAGCTGAGGAATAAGGACGAATCCCTACACAAAATTTTGTTAATAATATTGATAATAATTATAATAATTGTAATAATAATAATAATAATAATAATAATAATAATAATAATAATAATAATAATAATAATAATAATAATAATAATAATAATGGTAATAATAATAATAATCATGGTATTTGTAGTAATGATGATAATAATTATGATAATAATAATAGTAGTAATAATCATAGTGGTAATAACAATAAATATAATGGTAGTTATAGTAATAAAAATAATAATTAAGGTAACAGTAGCAACAATTAATAAAGGTAATACATATTATGGCAACAATAATAATGCTGGTAATAATAATGGGAAACATTGTAGTTATAATAGGGTGAAAGATATAATGTGGGTGTATTTAACATAACAAAGGGTGTACAGGCCAAAGAATAATCATCAGCATGGACAATAATAAGAAGGACTAAGCAATTGGACATAACAATGAATGATATGAGAGTATAGGTTAACATTTGAAAGAGATAGGAGAATAATGGGACCTAAGAATCAAAAGCGAGCACAGGTCTTCTATCGACAGCTCGTTGGACCCAGAGATCGTTCGGTCAATTATAGTATTAGCAATAACGCTCACTTTTTGCGGACGATCTACCCACTCGAACACAGTTCCAACGTTGCTCAGCAACGGGTGCCGAGTGGTAAGCGAAAGAATATTTGTATGGGGTTGTCTGGGTAACAACCATATAGTTTCAAAATATCAAAACCCAGTAACCCACCACACATAATTTATGAGCATTCTAAATTAAAATGCTCATACTTTTAAAAAATATTAGAATTTCTAATTTTCTTTCAAAATAACGTATATATAAAATTTTTAACGTACATACTAACGAATCAAAATTTTCGAGCTTGGGTCTATTTCGTATTAGTGGTACAATGCCTGCAGAAAAGTGTATTGAATTATTAGTAGAAAAGGTAAATGAACATGGACTAGATTTTCATAAGGATATTATCTCTATTATGACAGAGAGAGCCAGTGTTATGAAAAAAGTTGGAAAGTTATTATCAGTACATCAAAAATTATGTTTGGCAAACGTTATACAACTTTCAGTTATTGACGTGTTATACAAAAAGTCAGATCAAAGAGTCAGAAGAAGAATGAACCTGAAATATGTGAGTTGGAATATGACACAGCAGAGTTGGTAGATCGTATCTGTTTGCCGCAATGTGAAGCAAATGATGCTTCGTTCTGACCAGTAATAAATAAAGTGCGTTGAATAGTATTTTTGTTTAAACGCTAACTCACCAAAAATGATGATTTAAAAAAATATTTCCGAGAATATTTCGCGAATGAAATTCCGTTAGTCAGGGCCGTGCCTGACCGGCGTTCATTACGTGCGCCGCACGCAGTCGGCCAAATTCAAAGGCGGCCTGACGACCAGAAAAACAAAAAAAATGAAAAGCAAAATAACAATGTTAATATATAGTCATATATAATCGTGGAAATAGACAAATAGTTGATTGAAGTGTCATTGATATTTTTTTATTGATATTTTATTTTATTATTGATATTTTTAAATATTTTATTAAAAGGCCTAAGAATGACTGGAAGAAAAACGAAAAGATTGTCTGGAGCACATTATAAAAGAAAAAGAGTAGAAAAACAACGTGTTACTAAAAAAATCTTTGGTTCACTAACCAAATATTTGGAAAACCATACAGAAATACAAAATGCTTGCAGTAGCCAAGCAAATCCAAGCAGAGAATTTTTTTCGAATGAAAATGTATTATCTGCCGAAAAAACAAATGATAATGACAATATTGGTAGTAATGATGAAATAACAGATATTGCAGCTCCAAATATCGACGATATCACTGAAATTAATGAAGAATATTTTGATATGTGTATAGAACTAAAGGATCCAGCTTGCTGGCCTTTGGCACTTACCGATAAAGTGCTGGATATTTTAATTGAAAAAGGCCCTGTTCAAAATATACAATCTACATATCCACTAAATGAATTTGGAAGATCATTTTCAAAGGTTTATTTCTATAGAAAACTGCCAAATGGGGAAAAGTTTAATCGTGAGTGGTTAATCTATTCTCCAAAAAATGATGCCACATTTTGCTTCTGTTGTAAATTATTTGGCAAACAGGAAATAAAATTAGTTAATGAAGGCTTCAACGATTGGCAACACATATCCGACAACTTATCTCGTCACGAAAAAACAACGCTGCACATCGAAAATTGCACCTGTTGGAAAAAATTGGAATTAAATTTAAAAAGAAAAACCACAATTGATAAGAATATGCAACGGTATTATGACGCCGAGAAAAAACGATGGTGTCAAATTGTAAAACGCATGATATCTGTGGTGCAATTTCTAGCAGGACAGTGTTAAGCTTTTAGAGGTTCTTCCGGCAAATTGTACGAAAAAACTAATGGAAATTTCCTGAAAGCAATTGAAATGATAGGAAAATTTGATGATATAATGGCAGACCACATAAAACGCGTACAAGAACCAAACGCCCCAAAGAACAGCATGCCACATTACCTGGGAAATCGCTTTCAAAATGAAATAATCGCTATCCTTGCAACCCAAATTCAAAAATATATATTAACATCAATAAAAGAGGCAAAATATTTTTCTGTCATTTTGGACTGTACGCCGGACACTGGACATGTCGAGCAAATTACAATGGTTATTAGGTATGTACATATTAAAAATTATGAAGTTGAAGTAAGAGAAAATTTCATTGGCTTTTACCAAGCTAAAAAATGTACTGGAGAATCTTTTTACGACTTCTTAATTCAAAAGTTAAACTATCTTGAATTAAATATTAGCAATATGAGAGGCCAGGGATACGATAATGGGTCTAACATGTCCGGAAAACATAGAGGATTACAAAAACGAATTTTGGACAATTATCCCCAAGCTCTGTTTATGCCATGCAAAGCGCATACATTAAATTTGGCCATTAATAACGCAGCTAATGTTTCGTTTTCAACGGTGGATTTTTTCAGTAATGTATCTGCAATATACAACTTTTTCAGTGCATCACCATTTAGATGGCAAGTTTTAAAGAAAAATGTAAAATCTTTAACATTAAAACAAGTTAGTGAAACTCGATGGGAAGCAAGAATTAAAGCGATTAGACCACTGCGAAATGAATTAGGTGAAATTTATGACAGCCTTATAGAAATAGCTGAGGAATCTTCAATGCCAACAGTTCGACATGAAGCTGAATGTTTGGCAATGAAACTTAAATCTTATAAATTTATTTCTTCAATAATAATATGGTACGAAATCTTCGAAAAGGTAGATTTTATTAGCGAAATGATGCAGAAAGTTTCTTGGAATATCAGTTCGTGCGCTGAATCAATTAAGGAAGTTTTGAAATTTTTTAAAAGCATTATAAATGACGAAAGTTTCGAAAATTATTTGCAGATTTCTAATGAACTTTGTGTAGCACTTGAAACTGAACCGGATTTTCCTGCCGAAATTAGTGTACGTAGCCGACATCACCGAAAACAATTTAGCTATGAAAGAGATGAAGATATTCAATTTACTCCAAAAGAACATTTTCAAATTAGTTTTTTCTATGTAATACTCGATACGGCTATTTCATCTCTTACCACCCGTTTTGAAACTTTGTCAGGTTTCGAACGTTGTTTTGGATTTCTATACAAATTTATTGATATGGAACATGAGGAAATAAAAAAAAGTTGTTTCGATCTCCATAATAAATTTAAAGATGGCGAATCTTGTGATATTAGTGGCGTAGAATTATATCAAGAGTTAGTTTCTTTAAAAATTATCATAAAAGACAGAAAGCAGCCCGAAGAACTCATAAAGTTTTTATACAAATACAACTTAGAGACTTCTTTCCCAAATGTCGCCACAAGTTTAAAACTATTACTGACAGTTCCAGTATCTGTTGCATCTGGAGAGCGAAGTTTTTCAAAATTAAAAATAATCAAAAACCATCTGAGAACTTCAATGACTCAAGAGCGTCGCAGTAATATATCAATTATTGCAATTGAAAGTGAAATTGCTGATTCCACAAATATTGAAGGTGCGGTTGAAGAATTTGCCTCTAAAAAATCGCGTAGAGTAAATTTTTGATTGTAATATTATAGATTTATAGGCGTGTCAAAATATATTAACGTTTTATATTCAATGGTTATATTTACATTAGATATATAAGTATAGTAATAAACATTATGAATTAAAATTTGTTTTGTTTCTTTGATTTTGATGTTATATCAAAGGGCGGCCGTGCATACCAGCACGCAGGCGGCCAAAGATTGTAATACTAGATGACCAAGACTCGAACCCGAAATAACGCAACTTCGAAAATCTAACGACGCACTGTGAAAATTAGTACTAATTCAGCAGCGACGCAACTTCGAAAAAACGCGAAACGACGCAAAGCGAGGTATTGGTGTATATATATTTAAATAAAACTGTATAATCTGTGACATACAGATTTATTATAGTGTCTCGGTTAAACACTATTTTCAAAAAAACTGTTTTGAATTGCGTCATATGCATAAAATTTCCGTGACTTCCATCTAAATACTAGAAAATATAAACTTTTTTAGCCGATTATATTGTCATGAGCAGGACTAGGGCAGGACTAGGGCAGGACTGAATGGGGCATATCCGTTTATAACTTCACATAAATTTTAAATCAAGAAATCACTTTTAACACACAAAATATTTGTTTTAGTTTTTCCTTCTAATTTAAATTAACAATTGAATACTTTTGAAAAATAATTTTAATTTAATAATTAAAAATAACCGAATTTGGCCCCCGTTTCTAGTGAACCAATTTGACAGGTTTGAGTTGATTGACACTCGAGTAATATGCTAAGGTTTCAAATAGACAAACAGAATAATGTTCATTTTAAAATGTTAAATAAATAAAACAGCTTGCTAATGTCAAGAGTGGCAGCTGATGCCACTTAAGCGGGTTCTTTACTATCGGATAGAACGTAAAATGAAATGCATTTTCTCAGCTGCAAATCGCAAGAAATTTTGTCAAACAAATTCAGTTTAATCATGGACTGTAATGTCTTTCTCAGAATTTTTCTATTAATTTAGAATTAAAATTACAAATTTAAATTAAAAAACACCTGGAGAATGTTTTAAATTCGTTACACTTGTCAAGATATGTGGAGGATGCAAGAAGAATTTTTGGAGGGAAGCTTATTAACCATGTCTGAACCTATGAAGCTTTAGTGTAATTAGGACACACGGTGCGCATATATATGCGGACTCTAAATGTAGAATTAAGGCAGGACGCCAGTAAGGTGTATAAAACCAATTCGAAAATGTCATAGTTTATTTTCCAAGTCGACGTATTCAGAGTAAGGATTACCAATAATGGCTTTACACTGACAGTTATAGTGATGTAACTAAATTTAAAAGTTTCCCCACCCATGCCTTATTATTGGAATTATGGAAAAACTTTCGATTTTTACAGTTGACCTTAACTATATATATATAAATAAAAACATGGTCAAGAATAATTATTTTAAAATTACACACACACACAAATATATATAGCGATTTGTTTATTTCTTTACGTCGACATTTTAATAAAAAATAAAGTGCCTTTCACTGAAGATATTTATAACCTCCGAAACATCACTTTAATTAATTCAATTTTTAATAAAAAATATCATTTTCTTTCAGATCGAAAATTCAATTAAAACAGATGACTGATGAGGGAGCCTTCTATAAAAGAAGAGGGAAAAGATAAAAAAATATGCCAGATAATTGACGAGAGCTGAGAAATAAATTGAAGCAACATGTTCCCAGATTTTAGTAAAATTTAGCCAATTGAGCTACCTTCTAATTACCTAAAAATGTGCATAATAAAAAGAATAAATAAAAAAGATTATAATTTAAATTTAACTATATTTATTCCGTTGAATTTATTTTTATTATTATTATTAATATTATTATTATTATTATTGTTTTTATTATTATTATTATTATTATTATTATTATTATTATTATTATTATTATTATTATAACAACTATTATTTTTATATTGATTTATAAAAGTCATTTCAAGTCGTTAATGATATAGGTTTATTAACTTTTATTGACTGTTGATAGTCGAAGTGCTATTCAGCACAATCATCTTTAAAAGCACTTGTGCCGATCAATCACAAAATGCTGGTGGATTCAGGTGTAGCTGACCATGAAAATAAATATGTTGACAATAATTAACGAAAATAGATACAAAATTATTATAAAATTCTGAAATTATGGCTTAGTAAAAAAGGACTTTATAATCGCATTCAAAACATTTTAATGGTCTCAGAATTATGATTTTTGGCATTATTTATTAAAACAATAATATCCTAATAAATTTAAAGCCAAAAATTGATGTTGAAAATTGATGTACAAAAATATTTATTCTTTTTTCAAAATGAAAATAAATAAAATTGCAAAAATTCATCAAATGTGAAGGTTTACTGAGAAAATTTTACTAATTACTATAAGGAAATCACTATTGCTCGGCAGTCAATGCAGAAAAATTGTATTACATAAGATAAATAAAATTGATCTATAGTTGTAATGAAAATAAATGAAAATTGTTTTGTGGCTCGTTTATTGGAAAAGAATGAGAATTAATAAAAAAAAGCTACTATGCAATGAAAATATTGTCATAGTATGAAAAAATAAATGTTCTGTGTAAAATGAAATATTGAGATTTAGGATTAATCTTTCTTTAAGTTAAACATCGATGCTCGAGCTCGAAACTCTGGATTACAACTCGAGCCTAGTGTAAATAAAATAATTTCGAACTTCGACCGAAAGGTTTTGGGAAACCTCTTTTGTATTTACTTCTGGTAATTGTTTGGTAAGTAATAAATTAATTCTGAACATCATTGAAATCAAGAAAACAATTGCTCACCATCTTGACAAGGTGTAATAAAAATTTATTATTCTATGTTTTTCTACATCTTAAAATATTTATAATAATATTTAATAAAAATTATAACATTTTAATTCTTTCATAATCAGTTTCAAAAATCATTTAATAATTTAAAAATCAAAGCAAAAAATATTTTAAAATTATTTGTGAAATGTTGTGGTTATTCCTCAAATGTTTATGATCCTAAAACCATATAAAAAAGAAAAAAAAATAATTATAGTTATTTTTTATTTATTTGAATAAATTTGTTTGTTTTACTGCATTGATATGTATATAAGCTGTCAAATGAAATCACTTTTTTATTCTAAAAATGTTTGTGAAAAAGGCAGCGTGGCGATTTAATGTAATTAAAAGCACAATGTTAAAACAAGTAATTTATTAATTAAATTTATTAATAAAAAATAAAATAATGTATTCAAGGTGACGTGTTTTTACCAGAAATCTGTCGAAACTCGGGACCATTTCCCGCCACCTGAAACGATCTATACGAACAAATTAAAATTTTATGACTGCTTAAACAAGTGGAACTTTCCAATATTCCAAATATTGGATACGAATGGACAGCTGATAGATCCAAATCAGGAAATAGGAGTAAATCTATTATATTTCTTTAGGCATATTTTGAAACAAACTTGAGTTACAATCATTTCGTTGGTGGGGGTGACGTATACGCTTCGTATACGTTGGTCAAATGAACGAATAGCGCAATTTTTACCGTCCTATATGACAATAAACGTATAAATTTTACTTATGCATATTTTTTAACAGGAGTGTGAGTTTTCTTTTTAAAATTATTAAATTATACAAACTTGCAACTAGAAAAGTGGCCTGTAACGAAAATATTCAAAGAAATATTAATTTCAAAATAAAAATTTTGAAACGTTTTTTATCGAGTGTTAATCAATTAATTTTATTTAATTTATTAAAACAAAGTTTTATATAGATATATATTTATAATTAAAAAAACAGAAAATGTTTTAATATTCCCTATTCAATTGTTAAATCATGCTTACTGAAATATCCTCCAAAGAAATACTAAAAAACATTTATGATTAAAACAACTTTAGATCGTTGTTTTATTATTATGTTCTTTGCAGATATTTTTGAAATAAAGTTTGGAATTGATTATAATTTAGTTTTAATGGACGTATTAAATTTACGAAACCAAACTGCTAATATCGAGTGTTAATCAATTGATTTTAATTAATTTATTAAAACAAAGTTTTACATAGATATATATTTATAATTAAAAAAACAAAAAATGTTCTGAACAAAGTATTAATTTTTTTGAAGATAAGGATGTGAACTTTGTAAAAATAAATTAGAAAAACCATTCTGAATAAAAAAATTTAAATAATAAATTAATAAAAAATATAATAAATTAATGTAATTTCAAACTGAATTGCTTTCTTGCATGTATCAGTGTCAAATGTTTAAGAAATACATGAAAAAAGACGATGCCAAAAATTTGTGTTAAAATAAAAATAATTTTTATCTATTCTCGAAAGATAACTAAAACAAAAGTGAAACAATAAAGCTTTTTCAGTGAAATTTGCATAGGTTAAATGGAAATTTATTTTTGCCTTCAATTTTGTAATAATAATCTGCAAATATTAATATCTCAGACGTCTTGTTGTTAATGAAAAGTTATAAAAATCAAAGCTACCGATAAAGTCAAAGGTAAATACCGTATATAAGAAAAAAGCAATAAAACGTGAACAATTAAACATCGGTTATCACATCAAATAAATTGTACAGTGCCATAAATTGATATTATCAGGCCCAGTCTCAGAGGACCGGCAACCGAGTAAACTTCTATTTATCTTATATTTCTATTTATTTCTATTTTATAATTATTTTATATTAATGAAATAAAGAAAATTCAAAATAAAAGTTCACAGTTGAACTAAAATGTTTCGGTTCACTTGACTTCTTTAAAAGTAACTCCTGAGTATAAACAATACCAATTGTTTGAATCACTATATTCTTCATAATACTTACGAAAACAAATAAGACGTATTATTTATCCATTATTTTAATAGATAGAAAATTTTTACAAAATAAAAATTAAAGGTTATATAATGTTAAATTATTATTATTATTATTACTATTATATAAATAATTAAATAAACATAAAAGTATTTTAATTATAAGAATGCGCCGTTCAACCACACGTTTTATTATATATTTTTACAGCATCAGACAGGATAGAAAAAACTATACATATTATATGTTATTTAAACAATCTATAAAATTTTTTATAATAATTTTAAATTTAATTTATTTATTAATCATTTTTCAAATTTTGACTCTCAAACAAATATATTTAAATCAATCATTTAATACATGCGAAAACAACAGCAGCAGCAACAACAAAAATCAAATAGCTTTTTACAGCTTTTCCTTATCAGCAACAGCTCATTTATAGCACGTTCCCAATAAGTATTAAAAACATTTATTAAATTTTAAAATCATCCAAACATATTTTACTCATATAGCCTCTAGTGTGTTCATTAATAATTTTTATAATGACCATCGACAAAGGACTAACAATCATATGAATTGCAATATGAATAAATTTGTACCGGTCATGTAATGTGGAAATTATACAAGTATTTTTAAATTTTATATTAATTATTTATATTAAATTATTAAAAAAATTAAAAACAAAAATGTTTTTAGTTTATATAAAGATTTTTATTCAAAAGAAGAAAATCAAGATGCCGATAAACAAAATGAGTGCAAAGAAGATAATTATTACAAAAATTAAACCAACTGCCCAATGTAAAATAAAATTTATCCAACCGATTTGTGTCTTTTAAATGTGTAACTTCACAAAATTCAGTCACCGCCCAGAACTATTTCGTTGTAGATATACATTGGAGTAACAATACAGTCTTGTAAAGTACAGAACGGTTATATTAAGAGCAGTGAAATCCATCATAAAAAAGGATTTTTACCACGGAGAAGGTTTCAATCAATTTCAACAGATTGCCGGTATCATAAATTACTGATAATATTTTGATACCTTCATTTCTAAGTTGGAACTGAGTTAGGAAGCACTTCAACGGAGGTCTTCTGGTAATGAATTGTGCCAGAACGGGGTTCCTCTGTAAGACTCTATTGTTAGCAATTAATAACACTCAAGAATTACGTCTGTGCTATTACTCGGTACCACTTTAGTGTTTTATAGCACTATTTTCAATTTTTACAAATGATATTTAATTTATTAACAAAATAGTTGCTTTTTTAACACTCGTGTAATTAAGGAGGATGAGCTTAAATTTCTGCTGCTATTGCTGTACTTGAAAGGTTTTACATATTATAAGCAGTTGAATTGTTGTTTATATTTTGAATAGTTAAATTGGTAAATTTCTTTTCAAATATATATTTTTTATTTATAGATTTATTGTTTAAATAAATTATTTTGTGTGTAAATTAAAAAAAAATAATAAAAATATACATATTTTTTGGAAAACAGTGTTTAATTTAAAAATACCTGATTATTTAAAATAAAATTAAATTAAAAAGTTTTTGAAAAAAAAGTAATAATTTCGGATTAAGTTTAACAAATTAAATCAAATACGTATCTAAAATTTTCTACATTTTTATTTGAATTATTATTATTATTATATTTCTTAAACATTGTTGATTCAAATAATTGGTATTGTTTTGAATTTTCTTTATTTCATTAATATAAAATAATTATAAAATAGAAATAAATAGAAATATAAGATAAATAGAAGTTTACTCGGTTGCCGGTCCTCTGAGACTGGGCCTGATAATATCAATTTATAGCACTGTACAATTTATTTGATGTGATAACCGATGTTTAATTGTTCACGTTTTATTGCTTTTTTCTTATATACGGTATTTACCTTTGACTTTATCGGTAGCTTTGATTTTTATAACTTTTCATTAACAACAAGACGTCTGAGATATTAATATTTGCAGATTATTATTACAAAATTGAAAGCAAAAATAAATTTTCATTTAACCTACGCAAATTCCACTGAAAAAGCTTAATTGTTTCACTTTTGTTTTAGTTATCTTTCGAGAATAGATAAAAATTATTTTTATTTTAACACAAATTTTCGGCAACGTCTTTTATCATGTATTTCTTAAACATTTGACACTGATACATGCAAGAAAGCAATTCAGTTTGAAATTACATTAATTTATTATATTTTTTATTAATTTATTATTTAAATTTTTTTATTCAGAATGGTTTTTCTAATTTATTTTTACAAAGTTCACATCCTTATCTTCAAAAAAATTATTACTTTGTTCAGAACATTTTCTGTTTTTTTAATTATAAATATATATCTATGTAAAACTTTGTTTTAATAAATTAATTAAAATCAATTGATTAACACTCGATATTAGCAGTTTGGTTTCGTAAATTTAATACGTCCATTAAAACTAAATTATAATCAATTCCAAACTTTATTTCAAAAATATCTGCAAAGAACATAATAATAAAACAACGATCTAAAGTTGTTTTAATCATAAATGTTTTTTAGTATTTCTTTTGAGGATATTTCAGCAAGTATGAATTAACAACTGAATAGGGAATATTAATACTTAAACATTCAATAAATATTTTATATATTTTAATTACAAACATTCCGAAATATTAATTTAACAACCAAGCAATTTCATCATTCCATAATACTTAACTTTAAAATTATTTAAATTTATCATTATAATTTTATTAAAATCTGTTACATATTTTTAACATGAGAATTTACTCGATTTAATTATTCTTACATCCTCCCTTTTTAAAAGGCTTTAGCCACTCTATATTTCGTAAAAAATTCCTTCTATTTTCTTGTTCGATTTCATAGCTCCACTTGTATATTTGTTTTATTACTTTCACAAGCCTAGAATATCTGTAATATTCTTTATTGTTTCATTTCTCTTTATTAACACTATGTATCCTATTTTCAATGCTCTTTGTGTTATTCCATCAAAACCTTTATTTTCAATTGACATATTTGTAAACCATTCTTTGTAAATTCTTTTTCTAAACACTTTCACATGGTGTATGTCTAATCGTCTTCTGAAATGTGATATTCAACATAAACTCTACCCAATTCTTGTGATCTCAATTTTTTAGCGTGATATGGATAGCGTCCCTAATAGTTTTGAATTGTCTTTCGATTAGGCCGTTTGCCGAATGATGATATGGGCTTGAGAATATTATTTTGATGTTGTGCTCTTTAATTTAATTATCCTGAATCCATATTCTATTGTTTGCTGTCATTACTATTCCCTGATTTATTCTGAATTTACTTCCTTTCTTTTGTTTAACATTGTTTATTATTTCTTTAATTTCTTCTGAATCTATTTGCTATTCTTGTTCCGGATTTTCTTTCATTATTGCCAAAAATTTCGTTTTTAGCTTTCCTATTTTTGAATCAGCGTGGATGCTTTGCATTGAATGCACTTCATACACTTCTCGACAATACATCTTCATTACAATGTTCTGTTCCTTTCCTAAATTGAAATTCTATTTTCAAAATTCTCAAATAGTTGATCCATGTCTGGAATTGTGGAGTGATAGCTTTCTTTTTCTTCATCATATATGTTATCGGCTTATTGTCCGTAGGTAGTATAAATCTTTTCTCATAAAGATAATGTTTAAAATGGTTTGTAAAATAATAGATTGCTAACAGTTATTTTCTTGTAATTTAATAGCCTAATTCATGTTTTGACATAGCGTGTGATCCATATGCAATAACACTTTCTTTTCCAGAGTTATCTATCTGTGATAAAACTAAACCAATAAAATCGAAACTAGCATCTGAATCCAATATGAATGTTATTTAAAAACTTTAATGTTGGTGCATTAAACAATTTCTCTTTAAGTTTTGTAAATGAATTAATTTTTTTTCTTTGCTTCCACACAATTGTTTTAGATGTTTTGAAACTTCTGTATAATCTTTTATAATCTTTCTATAGAAATTGGTTAGTCCTATGAAACTTCTCAATTTCTTAACACACTTGGGTCTTTCGAAATCCTTTACTACTTGAATTTTTTCTCCATCCGTTTTGACTCCATTTTTGCTTATTATATGTCCCAATGATTTTATTTCATTTTTCAAAATCGGCATTTAGATGGACTGATCTTTAATCCTGCTTGTTCGATTTTCTTGAAAAAGCTTTCAATATTTTCGTAGTGCTCCCATAATTCCTTTTAAAATATCAGAATATCATCCAAATACACTACCGATATTTGCTAATTAAGTTTACCTAATACCATGTTCATTAATTTTGAAAGGTTGCCGGAGCTGCTGCTATCCCAAATGGCATCCTATTAAAACAATATTGTTTATTTTTAGTAGAGAACGCCATATTGAGTTTTGATTCCTTGTCTATCTCTACCTGATAATATGCGTTCCAAAAATTGATAGAGTGAAATATTTCCACCACCCAGTGTATGCAATAACTCATTTGTATTAGGGATTGGAAATATTGGTCGCTCCGTGATGTTATTTAGAGCTCTAAAATTTAAACATATTCTTATATTTTTTTAATCTTTTTTCTTCACACATACTAAAGGTGTGTTCCACGGCGACTTATATTCTTTTATAATTCCGTAGTTTTCCATCGCCTTTATGTTTTCTTAAATCTTTACAAATAAATGAGGTGACTGTTTCCTTGGATTAATCAGAATAGGTATTCCTGATGTTAAAATTTTGTCCGTTATTAAATTTATTTTACTCACATCCTATCTATGCTTCATGAAAATGGAATCATTTTTTCAGCATAGATCTCTAACCTTGCTGTATTTACACTGGTTAGATTCACTCGGTTCTTTTAAGTTCATTATTCCTGCATTGTTTTCATCTTTCTTTGATAAAATGCTCATCATGTTTAACATTATATCGATTTTTCTCAAGTCTATTCCTCCAATCAGTTTCGGTGAAATCACTTTGGACACAATAAAATCAATCATTCTCGTCTCTCTTGTCCCTACTATTTAAACTGCAACATTTACTTTTCCTACTATCGGCACTGGTGACTCGTATGCACATCTCAATTGCACCAAGCATTTTTCTATACTGAACTTCCATATATTATCCAATACACTTTCACCTATCACACTGATTTTGCCCTTGTGTCTAACAAACAACACAATTCGTAAATATTTATCAATATTGTGACACTTGGTCTACCATTTAGTTTATTGTAGTTAATTAAATTATTATTATTTACATTATTAATATTACAAACATACTCTAGGATTTCTCCAACATCATCAAATCTCGATTCATCCTTACACCACTCACCATAAAATTCCGTATCAGGCAGGCATTTACAATTATCATTTTTAGTTAATTATTCATATTTTTCATCATTCAGTACATGCAAACAATCATCATAATATTCCATATTCAATATATTACTCATACTTACTGCAGTTCTCCAATTGCCTCCTCTCGCGGTGGAGCATATACATTTTGGTAGTGGTTTACATGTTCCTCTTCGTCGTCGTCCATTGCTGCAACTGATCTCTGATATTTCGGTCTCCTTTATTTCGATCATTACCTTGGAACTTTGGTCGTGCGTATTCTTGGTCATTTTCTCTCACGTCTCTCCATTTGTCAGTTCTCTGAAAGCATTGGTGCTTAAAATGTCCTGCTTTATGACAATGGTGACATTTCACATTATGACATTCTGATCTCTTATGTCCCTCTTCAAAACATGCCCAGCATTTGAATTTTGGTTGGCTATTTTTTGTACAACTTGCTTGTTGATTCTCTAGATTCACCTACTGTATACCTGTTCGAAACGTAGTTGTATCTTTGTGGCATTGGTTATGCTGGAATATTTGAGGTACTACTGACTACATCAGTGTATCTTCTATCTCTTTCTATAAATTCCATCGAGCCATTGCTTCGATTTAATTCTTTATTTACCTTTTCGAGCATTTAAATTCTCTTTTCATTTTGAAGACCGATTTATATTCGTTTAACATTAAATCTTTCTTTAAATCTTGATCTCCCACCACAATGAAAAGAAGAAATTTTTGTAGATCCTCTTCATTTAATTCATGTTTCAGAATTCTTCTCTCCAATTTCTCAATTTTCTCACAACAATCATCTACAGAATCTTCACTCTGTCTGTATTTCAATGCTTCACTTAAGTCTCCCATCAAATTCATTGGTTTCCTAGAGGCTGATCTCAATCTGTCCACATAACTCTGCTTCTCGCCAGTGCAGTCGTATTTCTTGATTGCCTCAGTTGATAAAAAAGCTTTTCTAAATCTTCTTTTGAAATCCTCAGGAATTGACATTAATTCGAAGAATCTCTCTGCTTCTTTGCTGAAATCTTCGATATCAGCTCCCATTTCGAAGTTTTCAGGTGCTTTGATAACGTTTACCATCGTAGTCGCCACATTAGAAGTATGATTTCATAAATTTAACACGTCCATTAAAACTAAATTATAATCAATTTCAAACTTTAATTCAAAAGAACTACAAACAAAACAATATTAAAACAACGATCTAAACTTGTTTTTAATCATAAATGTTTTTTAGTATTTCTTTTGAGGATATTTCAGTAAGCATGAATTAACAATTGAATAGGGAATATTAATACTCAAACATTCAATAAATATTTAATATATTTTAATTACAAACATTGCTAAATATTAATTTTACAATCAAGCAATTTCATCATTCCATACTTTTACTTTAAAACTTATTTAAATATATCATTATAATTTTATTAAAATTCGTTACATATTTTTAACACGAAAGTTAAGGCTTCGATTTAATTATTTTCACACTCGATAAAGGTTGTATTGAAAATGCGTATCAGTTTGTTAATCATTACTTCCGAAAAACAATTCCAAAATTGTTATATTGTAAATAACAATTCTTTGAACAAACCAAATCAAACACATATCTAAAGTTTCTACATTTTTTTGTGTTATTATTATTATTATTATTATTATTATTATTATTATTATTATTATTATTATTATTATTATTATTATTATTATTATTATTATTATTATTATTATTATTATCATCATCATCATTATTATTATTATTATTTTATTTTGCACAGATCACTCAGGAAGATTTAGTAAAAATGATGCAAACAATGATTATTCTAAACACTTTTGACATTTTGGCAAATGAACTGCAACAAAAAAAAATTATTTCTTTGTATGCTACTTCTTTTGGTGAAGAAGGACTTCAAATTGGATCTGCAGCTGCTCTCGCTGAAAGTTTGATTAACTAATATCCTAACTTTTACTTAAATATTAATTTATCTTTAACAGGTGGTTTAAGTGTCACAACGAAATATTATAAATTATTATAATCAAGATTAGTTACAATTTTAAATTTAATTAACTTACAGAAGTAATTAAAATAATAATAATAATATAATAATAATAATAATATAATAATAATAATATAATAATAATAATAATAATAATAATAATAATAATAATAATAATAATAATAATAATAATAATAATAATAATAATAATAACAATAAAAATAATAATAATAATAATGATAATAATAATAATAACAAATTATATCTTTTAATTTCATCAAATTAAGGCAGGGTATTATTTACAGATGATATGGTGTTTACTCAGTATAGAGAACCAGGGGTGGGTTTGTGGAGGGGTTTCGATATGGAAGATATGCTTAATCAATTGTTTGCTAACAAAGATGATATAAATAGAGGAAAACAAATGCCAATTCATTATTCAAATAAAGATATCAATTTTTTCAGTATTAGTTCTCCACTTGGAACTCAAATGCCTCAAGGTAAATTATTTTGAAAACCAAAATTATTTAACAAAAAATTGTATATACAGAAAATATAGCGACCTCTTTATTTTGAAATATGTAGCCTTATCAGGCTTCAGATTTATTCTTTTGGAAGGTGTCTTTCAAGCATTCTTGAACATATGGTGAAATGATAATTTAACAATCGGTCTATATTTATATTTGATAAATTGAAATCTGACAAAATAATTAAATACAGTGAGTAGTCTGTACAATATTATATACACTGTAGTAGTTTAATGAGCCAGCAAACATCTCTGAACTTTGTTCAGTTTCAGGGTCTTCCTCAGTTAGGCGTCGGTAAAGCACCTTCTTCCATGTGGCAGACTTTAACACTAGAACTACCAAGCCTGTCAAAATGATTGTTTTCAATATGATAGAACTAGGTATATCAAACATTCTGGTAATTCTAGTGTTAAGATCGGCTAAAGAAAATTTTCCTTCGCTACTCTAAGTATATTTATTGGAATCAGAAGTCTTTATTTAATTCCCAGATAGCATAGAAATCATGACCCTCATTTCTTGACCCTTTCTTGAAATCAAACACTAGAAAACTTTGACTAGCCTGATATAATGGGGTCCATGATGATCACTGCTTCCATGCTTCCAGCAGTCTCTAGCGGGATTTATTCAACTCAAAAAAATATTTGTTCTAAATTATATTTCAAAATTATTAATATGAAATTATAATTCAAAATTACTAAATTCATTCAATTGTTTTCCTTTTCTTGTGATTATCGGCTTTGAATTTGTTTTTCGTGGCCAGGTTCACATTTGATTATTTGTTGTATTTTTAGCAACGTTTCACATATGTTTACACGACTGCTATTTGGGAATATGTTTTTTGACTTTTTTGTTTAATCTATCGCGCTTTTTTATTCTGTTTCTGATTTCTTCCACTGATTTAATAGTTGTTCCTTCATAAAGCTTTCTTTGAATCGTGTTCTTCTATTACGTTAAAAATTAAAAGATTTTTTCAATTATTTATTTAAATGAATTCGTAAAGTTTGTACGGTTCCTTCAATTTCTTTACTGAAATTACAAGCAGAATCGTTTCCTTGTCGGTGGTTACATGACATTTAAACATGGGACAGATTAACATGCGACATTTTAACATAGACCCACTTTAACATACGACAGATTAACACTGTAACATATTAACATAGTGACAGTTTAGCATGGGCACACTTTAACATACAACAGATTAACACACATTTTAATTTTGGAAGATAAAAATAGGCTAAATAAAGTTAAAATTTGCTACATATATGCATTTAAAAACGTTACCAACTCGAATTCTTTCAAGTTTTCTTAAGTAAGTGTACATATGTACCTATTGCATCATACATTATATTTTAAGTAACAATAATATGAAAGAAAATAAAATTATATGGTGTGAGACCAGAATTTGAACGAAAAGTCGAGATATATACCTATGTAAACATGTTTCAACTAATATAAAATGAGTATATAACGATTTTCTAACGAATATTGAATTAATATATATTTTTACTACGCAAGAATGAATTGAGTATGCGTTGAATAGGAGAATGTCAAGCCGACTTCATGTCAAGACATGTCTTGGTAAGTAGACTTACAAACAAAATTACAATTTTAAAATGGTATAAAGTTAGAAAATATAAAGAACTTTCTGTTAATGGTTTTTCAAATCATTGATTCCTTCGGTATCATTCGCCGTTTTATTGTTTCATTTTATTATATTCAATGATGTTTACGAAAACCGCTTATTTAGATGTAGGATAATACACTGGTAAGTCTTTATTTGTATGACTGCATATGAATATTAGACGCAACAACCATCGAATAAACAGGAGTAAATAAGTAAATTAATAAGCAACACAATTTTGATACACACAACACACATACCAAATGCTTGGTTTTCTCAGGAAGACGTGTCTTGACGTGAAGCCGCATGTTCAATTCATTTTTGAGTAGTAAAAATATACCTTTCAAAATTAAAATGTGTGATAATCTGTCATATGTATAAGTGTGTCCATGTTAAACTGTCACTATGTTAATATGTCACAGTGTTAATCTGTTGTATGTTAAAGTGTCGCATGTTAATCTGTCGTGTGTTTAAATGTCGGTACACCTTGTCGGTATTGTA
Source organism: Schmidtea mediterranea (assembly GCA_022537955.1). Lineage (NCBI taxonomy): Eukaryota > Metazoa > Platyhelminthes > Tricladida > Dugesiidae > Schmidtea > Schmidtea mediterranea. The sequence continues at coordinate 222,564,271 of CM039680.1, forward strand.
GGTCCTCATTCAAATCTTCCACTAAATCCATTGATCTTTTAAAAGTTTTTCTTAGTCTATTGGTGTATTTCTGTTTTTTGTAAGTTGAATCATATTTATGTACAGCATCTTTTGTTAAAAATGCCTTCACGAGTATTCCTCTGAATTCTTCTGGCATTGACATGTCAAAAGATCTTTCGGATTAATTTTATAAAATCCATGATATACGACCCATTTAATAATTTCATGGCATCTTAATAAAAGTAGCCACATTGGTCAGCATATTAGCTACTGTAGCTTTGGTGTATATAACGTCCATAAGTAAAACACTTTCCAGAATTGAGTTAAACAGTTACAAAACATTAGGATTGAATTAATAAATCAAATAAAGCGCCAATCCAACATGTATATTATAATACAATATATTTCGACAAACTCACAGTCATCGTCAGGTAGACATGAATTTAAAATTATATAGAACAAATTACGTTTATTTAAACAAATTTCTTTTTTATATTTAAAATATTTTATTAAAAATTATAAATTCTGCTTTTATAAAACTTAATATTATTATTGTAAATTTAAAAACAATTAATATTTAACATAATATGTTTAATGTGTTAAATTGAAAATACTATTTTAATTATATTTTACATTTACATAATTAATTTATACAGTTATTATTTAACTTATTAAATATAAACTTATAGACGATAAGTTTCAATTTAATTAATTCAAAACACTGACGTATGAATAATTAAGTTAAAGTAAAATGATGTGATATTCAATGAAAATTCAGTTGTCGATTGGGTTCGCCGGGAAAATGCAAAATTGAAAATTATTAACATGACTCGAAAGCGTGCTTTGGTCGAAAGTAATAATGAATTCCAGAAAATATCAACTTTTATTTATCAGCACAATCGATTGCAAATTTAAATCGACATTAAATATTGGGTTGTTCGGAAAGTCATTTCATTTTTTCCCATCAGAGGACCAATTCTATTTTTCACAGTCAACTTCAAACTTAAGTCGCATGATCATTTTATATTTTGACAGCTGATATAGTAAGGTTTGTTTGTTAAAATTTTGTTTGATTCTTTGCAATAGTTTTCGGAAAATCGAAAGTGGCATTTTCGGCATATTTTACTCTTTTGCTATCGCAAAAGTAAAAATGCAGTTCAAACAAGTAAAAATTATTTGATTTATATGGAGAAGATGTATTGACCGAACGACAATGGCAAAATTGGTTTGTAAAGTTTCGTTTCAGCAATTTCGATGTTGAAGACGCACAACGTTCTGGAAAGCCCATTGAAGCCGATGAAGACAAATTAAAAACATTAATAAATGCAAACCGCCGAATAACAACTCTTGAGATTGCCGAGAGGTTAAATTTTTCAAATTTGACTGTTAATGATCACGTGAAACGTCTTGGTTTTATTTGAAAGCTTGACATATGGGTTCCACAAGTTTTTACAGACTGACATTTACTTCGTTGCATCAACGACTGTGATTTGCTTCTCAAACGTCAAGAAAATGATCCATTTTTGAAGTGAATCATTTCTGGCGACGAGAAATAGGTGGTTTACAAAATTTTTAAGCGCGAGAGGCCGTGGAGTAAAAAAGATAAACCAGCTCAATTCACTTCGAAGGCCGATATTCACCAAAAAGAGGTTATGCTATCTGTTTGGTGGGATTCCAAGGGGACCGTTTTTTGAGCTTCTACCGGACTATACCACGATTAATTCTGAAGTGTACTGTGATCAACTGGACAAATTAAATGATTCGCTCAAACAGAAAAGGCCAGAATTGATCAATATAAAAGGTATAGTTTTCTACCACGATAATGCGAAACTTCATTCAAGTTTAATAACTCGCCAAAAGGTTTTACAGCTTGAATTGAATGTACTACCACATCGAACATATTCTCAAGATTTGGCCTCTTTAGACTATTATTTGTTCCGGTCTCTGAAAATGTTTTTTGGACGGAAAACCTTCAATTCAAATCAGGACGTCAAATACTCCTTGGAATAGTTTTTTTCCCCCCAAGATCAGAAGTTTTATGATCGTGGAATCAATCTCTTGCCCGAACGATGGCAAAAGGTATTGGACCAAAATGGAGAATATATATTTTAATAAAATGTTTATACACTCTGAACAAATCGTATTTGATTTTCCGAACAACCTGATAATTCGACATTGCAACATTCGTCTTTCAGTGAATATTACAACACTGAAAGAGGAATAGCACTATTGAAATGTCATCAGTGCTTCGCTTACTTCGGCTTGAAAAACTCGACATTTATAACACCTAACCTTTATTAAAAATTTGATTTTAAATTATTTACCCAATCTGTCAAAACATGGCCTTTTCTTTTATTTTTGGATGTTTTTATAATCTGTTATTCAATGGCACTTACAAATAATTTGCTGTTACTTTCATTTTATAAATTTTATTCAAAAAAAAATAGCCTCCGATTTCTCTAGTTATCCATCTGTTGTCTTGGATAGACTTTTGAATTAAGACAATTTCATTTCCAAATTTGACTTTATTTTGGCTTTTAAATTTGTACTTACTACTTAGTAATGACCTTGTCTTGTTTCACTCTTTGATTTAATTGGTTTTTAGTATTATGTTCTCATTTATGAATTTTCCATTTTATTCATCCTTCTAGCACTCTGTAAGAGCATTCCTTTCCTTTTTATCGATTAACCCCAATTAATCTTACTCCATTAAGCAATTATTTAATTTCATTATTTAAGTATCCTCAACACTAATTTCTGTATTATTTTGCTCTTGTCAGTATCATGTAAAACATCAATTATATTTAATAATTTTTTAATTTTAAGCTGTTGGATATTCATACATGAATAAAATACAGAAGAAAAAGCAAGGAGTCATTTGCTACTTTGGAGAAGGAACGGCGTCGGTTGGTGACGCTTTTGTAGCACTAAACTTTGCTGCTACGTTAGAATGTCCGATTATATTCTTTTGTCGTAATAACGGATATGCCATATCTACACCGACCGATGAACAATATCACGGAGACGGATTAGGTAAGCTCTTATGAATTCATCGATCAAAACTATTATTTTACCGCTTCGTACCATTGTCGAACAATATTTTTACCAAAATAACTTTAACCTACAACAAATTTAATAGATGATATTCTACAGCTGCTCGAGGTTGCGGATTTGGAATCTCGACTCTGAAGGTAGATGGCAATGACCCTCTAGCAGTATATTTAGCGACGAAAACTGCTAGAGAATTTTCCATAGAACAAAACCAACCAGTCCTAATTGAAGCAATGACTTATCGGTAAAAGGTTTATTTGTAGTGTTAATTGGTTTAATCACAAATAATAGAGTGGGAAACCACACTACGGATGAACACGGAATAGCATATCGGTGTATGGATGAAGTAAAATACTGGGAATTAAACGATAATCCTTTGCTGAGATTTCAAACGTTTCTCATAGATCGAAAATTATGGTCCAAGGAGAAAAATAAAATCTTCCACAAAGAATGCCGGGACAAAGTAAAAATACTTTCATCATTGCTTAATCCTTTCGCTGCGTATGACGATTATGTCTCATCACTCCTATCGTTCTTTTTTTAGACAGTTATAATGTTTTTAAACCTAATAGTTTCTTAAATTAGGATGCGATCTTATAAACCACTGGCCGCAATGAAAGAACTAAATTGTAGAAGAATACGATTGTAAAAGAAAGATTTAACTTATTTTTCAGTTACTTCATTAACAGGCCAGATCTCTTGAAGATAGCTTGATTATAATATACTTTCTAGTAACTTTTGTTCATTATCACGTTCTGACAAGATAAAAATGCCCTCCTTGCACTTTGAGCTATTTCGCTAGTTTTAGTTTTGTTACAATTTTGAGATAAATAGATGTAATAAAATGTTCTAGGATATATACAAGGACATGCTTACTTCACTTCACAAATTTTACATACCAACATCTAGATCAGCGGATCCCAAAGTTTAGTCCGCGGACCCTTGGGGATCCACGGAACATAATGCTCTTTAGATATTTATTTTTTTGTTTGATGAAAACTGTTATTTTAAAACATAAAAGAAACTTAAGAAAAAGGTAAATTATTTTTCTTAAAAAAATAATGATATAATCAGCTTCAAATTTTCTCAACGCTCAACGCCCATATTTATCAGGGTTCCGCCTATGATTTTTATGTGTATTCATAGAAATTTCATTTTATTATTTTATTTATTTATTATTTAACCCGCAAACGATGGAATTAAAAATCAACGATTTTGTTCATTTTGGACAAAAATGTCCAAGTACACAAAAATGACAGAATACCAAGAAATAAAGCTATAAATTTTGAGAAATTCTTACAAATGTTGTGTAAATGTTCTTTGCATATAAATCTGTTACATTTAACATATGTGACAGTGCACCGTTTTCGATCACCACACTTACATGGAGTCGACGATAGAGAGTCGGCGGCAGCAGTCCTTCTTCTGTCTTCTACATACGCACTTATTAAACTGTTACCATGTTCGATCAGGAATAGCCTTCGTCTATGTGACTTGTTCGCATTCCGTTGAGGCTCCACAAGATAGTGCAAGGCAAATGCATTGAATGCTGAGATGTCTAATATATTACAAAAGAATGCCACATGCCATCTTCGACATTTAAACTTTGTAGTATATGTTGCAACTCTTTCGTCCATTGCGTCAACTCCACCTTTTGTAGCATTATAAAAGAGAATTACGTCTGGTTTATGCTTTGAACCGACATATCCAGTTATTTTGTTATGGGCAGTAGATAAGATATTGACAACTTTGTTCTTTTTAGCAACATAACTAACCAACAAGGCTTTATCTCTACGATCTGCTATACTTGTTGTTATCAATTCAATAGTTGAAAATACTTCACGCCCCTGGTACCTCGTCAAATGCTTTGGTATGTCACGCCTCGATGCACGAATGGTGCCTACCCTGGTGATACCAATTTGGAACAATCGCTTTGATAAATTCAATGATGTGAAAAAGTTGTCACACTTTAAATTTCTTCCACTACCATATAGTCCCTGCAACATATCCATTGTTATATACTCACCGTACGACACTTGCATATCCCGATCATCTTCTTTTCCCATATAAAAACGTAGATTCCAGCAATAATAGTTTTGTGAGTCACAAACAGCCCAAAATTTGAAGCCATATTTGGATGGTTTAGAGGGCATATATTGAACAAATTTGCAACGTCCACGGTATGGATAAAGTTGCTCGTCTATATTGACAGATTCACCGGGCATATAACACTTTTGGCTATTTTCAACAAAATTATCGATCAGCAACCTAACAGCCGCCAATTTATCACGTAACAGCCTTCCTTTTCTTGTGTCGGGATTATCGAACCGCAGAATACGTCGGATAAGTTTAAATCGATTGAGAGACATAGTATTCCGGAAGATAAAACGTCCATGTTCAGCTGACCACAATTCATCTATTCTTTCTCCTGCAGCACGATTTACTCCTCGAAGAATGAGAATGCCAAAAAAGGCATTCAACTCATTTAACGAGAGCGCTGTAAATTGGTTGTTATACAACTTTGATCCTTCTCGATTTGTCTCAATCAAAATTGTTTCCATTGTTGCTAAAAGTCAAAAGAATATTATAACTTTAATTTAGTGTACATAATAAATTGACCTACATTTTATGAATAGAAAATTAAAGCAGTCTAACACGGAATTTTCCCCAATACTTTGAGTAGCCCATCGGGTTATATCAGGGGATGGGCGGAGAATGTTTGCTACGTTTACTCGACCTGACATGCCTTCATTAGGTGTAACCCATACATTTCCATTAGAATCGGTGAATCCTTTGATATCATCTTGTTCATGAAGATCAGCTGGATTGATTTCAACTTTTAGATTGTCAGCATCCTCACTTTCAGTATCGTCATAAGACAGCTGTTCTTCGTCATTACTTTTGATTTCATGTACATCGTCAGCTTCCAGCACAACTTCATTATCACTACTGTTACTAGAACTTTCTCCTAGGATAGCACGTAGAGCAAATGCTTTTGCCGCTCGTGGATGAGAACTAATGTCAATTGTGATATGTTTATGTAGTAGCAAACCCTCTACCCTACTAGTATAAATGTTGTATTCTAACACGACACTCACACACTTATAATGAAAGTATGACAAAGTGCAGACAAACGCATGAACAAATCCAGGTGAGAAAGATTGTGAGAGAATATTATTATGTGAGACATTCATTGGTTCCAATATCAATTGTCAATTGTAAGTGTCACGTGCATTATTACTTGATACCTGAAATGAGGTATTCTAAGTGCGTCTGTGTGTAGGGGATGAGTAGAGAGAGACAGACAGAATACCAATGTCATGAGTGTAAAATGGTATAGTCTGCCTACTTCACAAAATAGACGAGAGCGAATAAGCTAACTAATATGAATGCAGAACTGTTTTGAAGATGTTGGTGAGACGGATACTACATTAAATTTCTCTTGTGTGTAGGCTAAAGCAACTTATGGTCAGAGAGTGGTTAATGGAAGACCATTCCTGCCAAAGCAGAGATGGAGAGATATGTAATCAATGAACTCTATTGTAAGAACTCCATCCGCCATCATGTGATAAACATATCATAGTGTCAGCCAGTCACAATAATTGTTTAAAAAAGTCTGATCAGCTTCATTTTAACGTCAGTATTTGTTGAAATGAGTTAACGTCTATGCCAGAAAATATGACATGAATTGTCAACTGAAAAAGCTAAAAACTAATACACAATGAATTTTGGACAAAAATGTCCATTTTTTCTCAAAACAGAATAACTTGTCATAACTTTTTTATTTTAGTAGTTATGAATGTCTGCTAGTTTTACTTGAATAAAGCATAAAAAATTGACAAAGTCATAGATTCACAAAGCAGGGTGTTTTTCAGTTTCCAAGAAAACGTTACTAAAAAAACAAAATGGACATTTTTGTCCAAAAAATCGTTTGCGGATTAATTAGCATTTTGCTCGTTTCCAAATTTTTAAAACAAAAATTTGAAAATTTTTGAACTTGCAACCCCGGCTGCGCCACTAAGTAGGGTCCGTAAAATTTTAAACAACACATAAGGGGTCCGCGATAAAATAAGTTTGGAACCCCTGGTCTAGATTATAGACTCAAATCCACTCGATAAAGTAAAGAAGAAAAGACTTAATTAGTAATATGTTTTGCAAGCAGTTTATTTCGTAGCAATAAAATGTTATACTCATTCAAACAAAAATTCAATTGCACTAACAAAATAAACAAATAAACTAACCTTGGAATCAAAGACCCTCCTTGTCACGTAATGTATCAAAAAAATGACGCCACTCCTTAAAAAAATTAAACTTCGAACTAAAATTCTACAACCTCACAACAATTTTGAACTGAACATTAATCTTTTAAGTTTGTCACAAAATTTACAAAATAAATCATTTAATCCCAACTTTTTGACGGAAGACTAAGTTAATTTTGAATCTTCTTAAAGAAAGCCTACCTATCGACGAAGAAGGAGAATGTTGCGATATATAGAGAAACTTGATAGCCCATGAAAATAATAACTAAAACATCAATATGAAAATAAAGGTTACATTGCAAAAATATTAAAGAGGGTAACATTTGTTTTGTATAATCTAACCCGTTAATTCCAATTTATTTCCCAAGAAATATCTGATGCTTGATTACCCTCTAAATCTGATCCAATTATTTAAATTTCTTGTTTTTATTTAATTTTTATGTATTTTTTTTTAATTCTCATTTTTTTCAACCTTTCAATGAAATTGGAATAAATCAAATTATTTACAGTTAAACATTTATTATAGAAATCAGAAATTAATGAAATAAAATTTATTGAAAAAGAATAAATATAGAATAACTGAAATTAGAAAGAAAATATGCAAGTAGTTTTAATAAATTTTATTATGCTAAAGTTTGTTTAATAATTATATTTTAATCATTGTTATATACAATCACGTACATACATAAATTACACCAGGTGTTCCAACACAGATTTTACTAGTGCCTCTGCTGAGCTCATCAATTTCCTTGACATGACACGCCTCAATATACATGATATTAAGATAATAAAATATTAATAACCCAATTTAACATCAAAACTTATGTAAAAATAAAAACCAGAAATACACAATTCCTTTCAGCATATTTATTTTAGAAGTATAATGAAGATCTTTTGCCGGACTCAGGGGACCGTGTCCCTAAACAATAATTGGAATGAAATTATGGATCAAATTGACCACATTTTCAGTGATTCCAACCCATTTTGATCCGAAAATTAAATTTTATTATCAATTTATCAAATTTTTTAAAATCAATAATTGCAAAATTTTCTTTTCTTTAGATAAATTTCTTAATTGAAAGGGCACAGAATAAATCCTATGGAAATCCCCTTGTTTTGTTTGAAGATGTTTACGATTCCATGAATCCAATTTTGAAAAAGCAAATGGAGAAATTTAGTAAATTCCTTGCACTAAATCGAGAACATTATCCGGGAAATTTCGAAAACCCAAATCCAATTTAAAAATTTGATTATTTATTTCATTTTTTACTTATTAATTGTCAGTATATTTTGTTATTTTTTTTACATTTATATCAATACTAAACTATCTTGAAATCCTAGTTTATTTAAACCTATTTAAACTGAACACCTCATTACCTTAAACCTTCACAAACTAGGAAAAGGTTGACATCAATAGACATACGGTGAAAACTTTCAACATTTCCTAATTGAATCTATTATCAGTAAACAATTTGTTCATCACATTCACGTGATATTTTCTGGGGTTTGATGGTTTTGACTTACAATTAACTGGTCATTCGATGATTGGGAACTCAATTTGGCGTTCAACCATATCAATTTCTCTCGATCAATACTACTTTCGAATTTATGTAAATTTTTTAATTAATGTTGCACTTTTACCATTTTGGTGTTTTATTGATTTTACCATGCTTTTTCCCAATACACCAACAATATAATTGTTTCCTAAAATGATTTATAGAGTTTTTATTATTTTTAAAATTAATTGGCTAATTAAAACTATTAATTGATTTATTAAAATAACTTTAAGGTGATAATTAAAAGAAAACCATCCAAATAAAAATCTCAGATTATTCAACAAAAAAAATCTTGAAAAAAATGCATCAAAACTGAAGATTTCACAATTTAGTGAGATTTCTTTTCGTATACTGAGCTAATATTTTTATTTTTTTTACATTTTATATTCTAAATATTTCACATATTTAAAAAAAATATTAATTAATTTTCAATATAGTATCTGTTATATTTTAACTATTTTATTTTCATATAAATCGCATCAATTATTACAAAAAATTATTTAATTAAATTTATCAAACGAATTATCAAACGAAAAAATGATTAATATTAAAGAAACAAATGTAATATAAAATTAGAAAATCAGAAAAATTTAAAACACAAAAAATGAAAAGTAAATTTATATCTCAATTTCGAAAAAAAAATATATTAATAAATCAAATTCAAATAAAATTGTTCTGTAATAAATTTAAATTAGAAATTAATTGTGATTAATAGTTATCTCAAAAATTTTCATTTTGAAAAATCTCGATGTTTGGAAAATTTTCCCGGCTAATAAATCAGCAAATAATTGACTTGTAGCATGATACAGATTAGCCCAGATATGACTGGAAATTTATTAAAATAAATTAAAATTTGTATGTAAATTAATATTCCAGGAAAGCCATCACCTGCAAGTAAATTATCTGTCAAATAATAACTTATATAAAAACACTAGAACGCCAAATAAACAAAAATATTTTCAAGGAAACTATCTTCATCATCAGACTGCCATAATATTTTGTGTCAAATATATATACTAAAATAATAAAAATAATAATGAAGTCATAGTTATGATTCATTGAGTTGATTAAATAATCTCAATAAATTTGTTACTAATTGAATGTTAATTGTAGCGGATTGATTTAATAATCAATGAGTAACTAAAAATTCTTTCACTTATTAAAATTTTTGTTAAAAACTTTAAATATTTTAAATCATTTATTCCTTTACATATTTTTCTATGTTCAATAATATTGCGCAAACCTTTAAACTTAAATATTTGTTTATTTACCACCAACGAGTTGTAGATATCACTATACATGTCTTTATATAGAATAACCGTAGGAATTGCTGGGTTTAAATTAGAAATTTTAAAGCGGTATTACAAAACATGCGTTTTCTTCGAATACTCGGTTTTAAATTTGTTCCATTAAGATAACAATATATTTTTTCATTCCAACGAAATGCTTCTTTAAGTCTAACAAAATTAACTTTTGAATCATTTTTTTTACTATTTCCGTTGCAACCTCACAAAATCTAATTTATCGTTGAAAAGTACATTTCAAAACTCTTATAAATTACCGGATTACATTAATTTTGTGTGCGCATAATTTTTTTAATAAATTTTTGGAGCAATTTTTTGAAATTGAAATTTTTGGTGCGATTTTTTGAAATTGAAATTTTTATATTTTAATATAAATTTTTGTATTTTAATTTTTTTATGTAATTATTATTTTAAGTTAAATTTTTAGCACATTTTTTTGTATAAATTTTTTCATTCAAAATTTTTTTTCCATAATACTATAATCAGGGGGTATTTTTGACTCTCGATAAAAAAGCATAAAATTAAAATTGGCTCAAATCGCCTACAATGGTCACAGATGGTATTTGTCATCCACAAAATATCTTCAATCACGCTGTAGTCAAGGATATTTTTTGACTCTCGATAAAAAGCCTAAGATAAAAATTGGCTTGAATCACCTATCAATAAAAAAGCATAGAAATATTTTATCGATTAAAAAGCATAAAAAAAATAATTCAAGACCTAAAAAATAATTCATCGAATAAAAAGCCTAAAAAATATTTCTTTAATTAAAAAGCATAATTAATTTTTCTTGATAAAAAGGCATTACATAAAAATGGCTCAAATCGCCTACCGATAAAAAAAGTCAGGGTTATTTTATAGGTTTGTTAAAAAAACACTTTGAATATTTGGTCACACAATTTTCATAGGCAAATTTAGGCTCTAGATAAAATAAGTTTAAATAGCCAAAGTAAATTAAGGTAAATTAAAGCAAATTAATGGGTATAAATTAAATTAAAGTACATTAGGATAAATTAGAATATATTAAGGTAAATTAAAGGGTTTAAAGTAAATTAAAGTACATTAGAGTATATTAAAGTAAGTTTAAGTACATTAGAGTACATTTAAATAAATTAATGTTCATAAAGTAAATTAAGGTATATTAAAGTAAATTTAAGTACGTTAGAATAAATTTAAGTAAATTAAGGTGCCTAGAGTAAAGTATGGTATGTTAGGTTAGAATTTTTTAAAATTAAATAGTTACATAATGCTAGTTAATAAGTTACATAATGCTAATTTTTAAAGCTGAAAATTTTAAAAGCAGTTATAGTAGGCAAATTACATAAGGTAAAAATTTTTAAAGTAACTTAGAGTCGACAAAATTACATGATAGATTTTTTAAATAAAAGTTTTAGTATAGTTTTACAATGAAATTATTTATACATGATTTTTAAATAGAATTTTTAGTGTAATTTTATCGATGAATTTTTTATACATAATTTTTAAAGATAAAATTTTTTGTATAATTTTACAATGAGATTTTTATACATGTTTTTAATTGAAAAAATTTTAAAATAATCTTACAATCAAATTTGTTAGTATAATTTTTACAACGACTTTTTTATACATGTTGATAACGATCAAATTCTCAAAGAAATATTTCAAAATCTTTTTTCAAAGAATTTTATTAAATGAAATTTTTGAGTTTCAGTGTTACAAAGTAATGCCTAAGGTAGGTAGCAGTCATTCGCAAGAGCAACCTATCTCCTCTACTCTACAGCAACACATCCTTAATAATAAAATAATAATAATTATATTAATAATAATAATAATAATAATAATAATAATAATAATAATAATAAAAATAATAAAAATAATAATAATAATAATATTAATAATACTAATTATATTAATAATAATAAAAATAATAATAAATTCAAAAAACATAAAAAGTGTCTTTAAATAACAATATTCAACCGACTCAACCACTTAAAAATATCAATAAACTTGCTCCTCATCAATAATTTCCCCTTAAAATACTTGGTTATTGACTATAACCCAATATGTTACCAATAACTAGTTACTGAACCAAAAAATATTATGATAGGTTACTGACCAACAGATTTTGAAATAAAATCTCATAAAAAGTTGAACAAAAGAAATACAAGTTGAAATTCAAATTTTATTAATAAAAATATTTTTTACTCATTTTATCAATCATTGATGTCTCCAAATTCGTAAATAATTTGGTTGCTTATTTGCCTGGTTTTTATCAAGCGACAATTAATCAAATTCATTGAAACCAAATCCATTGAGTAGTTGGATTATGGCCTTCTACCATAGTGGCTCGCTGGGACAAAGACATATAACCCCCTTCCACCCTACGGTAAAAAATTTTTTCTAAGTTTAAAAGTACAAATTTCTTTTGGACAAAGACCAAAAAGGTTGTAGGACAAAGACAATGACTCATCAACCTTTCCTTAAGGTCATTTGAACAAAGACAGTGACTCATTTAAGGTCATTGGATGAGTCATCGTGTATTTTCAAGGTCATTCAAAATTTCCTAAGGTCATAATATATTTTTTTATTATTATTTTTATATAAAATAAAATAAATTTTCAACAAAGTATGGGATGCAAAGGTTATAAAATTATTTCAATATTGAATAGAAAAATGAATATATGTGTGTATAAAACTGAAGTAAAGATTTTTTGAGCATGTGAGGTATCATTTTAAATGGTTTTCAATGAAGTTTTCGAAGGTTTGCGATTGTGGTCCTTAATAGACAGGGATATAAACATTTTAAATGTTTATATAAAGTTAAAGAAAAATTCGATATTTTTAAGAAAATATGTGCAAATAAATATCAAAATAATTATGGCTCAAATGTGTGGGTTAAACCATCGATATGTTACAGTGTTTATGGAAAAACTTTAATGAAAATATTTGTTATTTTTCAAAAATTTATAAAATATTTATTTTATGGTTAATAGTGTGTGAGTATGTGTTAAATCATAAAAATAGTACAGTATTTATGTAAAGTTATGTGTGTTTTTGTTATACCGATATAAGAAAAGTTATAGACAATTTTTAAAAAATTATACATAATTTCACATGAGGTTTTTATTGAAACATCTGTGTTTGGTTTACTGATAAAAGGAAAACTATGGACAATTTTTAAGAAAATACACTTAATTTATGATACAAATTGGTTTTTGATTGAAATATCTTTGTTTGTTTTACTGATAAAAGAAAGATTCTAGACAATTTTTAAGAAAATATATATAATAAGTGATCTAATTTAAAGATATTTATATTTCATACGTATTTTCGTTAAAAATCTAATTTATTTTTTGATAAGGTACTAAATAACTTATAATCAAATATTTAAAAACCTAGGGGCAGAGTCATAATAATAAAAATTTAATCTAATATAGTTAAAAACACAATAAAAACTTACGATAAGAGAAAACAATATGAAGTTTATGCTTTATTATTGCCAGACCAAGTTGGGTCAAAAAGTACTTGGGCTTCATAGCACAAATTAATTCTAGCTTGGTGGGTAGTTACAGATTACACAACTTTTAGTCGCGGACACTATAAAGCGTCATAGACACAAAATTAATTAATGTTTATTAATACCAAAATAACTATTTGCAGAAAATCTAGATTAAAGCCACCAATGATCATCTTGCAAATGAAATTTAAGAAAGGGTATATTATTATATTTAAAAATACAAACAAATATATATAATAAGAAAATATATATAATAAGTGATTTAATTTAAAGATATTTATATTTCATACCTATTTTCGTTAAAAATCCAATTTTGAATGACCTTGAAAATTATGATGACTCATCCAATGACCTTGAATGAGTCATTGTCTTTGTACTACAAAAATTTTGTTCTTTGTCCTACAGAAATTTGTACTTTTAAACTAAACAAAAATTTTTTTTACCGGGGAGGGTATATGTCTTTGTCTCAGTGGGCCACTGAGGTAGAGAGCCACAATCCCACTGCCCATTTGTTATATTTACTTAGTACCAACTTTTAAATACTGATAACCCATAAACACTGAACAATCCATTAATAACTGAACAACAATCTCTAGGTACTGTATACTGATGACTGAGTACTGTACAACTCACTATATACATACTAAGCATTGAATAATTTACTTATTTCGTAAAATTCCCTATTTAAAGAATATTTACCCTTTGAACATCGATATTCAACTAACTTAACCCACTTAAAAATAAAATTTTCTCCTAATCATTTTCCCTTAAAATACTTGGTTATCCACACACTCACAATATGTTATCAATAACTAGTTACTGAACAAATCAATATCAAAAATTGTTTACTGACCAAGAAATCTTTAAATAAAAGCACATAAAAATTTGAACAATCAAAAGAAATACAATTTCAATTACAAATTTTATTAACTTCTCCACTCTTTTATCGATCATTGATGTCTCCAAATTATTTGGTTTCTTATTTACCTGATTGCTATCAAGAAACTATTAATCATTGAAGCCCAATCAAGTGTTGTATTTTCTCTGAATAAAAATTTAATGCTTTGTTAACAGTTTTGTATGTAATTTATTGAAATTATTTTGTAAAACTTAAATTTTTCTACTATTTTTGTAATATTTTTAATTGCGTCCAACAATGAACAATTACTAAAAATTATTTTCAAAGATGAATGTCAACCTTTTCATTTAATTTTCAATGCCCCAAATAAATTAATTGCTAACTCATCAGAAAATTACATAAATTTATCTTTATAGATTTTCTGATCTTTTCACCCCCAACTCTTATTGTTTACTGAATGATAAATTAATTAGTAAGTATTCAGGAGTTGATACCAAGTAATTATATAACAATGGATTTGGTTTCAATGAATTTGAATAATGAAAACCAGGTAAATAAGCAACCAAATTATTTACGAATTTGGAGACATCAATGATCGATAAAATGAGTAAAAAATATTTTTATTAATAAAATTTGAATTTCAACTTGTATTTCTTTTGTTCAACTTTTTATGAGATTTTATTTCAAAATCTGTTGGTCAGTAACCTATCATAATATTTTTTGGTTCAGTAACTAGTTATTGGTAACATATTGGGTTATAGTCAATAACCAAGTATTTTAAGGGGAAATTATTGATGAGGAGCAAGTTTATTGATATTTTTAAGTGGTTGAGTCGGTTGAATATTGTTATTTAAAGACACTTTTTATGTTTTTTGAATTTATTATTATTTTTATTATTATTAATATAATTAGTATTATAATTATTATTATTATTATTTTTATTAATATTATTATTATTATTATTTTTATTATTATTAATTTATTATTATTTTATTATTAAGGATGTGTTGCTGTAGAGTAGAGGAGATAGGTTGCTCTTGCGAATGACTGCTACCTACCTTAGGCATTACTATGTAACACTGAAACTCAAAAATTTCATTTAATAAAATTCTTTGAAAAAAGATTTTGAAATATTTCTTTGAGAATTTGATCGTTATCAACATGTATAAAAAAGTCGTTGTAAAAATTATACTAACAAATTTGATTGTAAGATTATATTAAAAAATTTTTCAATTAAAAACATGTATAAAAATTTTCATTGTAAAATTATACTAAAAATTTCATCTTTAAAAAATATGTATAAAAATTTTCATTGTAAAATTATACTAAAAATTTCATCTTTAAAAAATATGTATAAAAATTGATCGATAAAACTATACTAAAAATTTTATTTAAAAAATCTATCATGTAATTTTGTCGACTCTAAGTTACTTGAAAAATTCTTACCTTATGTAACTTACCCTTTGACCCTCTATTTACTTTTAAAAATTCTTACCTTATGTTATTTGCCTACTATAACTGCTTTTAAAATTTTCAGCTTTAAAAATTAGCATTATGTAACTTAACTGTTGACCCTCTATTTATTTTTAAAAATTCTAACTTAACATACCATAATTTACTCTAGGCACCTTAATTTACTTAAATTTATTCTAACGTACTTAAATTTACTTTAATATACCTTAATTTATTTTATGAACATTAATTTATTTAAATGTACTCTAATGTACTTAAACTTACTTTAATATACTCTAATGTACTTTAATTTACTTTAAACCCTTTAATTTACCTTAATATATTCTAATTTATCCTAATGTACTTTAATTTAATTTATACCCATTAATTTGCTTTAATTTACCTTAATTTACTTTGGCTATTTAAACTTATTTTATCTAGAGCCTAAATTTGCCTATGAAAATTGTGTGACCAAATATTCAAAGTGTTTTTTTAACAAACCTATAAAATAACCCTGACTTTTTTTATCGGTAGGCGATTTGAGCCATTTTTATTTTATGTCTATATTTACCTATAGAAAATATTGAGACCGAATATTGCATTATTTTTTATTACGAGTGAACATATCCCTGACTATAGCGTGACCATCGTAGGAGATTTGAGACAATTTTTATTTAATGCCTTTTTATCAAAAAAAATTAATTATGCTTTTTAATTAAAGAAATATTTTTAGGCTTTTTATTCGATGAATTATTTTTTAGGTCTTGAATTATTTTTTTATGCTTTTTAATCGATAAAATATTTCTATGCTTTTTTATTGATAGGCGATTCAAGCCAATTTTTATCTTAGGCTTTTTATCGAGAGTCAAAAAATATCCTTGACTACAGCGTGATTGAAGATATTTTGTGGATGAAAAATACCATCTGTGACCATTGTAGGCGATTTGAGCCAATTTTAATTTTATTCTTTTTTATCGATAGGCAATTAAAATCAATATTTATCCTAGACTTTTTATCGAGAGTCAAAAATACCCCCTGATTATAGTATGATGGAAAAAACTTTGTGAATAAAAAAAATTTATTCAAAAAAATGTGCCAAAAATTTAAGTTAAAATAATAATTACATAAAAAAATTAAAATACAAAAATTTACACTAAAATATAAAAATTTCAATTTCAAAAAATCGCGCCAAAAAATTTATCAAAAAAAATGTGACACACAAAATTAGTTATGTTGATTACATAATTATGTAATCAAGATTATCCGAGATAATTTACGTCATTAAGTAATCTAATCAGTGATAACTCCCCTAATACTATTATGCAATGGTGTGTTTGCGCGAAAGGCTCCTAACTTCATACTATTACTAAATATATTATTATTCATTTGTTTAATATATTTACTAATATAATAAGGTACGGCTATGTGCATATTTCATTCTGCGTTATATAAATATCAATTATTACATTTTACTACTTATAAATGTCAGTAGTATATTTTAGATTTATTCCCTTAAATTTGAAGCTCGTTATTAACGGGTTTAAAACCATCTAGTTCAGTGTTTCTCAACCAAAAACGTCCCTCGGGCGAATAAACAATTTTACCGCGAACCACTAATACTAATTGTTAATTATATTTTGCAGGAATACAAAATATTTAATGTATTATTAAATACATATATTTCAGTTGTAAAAATTCACACAAAGTTTACTAAAAATAAACAATATATTTACACAAAAAATGTGTATAAAAGAATAACAATAAATATTGCAAAAAAACATAT
Source organism: Schmidtea mediterranea (assembly GCA_022537955.1). Taxonomy (NCBI): domain Eukaryota; kingdom Metazoa; phylum Platyhelminthes; order Tricladida; family Dugesiidae; genus Schmidtea; species Schmidtea mediterranea. The sequence continues at coordinate 222,582,031 of CM039680.1, forward strand.
AATAATTTTATAATAAAGAAGTACAACACAAAAGTAATCTTAAAATTATACAAAACTACTGCATTTCTAATAAATCACAGAAAATATATAAATAATTTTCATTTAAAAATATTATAGAGAATAAAAACAATAGAGAAAAATCCATAGTTGTATAAACATAATATACTTTTCATAAAGTTTAACTAGAACAATATAAAAGTCAACCAATAAATTAATATATAACAATTCATTCATGTTCCAAAGAATCAGAGAGAAAAATGCACATTCTGTAATTTTATGTTTATAGTTTTGTTGTAATATTTCATATGATTTATTTTATGAGGGGTAAACAGTTTAACAATATTCTGTCATTATTTTCCTCCTATTCAACTCACTTTGCGAACCGGTAATTTATGGTCCACGGACCACTACTTTGAGAACCACTGATCTAGTTAACAACATTATTCTATAGGATATATGAAACGTAAAGTATAAACATTTAGTAAATCAAATTATTTTGGTTTTCTGGTGACTAACTGGGTAAAAAAAAGTTTATAAAGTGATATTCAATACGATTTCTAATGGCAAACAAGTTTCAAGCTTATTTAGCAGTTACCTTTATATCAAAACTAATTAATTAATTAAATCAAACCAAATCAAAACATTCAAAAATTGTATTTATTATGGTTTATGTCACTTAAACGATTAATTCTTTAGTTTTCTTTCTCTCTACTTTAATTCATAATATGTTCCGGACCTTTGTTTATAATTTGTCCTATTGAATATCATGCCAATTTTTCTGGTTTTGCTTGTTGCCGCGGTAATTTAGGTCGACTAATTTACTCGGAAAACGTTTTATTTGAATATAATTTTGAATTAATTTCATATGGTCCAATAAATTTTACTTTCAAAACTTTCCTCTGTTCAACTATAACAAGAAACCAATCTCTTACCTCAACATTTATGTTCCATTCATTTTAATGTAAATATTTCCCATGCTTAATCTGACTTTAGTTTGACTTTATTTTCAATTCACCTAATGTCATTCCTCAAATTATCAGTAAACTCTTCCTTGTTAATTGTTTTTATTAATACTATTATTGTGAATATTTTTTAATTTAATATTTATTGTTAAAATTATTTTCTGTATGTAAGGTGACCAACTATTTTTTGTTCAAAAAGAGTACTCTTTGGAATTATTTCGAGTCATTATTTCGACTTTTAACTACAATGAACGGAAACTCCTTTTTTAAATTTTCGTTTAAACGATTTTTCCTTCTTTTGTTATCGCTCATATTTGAATTAATAATCTAAAATTTATATTAGTAATATATTTTGGATTTTGATTTTAAATAGATATGCGCAGCCTGACAATAAGTTACTTCGAAGAAATGTATGTGAAAACTGACTTATTTTTTCAGCAACTTCAGTAAATATTTGGATTATTGTAGCTGTTTCGGCCAATTAATGTGTGATTGACATTTTTAATTAAATGTAAAGATTTTTGATTTTTGAGTTTGTTAGTTTATCTAAATCAATTAGTGTTTTTTGTTGATCGGTTTTGTGTAATTTTGAATTGTGAAATTATGTTTTTTGTGAAATTATGTATTAAAGCAATAAATCTTATTAATCTTATTAATTTGAATTTACATTTTTGAATATTAATAGAAACAATAAATGACGCTGCAATTGCACAATTGTTGAGCCTTATCATCAATGCCTTCTATGCGTACAAAGAAAAATACATTCGTGAATTGATTTCAAATTCTAGCTATGCACTAGACAAAATTAGATACAAAAGTTTAAACATATCTATCAGTTTTGGATATCAGCAAAGAATTGATCAAAATTATTCCTGATAAAGATGCCAGAACTTTAGCTATCGCCGACACCGCTCTGGGTATGACAAAAGCTGACATTTCGATAATCGGGCAAATTGGTGTTGGCTTCTATTCATCGTATCATCAGTAGCAGTCTCAAAGGCTTGCAAGAAATGCATTTTTGAAATTTCAAGTCAAAGAATATGTTTCATTCCTATAGACAACTGTTTATTGTTAAAAATATGAAGTGTTGCGATAGTGCCCGATGTACTTTAATCCCTGCAACATTGTTCCGTTCGAGGCGGGATAACCTCACGGTACGACGGGAAGGCTGGAATAGGCCTTTCATATGAAGATTTGAGTCAAATCCGCCTTATCATGGGCAGTCCTTCATATGACCTGGAAATCGGGAACACGTTAGACTTACGTTGTCAATATGTTCCTTACAATCCGTGATAGGCCTCTTATAAGAGTGCAACCGAAGTTGCATTCCCCGTCAACAATTTTGCCAGATCAGTACACAAATGAATATAACATAATGTAAATTCCTTCGACTCAAGCTTGCATTCATATTATGCTACCTGAGGTTAAGTCGTGGCCGGTCACAAGGTTTTACCCCTAGCGTGAGACGTCTTAACTGTCACTGGTACCTATAGGCTAAGTCGATCGGTCAACGGGATTTATTCCTCGCGAGTCGGTTAGTTTCCTCAGTACCACCAGATGTTGATCACTTTTGCCAACACCTGCTATCTCTCAATCTAGTTGATTATATACCGTAGCATCAAAAAATGCACTTAGTATATAGGCTGAAACCTGATGTTTGCTTTATAGACAACTACATGGTGGTGCTAACTAAGAGTTAACTCCGTTCAGTAATTGCATAAACAACCTCTGTGGCTTCAAACTCTAGGGGGGTTGTAGTTAAGCTTCTTCTGGCTCATAAGTTTCAGCGGTTGCCCACTTCCGTTTATGACCTGCTTCTACAATAGAAGAAACTTAGTCGATGCCATTCAACACCTAGGTGTCGAATGCGCATATGGATTATTAAGTTTTCCTCGACTTACCATTGTCATCAAGATTATCTTTAGGCACCGCGCGAGGCGCAGCTTCAGCTTACTAATAGATCTCTCTAATGGTAACTCTAGCAATTTTTAGTTGCTTGTGGGGCTTGTAGTTAAGCTTCTTCTGGCTCATAAATTTCAGCTGTTTCCCACTTCCATTCATGACCTGCTTCTACAACGGGAGAACTTAGTCGATGCCATCCAACACCTAGGTGTTAAAATGCGCATATGGAGCTTAAGTTTTCCTCGACTTACCATTGTCATCAAGATTATCTTTAGGCACCGCGCGAGGCGCAGCTTCAGCTTACTAATAGATCTCTCTTAAGGTAAATCTGACATACTTTTATTCGAGGCCCTTTCTTTTGCTTCATATTGCAGAAAGTTCCTATGGAATAAATATCATGAAGAGATTTGTTTTTTAAAACAGCCTCACTTCAAAGCTACCGACTCATTGAGCCAGTGAGTTTCTAAGAACTAGATAATCAACAGTATTTTTCACCTGTCAACTAATTACTAGGTCTTATGTTTTCCGTCAAATCCTGGGTTTCAAAGTAACTTGAGGTTGATAAGTTACCCGTGGCTTGTAGCTCTGTTTAAACAGCCGCCACCACGCGAAGGTGTACAATACCACTTGTCTTGAACGGCATAAACTCCACTCAGTTCCTGTAGCATTATCTAATCTAATATTAACCTGTTTTGCTGGCCGGATATTGTTTCAAATTCTTTGACATAAAGGTACAATTGAGAAAGCTGTTTAAAACAATCAGAAGCTTGCACAAAAATTGGCATTTGAAAATAACACTTCTAATATAGGAAAAGCAGCACTTATATTTTGGTTCTTTAATAAATTCATAACTGGTTGTAGTAAATTCTCCTCATAATCATAAAACTAACTTACATTAATTTTGAATGTACATTTATGACCCCCCTTCGACAATAAAAAAAACTGAATAATGGTCAACACACGGTCACTACACCCTTTCAAACTCCTTAGAAAATGAGATCGCGTGTTTACCACGGAAACTTAAATGTATGTCAATTTAATGTCATTTCCAGGTAACATAAAGTAGATAAATACATAATTATGTAAGTCACACTTATAAATTTAAACAAATAAAATTTTAAAAAATTTTCTATAATAAACAAAAGTTATTTAAAATTTTAAATCTAATTAATTAATCCTACAGTATATCAAATAGTTGGTCACTGTGGCGATAGTAAAAAACCTTTTATGCAAATTATTCCAATTAAAACTATTCAAAATAAAATTTAACAATATTTGATTTAATAAAAAAAATTATTTTTTATTAAAAAAAATATTATTGCAATGAAACTTTTTTTTCTTTTTCTGTTTATTGATAAAGCCCCTACAATTTTTTTTTACTTACCGGGAAATGTTCTGCGAGAGAAGTATTGAGAAACAGATCTTTAAAACAAAAGTATATATATATATATATAAAGCAATAAACAATATCAGTAAAACAAACAGTTTTATACAAATTAAACAAACGAATCTAACCTCAGAGTAAAGAGCTCTGGAAAAAAGATTAAATATATAAAGCAAGAAACATAATTGCCACTTCAATAAACAACAGCAGATTTCCATTGGGTTTTATGTTAATCAACAAATAGCATGACAGATGTTCAGCAAATTTTCTTCTTTTTTTTTATTTATCAGCTTTGTTAATTAAACGATTTTTCAGTGATTTTCTTCAAGATTTCTAATTACTAATTATTGCAAGGTCGTCAATCCGATAATTAAATTCTCCTGATCAAATTATAAGCTGAATTAATTTCACATACTTCTCCCGATTCCCATGGAGCTTGAGTGAATCTTTGGTATTTTATTAGTAAATACTTTATTAAATCTCTTTTGAGTTGAATTTTGTTTATATGTAGGTTTTTCATTGCAGACAGTGATTATTAGTAATGATCATTCATGCAAATACCAATAATAAATCTTTTATCTTTTATCTCCACGAATTGCTTTTTAAATAAGCTATCTAATATTTTGTTTAAATCGGTTTGTAGTCTAAAATAGAATGAAGACGGAATGAGGACGAGCATGATTTAAAGGTTTTTGTCATTGAAATGGGTCTGGGTTCATCTAATTATATTCATTATTTTCTGATAATCTTTCTTTTTAAATGAGGCATTAATAAAAATTAAACATATATGGGGAAATGTACCGCAGGAATTTATGCAACAAATTGTAGATTCAATATATGAACGTCTATCTGAGGTTATTTGAAACAAAAGAGGTGCTACAGACTATTAATTATTAAAAAATAAATAAAATTACATTTTTTTTGTCCTATTTTTTTACCAATTAAAAAACCATATTTTGTATTAACCAAAACAAAACGAAATGTTTTTGAAATCATACATGTGTATATAATATACGATTTGTATAATTTGATGACTTTTTTTTCTTTTTCCTACAGAAACATAGGTAAAAATTAAAAATTAAAAAAATTACATTTATTTTGTCCCATAATGTAATGGTTGAAAATAATGATTGAAAAGGATTATCTTATAATTGAAAATTTTCTCATTTAGTTTAATGCATACTCTGTAGTAAGGGCTTATCTTTCATAAATCAGTCTTAAAAATATATTCCAACTCGCTACACAAATTTTATTTAATTTCATCTTTTATCATTTTAATTTTAATTATTTATTTTAAAAATTGAATATTTTAAATTTATTAATTTTAAGAAATGCCATTATTTTATCATTCTAGGTCGATTCTTGGCTTTATGATTCCATAAATTTCCTGCAAAAATATCTAAGACTACCTTTCGTCAAAAATAGATTTATCCATTTTCAAAAATTATAGGGGGAAGGAGAACCTTTCCGGAATCATGATTTCCTAAGATTTGAAGCCTGAGGTTTATTATGAATGTTCTATCATTATTTACGCTTAAAAATATAAATATGTTTACTTTTTAAATGGTAGTAAATAATGTATATTATGCATTACATTACAATTAGTAATTTCTAAATTCATAACAATTTTTATCAAATCAAGATTTATTTTAAAACACAAATTTTGTATCAATAATAAATCTTAAACATTCAAATAAATTAAGATATTATAATTTCAATATAATCAAATAGAACTGTATACATTTATACAAAATTCAATATAATATTTTTAAAATAAGCTTTATTTTATATAATTATGTTTTTTAAATTTTTTAAAAAAATTTTTCAATCTTCATTATTGTTTTTAAATTTTCTTATTTAAAATGTTTTAAAATTTTTTTAAAATTTTTTTTAAAATTTAAAAATTTCTATTTTCATTTTTTACATTTGATATTTTTTCCAAAAGTCTTTAGCACACCTTCAAATCATTCCTGAAAATTTCAAATTTCGGATATTCCGTTACTTTTGCAATATTAAAACTAAAATAAATTATCGAAAGTTGAACGAAATTCTCACAAATATTTCATGTTTACAGGCTGATAAACAGATTTAAACATTTTAAATTAAAAATAAATTAATTGTTTTTTCCACTGATTTTAAAAAAAATTTAATTTGAGATTTGATACGATTTTAATAATTTTAAATTTTAGATTTCATCAATAATAAAAATGTTTTATAAGAATTTAGGGAAGATTTAAATGAATAATTTTCGATTTCTAATTTCCGATAATTCGATTGGTCGGCATTTTTTAATATTTCAATCAATCAGATATTATCGATTAAATTGTGCTACAAAAATGAAATGTAAATAATATGATGTTTTTATTCATTTTCTGAAATAGATTAAAAATTATGATAAAATTTCATCTTGTAGACTTGACATATGGATTCTCAAAATTATCTTGATTCCAAAAGTCGCTATGATAAATGCTTTTTAAAAATAAAATTTGATGTGTAATTACATATGCTATTTAATTAACTAATTTAATATGTGATTAATTAAATATTAATGTAAATACTATTTTAAAATATCCTCTATGTCCTCGAATTGTGTCATTGTTTATTAGTTATTCCAATGATGCATGCATTACTGATATGAATGCAGGCTGCATATATATATATATATATATATATATATATATATATAGTCTGCTTTTAATTAATAAATCTTTTACGAATCGTCATTTAATCTTTGCATGTTATTATTTAAAACTGTTTGCCAGATTCTCATATACCAATGATATTATCCCCCGGGCATAAAATAATAATATGTTTAGAGATTAGGGTAATTATTCCATATTTACTCTATGAGTATTTTAGAAATAGAAATTTAAAATTAAAACAACTTGTTTTTTAAACAATTTCTTTGACATTTGTAACAAGCGTCAACCAATCCCAATATGTGATAAAAAATTGTTAATTATTTAATTAAATTATGATAATTGGAAATTTTATTACTAATTATTATTGTATTATTACTGGAAATTTGCTTTTTCTAACTACAATTTGCCTTGATCAACACAAAAATAGTTACAGTAATTTGCTACTTACAGAATTAAAATACATTTAACCAGTTGATAATTAATCAAAATATTTTCTACACTGATTTACCAAACAACAGTTGTCCAATAATTCATCCTGACAATGAAGCTAGTAATTTTATTGCTGCATAAAAAATCTGAAGATTTTTGGGAAGTAGTTTTACTTGGCATAACAGCGCATTTTGCTGTTATGCCAATGAAAACAATAATTATGATATACCAACTAAAATAATAAAACGAATATTGTTATATTTTCATTAGTAATACATTTTTAAATTTTAATAATAATTTATATAATTTTTTTGACATAAAGAATACGATTTTTGTCAACCTCAAATTCTAAATTTGTTTTAAATAGGATCACAAATATGGATAATATTAAATATTGTTTGATAAAACGAATAGTCAAACTACTGCAGAATATGTCAATTGAAATTAATTATAAAATTAAATTAAATGCAGATTTTAATAAGATGTATAATTCGTGTGTTAATCTATTTTCAAACGGTAAAGTTACTAATAATATATAGAAAAAGGTTTTATTAAAAATAAAGATTCTCGAATAGCATACGCTATATTAATAAACAATATAGAGATAATTTTATAATCAAATAATTTTGACATCACTGATACGACTAAACCATTTAAAAGTTTTAAGTTTTTTATCTAATATATAAAACTCTAAAGATGTTTGTTTGCCACGTTCAATGGAGCATTTGCTGTTCTTAAAAATAAATTGAGTAAGAAGCTGCTTTGGGTAGCGTGCAGGCATAATATACTTGAGTGGATATGTACTGATGTCTTCAAAAAGGCATTTGGGGATAGTACAACTGAGGCGGTTGTGCTGCTATTCAAGTGCTTTAAGATGTTTATGCCTAAAATAAGACAGACAGAATTTAGTATATGTCATGATGTTTGACTGGAGCAAAATATCAAGCCATTAAAAGAAGAAGTCATCACATTTTGCTCAAATATTCTACAAATGAAAAACAACTCAAGATATTTGACACATGAAGAGTACAAAAAACTTCTGATTCTCAATCTTATCTTCCTGGAAGAAATTCCCCCTTCATGGTTTATATTAAAGCTTGGATTCAGTGTCCCATTCCAGCCGACGCACCTCTGAATGATCTGGAGTTCATCTAGCTTCTTACTGATTATAAGGATGCTTCTCCCTCCATTTCTCAGACGATTGGCCGACATCTCTGGTACCTTAGTGCAGAAATCATTTCTCTGGTTCTATTTTCTCAACGTGTCTTATTAAATGAGAAAACAGCCTTACTGCTTACTTGAGGCAACTCATGGGGAAATATTCTGATGATCAGAAATGAAATGTGCATCTGCAGAAAAAAAATATTCTTCAGCACTTCATAATGTGACATTGAAAAATTTTGTGACCTCGTCATCGCTGATCTTCTTTAAATCTCTTTTGCTTTCAACAAATGTTTTCATGACTGATGCTTCCATCGGGAAACAAAATCCATTCTTTCAGAAGGCAACAGCAGTGGTCTCTTCCTTGAAAGTTGTCAATGACTGTGCCGAGTGTGGAATTGCACTGGCTTCATCATTCAACTCATCTCTCACCAAATCAGAGGAGACAAACCAGTACTTACTCAAAATGGTGGAACAGCACCGCAAAGAGTTTCCAGATGAAAAAACCATCAATTGCCTATAGTTTCTCAACAGTTCTGCAAAGAGATGGTATCCCAAGGCTATAAGGAATGGTATAAGTAATAATGGTGTTTTTGCTAAGAAAGATAGCCGTTCTATGACGAAGCTATTGTACAAGCGAAGACATGTGAATGGAAAGAAAGATGAGGTGAATCAGGGATGGCTAGTTTATACGCCGTTGAATTAAGCATCTTACTGTTTTTGCTGCTTGTTATTTCCCATATCCAGTGCAAATAATAGATTATCTTTTAAATTAGCTAATGGATTCAGCAAGTGGAGGAAACATAAGAAACTAGCAGCTCACGAGAACATTACTTTCCACAGGAAATATTTTAATGTATCGAAAGAAGCAGAACGCAGATTGATTCAAAGGAAACAATCAAAGCATCACTTGAAGCTGAAATTCAGTAAGAGGTTGCAAGATGGCAAGATATTTTAAAGCGAATACTGAATTATATAAAATTTTTGGTCATTCAAAACTTGGAATTGCATGGACATGCGGGGAAACTTGACGCCACACTGTAATAGATAATATAAAGACAGAATAATACAATTATATTGATGATTAATGTGCAGCAATCATCGAAACATAAATACACTGAAACGCATTTAGGCAACAAAGACTCAAAATACATGCAAATACTTCGTATGAGAGTAATTATGTTTTATGTATATTGTAAAGATTGTATGCAAAGGGCGCAGATTTTGTATTTTGTCCCCGGACGCAAAAGACCCTAGCTACGTCACTGCAAACGACCCAACAAAATTACACATTATCGTCGATATAAATGAGGAAATCTATAATGTTGCATATGCTGTATGTAATAATCTCAGCCTAAAAGATTGGAACATCGAGTATAAGTTTAAATGAATTAGAAGCTTGGGGCAAAAATAAACAATTCAGTACTAGATTATGACGACCCACCATTAGCCTATGAAATAAAATATGAAGAGGAATTTGATGACGATGTAGATAGGTCTTGACAAATTGTAACCTATTGGTTTGACCAGTAAATACATTTCATGTTCATGAAAAACATAAACCGGTTTATATAACGACTGCTCCTTTTTAATATTTTTCATATTTAACATTTGAAATAATGATAACATTTAGTTGAATGCACATACTGTCACACACACACACGCACACCTCACCGTTGATTTGCTTATTTTGTTTTATCATCTAATCAAATAAATACATACATATTGTCATACATAAAAATCAAAACATATTTTTATGCTGTATTAACTAATCAAAATACACATTAATCTTGCATAAATATATGTGTTTCATGAATGATTATATAATCGCAATTATTAATAGTGGTGGGTTACAGGGTTTCATTGTTTGTCTGAACTAATCGGTGGTTGCCCTCGTAACGCCATACAAAATGATACTAATCGCCACTTGGCACCCGTTGCTAAGCAACGTTGGTAATGTGTTCAAGTGGTGGATTGTCCGCAAAAATTGAGTACCATGTGCTAGCACTATAGTTGCTCGGACAACCCTCGGGTTCACGAGCTGTCGATAGAAGACCTATGCTCGCTTTGCTCCGTCCCTCATGATCGTTCAAGATTAGGTCCTTATCTGCCTGCGGAGAGGTGCAATTAAGGTTGAGTAACATGATGCGAGTGTTTAGTGTATCAATATATCAACGGAACAAAATAAATTAAGAACACGACTACTCTATTTATTTAACAACGCGCGCAATGTTTACAGGTTACTGGTTTTGAAGCTGGATTGCTCGACGTCGGGCCCGTTCCTTACGTCCCGGTCGACGATTGTTTGCTGGAGGGATGGATTGTTTCACTGGTTGGGTGTTCTTCTGCGACATCTGGGTTGGGGCGAAGACGAGCGGATATGTTACCGCTTCCCCTTCCCGGCAGACTGCTAGGGCAACTTCGAGTCCCCGAATTTGTGTGCGCAGGCTCTGGTTGAGCTGCCGCTCCTCTGTCCAGCCTTTCTGTGCTGCGGTCAGGCGGTGGTACAGTGTTTTTACCTTTTCTGGTTCCCTCCAGGTTGCTTTAATCTGCTGTATTTCGCGGGTTAGTTGAATAATCTGAGTGTGTAATTCCGCGTTTGTCTGCCTCGCATGGTCCAGTTCAGATTGCAAGATTTGTAAGGAAGACATTACTACAATCAAATAGATGATGTTAATCTATTATTGATCAAGTTATATAATTGTTTCTTTCGTTAACAAAACACGAATAACTCTAGCTATAAGAAAAAGAAATAACACGTAAACTTCTAATATTTTCAATCAGTTACTACATAAAGTCTGTCATTGTTGGTTCACTCGTCCGGACAATATCTCTTCAGGCTCCGTTTGAGAGCCTCAACGGTATAGGGTCTTCTGGTGTCTCGAACTGGGTGAGGTGGATAGGCGACTGCAATCCGCCCGGCAAGGATGTCTTCGACCACGTTCGCAAGGTACATCCTTGCCTTAACCACCTGTAAATCTACCTGCTCCTGCACCCTTTCCCATTGGGTGAGGAGCTCCTGTGCGTGCAGGTAGGTCTCCGCAGCTGGATGTTGCCGTTCCGAGAGACATGATCGTTGCAACTGGTTGAGTATCCTCGTGGTCGGCGGGACTCCTGCCTGTTCCTGTCTGGCGGTCTCTCGACGGGTAGTTCGTTTGGGCGACATGTCTAAACATTACTGTTGTTAGGTTCGATTGATTTACCATTCTAAGTTATTAGCAAGCAGATAGTGTCTATGTTACTAGTAAGGGTGTCATACGCGTGACCATTGCCCTCCTTTACGCGATGGGACATTAATAAGCAGGTTGGGTCACTTTGTCGGTCTGGTTCCTTAAGGTGCCCTCCTTTATAGGGAAACTATATGATTAATCGGATGGATGAGATAACCTGATGTTTAACTTATTCGATATATGCGTATTAACATTTAAATTTTTCATGTAGGCGAATACTCGTACATTGACGTAAGGGGATTTGTACATCGATTTAAAGTTTGTTGACTAACTTTAATTACAGTTGTTCGAACTTTAAGATTTAGGCCGGATGTTGATCCGAGATAACTTAGTTGCGTGTAGGTGTATCCTGGTGGGCGAATGATTTCCGGCGGATTTTACCATTACCACTTAAGCGGTTGACGGAAGGTGATTTACGTTGTTTACATCCGGTGATTGTATTATTCGTGTCATATTTTCAGAATTACTGGTCAAATGTTCGCCTACACTCGATTATCTCAATTTCCGGTAAGTTATTTCGTTGACTAGTTTGAATGTACTTTACTAACAAATTTTAGGAAAACGTCTACGCTTACCGAGATTTCCAAGTCGATGCGATACCCTTCTGTTGGAATAACTTCGCTATGTGGAATTTCATTTGTTCAATAATGTGATATTAATACGAATTTTCGTTTATCCTAAATTTTGGTTTTTTCAATTATATTAATGTAATTTACGTAAATATTCATTCACTTTACCGCTAATTAATTTACTGTACATCCTGAATTTACGATAATTGAAGAAACCTATTTTAGAGATAAATTATTCTAGTTCTAGTTAAGAGATTATATTATCAGTAATTAATATCGACATCTGTTATTCCAATTTCTAATAGTCTTCCCTAAGGCTATTTGGATCAACTATTACTTTAGCCCACAAAGTTATTTTAATGCTAATCGTTTTAAATCCGTGAATCCAGTGTTACTTTAATTTACCTTTTTACGGTTATTCAATTTATCTCTAGTCTTAATCTATGAATTACTTTAATCTACTAATCATAGCTCGTTAAGGAACTTATTTTATTTATTCTTATTCAATACTTTGCTTTACCAAAACTAGATTATCTGGGTTTTACTCAATAACTATTTGGACTAATTTAATCATCTCAATTGTCACCAATAAATTGATTCAATTTAATCAACGATATTTTTATTTGTAGTTTATCAATGATTTAACCTAAATACTTGAATTGCTCAATCACTTCTTCAATTTTATCAAAATGAATTAACGGTGGATTATGTGGGGTGACATTAAATTTTAATCAACAATTAAGTTAAGGGATTTCATACTGTTATTCGAAAATCATTTTACCTTTAATTTATACGTTTCTTATTCGAAATCAATGAATTCGATTCTTAATTGCTTTCCTTTTTATCGGGGGTTGATTTTGGTTAGATCGACACATTACTCGTTCTTACTCCAAGATCAGATTACTTTTATCGAAATGAATTATAATGAATTAACTGATGAAATTATTTGCCATTACCCTAATCAATAATTTACGAGCATTTAAATTATCTTTACCCAATATTTACTTTACTTTTTAGCCATAAAACACTTTACTTTTACAATCAATGGTTGCTTTAAATTTTTTCAATAATCTCAATTTAATCGAATTCAATGATTCCCAATAAATTTTATTTATTTCAAACTGTTAATCCAAAATAGTTATAACAACGATTTCAGTTAATTTAACCCAAGTACCCTTTCCCTTTAATAGGCCTTAGACGCATATTGTGTTCATATTATATTTATTGAGTGCCCACTGGACTACTCGGTGTGATAATTTTAAGCCGTATGTAACATAATTTTAGGTCGATTTTACAGAATTGAGAAACGAGGAAGCAGCCAGAGACTTCTTCCTTATTTCTCGCTTCAGCTATAGGGATAATATTGACGTTACGACCGCTGCGTTGCGCACGCTGAGTCTTCACGGGTACATATCATTGGCGATTTTCCACGCACTTACATGCCTCTGTACTATGTAGATTTTATTTACTTGCGTTATGTGTCGGCTGTGGGCCGGAAAAATTTCGACATTTTAATTTAGTTTTAAAAAAAATATATATCAAACAATTTATGTATATTAATAATATTTATTAGTTAGGACAAAATAACAGAATTACCCTTCATAACCATTCCAAAAGTTTTCATACAATAGCATAAAATATCATAACAGAAAGCATAAATGCCTCTCTCCCCACGTCGCCGTCAAGCAGAGCTCTACAGAGATGCTATGAGCGTGACGTGGAAAGAGGGCTCCAACCAAAATATTTCTCACCTAAAATCAGTTGAATTAGTTCAAATAGCTTGAAAATAAGGTTTTAAAATAGTTTCACAACGATTTGAAAATAAGGTTTCAAAATAGTCTACAAACGATTTCAAATGGTTTGAAAATGGTTTCTAAAAATGGTTCTAAAATGGTTAAGTTAAATGTGAAAATGGATCAGTATATATACCTAATTTTATGACGTGTAAAATTTGATGCAGTAAAACAAAATTCGACCTTGTTATTTTCTAGCAAATTCTATTTTTTAGTTTTAATATTTTTTGATTTATTTTTATAATTTTTTATTTAAAATTTTTATTGAATTATTACTAATTCAAATTTTTCGATTTAAATTTCACTTTAATGAACTTTTATTAATTTTTCTAATTTTGTCGAATTTGTTGTGTTTTCTTGTTATATTTGTATAGGTATCGTGCGAATCTTGGTGCATTTTGTTAATATTTTAATTTATTTTTATGTTTATTATTTTATATTTAATTCTTTTATTTCTCAGATTTTATATGGTTTAATTGGTGTTTCAGTAGGTTTATTTAAATTGCATGTTGTATTTGCGTGTGTGTTTCTGATCCATTTAAACATTCTTCAAGGCCGTTTACGTTGTGGCCCAACAATAGTCTAGTTTATGGAATTGATGATCTAATTATACAGTGCTTGAATAAAAAAATAAAAGTAGAATCCCAATTCAACATTGATTTCTCACCAATTCTATTACAAGAAACTGAAAGGGGTAAAGAAAAAGGATTCAAGGATGTCTTTGAATAATTGTTTGAAAATGGTATAAAGTTATCACTAGTTTGTTTATCAAAAAAATTCTTATTTTATGTCCAAATGATCGACAAAAATATTTATACTGGTCAGTTCAAGAAATTAACAAAATTTATCCATGTATCAAAGAAAACGGGGATTGGAAATATGTCAAAGAATTACAATTAAATTATTGGTTAAAAACAATGTTTAAACATTTAATTATATTTATTATTAATCTAATAAAAATGTATCATCTTTAATAGTTAATAATTTTTTTTTATCATTCGAAATTATGTCAATGAAAATTATTATCTTAAAATATACGTTATAGAAGTAAGATCATTCTAAAACATTCGAGTTGCTTTAGTTACCTATTAACAACAATTATTATTGAAAAGAATAATATATATTTAAATCAATCTTCTAGATCATTCTAGAATTTTCTAAATCATTATAGTTACATATTTATAATATTTCTATAGTTACCTCCCTAACGGTAATTATATAGTAACTACTGATGATTTTTTATATATTATTTAAAATTTTAAATTAGCAATCGATTTTACTATAAAGAAATAATAAAATATGTTTATTATTTTGCTACTAAAGTTTATTTAAATTAATTTTAGAAATGAATAATAAGAAACTAAACCGCAGGTTGAAGTTTTCAAAGGAAATACAGGTAATTAAATATATATATATGTGTGTGTGTGTGTGTGTAATTATATTTTTTTAGAAAAATGAACATAACGTGATTGAGAAAGTTTTTATCGATGACAACGGTGAAAAATGTTATAAAATGTTGAATAATAAATAATAATGCTTTATAAATTAAAATTTGTTGAAATTGGTTTCAAAATAATGTAAAATTTCTGTTTGAATAAATAAGTATTATTAAAATAACTACATAATTATATTATTTTAAGGTTCTTTATACCCAAATTATTGTAACAATGTCATACACAATAAAAATTATCCTCATAACATGTAGAAATATCATAAAATATATAATCAAGAATATTTTTATGTCCGTACTGCGAAACAATATCCCATCTTAAACAATTTAGCATTAAAAAAATAAACTTTTCAAAAGAAAACCTTGTACACAAATTATAACTAATAATAAAAAACCTCGATAGAAAAAGATGTAATATAAGAGGTAAGTGAAGGAACCTCAAGACAAAGAGAAGGCTCAAGACGAGGAGAAGGCTCAATGCAACAAGGAATAGATATAATGAACGAATTATTAACAATCGTCGATGAATTAAATTTCAATGAAAACAATTCCAATGTTGACAGTGAAAGTACTGACTATGCAGATCAGTGCTCAAAAGCTGATGCAGGAACTTGTTTCCAAACTGGATCGGGAATAATTGAAGAACCAGAGATTGAATATGATTTGTATAAATCACATAGAATTATCACACTAAACATTTCTGGTTACAATATTCAGGAAATAATAATTCCACTAGCATTATTAAATAAATTAAATGTGTGCCTAAATGAAATGAGAAGTGTTAAGATACAATCCAGTATCAATGTGGAATTTCTCAAAGATGGAGAAAAGAAGGCAGCAAGAATTTCCAACAAAGTCACAAAGTTGACCGATAATTTTTTGTATGAAGATATTACAAAATTAAATAAAAAAATCGCTATAGGATCAGAAATGGGGAGCAGTTGGCATCTTAATCGGATATTCAAATCAATTTCAAAGTCACAAAGTTTGTAGAAATCAGTAGACTATCTGGGCGCCAACATATAAGAACCCCACCACAATAAAAGAATTAAATTACTAACATCCAAAATCATGACAATTTATGTTTCAGATATTGTGTTCTAGCTATAATCCACCATGAAGATATTCATGAACATCGAAACAGAGCATCCAAATTTATTCGCTTTATGAAGGAATTAAATTTTGATCGTGAAAACCCCTCCACATCATTGAGTGACATCTACAAATTCGAAACTCAAAATCCAGGAATAGCAATCATTGTACTATCATATGATCCAGATGGTATTTCTTTCGAAAATAATGATCATCCTGTTATGAAACACCCTCATTTCGACATAATAAAACGATCAAAAGTAAAAAATATTACACCAATATATTTGATATTATTAAATGAAGGTAGTAATTACCATTATGTTGGGGTTCCAAATCTTAACAGATTAATGAACTGTCATATAACTGTTGATTGCCCAGTTCGTATTCAAAGTATTTGGTGTGCAACTTGTCTCAACGTATTTCCCAATAAAATAACATATGATAAGCACAAGGAATTATGTGAAAAATTCAACTAGGGACAACATTATACATTATGCCCATGGAGAAAGATCTAAGATTCAATGACTGGTCAAAGAATGTGACCCTTCCTTTTGTGGTATGTGCTGATTTTGAGTCTATTTTACCTATTGATCAGCATTATCATCAGAAACATTTACCGATTTCAGCAGGACTTCTGCTGATAAATAATATTTCCGGTATTTCTGTATACCATCAATTTATTGGGCCTAATTGCATACATGATTTCCTGAAGAAAGTTGAAGAAATTGCCGAAAAAGAAGTTAATGATTATTTTCTAAGGAACGGTAAGCAACCTTTGAATCTCAATCCTTCGAAACATTATCTTTTAACGCAGAGAGGAAATGCTACATATGTAAGAATCCTAATGATCGTAGGGTTCGAGATAACGATCATTTCAGCGGAAAATATTTAGGAGCCGCTTTTATAAGGTGGAATCTTTCAAGAAAAATACGTCAAGTGGTTCCAGTTGTATTTCATAATCTGAGAGGTTATGATATGCATCATATTTTAAAATTTGGTATCAATAGATTTCCCCATTGGAGTTTGAATTGCATTCCAATAACAACAGAGAAATTCCTAACGCTTCTAGCCCATTGCAAACAAATAAATATCGAGTTCACTGATTTATATCAGTTTGTACATTAATCTTTGACTTGTGCGGCAAAAACATTAAGTAGCTTTCCTATAACTAATTCAGTATTTACGGGAACAATACAGGATTCAAAAGGTATTTTTCCTTACAATTTTTTATCACAATTCTTGAAGTTTTACAAGAGACCAGAGAGCTATCAGAGATTCGGGAAGGAGTCACATAAGCAGAATATGATAAAGCAGTCAACATATGGTCTGAAACCGGATGTGAATCGCTTTTTAGGATTGTATGATAGTATACCTAAAGTTGGATGTATACGTGTTGGCAGATTACTTTCAGCAATTCAGAAAGAAATCATTAGATTATAATGGATTGGAACCCCTCAACTTTTTCGGTATTCCAGGAATGACGTGGACATCCGCACTAATGACATTAGATATACCAATTGAGTTGTTACAGGATGATGAAATGTACAACTATTATGAAGCCGGAATTCGAGGAAGAATGACTTTCACTAACAAACACCAAGTCAAGCGAGATGAAAATACAGAATTATTATATATTGATATAAATAATCTGTATGGATGGGCTCTTAGTCAATGTTTGCCATATTGAAATTTGCAATGGATACATGAAGATTTAGAAGCCATACTAGAAGAATGTAAGTCATCAGATCTAGAGAATCTAGAATATGGATATACGTTGGAAGTTGATATGAGTATTCCAGATTTAATTCATGATTTATTATATGACCCTCCAGTTGCACCAGAAAAAATGTGTCCAGAAGGAACGAAAATGGAGAAGCTTCTGCTAACTCATTACCCAAAGAAAAACTATGTAATTCATTGGAGATTATTGAAATTATATATGTTTTTGGGTATGGAAGTTACAACTGTTCATCGGACGATAAAATTTAAACAGTTCACAATTTTCAAGGAATATGTAGAGGTCAATACTAAACTGAGAGCACAATTAACATCCGAACTAAATAAAGGATATTTTAAGCTTTTAAATAATAGCTTATACGACAAAACGGTTGAGAATTTAAAGAAGAGAATAAATTTAAGACTATGCAATTCTCAATAAAATAGTAACATATTCCTGAAAGCCAACTTTCAAGGGAAGCACAAAGATTGCAGATGATTTAATTGCGGCAATTATGAATCATGAATGTGTATGTTTGGATAGGCCTTCGTATATTGGACAAACAGTTTTAGACCTATCTAAACTAAGAATGTATGAGTTTCAATATAAAAATCTTCAAAAGTATCGAGATCAGTTCAAATGTGAGTTTAAGATAGCTGCAGGAGACACGGACTCATTCTTTATGGAGATTAAAATTTTCAAGTTAGAAGTATTATTAGAAGCTATGGTAGCAGACAATTTGTTGGATACATCCAATTTTAATCCGATTCATCCTTAATATAACAAGTTTATATTGTATATGTGTCATTTAGCCAACTATTTCAATCCAACACCATTTCAACAATTCCAATACTTCAAATCAACATCAAAAATCATTTCACAAACAATAAAACAATTATATTTGAATTATTGTAACTATGTAAATAAACTTGATTGATAAAATTGTTTTAAAAAAAGCTTATGATAATTTTAATAGCTATGATAGTAATAATTGTGGCAAACACAAAAATGTTGACTGGTTTCACATAGACTGGTAGCAAATATTTCACAATCTACTATTATTGTAATATTAAGAAAAGAGATTTTACCATAAAAATTGAATATATTGTGAATTGTTCAAAAACTTTTGTTTATATATTAATTGAAATGATTAGGTTTTATTTTATATTCTATTTTTATATATTAATAGGTATAGATGATCAACTCCCGTATTGCTCGTGGAAAGATAAAAACCGAAAAACAATAAAAATTACAAGTCAATATGTGAGATGCCGGGTGGGAGGAGCTGAAATTGAAATATTTAAAGCCGAAGAAAACGAAAAAAATGCAAAACGTGAAACTACCTTGAGTAGACGTAGATTGGCCAAGGTAAATACAGAAATAGCTGCTGGTATAATTCCAAGCACAGATGGTTACGTTACGGCTTATGGGATATCGTTTGATGTCAATAACTTCGTCCTGAGAACAATGCGAGATCCAATGATCGTAGTGGTACCAAAAGATATGTGTGAGCCTTCAATAATAGAAACAATTGGGAAAAGGGCTCTAAAATCAGATCAAGCGTATGTTTGTCGATCAAAGAGACAACGACAGGATGGATGCGAGAAATTAAAACTCCTTCAATAATAACATTTCAATTTGTTATTGTGACTAAATTGTAAATAATTGTAAATGTTATTAATTAAAAAAATTTGTTAATTTTTTGATGTGTTGACGTGAAAATAATTTTTAAATATGTTTTTATAATAACTTGATAAAAAATTTATTCTGACTCTAAAAATGTATAATTCTAAGCTTATATTTGAGAATTTTTGAATTTCCCGCGCTTATATTTTATTTTTAAACAACGATTTCAGATTCCCTTTATGAATTACATATAAAACATAAACATTTGTAACAATATCTCATTTCATGTGGACACTATATATTAATTAAACAAGTTTATTTTGGCAAAATTTCATAATTTGCACCATAATATTAGACATTTGAACAAATATTTAGAATCTCCTTTCAAACTACACCAGCTAATTTAAAGCCCCATCAAACTATCTTGATTTTTCGATGAACTGTCATAAATAACTATAATAACTATAATAATTATAATAATAAATGAACTATAATAACTATAATGTGTTGTCTCAAAATTATGAATGTTTTTAGTAATCAAACTTAAAAAAGTTTTTTTGCGCAAAATTTAAAATAAATTTTATATATTATTACCCGGGGGGTACACCAGCGCGATAATTCATATTGGTCCATAAGGCTATCTTCTATATCGCGATAACTCATTGATAGTGGATATAGCCTAATTTCTGAGAATTATCGATTGATTCGACCTTTTTTAATTCCTGGGAGAACCAAGAAACTTTTCGATGATAATATTTTAGAATCCTCTTAGTGGAACAATGGCGCAACGTTTTAATGTAGTATATCTCGAAAAATTATGTCGCGTTCTCAATGTTCAGAAAATGGTTCCTTTAAAACCCAAAATTAGTGAGAAAAAGGAAATATTTTCCCTGGTTTTAAATCAATAATTAAAAATCAATAATTATATTTTTTATGGTGCCGAAACTTAAGTGGACCTGGGTGTAGTCTGAAAACCACAAAAGCACCTCTGTTTATAGTCCAAAATGCACTTTGCACTTTTTCGCACATTTTTTCACCCAAAAATCAATAATTGCACTTAAAAATCAGTAACGCACGATAACTCATAATGATTGATCAGTAAAAATGAGCCACCTCGGGGGGGGGAATACCCACGCAATAACTCATACTGGTCCATGAGGCTATCTGCTACTTACTCATAAATGTGAAACAATATGTAATAAAAGACTTCATTTAAAATATGAAAAAATGATTTTTTTTAAGATGACGGGTTAAAAGCAAATTGATTAACAAAATAAATTTTCATTTAAATAAAGGCATTTTAAATTTTTAAACTTATATTTTATCTTATCAATCTGTCATATTATAGGGAATCTTTGTTTTTATTAGTCAACTACTTGAAAATAATAAATGCATTCAAAATTTTGTTATAAATTCTATAATAGATTTATATATTTAATTAAATATTATTATTACAAACACGAGAAATATGGCATTCCACGCATTGCATGAAAATTTATACACTAGATCATCAACTAAACTTATTAGGGTTTAAGATTTATTACTAAACATATTTATTGATTTTAGCGATTTTGTTGCTATTTGAAATAAATTTGAGCATAAAAATATATGCAAAGGAAATGATTTAAACGATTTTAAAATTTTATATATAAAATTTAATAATAAATGTGAAAAATTTTATGTGAGACTTCGGTGATTAAATCACAATCACCTAAAATAAACGTTAAATCAGCAACAAATTTATTTGGATTATTTAATTAAATCATTAAATCGTAACTATTACATCATTATTGTTTCAGTATATAACATTTGACAAAGATTATGATGGCAGACTGATGATAAGGATAATTTACTCGAATTATATTTCGTTTTTATTATTAATGTACCATCATTTTTTCGATATTTAAAAATTATTATTATTATTATTATTATTAGTATTGTAAAAACCGTAAAAACTGTAAAAATCGGCATTATAAACACATTTGTAAATACAGTTAAGTAATTACACCAATTAATGTTAAACTATTATAAACAAGAAAAAAATAGCCATCAGCTGCTTCTTATGCTCTCTAACCGGGACCTCAAAATTAGGATCGGATTTGGACAATTTAGCATCCAATTAAAGCGATTCCTTATTATTTATAAGAGAATCATTAAAACAAATAATATAATGTATCATTTATTCCAAAAGGAAATATGATGTTCGATTTATATCGAAAATTCGGTGTTATTTTCATTTTATTAGTTATGTTATATATTTTGGAGTTATATATTATAGAACTTATAAAATATGTTTTATATAATAATAATTATTAATTTAAACTTTGTAAAGTTAATTATTATTTAATTTTTTATAATAACATTTTTTGTGTTTCACCTCTGATTTCTCTAAAAGTGACATAATATGTTTAGAGTAATTATAGAAAAATTGTTTGATTCCATAAATTTGTTTCGCAATTGTTTTTAAATGTTTAAAATAATTCATTCTAAATTATTATATTCTATCGTTTTTGTTTGAATCATTTAATGTGAACTCATCAAGCCCATTATAAATTATAACGCATGAATTTTAAATTTTTGAAAATTTTAACTTGGCCTCAACCGCACAGTCTATCAAAATATGTAGCAGTTCAAGTTATGCATTTAAAACTAATAAACTGTGACAATATCGTCAAAATCGTCTCCAGCTCTTAAAACTTTATATTTTCGGTACTAAATACTTTTTGATGAAACGTTACAAAAACGTCGCGCTCGACGTTATAGGAATAATTATAATTAATTTTTTCGAAACTCAATATTTGATCTTATGTCATATTGGAAATAAATAAAATATACAATGATAAATTGTAAATTTAATTAATGTCTAAGTGGCATTGAATTGTGGATTCAGTTAGTTATATAAGACCAATGGCTAATTCTTAGTTTATAATAATAAAATATGTAGACCCTTGACCGCTACCCCTTACATGCATTGAAAACCAATTAAATTTCATCAAAAAAACAGACTAATCAAAAGCTAATTTCATATAAAAAGTTTAATAAAAAATTTACTAAACATTAATTAAACTCACTAAAAGATTTTAAATTCATAATTTATTGATTTTATAATTAATTTTAATAAAAATAATAATTTCAAATTAAAACATAAAATTTACCACAATGTATCAATTTAATATTTAACACACTTTTATTCACCTAGAAATTAATTTAACACTAATTAAATTTATAATTATTAAAAAAACTTAAAATGAAATTTAAGATCTAGAATTTTATATTTAAATTGAACGTTAAAATAACTCTTTGATATTAAAAAAGTTTCTAAAATACTAAAATTGTGTTTTATATATGTAAAAAAGGACTAAGAAAAGATTAAATAGATACAAAAATATAAAAAATAATATATAACCTTTAGTGCCTTACTGTCACTGGAGTCAATTTTGAATCCTTGAATAATTATACTTCTATACCAATTTTCGTCATCTTTCAATTGAATATCCTTCAATTAATACGTATAAAATTCCACACAATATAAAACAATAGAAGGCAACAAGAGAAATATTTTTAAAATTTTATCACAATACAAATTTTTTATTTTTTAATTGCACAACTGGAATTATTTAATAATATATTTTATTTTGTAATATTAATTAGTTATCTGACGCTCAGACAACGCAGGAAGTCTTATAAATGATCATTTAGTCTACCTTCATAATTTGATTTTGAATATTAGATAATTTATCTATTATAATAATAATGGTGATGATAGTAATAATAATAATAATAATAATAATAATAATAATAATAATAATATTAATAATAATAATAATAATATTAATAATAATAATAATAATAATAATAATAATAATAATAATAATAATAATAATAATAATAACAATAATAATAATATTAATAATAATATTAATAATAATAATAATAATAATAATAATAATAATAATATTAATAATAATATTAATAATAATAATAATAATAATAATAATAATAATAATAATAATAATAATATTAATAATAATAATAATAATAATAATAATAATATTAATAATAATAATAATAAGTTTTTTTAAAAAAAACAATACATAAACATGATTTAACATACTTAAACTCTTTAAAAACAATTAAAACATTCGCAGTCACAGCACTTTGCACAATAATCTTTGGATCCAATCACCTTATCAGCAATGCTTCACATATCACGCGTTCCCAATAATTATTAAAACTTTTCAACAAAATTCTAAAATCAGACATTCCTATTTCACTTTTACTTCAAATCGCAATTTTCTTTTCAATAATGAATAGTATCAACAAATAGATGGAGTCGCTATGGGTTCCCCTTTAACACCAACGATGGTATTAATATTTTTGGCAATTTTGGAAAAGAAAATTACTTCTTCCAATTTCAGAAAACTATTGTTTATAAAAGGTATGTGGATGATATTTTTCTTGTATTTGAAAACCAGAAACATGTAGAACCGTTTTTTGCATTTTATGAACAGCTTACATAAGAACATGGTATTCACATGCGAAACGGAGAGAAAGTCTTCGATTGGATTTTTGGATTTGTTAATTCAACGCAAAGATAAACATTATGAGACAGAGATTTATAGAAAACCAACTGATACTGGTTTTTATACTTCCCCTTGAAAGCTTTTGTGAATTTAAGTATAAGAGAAATATGGTGAAGGGATTGATTTATCGTTCATGGTTGTTGATAAAGAATGGATATTCTAAATCATTTTTATTGTTGATGATAAAAGAGATTGTTGACAAATTGATTAAAAATCCTAAGGATCCATGTTTTGGAAAGTCTGAGTGTAATTTGACAAATGAGTGTGAATTGAGTGTTGATCTAAATAATAGTAAAAATGAATATAAAAAAATTGAGCATAAATATGTGTTAGTATTGCAGTATTCGGAAGGTTTTACAAATTATAAAAGGAAGTTAAGTAAACAGATGGGAAATTTACAGTATAAGATCGTTTATAATTCGTGTAAGGTACGCAATATGTTTATTAATAAATCAAAAACTCCGGTTGGATTGTGTTCTGATCTCGTTTATCAATTTACATGTAATGGGTGTAATGCCACATACATTGGAGAGACTTCCCGTCATCTCTGTACTCGAGTTCTAGAGCATTGTCGTTTGAAGGGTTTGACCAATATTAGTGAGTACAATCGAGGCTGTAAAAGTGAAATAGGAATGTCTGATTTTAGAATTTTGTTGAAAAATTTTAATAATTATTGGGAACGCGTGATATGTGAAACATTACTGATAAGGTGATTGGATCCAAAGATTAATGTGCAAAGTGCTGTGATTACGAATGTTTTGAATGTTTTTAAGTAGTTTAAGTATGTTAAATCATGTTTATGTATTGTTTTTTTTTAAAAAAACTTTTTTTTAATATTATTAAAATAATTGAATTTTTAAATTACATTATTTTTTAAAAAATTATAATATAAATAAAAATTATAATATGTATACAAATAAAATTTTAAATTAGTTAAAAGTTATTTGAATATATTTTTTAAATATTTATTTAAACAAAATTAAATAAATAAAAAATAAATTGTTTAAATTAAATGTTAATTTATAATATTTTTAGTTGGTTTTGTGTACCTGAAGATGACAGTTATGCTGTTGAAATATATCGTACGAAAAGTTTTTTATTGGCGTTATCTTTTAATTAAATCGTTGCAAAATTTATTTAATTATTTATTTATAAAATTATTGTGAAATTATTTTGAATCTTAATGTTGAAAATTATATTGAGAAAATAGACGATTTTTAATATTATTCATTTAATACTGATAATACCGCATATTTTGAGATTTGGGAATTTTCAATATTTGCCATATTACCACTACAATATAAACAATTAATAAGAATAAATTTATATATTCTCTCTGTAAATATTTCAAGAAAAATTTGATATCATTGTCGGAGGCAATTATATTTATAACAAAGTCTGCAGTCAACTTGACTTGTAGGCTTGAAAAGATAATAAAAGTCAAAATTTTATTTAAGTTAATAAATTTAAATAATAATAATAATAATAATAATAATAATAATAATAATAATAATAATAATAATAATAATAATAATAATAATAATAATAATAATAAATAATAATAATAATAATAAATATAATAATAATAATAATAATAATAATAATAATAATAATATAATAATAATAATAATAATAATATAATAATAATAATAATAATAATAATAATAATATAATAATAATAATAATAATAATAATAATAATAATAATAATAATAATAATAATAATAATAATAATAATAATAATATAATAATAATAATAATAATAATAATAATAATAATAATAATAATAATAATAATAATAATAATAATAATAATATAATAATAATAATAATAATAATAATAATAATAATATAATAATAATAATAATAATAATAATAATAATAATAATAATAATAATAATAATAATAATAATAATAATAATAATAATAAATAATAATAAAATAATAATAATAATAATAATAATAATAATAATAATAATAATAATAAATAATAATAATAATAATATAATAATAATAATAATAATAATAATAATTAATAATAAAAAAAATAATAATAATAATAATAATAATAATAATAATAATAATAATAATAATAATAATATAATAATAATAATAATAATAATAATAATAATAATAATAATAATAATAATAATAATAATAATAATAATAATAATAATAATAATAATAATAATAATAATAATAATAATAATAATAATAATAATAATAATAATAATAATAATAATAATAATAATAATAATAATAATAATAATAATTAATAATAATAATAATAATAATAATAATAATAATAATAAATAATAATAATAATAATAATAATAATAATAATAATAATAATAATAATAATAATAATAATAATAATAATAATAATAATAATAATAATAATAATAATAATAATAATAATAATAATAATAATAATAATAATAATAATAATAATAATAATAATAATAATAATAATAATAATAATAATAAATAATAATAATAATAATAAATAATAATAATAATAATAATAATAATAATAATAATAATAATAATAATAATAATAATAATAATAATAATAATAATAATAATAATAATAATAATAATAATAATAATAATAATAATAATAATAATAATAATAAAATTTGCCATAAAAGTTGTCCATAATAAACAAATTGTTTATTTTGATCCCACTTTTTATTTTTCTAAAAAGGTTTTTAAATATTTTAAATTATTCATTTTCTATCGGCTGTAGATATTCTTCAATAATTTTTATAAGTAAATTAAATTTTAAAATAAATTTGCATATTTTGATAGATTACTTTGTGTGAAATCATTGATTCCGTGGAAACAACAATAAAATTTATAAGATGAAGATTACTAATTATCAATACAAATAAAAAATCTTTAAACGTAGGTTTTGATTATTTATTACAATTGTCACGCCATATTATGATGTTAATGGTAATAAACCAATAGGTCCTATGTCTTTGTTTGAGAAACAGGAGTTCAAAAATTGTAGGACCTGTTATCCTTGTAAAAAGTTTATAAGAAATAGAGTTAAGGTTCATTGTAACTTCACCGGTAAGTATCTCGGGGCTGCTTGCAGAGATTGTAATATTTCTAGACGAATTCAAAAGCATTTAATTTAATTTAATTTGTTATGATCTGCATCATATTTTGAAGTATTGTTTGAATGAATTTCCAAATTGAAAATGAAATATTATTCCGATCAACACAGAAAAATTCATCTCTTTTATTGTTAATATTGACAAATTGGCTGTTCGTTTTATTGACAGCATGCAATTTGTTAATTCTTTGTTAGCAAAAACTGTGAAGACTCTTACAGATTTACCGTTAACTTGTTCGGTTTTCGATGGTATAATTGTTAGGGCAAAGGGTATCTTTCCTAATGATTTTGCCACACCTCTTGAGGTTTTTGAATCTACTTATGAATTACCTCCTATTTGGAACACTATATCTGATAATGAAAATGCAACAGCCCATGAAATTTGGACTCTGCAAAATTGTCGAACAATGTTAGATTATATGTTAATCTACCTAAAATTGGACGTATTCCTACTTGCGGATTATTTTCATCAATTTTGCAAAATTAGCAATTGCTTATAATAGTTTAAAACCTCTGAATTTTTATAGCATTCATGGTATGTCATGGGCGTTTGCCCTCATGACATTACTAGAACCTATAGAAGTTCTACAGGATATGGAAATGTATAATTTCTATGAAGGAGGAATACGTGGTAGTATAAAATTTGTTAACAAACATTATGTCGCAAGTTCTGAAGATAGATAACTTCTTTGATATTAATTATCTATATGGTTGGGCTCTTAGTCAAAATCTACCTTTGGTAATTTTCTACCTGGTAATTTTGTTTGGGTTCATGAAAATCTAAATGATGTTCTGAGTGAATGTATGAGTGCGAATATTGATCTCCTTTCATATGGTTACACTATGGAAGTCGACATTGTTA
The DNA here is from genome assembly GCA_022537955.1 of Schmidtea mediterranea. Classification (NCBI taxonomy): domain Eukaryota; kingdom Metazoa; phylum Platyhelminthes; order Tricladida; family Dugesiidae; genus Schmidtea; species Schmidtea mediterranea. The sequence goes on from CM039680.1 coordinate 222,610,555, forward strand.
TTCCAGATCGCTTGCATAACTTTTTGAATGACATTCCAATTGCTTCGGAAAAAATGAGTCCAACCAATTCTAAAGTTGAGAAGCTAATGCTCACTCATTAGTACAAGAAGAATCACGTTCTTCATTGGAGACTTCTAAAACTGTATATAGAATTGGGTGCGGTTGTTGTAACTTTACATAGAGCAATTAAATTTGAACAAGCACCCAAATTTAAATCATATATAGATAAAAATACAAATCTGCGCTCAAAATCTACATATGAGTTGCATAGAGATTTGTACAAATTATTTAATAGTAGTTTATATGGTAAATCTGTAGAGAATTTGAAAAACGGATGAATTTGAGGCTTTGCAATTCATCTGAAAAGATGATTGTATATGCCTTTAAGCCGACTTTCAGAAAATCAATCAAAATTGATGGTGATCTGATTGCTGCACATCTGAATAAAGATTGAATCTGCGTAGACCGACCTAGCTATATTGGCCAATCTGTACTAGATCTGTCTAAGTTGTGGATGTACCATCTTTAATATAATGAATTTCTAAATATAGAGAGGAGTTCAATTGTGATATTAATATCGTTGCTGGCGATACTGATTCATTTTTTATTGGAGATAGGCACTATAAGCTTGACACTCTTTTGCCAACAACGATTAGAGATCAACTTTTATATACATCAAATTATGACCCGGAACATCCATTATACTCGAGAAACCTTGACTCTATGATTGGAAAATTTAAAGATGAAAGTAAAGGTCTCGGGTATACGGATATTAGGTAAAAAAGAACGTAATTGGTAAAAAAATCAGCCATCAGTCATATTTAGACTGTTATAATAATAATCGGATATTTTCTGTGCCACAGACTAGGATAGGGACGCGCAACCATCAACTTTATACTTTCAAAAATAGTAAAATTGACTTGTAAAACAATGATGACAAGCAATTATGGGTGGGACAAAATTGCAGTCTTGCATTTGGTCATTATTTAAGTTTCAATGTCGAAGATGATTATGACGGAGATATGATGTCACAAGATGAAATTCAATCATCAGAAGAACATCATCAGATTGATATCATTTACAATGAAATTTTTGATTCTATCGTTTAGTGTAATACAATTTAATTTAAAATAACTTTTGTTTTTGATGTTATATTATTTATCTATAATTTAATTTACAAATTATCACACCAGCCCCTGAGAGGCTGATGGCGAGCAATCTGGCGGCCTTTTTGGCTGTATCTGATGTGTGGGCGGGGGTTGAGGAATTAATTTTCACTTGATAAATCTCTTTTTTAATGATTACAAATTGAAATATTAAAACTATAAATTTCTAGAATCATAACAAATGTACACGGTATTTGTCATTGTTGAATCAAATAATGTTCAAGACTTGTGATTAATTTTTATAAATTTACAAGTTTTACACTGAAAAATTTGGGATATATCGAGTTGGGAAATTAGATTTTTGGAATTTTAATTTGGGGTACTTGTGGTTGAGATATGTTTCGCATGTGAAATTTGTGGAATGATAACACCAAATGTATAAATTAAAGTTTATTTGTTGATGACGTAATATCATCAAACAAATATAGAATCTCGTATTCTTCGAATGTATAATTTAAAGTTTTGTTAATATTCGGAATGATTTGAAAGAATTTTTTCAAAATTTTTAAAAATTTAGAAAATTTGGGTAAATTTTTAAGTTAGGAAAATTTTTTTAGGGATTTTAAATTTTGAGATATTTTTGAGTTGGGATATTTTTCCCATGGTAATGTTGAAATATAATAATATCCCATTGTCAATATAATGATGTTTCTTAAAGTTTCTTTAAAAATCCTCTAAATAACTATAACTCAAAAATATCCTATAAATTTAATAATTTCCTGTATGTATTCCCATATAAAAATTTTAATTGCACTATATAACATTTTTCAGAAATTTGGCTGTTTTTAAATCCTTGGAAAAATCTTTAGATGACCTTCATAATTTTTTTCGAAAATTTAGCTGTTTTCAAATACTTAGAAAAATTTTGAAAATTTTTCGTGACCAAGTTAATTTTGATTGGCTCCCTAGGGAATAGTATGTGTGTTAAAAATTTTATATGTAGATTTTCGTGACCTACATAAAGTTTCGATTCGACCTAGATATTTTCCAGGGGGGAGAGTTCTGAGTTAGCGAGCTCCTGAGTTAGCGGGCCCCTGAGTCAGTGGGTCCCAATCTTACAAATATAAATATATATAGGGAATTCTAGAAAATATCTTATTGGCCCATAACTATTAACCAATTAAATTGTGCGTTACTTTTCAAACACCTTGTATGGCATTTTCGCCTTTTAACACTAATTTGATTGAGTGTAAATACATTTTATACAAAATAATTTTATTTATGTGCTATATCAATAACTATTATTGTTACACAGAAAACTTTTATTTTCATTATGATAAAAGATCAAAAAAGATATAAACCCTTGTTAAAGACAAAACCGCAAATTTATTTTTGATATTTTGTAAGAATGAAAACAAAAGAAATATCTTCAAAACAAGGAAATTGATTGTTATCTGTAATCATATCCCATTCATTTTTATCGTTTTTTGTCATAATTAAGAAAAAAAATTCCAAAAAAGATAAACAAAAATAACTGCCTTTTAAAATTAATCAATAAAAAAACTTTTTGTAATATTTAAAAGTATTCTGGTAGAGGTGATTCGTATTACATTCTGACTTCGATTTAAACATTGATTAAATTTAAAATATTATTTAGAGTTAATATAAAATATTTCATTATTTAAATGTTTCAAAATATAATACGAATATTTATAGAAAATATTTACATCCTTTGATATTATGATTTTAATGTTTATTAGGAATATCACCGGGTTTTATTTTTATTTCAATTCTACATTTTCACTGATCAAAAGTGACAAAAATAAATAAAAGATAAAAAAAGTCTGAATACTAATAAAAATTTTCATAAAAAATATATTTTAAAATAAAAGTACATAACAAATCTGAACAAAATTTCCCCATCTCTCATTCATACACCAGCAACTGTAGAAATATCAGAATTTCTAACAAATATGTTAAAAAAAACTAAAATGTCATAATAGTCTGCAAAATTTTCATTACAAACAAATTGTGTGTCAATATCAGTGCATTTTTGCTAATTTTGCACTCTACTTTACATTGTATGCTAATCTGTTTCTCTATAATTCACTTTCAATCGCTATTGATTTTTATCAAGTCTGCGAATTTTCCAGGAATTCTATGAGTAAAATTGACGAGTTCTATGAGGAAGCGAAACGAATTGTCGACAGTCACACCTGGTTGAAGGTGATCTTGATCGGTGACGTTCAGTGCGGCAAAACCTCAATCATCAAAAGCTACTACGATGTGTCAATAAATGAAGAATATTTCCCAACAATAGGAATTGACTACGGATTTAAATTGTATCAGTCAAACAATCCCGCGATAAATAAAGAGATTCGTGTGAACATTTGGGATTTTTCCGGTGATCCTGATTTCCTTGAAACACGAAAAGAGCTATATATCAATACAGATATAGTAATGATTGTGTACGATTTGACCCGGCCGATAACTTTCACAAATATTAAACTGTGGCTTAACGAATTTCAGACCTATAGCAACCGGAAACTTGAGGAAATTGAAATCGGAATTCTGGGAAATAAGACTGATTTGACACTTGATAGAATAGTTGACACAGAAACAGGGAAAAATCTCACACAATCCTGGAAAGCTGTCTATTTTGAAACATCGTCAAAATCAAAGAAAAATATTCAAGAATCTTTTGAGTATCTAATTGAAACAGCAATAATAAAAAAATTGAAAAAGCATTAACATTTATTATGAAGTTTAGATTTTTATTGAAAAATTGTCCAAAAATGCAATTTTCCTATGAACTCATTTCAGATTAATTTGATATTTTTACTATAAATTTCGACTATCATTCCTGTTTTAAACTTCATGTCCGTTTGCGGTGGCTTTACGGAATCCAGATGTAATGTTTAGGTTTTAGCTCGTTTGAATAATAATGCATTTGAAAGTTTTATATTTTCATAATAATAACAATAATAATAATAATAATAATAATAATAATAATAATAATAATAATAATAATAATAATAATAATAATAATAGTAATAATAATAATAATAGTAATAATAATAATAATAATAATAATAATAATAATAATAACAATAATAATAATAATAATAATAGTAATAATAATAATAATAATAATAGTAATTATAATAATAATAATAATAATAATAATAAAAATAATAATAATTATTATTATTATAATTATTATTATTATTTTATTAATCACTATGTCTGATTAAGAATATACGATACATTAAAGCTAATGGCTTTCATTAGTACTATGCGGGAAGTGCTCAGATTTCTCTTCGCGCCAGGTAATAATAATAATAATAATAATAAATGTTAAACAATTAAATCCAACCTAAGCCTTTATTTTCACAATATGTTTCAACTTCAATATGAGTATTTTATTATCGAAAGCTTATGCAAAATTCATATTTCAACCTTAAAATATTATTTTCTTGGTATAATAATGCCTCCAATTTTAAAAAAATAGACAATTTTTAAAATATCCTCCGGGTAACTAAACTTTCTCAGCTTTATTCTTAATCAATGTAAATTTCATTTACATTGTCTTCCATTTATTTGGCTTTTATTAATTTTTGTATAATTAATTATATTAAGACAATAAAAACCTGTGACCTCCCTATCACCAAATTTAACTGCCAAAGTGAGATGTATACCAGTTCTACATTTAATATAAAAAACAAAATCGCCTTTCACGAAATGCCTAAGGATTAAATTAAGCAACAAAATTACTGAAAATTTATTTTGTTTTAATCAGTTTACATGATACATAATCAAACAGACAATTCAAGTATTGCAAAAATCACATATATATTTTTTTGTTCTTTTATCAACTCCAGCGCGTAAATCGTGAGCCTATAATTTGCATTCCAAGCAATTAATCATGTTTTCCTATCGATCTTCTCCACAAAAAAAACAAAACCAATTAATTTTCTTCATTTTAATTTTTAATGCCAATTCCTTTTTATTAATCAATCTATTTCTTTTATTTATCGCATTTCTTACATTTTCTTTATTGTGTTAAAGTTATTTCGATTGACGAGGTAGAGTATCCAATGTTTCGGTTTATTTAGTTATAGCCTCTTCCATATCTTTTTATTTCCATTTACTATAAATACGCATTGACTGTTTTTACTTTATTATGGCTAAAAAATAAAAATAAAAGTAAAATCAGTTAACATTAAAAATAAACATAACCAAACATTGAATAAAATCAAAACAATCTCCTTTCGACCAAACGATTATACATATTCTTCTAAATATACATTTAATAAGTAACATAATTTTATCAATAATTAACTTGCAACATTAAATTCCAAACATATGCAGAAAATCATATACAAATTGAAATAAACTTACTTGATAAGAGGATTTATAACAAAGCACTTTTATCGCAGAAAATATATATAACCAAGTTTGGTTGTATGAGCGATTGGCGACCCAGTTTGCTTAGAACTCAAGTGGTACGACTTAAGCAACCTTACCCTAAATATTATCGATATTTAAGTTATTTATTTAAACTTTGTTTAAATATGATGTTATTATAAATAAAATCTAGATTTTAAAATTTTAGCTTTTTATTATGGAATTAATAATTAACATAAAAAATTCTAAAAATAGTAAAATATTACTATTTTTTATCAAATATATCTAATAATTATAATAATTTTAGTAAATTAAATTGTAAATAGTAAATAACATTCTAAAAGTTGTAATTAAAAGTTAAAATAATAATTTAAATTAATTTTAAATAAAATATTTATTATAAGTAAGAGTGAAAAGGAAAAGATATTGGTCTGAAAAAAAGAGAGAAAAGTAGTTGAATTTTAGAGTGATCAGAAGTCCGAAAGGTTTTTGGGAAAAGGTTAAATTCGAAGAGGTTAAAAATGATTTACCTTGTGATTTGATTGTATTAAATCTTTCAAACTTTAAAACAGAAAAAGGTCTTTTATTTATCAAAAATCATCAATTGTAACAGTTTAATAGCCTCACAAAAAGTAAAGTTTAGATTTCTTAGACATACCAACTTTCTATGGAAGTTGCATTATCTGCATTATTTATAAAACCCCAAAGGGTTAGAAAGTTAGAAAATTAGTTATGTAAGAAACATAGCAACCGTATCTTAGCTGCAATCGATTGCTTTAATTTTCGGCATCTCTGGTCTTGTTTATTTACTTTTGAGCGATGCTGTAGATAGCTTAGAATCTAGCTCTCGACACTTAAAAATACATGATTACGGTTGGACATAACAGATATTTTTTCTTAAGCAAATTATTTGAATTATTTGGTTATATTATAAACTCTTGTAAATTTATATATCAATCAATTTTTGTTATTGAAAGTATGTTATCTTAGTCAACAGACGCCCATATCAAACTTTGTCAACAACTACAACATCAAAACGTATGGCTTAAGAACACTACGGTTCAGGATAGAAAATATAATATTTTAAATAACGTTTCCAACTGTCTGAAGTAATTTGCCCAACTCTCGAGGCCGATAATCTAGTATGCAATAAATCTTTAGTTTATTTGCAAAAATTCCACGATTTACATTTCGGAAGAAACAACTTCTGTTGGTGAACTCAGCTCCGTTCTTCTTGAACATGCACTGGAAATAGAGATAACAGGCTCAGCAATTGCATAGTCAGTTAGACGTCTAGACTCTTAGACACCGAATGAATTTCTACTATAACGCCGTTTCTGATCACCACAAGTAATTCATTTCGCTCACCTTCAAAGAGATGAATCAAAGATTTTACTTTGATCATAAGCATACAACACCATACCCTCCCCAGCGCAATCTCAAAGTTGAAAGGTTTCATAGATTTCTTAAAGCAGTCATAAAGATACTCTCAGTGAATGTCTCCAAAAGTTGGCAAATAAACAACCATACATTCTACCTGATCTTCGTTTGTCACCAGGTCAAAGTGTTTTTAGAACAGACTGACACCAAACTGAGGATATTGAAATAAGAAGGAAACCAAATCAAAATAAGAAACAATTTTTACCAAGTAATCTGTACGAATTTACTTACGCGTGGCTCAAATCTGAATCAAAATCCTCCATCAGCCATGAAGTGAAAAAGCCTGCAATCATATATCATGCGTCAATAACATTTTCGTTGAGTTATAAACGCTCTATTTTCCTTAATAAATATTCATATAAAAATAATGTATTTTTTGGAAATTAACTATTCACAACTTGTTTAATTTCTTTCCTCTTAAACAAATCAATTTCTTTTTTAATTTACAATATAAAAAAATTATAATTATAGTTCAGATATTAATTCACATATTCGTGCTCATTACCAAAGATTTTCCAAAAAATAGATATTTGATTATTATTATTATTATTATTATTATTATTATTATTATTATTATTATTATTATTATTATTATTATTATTATTATTATTATTATTATTATTATTATTATTATTATTATTATTATTAATATTATTATTATTATAATTGTTATTTTTATTATTTTTTTAAAAAAAAAGTTAATATTTTTTATTATTAATCAAAATATAGTGATTATGCATAAAAATATCTGTAAAGGTTTCGGTTGACTAGCTCGGCTTATTTGATATAACAAATTAATGATGAATAATCTATTTAAACAAAGCATATTAACTTTATAAATATTTACAAAGTGTTAATTGAAAAAATTGCATATAAAATTACCACAAATTATTTTCTTATTATTCAAACGTTTTAAATAAAAGATTTCTGTTATTCACTATAATCAGCATTTTTGTTGATTTTCTTAAGATTTGTAAAGTGCGGGTGCGCTTTATTGATTCCATTTCTAGAGTTTTGGAAAAATTAAAATGTAAACCACTATAAAATTCTGTTTAAAAAACAAGATTTTAGTGTGAAAATAACGGTTTTTCGAACATTTTATTTTTTCATTTAAAAAATTACATTTTGGAAAAATATTTATGGAGTAAGTCGGTTTGAATTTAGGTAGAGACATAGAAAGGTAAGTTTATTGTCAGGTTAACGGGATTTTCTAAAGTCAGCAATGATTTCGGAAACTCCCAAATCGTTCTTTCACACTGAAGACAGTTTTAGTTTCATTAAAATTTTTAAAATATTATTAAAGTAAATTTTCTTTGCTATTTATACATTTTAATTATTTTAATACTTTTTGAATAAAATATCTTTTAATCTTTCTCATTATTCGATCAATGAAAAAACAAAACAAATAATAAACCATTAGATTTTTTGTTTGATTTAATTCCCATTAAAACAAAACATGAGAAAAAATACGATATTTCTAAATTTTTCAGAATGGCGCATTTTCATTGGTGGATTACTAATTACCAATAATATGATTTAGCAGAATGGTTTCCCATTTCAAATTTGCATGAATGGAATTGATCAAATGTGATTATCAGTCAGAATCGTTCTTAAAAGTAAGATTTCAATTACAAATATATGCAAATTGAAAATTTCTTAGTGAAAAATTAATTTTTTAACTAATCGATATTTGTAAAATTTCTCATTCTCTAACAATAATAATTATTATAATGATTTTAATACTAATAATAATTTTATATTAATAATAAATATTTATTTTTGTAACGTCTATTAAATAAAGATTTTCTAATAATAATCTTTTTAAAATAAATAAATAAACAATTGCAATTTAATATGTGTAATTAAAATGAAATTCAAAATGATTTTGTATGATTAAGTTAATTATTTTTTTTTAAAATAAATTAATTATAGAAATTTTATAAAGATAAAATCGTCTGGTGGTGGAAAATATATAATCTGTAAATATTTCATATTAAAAAAAATTAAAAATTCATTTTTAAATATATTAAACTGATTTTTTGTTTATATTTCATTGAACTATTTTTGATATTCAAAACATTTCTTATTAAATTAAAAATAAATAAAATGAACAAAATGAATCTTTATATATTTAATTTGTCAGAGTTAGGATGTTTTATATTAATTTTATTTTTTTTATAATTTTTTTTGTCGTTATTTCTTTTATAATATCGATCAAAAGATGAGTCGAAAATGTATTAAAATGAATATTGAAAAAAAATAAACAATTTCACGGATTGAAATTAGTTTTTCTCAAAAATATTAATTAATAATTTGTATGTAAATAATTATTATAAAAATATATTTTAAATGTGATAGTAAAAGTCTATTTATTTATAATTTAAATTCAAAAAGATGTAAAATGCATTTATTAATAACTAATGCAACATGAAATAGTTGGCATTCTCGAATAAAAGTGTTATTTTTTCAATTTTCCTTATTTAATTTACCGTTTTTATTCAGTAGATAAATTCTCTAAAATACGAAGTTTTTTTCGGATAAAAATAAATTTTATTTGATTGGCAACTCGTTTTCTGTAAAATTCACTTTCATCTTCAAATATAATTTGATCTCTTCATTTTGTTAGCGGAATTTGGTATTTGAGTTTTTAAAAATTAGAAATAAAAATTAAAAAAAGGTTTTTATAATATATTTAAATTATTTATGTTATAGACTTTATTTTCAAAATTTTAAAAATATTTTTAACATGTAAATTATTATTATTATTATTATTATTATTATTATTATTATTATTATTATTAGGATTGAGTTTGATTGCTTTAAATATATTTTAATTAACAAACATAATTATATAGTTTGTTTTGACGTAATATAATTGATTTTGACTAGTCATAGTTTCACTATATAATTTGTGTTTTAATTTAATCATTAAATATATAAAAGATTTTAATGGAAAAATCTCTAAAATTCATCTCTATTCTGATACAATAAAATACAATAAAATGCTTAACTCCATAGTTTCATATGTAGATTCTAGTCAATTAAAACAAACAATTAGGAAAATCCAGTTTAAACAAAACCAATAATAAATTATTATCCATAGATTTAAATAATTGATTTATCTTTATTGACAGTAATTAAACAAATTGATATTAATCAATCTAATTTATAATTAAATATTATTAGAGATCATATGAAAGTATATTTCACGGAAATCAAAACTTTTAAAATGTTATTGAAAGGTTTGAGTGCAACAGAAGTTTTGAAATTATACAAAAAGACTGAAATAGTAAAAAGGTATAAAGTATATGAATAGGAAAATGAAATATGTATATATTTGCTGCCTTTTCAAATCTTGCACAGTCAATGCTTTCCTTTTACGATTTAAGCACATAACGTGTTGACAATAATGATTAACAGTATTATTTTATTAAATGTCTAATTAAACACAAGGTTAAGGCAGTCTTAAGCTTTTTTATTGAGTCTTTTTTCCAGGTCCAAGTGCCTTACAAACAATACAAATTCCTCGTTTCCAGTTGATACTGGAACATCGGGATCAGGGAATACGTCTCTTGCCGATTTATTACGTAACTTAACGAAAACTACAGTTTTAATTGACAAAATAACATTTTCCTTCCAATGGTGTTTAAAATTTACCTTTTCTCTATAAAATGATGCATAATAGCTTCAATTTGGTAAAATAAATATTTTGAAAACTTTTAAATATTTAAAATTATTACAATTAAATTTGACTTAGTAATTTGAAATTTTATCTACTAATTTTAAACGATAACAGGATATTTTTATTCAAATATTATAAAAAAAACCGACGTTTTTAATTGGCCAATGAATAATAAACTCGATTTAAACAAGTATATCATATAAAACTGGTAAAATGTGATAAATTTAAAAAAATTATTTAGATAAATTTAATTTGTTGATTTGAATATTTGTCTAATTGTCATGGAAACGACAATGATATATAGGAAATCATATAATTTCAAATGTGCTCATTAAAAACGGTTACCTATTGTAAATAATAATATTATTATTTTCCTACACCACAAAAAAACTGTCTTATTACAAACAATAGTCAAGAAAATTCGATTTACACCAAATTCCATTATTTAAAACAAGAGTCATTTTTTAGACCAAAAAATCATCTGTTTCGCCAGGAAACGGAAACGAAAATTAAATATTCAATTTTTACCGCATGGCCAAATTCGTTTAATAAATCTGTCAAATTTATTGCGTGATTAAATATTATTAGTTAATAATATTTTTAGGATTATAAATAAATGATAAATGTGGAAGGTAATTGATAATATATATGAAATATTTCGTTACATTAATGAAACAAATAATTAATTAATAATTTTATAAAAAATTATATTAAAATTTATCAAGTGACATCAAGGCCAAAAATAGAGATAATGCTGTCGGCATTGTAGGTAAAGAATAAAAAAACGAAATGAGCATTAAAATGAATCAAATAATAAAAACAGTCCTAAATTAAGCATGTTTTATTTTTACCATCTACCAACCTCTTATTAGCCGGGTAAGTCTAAATTTATAATCTAAAATTTATCTGGAAAAAACTCTAATAAAATGAAATGTTTAAGAATTACAAAACAAATAGGATAAAAACAAATCTAATAATAATTTATTTCATAAATAACAAACAAAAAAATTATATACACCCACATATATATATATATATACTAATAAATAAATAAATGATGTAAAACAGCAGGAAAGAAAAATACATTTTTAAGCTCGACATCAATACTCTGCTGAAAAAATTTAAAATTAATTTTAAAACATTCACCTAAATCTTTGAAACTAAAACAACAATATATAAATTTCTACAGTAAAATTAAAACAAACAGAAACACTTTCTTCATCCAAATAATGTTTTGAGCTCACGTCTACCAACTAATATTATTGTTTTTAGATGATAAGAAAAATGAATATTAAAAATTATTTGAAAATCGGATTTTAGAGAATTCGACAAAATATATATTTTGACGGGTGTAAATTTAGTAAATCAAAGTTTAAGCAGAATTTTTTGAAAATTGATTTTTATTATAAAATAAAATATTGATCGATAGTCTGAAAAAAAATGAAAATAAAGTAAAATTTCAATACTAGTTCTAGCACACACATTACATTCGCGCTATGGATGAAAAGAAATTCGTTTTATTAAAATAATATTTATTAATAAAAACCAACTCTAATCTAATTGAAAAGAATAAAAATCTGTATTTTCAATTTGAAAGAGCTGAGACCTTGTCCAGACTATAATCAAAATGAGCTCTGGGAGAGATTTCTTGTTTAAATCGGTATTTATTTTTAATGTTGGATAAAATAAATGAACAATTTTGATTTTATTATCTTGGGCATTAAATTGACTTGAATTTATTACAATTTATATTGCTTATTTTGGAATGAATAAAATTGATATAAAATATTTTTCTTATCTAAATTTCAAAAGTGATTTAATAATAAATAGAATTAATTAAGTAAAAAGGGATATCTCCAGTCTGAAAACTTATGTCAGCTCAAAAATAGCGAATTAAAGTGTATCAAAATTATACAGACTAACGTGGTATTTAAAATTTTAAAGGTTTGAAGTGTTATTGGAAGTATAAAAATTGTTGTAATAAAGTGTTATAAGTTAATATACATTTTTTGTGTTGGGTGTTTGAGTTATATGAATAAGGGCGCCGAGGAGTAAAAGACTTGAAACCGGCTTTCATAATGAACCAAAAACCGTGTAATTTTTCATACGCTGAACAAAAGATTTAGATTATCAATTTTTATTAACAGCTCAGCTAAATAATCAACACTTTTATCTGCATAGACAATATTTTTTATTCTAATAAAATTCTCAAAAGCTTTCAAGCTTAGTATAAAGACCAGTATCAGTTACTTTTCTATATATTTCAGACTGAAAGTCTTTTTATTTTTAATCGAATTTTTTGAACCAAACCTGCAAATAATTTAACCATTTAAAATTTCAAAGATTCCTTACATTACTTTTGATTGTCAAATTATTTTCATAAAAATTACAAGAAATATTCACATTTTAGATCTTTGGATTGATATTTTGAAAAAATCATTTCTTAGAGAAAATGAGAGAAATTATCGTTCTTTTTATGATCAGTTCAGTCTCCATGTTCCGTAGAACAAACTTGATTCAATTGAAAGTGCTCCATTTTGAAACAAAAGAAATGGCAGATTTTAGACCAACAACCCAGTACGTAACAGTCAGTAAACAGCTGATGCTTGTCAATCAAACCGAAATGAAATTGTCTCATTTAGTTCCATTGAAATTGACACTAGATTACAAGGCTATGATCAAATTTCTATTCTATCCCACTGCATTAAAAAGTGAGATTTGCAAAGAATTGCGTCAAAATCAAGTAAATACGTTCATGCTCGTCAATGACGATGGAGAATTAGAGAAAGAAACTTTTAACAGAGGAATAGACTTTATCATACATATGGCCTCGTCAATGGGCATTCCGACATTTACTTGGTTTCCTGATAAAGCCGGACAATACAAGGTAGATTTATTCACATGAGACTTTTAATTAAATATTATTGCTGATCCCATTAAACCCTTTTGAAGGGTATTTGGAGTATATCTTATTCATATTATAAAGTATTGCAGTTAAACAATTTTTTTTAAATTAATTTGTTTGTTTTGCATTTTATTAAAACAAAATTTCAACATTTTTCAACATTATTTTTTCATCCCCCCTGAGTTCATTTGGCGTTAAAATCATACATCTGTACTTATAATATTGTCCAGATTGCTTTGATGCCATAAAAATGTACTGTGTAAGTTAATTTTTGAAAAACTTACAAAACAATGACAAGTTTAGACATGTAAAACTGCCATGAAAATCACTGATCCTTTGTAGATATTTGTTTAAACATGAATAGACAAAGTGTGAAAAAATAAACAAAAAAATTATTCAAGATACATCTGATTCAGTTCACTAAAAACTCCTATAATAAAATGAAAAAATCAATAAAGTTATAATATAGGAACATACATACTTACCCGTGCCTCATGTAATTTGTTCAACTGAATAAAAACTTATAATATAGGAAGGAAGGAATTAGAAGAAAAATATTTTTTAACGTAAAAACATAATATATAGTAAATAATGCATGCAAACGTTCAAAATGTAGAAATGTTCAGTTCAATAAAAACTCTATAAAAATATTTTTAGTAACTTTTTAGACAAGTTTTTTTTTAAATTAAAGCCGAAAATTTTTGAAAAAAATACTAATAACTCTACTTTGAGTTAAAGAGTTAAAAAATAATTTCGTAAGATTTTTCATGAAATTCAATCAATTTAATATTTTTACAACATTTCAGATATTTCAACAATATTCATCGAAACTCTAGGTTTTTGAGTTTTTACCTCATTTGCAATTTACCAGGAGCAGTGGAACCAGAACCTTCAAATGAGGAGGTTAAAAAATACGGAAAACATAAGTTTTCCGATAGCTTAAGTTTAAAAAAACTTTTTATAAAGTATAAAAAATCCAAATCATTAATACTCTTGAAAATGGGGAAAATTTTTATAAATTTGGGAAATTAACAGAAATTTCCAAAGCCTCATAAAATCAAAAAAAATCAAAAATTTGGATTTGTCAAAAGGTAAAAAAGATGGCAGCCAAAACGAATTTCCAAGGAACAGAGGAATAGTTTATTCGAATATAGAAACTTTTTAATAATAAATTTTATTTTAATAAATTTTCGTTTTCAATTAATCGGATTTGAATCTATTCGAAAATAATTCCATTAATTTACATAAATTGGCATAAATTCCTAAAAAACCTCAAAAAGTTAATTAAAACTAAAATTATAATAAATGATGATTAAAAGTATTATTTAAGAGCTTGAATAATGATCTCATAACTTTACCAGACCACAATCCAAGCCCTAAAATATACTTTATTAAAACATTTACCTGTCAGCCATTTTAAAAATGGCTAATTCATAAACTTAACCATAATTGTAACTGGTTGTTCATTAAAACTTCTATTATAGATGTTTTTAATGAACTGAATCAGGTGTATGACGAAAATCTACCGAGACTTTGCTAAATGTTTGTAAAGGTCTATCAAAATACCATTTACAATATGACGATGAAACTTTAACCCAATCGTTCATTCAGCATTCCACTAGCCAAGAAAGTTAGTTTTGTCATTTACGGACCTCTAAGACATCAATAAAATGTTTCCGATTTGTCTTAACCCTTATAATTTCGTTCAACCTATCTTTAAATTACCAAAACTAAGTTACACACACACACACATACACACACACACATATATATATATATATATATATATATATATATATATATATATATATATATATATAACTAACGAGTGTTTCAAAAGGTAATAGACGATTCTATTTATTTATAAATATTTATAAGACGATATAAATGTTAATTTTTTATCGATATTTAATATAACAGATATTTAAATTTTATTTAAAACAGAAATTACAATAAATGCTCAATGTTCACCATTTACATCAATGGAAGGTTTACACGTTTTTAATACATCGTTACACGCATTCTGAGTATCCATTATTCTTTTCACCATTGTCGTAACAGGATCAAAAACGATTTTTGTTTAGTTTTATTTGGGATGTAGGTCAAGACATTTTATTAATGTAGTACTAACTCTCGTTACAAGTTTTCAAGTCTATATAAACTGCTATCGTCTTAAAAAAGAATATAGGAAAATAAAGATATTTTAACAGAAATGTTTATATGACAAGGACTGCATATTCAGAGTACAAAAGAGCACAATGAACCTAACGTTGAAAAATACTTTTATTTTTTATATACAAATAGTAAAATGTTTGTTCCAATGCTTTCTATAAACTATATTCACAGAATCTTGTATAAATATATGATTACATCTAATATTAATAAATTAATCGTTTTTTTCTCATATTTAAAAGCAATAAAATATTATAGTAAATTTAAATAAAAAATATGTTAATTAAATTTTGAAAAACCACCAAAATGAAAATCCAATTTATTAAAATAGTTTTTTTTCGTTTTCATTGAAAAACTTAAAAAAATCTTATGTACATTTTATCTTATCCGTCAGTCATGTCAAAATAATATTTGTTTATCTTTTTAATCTACTTGAAGATAAAAAAAAATTAAAATGCATTATATTATTATTATTATTATTATTATTATTATTATTATTATTATTATTATTATTATTATTATTATTATTATTATTATTATTATTATTATTATTATTATTATTATTATTATTATTATTATTATTATTATTATTATTATTATTATTATTATTATTATTATTATTATTATTATTATTATTATTATTATTATTATT
This sequence comes from Schmidtea mediterranea, assembly GCA_022537955.1. Classification (NCBI taxonomy): domain Eukaryota; kingdom Metazoa; phylum Platyhelminthes; order Tricladida; family Dugesiidae; genus Schmidtea; species Schmidtea mediterranea. Next base: position 222,626,919 of record CM039680.1, read on the forward strand.
ATTATTATTATTATTATTATTATTATTATTATTATTATTATTATTATTATTATTATTATTATTATTATTATTATTATATTATTATTATTATTATTATTATTATTATTATTATTATTATTATTATTATATTATTATTATTATTATTATTATTATTATTATTATTATTATTATTATTATTATTATTATTATTATTATTATTATTATTATTATTATTATTATTATTATTATTATTATTATTATTATTATTATTATTATTATTATTATTATTATTATTATTATTATTATTATAAGATTATAACATTTTACTGAAACGGTTATTGTTATTTCTATGAAACAGAGAAAATGTGTCAAGAAAAAATAAATTTGTTCAAAAATTCATTCGTATGGAGTCCTTAACCGGGAGAGGATGAGTAAAAAAATTTCCTGTAATCGTTGTAATATAATTTAACATGTTCACAGAAAAAAAAATTATTTTAAGATGAAGAATTTGATGCGTTTGCACGATATTGTTACAAACATGTTCACATGAAATTAATTTTAATAAAATATGTAAATTTTTTTCTGTATTTTCAATATAATTTATCTAAATTTATAAAAATCAGACATATAAATAAATATATTGTATGATGTCTAAGTGTTTTTACAAATCAAGTGCATTTTACGCGTGTTCCATTTATCAAGTCAAGTCAAATTGAGGATTTGTTTGTTTAACCGTAATGAGTTTGATTATATATTTTCGGAAATGTTGCTTTCTTCCTCTAACATTTTTTCTACGATTTCTAATAACCTTACATGAGCGACTTAATTATTTTTGATATGCACATCATAACCCTTTTGACCGTTGTTTCTATTGACAATAGACAACGGTTGCTATCTTTAACTGGAAGTACAAGCTCAATGGAACTTTCAAATGTAAAAGGCTCGTTATAAAAATCACATGTAAAGATTACCTTTGTCAACTCTGAAAATTACAATATGAAAGGACATGACATTATTATCAGCAAAATCAACAAAGTAAATAAAATAAATAACGAGTTTAAAAATCATCAATCTTAATGTTATCTTGGGTCAAATGGTACTGAGCACGTTGATCTAATTCGGGGGTCGCCAACCTTTACAACCTTTACTAAGTTAAGTTTTAAAATTACATTTGTGCTATTGAATACGAAATACATTGGTAATCTTATCATCTAAATTTATTGCATTTTTGAAGTTGTTTTGACCAAAATGTAAATTTAATTTTTATAAAGTTCTTTTTGATATTATTTTTATCATATGTTTTAATTTACTTGACATTAACCAAGACATCACTTGAAATGAAACAAAATAAAAAGCCCAAAACCAATACAATATATTAGAAGGGATCATTCAAACAAAAGTTTTATTATTGGCAAGTAAGATAGAAAAAACTATAGATGTTATAGATTTAATAAACAAATTACACAAATATCATACATTTTAAAATTACAAAGAACCACGTTTAACGTAATAGTTCGCATGTTTTCCTTTCAACTTAAGATTTTATAGTAAGCACTATTGTAGAACATTTAAACAAATTTTATTGTTTCTAAAATAAATTGTCAGATAAGTGAATAACAAAATATGCCCTTGCTGCGAAGTAATAATTATATTGTTGAAAAATATTTCGATTATTAAATAATTCTCTTCAGAAATAATCCTCTTTCTTATTCCCTAAGAAACAAAAGAAGATTATTTAATAATCGAAACTTTTTTCAACAATATGATTTTTACTTCGCAACAGAGGTTTATTTTGTTACTCACTTATCTGATATATTATTTACGCAACTACCAAGGAATCACCGTTTTATACATCTACTAAAATAAATTGGTTTTTAATTAATTTTAATAATTTTTAAAATGAAAATTTTTTATTAATTTTAAAAAATAGTTTTTCATGAATTGGTTTAACATTTCTTATTAATTTAAGATTTGGACTATTTTAAAAATAAACTTTTTAAAAATATTTTATAATAACTTTAATGCACTCTCCATATTACTTTATACATTGCAATATTTAAATGTTCATACTCTGAAACAATTCATGTCACCAAAGATTATTTTGTAATTGTTACATTCTTGAACGAGAAATTCTATAAGATCTTTTTAAAAAGGTTTATAAACTTTCACTGGTATTAAGAGTCTGTATTTTGATGTGTCAGGCTTAGGAAATAGGTTTTCTTTTATACTCATATGGTCTGTCTGTCCTAACCATATTTTCTTTGCTTTTTTTGTAAATGACGCTAATTCAATGACATCATATTGAATTTCACCCTTTTCAAATAATGGATCAAAATTACCCACTCTTTTACCACTGCCTATTATTACTACAGATTTCGCTACCACTTGTTTTCCAGATAGATTGTCTAAATACCTTGTTGTTGGGTGGTTCTATTGCATGGTTCTGATTGCACATTTTCGTTAACGTCAAAATCTTTTCCGATTTTTTCATTTTCAAACATACTAGCAACTTGCTGCACCGATTAACTAAAAATAAAATATAGAGCCAGGAGATTAAGAATTTTGAAGAACTAGAGTTCCATATTTGAAACACCAAAATTAAGTGTAAAAATTAGGTAAACAAATAAATCGTAATGTATATTTGGTAATCATTTTGTGATATATGAGAAACGTTAGCATTTAATGAGTTAATTATAAAGTGGAATAAAAAATGATTGGCAAAGAAGCAGAAACTTCACGATTCTCTCAAAATATATTGAAATATCAGCTGGTAAAGCAAACACTATTACATATACATCACTACTGACGAAAGAAGTGGTGACTTGTACAAGCTGGGTAACGCGCTAGAGTGAGGTTAAGGGTAGGATATGACAAATCGGAATATATATAGACTGTAAACCAAATCTGAAATGATAGTATTTATTAATCTTCTGGTGTATCATATTGTCACTATTGGAACTCAAAAAGTTAAGACTTTGATTCTTTTATGCAATTTTAACCAATTTAGAGGAACAATTAAATTTTATATTTACGTTTGTTGTTTACTGTGCAATCTCATTTCTATTGAACAGATCCCATATCAAGTATCACTTGGACATACATTTCATTTTAATGCCTATATGGGATTATATTCCACAAACGCTTGTTACGGGTTATAACATTATATTAAAATATAATTTACTTCTTGGTCAATATATGGCTTGTTAGGAACACTAAAACAAAGTCAATGTGTAAATTTGATTTCAGTCAATTTTACTAAACAATCTCTGAAAATAAATACAATTATTCAAATTATTAAGGCATAAATTTCAATTTTAAATGTTTTATAATTGAGTTTAGGCGCCTTTAAAAAAAAACTAAAATATTTCCCATTGAATTTCATTTAATGGTTTGTTTCAATTGATCTCTATAAATTTTCCAGGAAAATTTCTAAAATTTTTAGAATGAATTTATTTTGCTTCATATAAAAATTTTTTAATTATTTAATCAGAAAAATTTCCAGAAGTTGCAAAATCAAAACTTACGAAAAGAAATTCAAAAATTATTTTTTTCCGATTAATTAAAACAAAAGCTGATTTTTTTTACAATTAATTCACCTGAATTTTTAATTTGTTCGTTTATTATAATTTGAAAGAGATTAAAATTTTATTGATTAAAATTATAATAATTTTTCAGAAATTTTCTATTTATATAATTCTAGGAGATTTTATCGGTTTATTAATCAAATAGGAAATATGACTTATTTTAAAATAAAAATAAAAGAAAATTCATTTCATGATGGTTTGAAACGATTTTAATTTATTTGCTATTTTGTTTTAATCAATCACAATTATTTTTTTAATATTTCAATGATTATTTCCCTATAAAATTAATTATTGATTAGGAAATTATTTCAAATTGTTTAAATATTTCCCTTTTTCTCTTAATATATACATTGCAAATTTGCAGAATATTTCACTATATTGTATCCATTTCATTATATAGAACAAAGGTGGGCAACCTTTTTTGGGCAGGGGCCGTATGAAAATTAAAATAGTTTGAAGGGCCGCATGCTATTTTGTTTCAATAATCAAGAATTCTAAGCCGGATCAGACAATAAAATCAACACATTTTGAGCAAATTAAAAAACTATAATGATATAACATACTGAATAGTTACTAGTGAATAACTCGTTACTAGTAGCTAGGTATGACTATAGCTGCTAAACTGTAAAGTTTTAGCAGACACGTTACATTTGCTAACAACGAAAACAGTAAAAGATACTAGTGTTAATTTAACATTATTTTAAAAACCGTTATAACGATTTCGGCGATAATAATAATAATATAATAATACAAAGATTTGTAACGATATCGAAAATAAACCTTTGCCGTGGGAATCACAACTAGTACAATAAAACATCCAACAAGAACAAAAACAGAGGAAAGGTTATTTCTGAATGAAATGTAGGAAAATAATATTTCTTTGCATTTTTTTTTATTTGTTTACGCAGTTTTAAAAAAATATGTGAAAAGTCTAAAGGGCCACATAAAACGTCGCCGCGGGCCGTAGGTTGCCCACCCCTGATATAGAATAATATCAGGTATTTCTTTGATGAAACAATCATAAATATTTTATCATCATTATTATAATTATTATCTTTATTTTAACCTTTTATTATTATTATTATTATTATTATTATTATTATTATTATTATTATTATTATTATTATTATTATTATTATAATTATAATTATTATTATTATTATTATTACTATTATTACTATTATTATTATTATTATTATTATTATTATTATTATTATCATTATTATTATTATTATTATTATTATTATTATTATTATTATTATTATTGTTGTTATTATTATTATTAATATTATTATTATTATTATTATTATTATTATTATTATTATAATTTTATACACACAACAATGAGACCAATTTATATATTATTAAGTTTTTGATTTAATCGAGTGAAGAGTGATTAATATTAATGAACACAATGTTGTATTTTTGCTTGTATTTTTGAATTTGGAGTGGTAAATAAATAGTTTCTGAAAATATAAATACTTTAAATAAATATTTTACTTTTTTATTTTATGATTTTTACATAGTCATGTGATTTGCACTCTTGGTTATATATATATAAGTATAAAATAGTGAGTATATGAATAAAGTGAGTTAAATAAATATGTGTAATCCAAATCCAATGTAAAATCCTCAATTTTGGAATCTCGGTAACCTTTTATATTTTTTTTACCGAAACCTTCATTTTGCAAACTGTCCTCGACATAATTGTTTTAAAATTTTCTTTTTCTCGACGACAGTTATTAATTTTTGACATGCTTCAAATTTTATCTTTGTTTTAATGAAATGGTTACGTATTTGACATTTTTTCCATATCTAGTGTACCATTTTTTTCAAACAATGTATATGCAGAATTTTATTGTCTACGTGAAGACATTAAAATAATTTTAAAATTACAAAAGATGTCACAGATTTAATTTTAACGTTGACACTTGATTTTTCAAAAGTTTTGAAACTTGAAGAAAACGGTAAAACAATTACTGGACTAACGCTTGGCAAACAAAATAACTTCTATTTATTTTATCCAATTTAGAATTATTGCCATCAATGCTATTCAATTGAACATTCTCAGTCATATTCATTACATTAAAATCCGTGTTAATCAAAAGACCACTAACAACAGTTAAAATTATATCATTAATATCATTCAGCTTATTAACACATTTATGACTAATTTCACGGACTAAATGTTTTAGAAAAACTTCGAATATCTATTCATATGGAATTACTCAATCAATTGAACCTGTAGTTTAGAAAGTGGGGGCAATGAGCTCCCAGTGGTCGTGGAGCCTTTTATGGGGCGCTGGCAAGTTTAGTGTTTTCACGAATAAAACTTTTATTTATTTAACTAAATTTAAAATTCAAGACTCTTATTAGGTGAATAGATAAAATATAAAATAATTTTTAACAATATTTGTTACTTAATATAACTATTATAAATAGATATAACGTTTATATATCTTGGGTTGTAGTACTCTTTAAATTTGTCATGAAGACCGAAGTGAAAGTCGGATCTAATGGAAAACCTATAGGAACGTCATCAATCTGTTTATTCGGCTGACTATTAAAAATTAAATTAATATTCGAAGTGACAAAAATTTCAAAACTTTATGAAAAGCGCTCCTGATAACCATAATATAAAATGAGGATTTAGTACAACACAATTGTTTCAATTTAAAGGAACCCTTGTAAAAGAACAAACTACATCAAATGATATCATAAATACAGATGACGATTTTATGGTATTTAAATGTTGGGAACATGTTTTACCAAGGGGAAATTAATTCTAAAATTTTCGAGGTCTGAAATCATTTGCCAATGTATTGATAATATTAATTGTTGGATGAAGTTCCTTGGCTGGACAACATGAGACTTCCAACACTAACTCAAATACAATTTAATTAATTAATTATTTATTTCATTTTATTGCGTTCCCGAATAATTATTATCATTATTTACATAAATATACTAGAGAATTTAATATTTAAAATCAGTATTAGATTTGTTTTATAGTTAGACAAATCTTCATTGGCGATTCGACTTGAGCCGGCTAATTGGCATATTATCCAAGCCATGGTTGACTTTATGCAGGCTTACAATTGGACTCAAGTTGCAACAATTGTCAGCAAAAAAATCCCAAATCATCAAAATTTCATTAAAGAACTTCAACTGGCTCAAAAAGAACGAGGACTGATGAATAATGAGAAATTGTTTCGGTATTTTCAGTTGATTTGATAATTATTTGTCATTCTTGTCCATATCTCTTCAACTCTTATGAATTCTTTAAAAACATGTTTCTAATAAACTAACTTTATATATCATTTCGAAACCCAGTCTGCTATAAACAGAAAATGTAAAATTACTCGATTCATAGACGTGAAAAACAACCGATTTTGGTTTAGTAATCCTCGTCTAAGTTACTCAACTTAACAATTTTTAGGCAATTTACAATTAGAATTATCAACAAAATGCTGTCACCTGACTGTGACACACTAATTTTCCGCTTATTGCAGATTCAATTTAGAAACGATGTATTTTCCATGTTATCATATTAATAAAAGTTTAATTAAAGTGAAAAAAATAGTATTAATAACGCTTTTTCCATTGTAAAATACAATTTTATAAGGAAAATAAATCTCATTAAACTTCCGTAAATTTGCAATCTTTCTAAAGGTGTGAATAACATGGAAATTAATCCCAAAAAAAATAAACTTGTAAAAAGATGTCTAAATATTTTCAATGTGTCCATCTGATTTCTTGTTTTATCACAATGACTGTTTTTGATTTCTTTCAAATAACAATAATAAAATATTTTATTTTAATTAAGTGTCAATAAATAAATAAAGTTATAAATGTTGAGACATAGAATCATGTGCAAAGTATTTAAAACAAAATTTAAAATATAAACTCAAAACTAAAAAGTGAAATATAAATAAAAATTTATATTTTTGAGATAAATACACACAAGCAGGTAGCAACTGATTAGGCGAGTACGAAAATGATAGTTTCAAATTCACTGGGTACCTTAAACCAGCGGAGGACAAAGTATGGGTCGCGACAACTAAAGAGGTTGAAATTTTTTATTGGGCTGGGGGGTCATCAATTATAGTAATTAAAATTAATAATAAAAATTTGTTTTTGGATAATAAAAAATTTAAAATTCTAATATAATATTTTTTTTTGGAAAGTTTATAGATTATTTATTAATTTATTTTTTAGTAATTAATACTAAAATGAAATATTTTTTTCTATTTTTCCTTGTGAACTTTTAACATTGCTAAATTTTGTTCCCACCCCCACCAGCTGAAATCCTGGCCATTATTTCGTTTCAAAAATAAAACCGAGAATTGACACCATGAGCGATAATACTCAGGCACATCCATCCCACTAATAATAACCAATATTAATAAATACTATGACAATAATTACATTTAATACGATATATTTATAATAAATATAATATAAGTGTTATTTTAGTATGATTTTGCTTTTGCATTTTTCAATTTTTGTTTATGTTACACTTAAAGACTGGTCACATTTAATATGTGATTTAATTTGAATGAATTTTTCGTGCTTTTCATTAGCAAGAAATTTAATTTAAAATTAAGTAATGATAAGATAATAAATAGCGATTTTAAATTTAAACAAGAGTTTAAATTATATAAAAGATAAAGTAGATTAATTTCTGTTCCTATCAAGTAAAGGTTGATTGTATCGGTCAAAATTAGAACAATTGTGACTTATGGCCAACAACAGTAAAAAAATTTATTGTGATGAGTTTTTATTCTGATCAAGAACACGTAGCATTATCTGTATACGTTCAATCCTAAAGAACAATAATAGAAACATTAAAAAACAAATTTTTTGAAAAGATATTTTGTTGCTCACGGAGACCAACTTTTTTATTTCTATTTGAGAAGCTTCTGCACAAATTATAAAATTTTTGGTATTTCTTAAACAAACTTCTAACTGAATTGTGAATACAATGTACAAAAAAGAAAACTTATCTTCAACACATTATGAGTGTCCAAAAACCTTTACTCGAAAGTTATTTGATGTTAAATCTGTGATTGCTATTATCAGTATCGTCTTATGATATTTAGAGCCTCTGTGCTAAGAATTCATATTAATACATGTATTCAAATTGTTTTTAAACATTTAAATTTACTTTAGATTTTTCTATACATATTAATATAAACAAAAATGATTTATGTATCATGTCACGGATGCTCAAATTCAGCTAGCACATGGGTCTCCAAACTACGACCGGCGGGCCTCTCATTCGGCCCGCGGAAAGCTTTATATCTACGAAATCCATGTACTACATTGCAAAATCTATTCCATACTTCCTTTTCTCCTTGAGTTTATTCTTTAGTAGATTAAAAGAATGATGAGTTGGGCGAGTGTATTGAAAAAAACATTGCTACATAATTGAATCATGTGTATTGAATCATGTGGTGAAGATGGTGAATTTAACAAGATTGCATGGGCTCAACCATAGACAGTTACAATATTTACCATATTATACAGCAGTAAGATGGCTAAGTTGTTAGAAAGATCTGAGCAGAGTATTTAAGTTAAGAAAGAAATTAAGTGACTTTCTGTAAAGTAAAGTCAAACTTCAACCATTACTGTCCCATGGAAATCTGCCTTTTCTGTAGACATAACTAGTCATTTAACTTTTTTGAACCTAAAACTACAAGAAGAGAAAAATATAATTTCTGATTTATAAACCCACTTAAAGATCCAAAATTGCCATCTAACTGCTAGCACAATGAATAAAATAGCTCTTGGTTTTGCTAATTAAAATAATTGTCATATTACCATACACGCTCACACAAATAAAAGCACACATTTTAAGAAAATAAAAATTCTGGAAATTAAAACTATTTTTACAAAAATTAATTAAAAAAAATTTTAATAATAATCAATAAACATTCATAGACAAATTAATTCAATTAATATTGATTAATGAATTAAATCAATTACTGAGCAAGTTAATTCAATCTAGATCTGTAATTGAACTGGATGCAACAGCAGTGGAAATTCTGTTTTAGAAAGAAACGGTTTCATAGAAAAATTAACAGAAAAATTAATTTAAATTTTTTTTGTTGAAAATGATCAATTTAAATTGCAATAAAATTTTACATAAATTGTGTATGAAATTATCTATCATTATTTACTTCAATAAAACAATACGCGTAATTGGTTTATATATCTTTTAGAATGACGTATTTAATCTAAAATTTGATCTCAAGCCACGCATGACAAATTTTGCAGATTTATTGATTATAATTGCATGGTTTTGTTTCAATGGGTTTGTTGGTTTAAACAAATATTCTATAATTATATTCTAGTAGCAGTTAAACAAATATTAACAATTATTTTCAATGAAATGAAATTAAACTTTTTTTTAAATATAATAATAATAATAATAATAATAATAATAATAATAATAATAATAATAATAATAATAAAAATTTGGTTTTCCGAAATAAATATTTGTAATCGAATAAAATTACACAAATAAATTTAGAGGTGCGAAAATTCAAATGCAAAGCATAAATTTTAAATTAAGAGTAAAATTAATTAAAACTTAATTAAAATCAAACATCAATATTTTACGGAGGAAGAATGTATGTGTGAGTGGTAATTAATCTCCAAAAATAAAAACCAGTTAATTAATTATTTAAAATCATTTGTGGATAATCTCGAATCCATCAGACACAGCGGCGATCTATTAGATTGAGGATTAGTTAGAAATTTAGAATCTCTTTAGTTATCTGCAACTATTTTCACTATTAGATCAATAATTACAGTTTTGGGATTCACTGTTTGGGAGCTGGCCAGCTAGTCCGGAGCACTAATTGATGTCTCAAATACTGTGATTTAGTCAAATATTTGTTTACTTACCAAATATGTTAAAACAAAATCAAGCTAAAAAATCGTGGAAAAAATAGCGAAGACAACATGTGAGAGAAAATAATGCGGCAAAGAAATATTAAAGAACCACAAATTATAAAAAAGCCAACATATTAGAAAAGCTAAATTAATTATAAAAGCATCAAACTTACTCAATTCATTTTATCGATAATCCAGTGAATTCGTTGTGTCAAGTGATTGATTCTGTGAAATTTTAATATAAAAAAAATAAACTTTACTATTTGTTCGGTATATTAATAAAAACAAAATGCAGAGTCAAGAAACAAAATCCTAGCTAACATTTAATAATAAACCAAAGATGCGTTACAATTTTTCAAAACGTTAAGCTAAATAATGTCAAGTGGGGTGGACCGTTCTTTACAGAAAAATTATGTAAAACGTTATGTATTTAAAACAACGTTTTAAATACATTCACTTTTGACCTACGTGTCTTCAAAAAATATTCCTTGTAGAATTTTCTGAGTTTTAAAATATTGATTTTATTTTTAAAATATGATTACTGTTTTAAATCATTTGTATATTTAAATTTCATTTTTGCACTCATTCACAGAACCCCCTGACAAATTTTCCAATTAAAAATCATCTTTATATGTTTTCGAAATATTGGATAAATAAATAAATTTATTGTAGTAGTCAACTTTTGAATTAATATATGTATTAATATTTTGATATATTTATTTGTTAGGATTGATATAAAATAATTAAAAATGAAATAAAAGCACGGAAAACAAAAAGTGAACAAAAACCTCCAAAATAAGAAATATACAAAAAAAAATAATTAAAAAAGAAAATATCAATAGTTTTGGTGGAAACATGTATGGTTACATGCCAAATTAAGAGACGAACCAAAATATAAAAAAAAATTTAGTGAGTCGTCCCGAGAGAATTTTATACGAGAGAATCAAGTTAATTAATTCATGATGGAAAATCCGTGGCATATAGAGAGCCGGGAAGTAAGGGAAGGCGTGGAAATTATTAAAATGATTGTACTTATTTTAAGATAAAGTATCAAATGCTGGGCCGCACAATTTGGGAATAATTGTTAAACAATAATTAAAATTTAATTTCCATCACGGTTGGAATTATCGAAGTGCAATAAATCTATTTCATAAAACTTCAAATTTAACGTCCAGAAAGGCGATTTTCCTTTTAATACCTGCCTTCCGTCAAACAGATTTACAAAAGATAGAGTAGTTCAAATTAAATGATAATTTTAATAAATTTGTTCTGAGAATCAATAAACGCATTCTGAGTTGAGTTTTTGCTTATTTATAAAGAAAGAATTTGACATTATATAAACTCTACTTTAAAATTACTGGTTCCTAATAAATTATTAATTAATTTTCAATTTTGATAATTATATGTAACTTCAACATAATACTTCTAACAAAAAATTTTGTGACGTTTACCAAAATTAGACTAAATCATATTAAATATCATTTCAGCTATACAAAATGCACTTGATAATTATATGTAACTCGCAGCATATTACTTTTACATTTAACTCGGCGATTAATTTGCTAAATAATATTCCGTGTGTCTGTCTGTATATCACAGCACAAAATATATATATATATATATATATATATATATATATATATATCTATATATATATATATCTGACAATATTTTCTACAAAATTTGACAATGAATCAGATTTATTTAAGGTATTCACGAATTTTCGGCAGTCTTTTTCAAGTGATTTTTATTTAAATAAAAGCGCTACTATCCCTTCTCTCCCACCATCCACCGACACTCGGTCACAAATTTCATTGTAATGATAAGTTGATTGCTAAATCTTGAAGAATATTCAAAGTTAAAACAATATATTTTATTTAACAGAAATGTGAGTTTATGTTTTAATCAAACAATAACTTTAGTAAAATTTGTCGAAATATATCATACGAAAAGTTTTTTATTGGCGTTATCTTTTAATTAAATCGTTGCCAAATTTATTTAATTATTTATTTAATAAAATCATAACAATTTTAAAATTTTACTTACTATTCTGGCTGTTTATAAAATTAATTTAAATAAAAGTTAATATAAAAAATTTATAAATAATTTATTAGTTAAAATGTCAAAATGAGAAATTTTTTTATTTAATCTTTTAATACTTGATATTTTCGAAAATGTAACATCAAAGATTGACCGAATTGTTAAATCATAACCCAACCTATTAAACTATTTGTTTAATGGATTATTTTTTCTCAAATCGAGATATTTTCCTAAACAGATATTATATTACTTATAGATTACATGAAAAATTGATCTCACTTACCTATTTTCTGAGTTATAGCAAAAAGAATGAGTGACCAATGGACATATTTGGCGTGTTGTAGTATTTTAATATGCTCGTGGGTCAAGTGAGATAAATTTAATAATTAATTTATTTTTATTATAAATATGTATATTAATTTTATTATGTTATATATAGAATAGTATGTGTATGATTGCAGTATGCTGATATTGCTCAGAATACATTTGTATGAATAATACATGGTTTGGAAAATCTTTTGAATAATTTCAATGAATACAAATAAGAATTTAAGAAACCTTAATTTGTCATGATTGCCCAATTAGACTCAATTAGTTATATATTTATTTAGGTATTTACTTGAATATTTATTTAAATAATAAACAATTTGCATTAAGTAACAATTTGAATTATGTTAATATTATTATTATAACAGATTTTTATAAATATTAAAACTTTTTAATTACATCTTTACCCGAGTTTAACAATATAATCTTTCTGAGTACCATTGATATTTAGTTTTATCTTCTAAATTTGTGACTTTGATTCAAAATTTAACATTTACAAAAGGAAAGAACTTCTTGTCTTTACTACAACCAAACGGACGGCAGTCAAAATATCGATGCTTGCATAAAAGAAAAACGAATCGAATCATCATAAATTATTTATTCATAATATGATTATTTCAACACTTGGTGGTATACAATATTTTTTTAAATGTTCATTTGCTTTAGTGACATCGTAAAATTCATTTCCGGCAATGATTATGTGAACTTCAATGACTATTAGTAAATATAAAACACTTGCATGAATATTGAGACGTTTGAACAAATAACATGGCCCATCATGGATTGAATTTTTTTAAAACTTCGTAAATAGTGATATAAATAAGCTGTGATCTGAAAATAGTGCATTGGACTAAATATGTGAAATATCATGAGACAAAAGTGTTTTTCATTTATTTAAAAATATATTTTAATAATTTCAAACTTGTTTAAATTTTCGAGAAGCAAATATTGTGACATCAAAGTAGAATTTTAATTTTCCCTATTCTCATTTGCAATTATTGGAAGGAAATTTCACAATTTCCGAGAAATTAAATATTTTTTTTCGGTTGGATTTCATAAATAAATAAAATAATCGTCTTAGGTTGTAATATTCATGTAAAAATTAATTAATTAATTTATTTATTTATTTATTTATTTATTTATTTATTTATTTATTTATTTATTTATTTATTTATTTATTTATTTATTTATTTATTTATTTATTTATTTATTTATTTACTATATATACATTATTATTTTTAAAAAGAGACGGAAAATAAAATAATTTAAATAATAAATCTCAGGATAAAGATTATAACAATAAAAGCTCATCTGAAGTAAATATTGGTTATATTTACAAAACTGGTATTTGTTTTCTATTTTCACCCGAAGCATTTCTAAGCCTTTTCGATTGCCCGGCCATAGTTAACCATTATTATTAAATACTTTATAGAAAATATTACAGATAAAGAAACATTTAATTACGGAAACCATCAAAAATTCTCCATTTTCAGAGTCCAAAGATTGTTATTATTTACATATGGTCCTCCCCCCCCTAGAATCTTCTTGTAATGAATCAACAACTCGTTATGATAAATATCAACTCGCTTTACAAAATAAAATCTAATTTAATTTCCCGGTAGAAACTTCTTTCATTAAAAACTGATGACAATAAATATTTGCCTGCAAGCTTTAGGACATCGCAATCATAACAAGTGTGAGACTGTCCAGTGCAATAAATGATAATTTCATTTTTTATTCATTTTTCATTTAGAAAAAGCCCCAAAGGTTTCAAGCTATGTGAAATAAATTTAATTGATAAAATAATTTTAAATAATTTTTTTTACTTATACTTTTTATTTTAATAAAAGTCAAACTATGATAGTAATAATATAGTAATAATTAAAAAGAAAATAAATAAAAAAATAAATAAATAAATAATAATAATAATAATAATAATAATAATAATAATAATAATAATAATAATAATAATAATAATAATAATAATAATAATAATAATAATAATAATAATAATAATAATAATAATAATAATAATAATAATAATAATAATAATAATAATAATAATAATAAATATTTTCAAATTCTTTCATCATAAGCAAACATTCAATTTAAACTATTTAATAACTAGCAGCTCTGATTCAAAAAGGTACTTCAAAAGGGTTTCATTCTTTCGTAATTTATTTCACTTTATCTAAGAAAGATGTAGTGAAATTATTTAGGTGCTTCCAGACCTAAGGTAATATCCGCACTGGTTTCACTATATCTGCTGCATTGTGAAACGTTTCTGGAGGTTTTGAAAAATCAGTGATTTTTCCCTTTTTTTATATTAACTTGATCTGTATTAGGAAAAATGATAAAGTCTATGAGAAGCTGTGGCATTTATTTTTTGAAAGAATGCCTTGATCTAAAATCAAAAGTCAAGACTAATATAATAAATATATAATAAAATTGAAAACTAGAATATTTATTTATTTTAATTTATTTGAAGTTTTAAACCTAAAAACGATTTAGAGGTAGAGGAAACGGGCATAATGCAGCGCAATCGGACACTTTTTTATTCGTTTCTGCTGTAATTACTTTCCATGAGGCTATCAAGTGATGGCACTGTAGCCCTCGATGTAGATTATTCACAAAAATCTTTACTACACCTTGATGGTCTTTACCAATATGTGAAACGGCATAAGGATCTTGTGGTTTCCAGCCTCTAGGATCCAAAGTATGGGAATATTCTTGATTGGCATCAGAAATGCCAGCTTCTTTGAAATGTTCTTTTATTTTGAAAGCTATCATCAAGATCTTTATTATTATCTTATTGTATTTTTCACAAATACAGCATATTTTCCATTTTCAAGTAATTTAACATCATAGTTTGCCTGTATAAATAGTAAAGTCTTTAGTAATAATATTTCTCTCCCTAAGGACCCATCAAACATTTACATAAATTTCAACCTCTTACTTTGTTTATTTAAATAGTGAAAATTAAAAGAGACTTGTGTTATCTTTTCACGATATAAATAAAATTTATTTAATTTTGAAATTAACATAGAGTTTAAAAAGACATGAATAGTGAGATTTTGGAAGTTTTTAAGCGCAATCAGTAAAACAAAATATTAAGTTTCCGATATGAAAAAACTCAATTAAATCTTTTGTTTTTTCAAGTTTTGATTTGAAAATAAAAATAAAATTAATCCTTTAACTTAAAAAGTTTTGTTTTTGATGAGAAATATTTTTGAATAATCTTTAATTTGTTATAAAATATTTTTTAAAAACATTTTGATTTTAAAAAATAAAATTAAAAAACGTTTTGATGCATAATATTCATTACAAAACCTTTGGATTGACAACTCACCGTTTGACTTAAAAAAATAAATAAAATAATTACAAAAAACGTTAAAAAATAAAAAAATTATTAAAAGTACAAATATAAATGTTCTAGTTATATAAATTAATTTTCCATTGGAATGTGAAAGATAAAAATTTTTAATTGTTTATAAATAATGATTTGTATTTTTATTGTATAGACAATTTTACTACAGGTTATATTTTTGTCATTAATTCTAGATTTATCATATCTAAAAGCCTTAAACTGATCGGATTGGACATCACGGATCTAAGATCTTGCAAGGCACAAAAGAATTTATGTCCATTTATAGTTGACTCTTTGAGAATTCTTAAAGAGCTTCACAAGAACAATGACCGAGTTATACTTTTTCATGGAACCCAGTAAGAATTAAATTTATATATTACATATGAACTCTGTTACTAATGGGTATTCTACGTCGTATTTATTGGCTTTTTGTTGCATTACTAGTTGTGCAAAAAATGTTTTTGATTCAAAGTATTTGATCCAAAGATCAACAGAATTAATTCGTATTTAACCGTCTTTATCCCTTAGCTATAAAGATCTATGATATTGCCTATCCTCTTTCTTTAGCCCTATTTGTAAATACATCTCAGAAATATAACGTCAAAGCTTTTATTAAAGCCCGTAATTAAATTAAAATATCAAAAACATCATTCTGCAGGTTTGGTCTGGTCTCTATTATATTGTTTAATCCAATTCCTTGACTTCGTGCAGGAGCGCAAAACACGATTTATATTTTGGCAGTTTCTCTGTCTCTTTTAATAACTGGAAAATGAGGTAATATACATTTGTTTTCGATAGGATATTCTTTTCTTTTCATAATCATGAACTATCTCATCATATCTGACAATAAACATTTCAATAAGATGTTATAATCTTATAATAATAATAATAATAATAATAATAATAATAATAATAATAATAATAATAATAATAATAATAATAATAATAATAATAATAATAATAATATAATAATAATAATAATAATAATAATAATAATAATAATAATAATAATAATAATAATAATAATAATAATAATAATAATAATAATAATAATAATAATAATAATAATAATAATAATAATAATAATAATAATAATAATAATAATAATAATAATAATAATAATAATAATAATAATAATAATAATAATAATAATAATAATAATAATAATAATAATAATAATAATAATAATAATAATAATAATAATAATAATAATAATAATAATAATAATAATAATAATAATAATAATAATAATACGTTGAAGTTAAAATTATTCAGAAAATGACTTCGTTTGAAGGAACTTCAAGTTAATTAGAAAATAAGTTGGGAAAATATTTAATTCTAAATTTTCCTGGTTTAGAGTTTCCTGGAAAAAATGATTAATAATTATCCTTGGGGATTTTCCGTTAATTCCGATAACTTTTTCTGTCAAAAATTAATTATAATTTAATTAAATAATTTAATTTTTAATCTTTGAAAATGATTGAAATTTTTATTATTTTTCCTTTTTTGGTTTGTAGAAAACATTTATTTTCCAGATATGAATTGATGCTGCTTATTAGTGCAGTGAAGGAATACGCAGTTGACAAAAGCAGTTATTTAAATGAAATGTTTGGATCAAATTATATTTGGCTTTGTAGTCCAGCCTTAGTGACTCCTGTAAAAAACGAAATGAGGAGCGAATCCATTAATCCTGATCTTTTCGTGATCAAAGGCTCGTGGAAAGTTGGCAAAGTCGATTTGCAAATTCCCGGAATGTTTGGTAAAATATTACTTTTGTATTTTTTTATTTTATATTAGATTTTATATTTCACAAATGTTTACTTAATGCCAATAAACATTTTGTTTGTTTGATCTAAATATTCTTGTAATGTAGATTTTATAAACAATTTATGTTAAATTTTTAATTTTTATAAATTTTTCCAGTCAAAATTAGGTCAAATTTAATTCTTGTTACGTAGTCAGGTTATGGTAATTATGAGTGTTGGGAATTTTATTATAACATTTTATAGATATGTTTAGTTCAATTTTTATTATTAATTGTATTTATTATAAATTTGATTAATTTGACAAGAATCTAAATATTAATAAGAGTATTATATTTCGTAAATGAAAATAGAAATAATAAAATGTAAAGTAAGAAATACGTATAATTGTAAAGGATTAGTAGAACAAAGCTTTCTAAGAATTTGAAGGAGTATTAGCAGTAATTGACCACTTCATTTTTTAAGATCAAGGTCATATTTTCAAGGTCAAATTCAAATGTTTAAGATTAAGGTGACATTTGACCTTGAACTTAAAAATATGACCTTGACCTTGAAATTTTAAAAACATTTTTCCCGGGGAAGGTTGGTAGGTTGTACAGCGGTGATATGGCCTATCAGTGATATAACCATCTACTTATTATGCTAAATAACGTAAAGAAATTATATCGAATAACAAAGGTAAAGTTTAGGGATATTCTTTTAAATTTTGTCTTCCTGAAAAAATTTGGATTATCCTCAACTTGCGATAAAGCATCCGTTGTATATGCTGCAATCATTATATATCACGGGTCCTCAAAATGGAATGATAGTTTATAATTTATTAATTACATGTTTCCTTTCACCGAAATCGGGAAATAAATCTATCTTTACAACATGATAAAAATAATTTTTTAAAGGTTTTCCTAAGTTCTGATTCGTCTTAGAATTGTTAATATAATTTTATTTTATACTTGAAATTTATTTATTTAAAAAATATTAATTTTCCAATAAACATAATTATTATAATTTATAAATTAAGAACATTAAAAGAAAGTCGTTAATTCCAATGGGAAATAAGAAAGTAGATATTGTTGTCTGAAGTTTTCAACTTTTTTGTATTTTTGTTAAAATAACCAAATTTTAAATAAAACAATTTTTAAAAGTTCACTTTCAACAATTCTGTAATAATTTCAATTAAATAAATGTTTGTAAAAAAAATTAAAAAATTCTGTAATTAAAGTACAATTATTTTTTTTGTCTAAAATCAAAATATGAGTAAATTATTAAATAAATTTCAGGATGAAATGTCAAACGAGAACAAAAATGATTTATCATTTTTGTTCTCATTTCGGAAAAGTTTTTGTTAAATAAATACAAAGATATTTAATAATAATTAAATATTTTATTCATTTTAATACTGGAATAAATTAATTAAATTGTCTAGTTTTTCATCGTTAAATAGATTAGTAAATCTGTATATCTAGAATGTTTTTTGATAATCAAATATTATTTTATATTTTATCTTTTAAAACTTCAAATAAATAAAATATCAGAAAGAATATTATATTTAATCTTTGAAAAATAATAATTAAATATATTAATTAATATTTGATTTAGTTTAATGTTTTAGCACCGGAAATCATGTTTAATCATGATATTCCACAATAAATTTGCTATAAACACTTGGGGTTATATTTTGTAATTTAATAAAAAATACACCAAAGCGGAATTAACTCAAAATTATGTGCTCTTTTGTAATTATGACGAGTGCGAATGTATTTAATATCCATTTATGTAGTGAACCAGCCGTTCTGACTGTATGCTACCAATAAGTAATTATCCATGTATCCGATAACATAAACTTTTTCTGCTTATAATAGATTGAATTTGGACATAGCGAAATACCGGACTACATTCAGAATGAAAATTCAATGAGTATGCGTCACATTTCATTTTACTATTATGCCATCCAAAAATAAATTCTCTTTCAAATTATAGTTTATCTTCAAAATTTACAATTTACAAAATATTTTAAAATCACAATTATCATTGTTTTAATAACCATTTTGGCAGATAATACTTTTCTTTTACCTTGATTTTTCTTGCACAAGTTTATACATGTTTTTCTAAATATATACTCTAAATTTTCAGTAACTTTTTACGATTTATTTCTGTTTCGTAAATTGAATTTAATTATATATAAGGGTGGCCCAAAAACACTTTTTGTCAAATGTTTTTGGATTCTTTTGTTTTTTGTGTTCCCTTTGACTTCAAAACAGCACAGAAAATGTTTCATGAATATATGGATTTATTTAGTACTGCCTCATCGACATTGAAATTTTATATCAATTTGAGTGAACTTTGAATGTGAGTATGTATATATAAAGCACACAGAAAATACTGGAAGGTTCTGAAAACATTAGCAAAGAAAGAACAGCAAGCTTAAAAAAGGAAGAATAGGTTGCTTGAATGACTTGCACAGGAAAAGGTAAAAGAAGTTACTGTAATCCATAACCATTCTGATCTCTTAGTACCAAGGAAGGAAGACAAAAACCAATTCTTTCCAGAGCTGATTAAATCAACATAAATTCTGCCCATACGACGTCGCTTGAAGGTTATCAATGTTGTTTCGTCATAGGTACCTCTGCTTTTGATCGCACTGGAATAAGTGCTACACAGGCAGTTCACATCCTTGCTGTGACTAGAGTTGGTGATAGCTTGCAAAAAGTGAGAAAAAACATCGATCCAACAAAGCAGTTGATAGCAAAGAAAGCTTTTAGGTGGTATGTTTTGATGGTAAGTTACTTCCTTCAATAGATGGTAATCCAGAGAAGGAAGACCGTATTGATATTCTCGTTTCTGGATAAGGTGTTGAGAAGCTTTTGGCTGTGCCAAAAGTTAAACATGGAACAAGGAAATCTGTTTCAGAGGCAGTTGGAAATATTTTAAAGGATTGGCGATTGACAGAGAAGATCTCTGCCATGTTGTTCAACACAACTGCGACAAACACAAGCCACATCAATGCAGCATGTGCTATTCTTGATATGAAATTGAGTAAAAAGCTGCTTTGTTTAGCGTGTAGACATTATATAGTTGAGGTGATATGTACAGATGTCTTCAAAAAGACATTTAGAGGTAGTACACTAGACCGTTAAAGCGCTACTATTCAAGCGCTTTAAACCTTTTTGTCCAAAAATAAGACACGCAGAATTTGGAATATGCCACGATGTTTGACTGGAGCAAAATATCAAGCCATTAACAGAAGAAGTCATTCCATTTTGTTCAAATATTCTAGAAATGAAATACGACTCAAGAAATTTTCCACATGAAGATTACAAAGATTTCTGATTCTTAATCGTATCTTTCTTTAAGGAATTCTCCCCCTTCTCGCCTTGGAGTGCGTTTTCGTGTTAGAGGAGCTTATCACCATGCAAGGTGGATATATAAAATAATCTAATGATAAGGTAATCAAAGAATAAGAGGAATTTTCAGTCTTTTTAGAAAAAGATTTATTCAGTCATCAATTCAAGGTGACTAAGCATGAAGACAGATCAATTGCAAAATTCGCTATCTTTGCATCCTTGGTTTATATTAAAGCTTGGATTCAGTGTCTTATCCACTGACGCACCTCTGAATCATCTAGAGTTAATAAAGCTTCTTATTGATTATAAGGATGTTTCTCTCTCCATTTCTCAGACGGCATTGAAAACGATTGGCCAACATCTCTTGTACCTGAGTGCAGAACTTATTTGTTTGTTTCTCTTTTCTTAA
Organism: Schmidtea mediterranea; assembly: GCA_022537955.1. Taxonomy (NCBI): domain Eukaryota; kingdom Metazoa; phylum Platyhelminthes; order Tricladida; family Dugesiidae; genus Schmidtea; species Schmidtea mediterranea. The sequence continues at coordinate 222,648,629 of CM039680.1, forward strand.
CGTGTCTCAGTGGATTAGAAAAACAGCCTTGCTGCTTGCTTGAGGCATCTCATGGAGAAATAATTTGATGATCAGAAAGAAGAAAGATGCATCCGCAACACAATTGATCCTTCAGTACTTCATAATGTGACATTAAGGGTTTTATGACCTAGTTATTGCTGCTCTTTTCATGAGTTGGGAACAAAATCAATCCATTTTAGAAGGCAACATCAGTAGTCTCTTCCTTGAAAGTTGTCAATGACTGCGCCGAGCGGAGAATTGCACTGGCGTCAATATTCAACTCATCTCTCAACAAATCAGATGAGAAAAAGCAGTACTTACTCTAAACTGTTGATCAGCATCGCATAGTTTTCAGATTCAAAAATATCAACTATGCTGCAGAGATCGTAAGTTGAAGACCTTTCGGACTCAGAAAGTTCAGACTAAAAACCTTGCAAATCATTTTTTTGAATGACGTATTTTAATACTCTACAAAACTATTAATTTGTCATGTAACTAGTATCATTTTACTGTTTAATTCCTACTGTGTATCTTTCTTCCTTCCTTCTTTGTATCTAAAAAACAGCTTTTTAAGCATTGCAAAATTTATCCCAATATATTCAATATATCCCATGTATGCGCCCTTGCACTCATTACATGAAACCCAATATAGTAGATCAGACCAGACCTATTAGAGTTTGTAATTTATTATTAATATTATTATTATTATTATTAATATTATTATTATTATTATTATTATTATTATTATTATTATTATTATTATTATTATTATTATTATTATTATTATTATTATTATTATTATTATTATTATTATTAATATTATTATTATTATTATTAATATTATTATTATTATTATTATTATTATTATTATTATTATTATTATTATTATTATTATTATTATTATTATTATTATTATTATTATTATTATTATTATTATTATTATTATTATTATTATTATTATTATTATTATTATTAGAAAAAGAAGTAAAAATTCAAAATTTGCTCAAATTATCCACTTTGCAGATTAAATATTGTGAGAAAATTTATTTACATTGATTATCTATAAAATTTTAATTAAAATTAATTTCAAAATTATATTTTAAATTACCAATATTGACGAAAAGAAATTACTAATAGATTTATTTTCCTTTTAACCAATCGAGATTATGAAGCAATTTAGAGAATATTTCATTTTCTAAAAAGAAAATAATAATATTTTTTTTCTTTTAATTATCTTAAAGTCCATGAAAAATTATCATTAATTACTTTTGATGCAGTCTTTGTCACATTCAATAATTTTGAGTCCTACAAAAGCAAAGCAATTATGGCTCGAGAGTTGTGGGCAAGGAGTCTCAGCAAACTTACGGAAATATTGAAAGAAAGGCACCCAAACAATATCAGTGCAATAGTAGATAAATTGAGGCCATCTGATTTATGCGAAAATAAAAATCCTAAGCTGAAAATGGGACCTCAGCTATATCAGTGAGTTTATCAATCATTTATTATAATAATTATAATAATAATAATAATAATAATAATGATAATAATAATAATGATAATAATAATAATAATAATAATGATAATAATAATAATAATAATAATAATAATAATGTTTTAATTTTCTTATTGATAATAAAAACTAAAAATTCAAACCGCTATTAATTTTTCCTTCGATTTGAGAATCGTCTACAGAGTGCAAATATGGATTATTGATAATTATACTAATAATAATAATAATTATTATTATTTATCATCCATTAACCGCATCAGCGACATATTTGAGCATTAATCAATTTATTATCTATTAGTCAATGAAAATTCGGCCAAATAATATTTTCTCCGTGAAATAATTGATTTGTCAGACTGTTTTCAAAATAATTAATTGGAATTTTCTTTCGCAAAATGTCATTTAATATTAAATTTAGCCGGTTGAAATTAATTATTTAAATGTATCCGACGAGTTTTAGTATAGGGGGGAGGTCTATAATGTTGGTTAGTGAATAGCTCTGAACATTTATTCAAATTCGAATTTAATTTTTGTTTGAATTATTTGAAATAATAGTGAAATTATTTATTCATTTTCTCTATTGATTAATAGAAAATTATTTCTAAAACATTATTAAGATTTTATAATAATAATAATAATAATAATAATAATAATAATAATAATAATAATAATAATAATAATAATAATAATAATAATAATAATAATAATAATAATAATAATAATAATAATAATAATAATAATAATAATAATAATAATAATAATAATAATAATAATAATAATAATAATAAATGCAATTTGAATAAATAACATTGTTAGCCAATTTCCACAATGTTTATTCATAAAATTTGAAATATTTCGACCGATAAAAGACCCTGATTACTCATAACCAAACTTTAACTAGACTTTTGTTTTCTCCTCTTCCTCTCTAATTGATCGTGTACCCTTAGGGGTACACGATGGATTTTTGCGGGTACGCAGGTCTTTTCAATCGTCTATTATCTAAATATTAAAAGTTAAATAAAACAATTTAATTAGATTAAAATGTCTTATTAAAATTTTATTAATACAGAAAAATATAAATATAATCTTTTTTTATATTTATTGTTTATATTTTTGAATAAATAGCATATTTTTAAGATTAAAATTAACTAACCAAATTATGATGAATGATTATCTCAGCATAAGCAATTTCATCATTCTCATTAATTACAATAAATTAATTATAGTATTTTTTATTTTACATTATTTCTATTATAAATGTATTTAATTTTTCATTAATGCTATTAATTTAAAGGTCTGATATTTTAAAAAAGATATTATAAAAAATTTAATCATTATATATAAAAGTTTAAAGCACAGGGGTACATTACATAATGAAAATAAGTAAGGGGGTACACAGTACCAAAAGTTTGGGAAACACTGAATTATACGATCAATATTTTTGTTAATAAGTTCAAAATTACGGTTGGATTGTCCTCAATTTATATGTAATGGGTGTAATGCCAAATAATTTGGAGAAACGTTGTACTCGATCCTTGAGCTTTATCAATTGAAGGTTTTTTTTTGAAGGGTCAGTGAGCACAATAGAGACAGTAAGAGCAAAATAAAACTTTATTAAAAAGTTTTAATATTTATTGTCAACGTGTCATTATTCATAACTCTAACCCTATTAATTTGTAAAATAAGTTAAAATATTGTGTTTTGTTTTAAAAGTTTTAATTTTTAATAATCAAATTAAAATATTTTTATAATATAAAACTTATTTAACAAAAAATATATAATATTTATACATATTAAAAATTTAATAATTTGTTTGAATATACAAATTAAATTCAAATTATTATTTTAGTTGATTTTTACCTAATGAGGACGAATCTGTCAAACTATGTCGTTAAAAGTGTTTTAAATGGTTCCTTCTTTTAATTAAATCCTCAATACTATTATTATTATGATAAACTTTAAAATCTTTTCTTTGGTCGATGGTGGATTCATTTATATAAATAAAATTTGAGTAAATAATAATTTTAGCCAATTTTCGCAATGTTTATTCATAAAAATATGAAATGTTTCGACCAATAAACGGTTGTAATCACTCATAACCAAAATTTAACTAGACTTTTGATTTCTCCTTTTCTTTTCTAATTGATATTTTTTTTCACTAATCAAAAAGTATATTTATTTAAACAAATTTCCAAAATATTTTTCAAATTAGATTTACCAATATTATAAATTTATTAAATTAGAATAAAACCTTTAAAATTTCTTTTAAAAATAAAAGTTATTCATTCAACTCCAATAAATGTATTTTAATATTTTAAAATCTAATTCGCATTTTAGAGATAATATTAAAAATATGTATAAAACTTAAATGTTAAATATTGGATTTTCGACAATTGACCTTGGGAGTGGTTATTTTTGATAAACTTTAAAATCTTTTCTTTTGTCGATGGCCGAATTATTTATATAATTATAAAATGGTGACTTAAAAAATTGATTAAGAATCCCAAGGAATCATGTTTGAGAATGTCTGATTTCAATTTGACCAATGGTTGTAAATCGATTAATGTAAGTAATATCAATAGTGTATTTAAGAATGATGAGCCTAAATTTGTGTTGGTTTTTTACCTGGTGAAAACAGGGAATCTGTAAAAAAATTATCCTAAAACTTAAAAAGTGGATTAATAATAAAGTGAAGAGAAATAAAATATTCTAAAAACTATTTTCTGAAAATGTTATTCATTACATTATTTAGAATAATGAAGTCAATGACACTGAAAATCAATGATGAATACATTGGATTCCTCAATAATGGCGCGATCAACACCACTGAGCTTTTGATATTTAATTCTCAAAAAAAGATTAGCGGACTCGGTTGGCATAAAGTTAGTTTTTATAATAATGTCTAAGTTAAAAGAATGTTGAAACTAAATGATTTATATGAAAATGTTTATATTATAAGTTACACACTAACTTCTATGTATTTTGAAAATATAGTTAAAAAATTGTGGTAAATAAATGGATACAATAAAATAAAATTTATTAATTTTTATTTACTTAAATTATTGCGTTTTTTATTAAAAATGATTAAATTATGTATAATGAAAATTATTTCCCATAAATTTCTGAAGAAAATCATATTAAGTCCTAAAATATCTATTTATATTTAATTATAAATTTTATTAAAAATTTTTGTAACTTAAATATATTAAATAATTAAATAGCAATTACAATATTTAAATATTTTTTAAATATATTTTAAGTTTTCTTGCCAAATTTGCAATTTTTAGAACATTTATATTTTAAAACTTCCTCAATGCTTATTTCTTTTACTACATCATTATGACTGTCACCTTTATTATTTTTAATTCTAGCTATTCTTTCTTCTAAAGACTTCAAATCCAAATTGTTCAAGAAATATTTCATGATTTTTTTTATGATAGAAATTTCATTAGAATTCCTTTCAATATATTTTCAGTTAATTTCTCCAACTTCATTCAATTAACTTTCACGTTCTCTTGCTTTTTGAAATAATTCAACGCTTTTATCAGATGCCTTGAAAAGCTTTTCTCTGTATGCCTCTTCAAATTTGATTTCGTCATATCTCTCTATAGCTTATGTCGCAATTGTTCCACAATCGTTCTACATTGTTGATCATATAAAAGAAACGTTCCCTTTTTACGATGAATATTTGAATATCTTGACCCAACTCATAAATATTTGATTGCTCTACCGAATTAGCCAATAACATCGTCACCATATTAGATTAACCGTATTTATTGGAACTCCTAGTGTTCAAAACATTTATAATTAATAATTCCAGAAAATAAAAATAACTATAAAATATTAATTTTTTTTATAACAACAACGATAGTTAATGTTAGACAAACAAAATCTCTTTTAAGGAGATTTTCTAATACATAAATACGCTCAACAGATTTTCAACACGACAGTTATTCAACACAACATACTATTAATTATTTTCTTTTAATTTTAATTTTAAAATTTATTTGTTTAAAATTTAATCTCACAATATTCAATTTTTTAAATTTCAAAAAAATGTTTTTTAAAAATGCATGTATTATGTGTTTTATAAAATGAATTGCGAGTTTGTATAATTCGTTTCTTTTTTCTACATTTATTTTTTAAACACATAATAATTTGGTAGATGAAACTGCTTATGAAAACACATACGTTTTTTTATAATATAAATTATATACTGCACTGAAGGCAGTATTTGTTGATGCGTCGAATATTATGCACACTGTTTTCTGCAAAAATTAGGTTGGATATGCTGTAAAACCGTGGTTTCCAAACTTTATTTTCATTGTACCAAATTAATGTTGGCATATTTTTTTGTATTTAAGAAGAGAAAGGAGTCACAGCAGCCAAATACTGAGAATAAAATAGACTCGGCAAAATTTCATTGAAAAAATCAACCAAATTTGCTATTGCAATAGAAAACTAATGCGCCGTTGTATTTTATGTTGAAAAAAATGATTGTGGTTTTCCTTCGATTCATTATAAAATTTGTTTAATAAGTCAACATAATACAGGTTATGGTTTTGCTCGCTGGCGGAATAGTATGTTGGCTTTTTAGGACATGCTTACCCGGTAAAACCAGTTCTTTGGATCCATCTTTCATCAATACTCACAAATGGATAGCGCTGATAAATGTACAAACATCGTTGAGAACAAATAGGGTGAAAACAGTGAGCAATCACAGCACCTATTGCGCTGAAGGTTCTCTCATCCCCAATATGTTGGTATAGGATGTTCCGTACTTGTTTTCTGAGAAGTTTACCATCTGAACAATCTCCCTAACTTTCACTCCGTGATTGTCCCACACTATGTCATGAATTTTGTTGAACATATCTTCAATAAAACTTCATCTAAACTACGTAAACCGTTAATGGACCATATAATGTAAAAGAGTAAACTTTTCGTAATATTTCTTCAATTTTTTATGGTTTGCTTTTTTATTTACTTTTTAAGGCTGTCAAAACCAAACCAACTGTCCGAGTGATATGATATTAATAGAGGCTTACTAAATAAAATGCTATTATTCAGAAATATTATCATTTTTGCTTTCAGCACCTCTTAAACTAAAAATGTATCTGAATTCTCAATATACCATTTTATACATACATTTAACCGATAAAACAAAATATATTTTAATTAATAAAAATATTTAAATTGATTTTCGTAAGAAAATGTTTCTATAATTAAAAACATTTTATGTTATTTTGTAGCACAAATTGTTTTTATCAGTAAAATTTTTGTTTTTTTGCACAAGTGATCTATTTTCATTTTAAATTTTCTTTTATCTTCATATATTTTCCAAACAATTTATTAATATTTGTTCTATTTTTATATTTTATATCAGAAAAAACTTTTATCGGTAATTTTATTTCTAGGTTTTCATTAGAATTTTTATTTTATTTCAAAGTTTTGGTTTGTTTTAAAGGACAAAATCAATTTATTGACTGCATAGTGCATTTACCGGAAATTTTGGGTCAACAATTTTAATTAATAATCAATATTTTCTATTTATCTTTATTTAAGAAATTCAATTAAACTCACATAAAAGAATAGACTGACTGCACTGGGCGCGTCATGCAAAACTGCAAAAACGAACAGGCAGTGGCATTATACAATTATTTGGAACATTACACAAAATCATTTATATATTCCCAACAAAATGAAAATTACAAATATATATATATATATATATATATATATATATATATACCCTCGCATGTGCAATATAAACTATCGCAATGAGACCCCCCTCTCACTTTATTCGAAGATCACGTAAAAAAAAGAATTGACAGGAAAAACAAATATTAAAATATATGAATTTATTTACAAAGTATTAAGAAAATTTTTATAAAGGTTTTTGTTTTAGTTTAAGGTAAAGAGCTCATCGAAAGTTGGAGGATGGCGCTGTAATTGTTATCAAACAATTACAATATCAAATAATTATAATTACAATCAAATATTTATGCAGCCGAATTGTCAACAAAATATTATTAATATATTTAATAGACTTGAGATCAAAAATAAAATCCATATAATAAATTTATTCTTATAAAATATTTTTATAAAATATGGAAATGTCTTTATGAATTAATTTACTCAATGTCCTCCTAAATTGATAAATTTGGGAAAATTTGTCAAAATTGATTAACAACTAAAAATTTATAAAATTTCGTTGATTATATTTCGTAAGTTCATTTATTTACTTGCAGTTTTTTAGTTTGTTTTTGTAGTTCTTTTTATTATTATTATTATTATTATTATTATTATTATTATTATTATTATTATTATTATTATTATTATTATTATTATTATTATTATTATTATTATTATTATTATTATTATTATTATTATTATTATTATTATTATTATTATTATTATTATTATTATTATTATTATTATTATTATTATTATTATTATTATTATTATTATTATTATTATTATTATTATTATTATTATTATTATTATTATTATTATTATTATTATTATTATTATTATTATTATAAAATTTTAGTTTGATGGATGTATACAATAATGCGTATTTAATTTAAATTCTGAAAACATTAAAGGTAAATAAATTTCACATTCTTCACAAATTATCATTTTCTATTTTATTCTTTTCTTACTAATATATTATAAATAATATAATATAAATTGATTTGTTATTTTTAATAAAAACTTCATTATTGTGTATTTATTTTGTTTTGATAAATAAAATTGTTAATAATTTCAGTGTCTAGGACTTAATAATAATAAAAATAATATTAATAATAAAAGATTTAAATAAACAACAATGTTTCGCTAATTTCCGCAATGTTTATTCATAAAATATGAAATATTTCAACTGATATAAATGATTCCGCTATCGACAAAAAGATTTTAAAGTTTATCAATAGTAATAATAATAATAATAATAATAATAATAATAATAATAATAATAATAATAATAAAAATAATAATAATAATAATAATAATAATAATAATAAAAATAATAATAATAATAATAATAATAATAATAATAATAATAATAATAATAATAATAATAATAATAATAATAATAATAATAATAATAATAATAATAATAATAATAATAATAATAATAATAGTAATGATAATAATAATAATAATAATAATAATAATAAAAATAATAATAATAATAATAATAATAATAATAATAATGAACTCAAAGGAAATAATATATATGTAAAGTGAAAATTGATTGAATAGAATTTAATATAAATTTAGAAATAAATATATTAAACTCTTTCGAAAAGATAAAAATATATTTTTATATTTAAAACAATAATAAATAAAAATCTACTATATTTTATTTAATAAATGAATTAATAAAATAAATGAATCTCCTTGAACTCTGCTTAATAAAAAATAAATATTTCTTTACTCGTAATCACTTTAATTTTTTAATTATTAATAAATGTTTTAATTACAAAAAGTTCAAAATGAAACAGTAACGTTAACATCGGCTTCAATATAACATCTGTTATGATATGAAAAAACATAAAAATATTACAATTTAGAAAAAAACTGTAGCGTTATTTTTATAGTTTAACCAAAAAAGATCTGTTTAATATTTTATTCAAATTTAATAAAATATATTTTTCTGGAATTTTTTTATTTTTGAACAAATATTTAAATTGTTTTTAAATAATCTTTCAAAACCTTCATATCAAATATTAATAAAAATTATATATTATAAAAAATATTCAACTTCATTAAGGAAACATTAATCATTTAGTTTATACACTTAATTTTTTATTCAAACAAATGGCGCAAAAAAATACTTACATAGAGCCATCAGAGCACTTTTAAGTTTTAAAATAAATTCTCTAAAATTGTTATCAAATCATTAATAATTAAAATTTATATTAAATAATTTAAAAAATTTAAAAAAAAGTAAAAATATGTTTGTTTAAAAAACGATTTCCGAAACGGTTTATTATAAAGATCAATTAATTACAAATCCGAACAAATTAAATTACTTTTCTGTCCGGAAGATTTATTACAATTAAGATCGAAACAAACAATATTGCTAGTCAAATGAACAGTAAAAGATCGGAGATTATTGTACATATTTATTATGACAGTGTTATAATAAAATTGTTATTTATTTGGAGCCTCACAATATTATTCTTTATATAAATTTTCATTTATTTATAAAATTTTATATTTAGGTTGGAACTTGGTCAATGAGTAGTAAATGGGGAAAGAAAAAGTCTAACCTGAGAATTGATGGTGTAACCTGGCCAGGAAATGAAATAAAGCCTCCAAGAGGAAGACCAGATAAATTTCGGTTAAGAGTTACAACGATTAAGGAAGTTCCATTTGTTCAATTCAGAGAATCAGAAGTGAGTTTTAGGTTAATGAATTTTCAATCAGATATAAAGAAAATATTCATAAAAAAATATAATCTCACCATTTAATCAAAAATGTTTTGTCAACATTTGAAACAATAATGGGACTTTAAACTGATTAAACTGTATATTCTTATTTTTAGAATAAATTGTATATAAACAATTTATTTGATGTTTTCATAATATTAATTATATTATTATAATTTTATTTTAAGTGCTTCACGAAATCAAAATTATTTAAAATTGAAATTTAATTATAAATTTAATTAATAATTCATAAAATGAATCCTAAAATATTTAATAAATTTTTGAAAATATTTTTCTATTTTTATGAAATATCCAAAACTTTATAAACATCACAAAAATATTAAAAAATTAATTTCTGAAATATTTTGTGAATTGTCAACATAACATGTCAATCAGAAGTTGAATTGCAAATTTTACCATATTTTCTTGTATTATTTCTTATATAAAATTTAGACTTTTAAAATATTACACCAATTTTACTTTTCAATTTCGTTTGTCATTTTATTTTCAGACTAACAATCAATATTTTCATTTATTTTATCGAGATTATAGCATAAGGATTGTATAATATAAAAAAATAAAACGGATTAATGAACTATTTTTTGAATAAAGATTTTGAAAATAAAGGTTGATCAATGTTAAAAAGAAAAAAATAATTTTATGATTATTTTCAAACTCGGCGTGACCAATTGTTAGTCACCAATTGTTTTCTGATCTCAAGTTACAGTCATAACTTTAAATTGTATCTATAAACTCAATTCCTTGAAAGTTGAAATCGAACATAAGAATTGAGAAAAAAATACAGTCAATTTCTGCAAGATCTGACAGGATCATTTTCCCCTATCATGGAAACTCCGTGAGGAAATCTGAAGAGTGGTAAATCGTTTTATTCATTAAATAAAACGTAGTTTCTATATTATTGTTGATCAATTTTATCATGTTTAGTTTTTGTAGTAACGTAAATATTAATTTAACACAACATACACTCCGGGCCGTCCCTATACATTTTTAGTGGAGATTTGGCTGGGCCCTCCCAATTCCACTACAATACAGCATCACAATCAAAAAACATAAATATATAGAAGATGTTTTCTTAACAGTAAGGAAGTAAATTTAATCAAATTAAATATCAATTGTTTTTATATTTAATTTTTATATAACTAAATACGCATGAATATTTATTGTCAATATTACCATTAATTATTTATATTATTTGTCACAACAAGTTTGTTTAAATAATATAATACACTGTTATAAATATGAATAAAGGAATATTAATTATTTATTTTTATATTTATTCAATACCTAACAATTAAAATAGGTTTAAATTATACATTTAGAATCATCACGTCCATCTAAATGTCCATATTTATTTTATAAATTAATAAAGAATTTCCAACTCAGCTTGCATCCATTTTAATTATTCTTTAATGTGCTCACTTAGCAATTATTTACAAAATTGTTTCCTGTTGACGGTTTTATAAAGATTATTGCTCTTTTATAATGAATGCTCAAGAGCTCATAAAGGAATTATGGAAAACAATTAATTTTTTTTCTATTTATTCAATTCATTTAAGTATAAAATAATTATAATATAGTTTCATTTTTTTCATATCTTGTTTTCTCATCTATTTTACAGTAACTGAAAAATAGGCTGTAAAATCGTTCGTTTTCTTTTCACCATTAATTGAAATTAAATGTTTTTGTTGCTAGGTGACAATAAATCAATAAATATTTTATTATCTCAAATATCTTTTATAAATTTTTATAAAAACTGATTTTTGGTCATTTATCTTTAAATTAATTTTAAATTAAATTATATTTAAATTATATTTATACCTTTGAACAATTAACAAATCATTCTCGATAGTGTAAAATACCAAAATATCAGAACTTTTAGACTGAATTATACAAAAAATTTAGATTTTATTTATTTTAAGAATAAGCATTTTTGCATGCGAAGAGACAAGTATTGGAAAGACTAATGTCAAAACTATATTTTATTTTTCCTTAACAAAACAAATACAGTTTTAACTCTTTTTTGTTTAGTCCAAGACTATTTCTGTGCATGGGAAAATAATTTCATATCAGATTTAGACTTATATCAGTTAAAGTATGCTTATAAAATGTATTTCATAATATTTTGGGACCTTCTTAATTTAATAACTGCCTTAAAGCTTCAAACAAATTAACAAGATCCATGTTCGTAAGTGAATGTAAAATATCAAACTGTAACTGTTGTATGTGTGCAACAATAGATCTTGGGTAAAATAAAACACAAACTTTCACCTAAAGTTTTACTTACTTCATTTTAATACAATAAATAGTACCAAACCAAGATGTAATAAAAAATTTATATCGTAGACAGGTAACTGTGATGGCAACTCTTTGAAGTGCTGGGTAAGAGATCTCAACAGACAGTTGTCTGAAAGCAATGTCAACGAAACGTTTTATGCAATATTTGGGGTGAATGTTACATCAGATCATCCATATGTTCCAGCATGTTGCTCAGGTCTTACAATGGACATGCTTTCGGAACTCATGAAGGACTTAGAATTTGAGGTTGATTTATTTGAAGTACCTGATGGCAAATGGGGAGGATGGACTGTAAGAATTGTTAAATATCGTTGTTGAATTATCATTATTATTATTATTATTATTATTATTATTATTATTATTATTATTATTATTATTATTATTATTATTATTATTATATTATTATTATTATTATTATTATTATTATTATTATTATTATTATTATTATTATTATTATTATTATTATTATTATTATTATTAGTATTGATTAAAAGAATCACACAAAATTGGCTTTGAACTAAATAAAACAAAACACCAATCCAAAACATATATTCAGCTACAATATATTTTGACAGAATCTCTGTCTTCGTCAGGTAGTTTTGAACTTTCAACTATTTAGAATAAATCATATTTATTTAAACAAATTTCTTCTATTATGTTCTCAAATTATTTTATCAAAACTAAAATCTTTGATTTTTATAAATCGCAAATTCTACAAAATTTTAAAAAAAAATAATTTTTTTAAACTTTACAAAACCGAGACTTTAACAAAATTTGAATATAATCCTCATCAAAATATTTAAAGCTTTTTAACACAACTATTTAACATTTAATTTCATCCGGCATCACAAAATTTTGCTTACTAATATCAATCAATTCCACCAGTCTACTGTGATCGAAAAAAAATTAATTTTGTGTGATTCCTTTTAATCAATTTGAAAGTTTAACTTTGATTGTTCCAGTATTCAAGAGAATGATTTTGGAATTGAGGAAGAGATGTTAAAACTCAATGAATGGAAAACTATCAATGATTGAATCAGCTTTCTTTGATTTAAATAGAGAGGCTTATTTTTGGGATTGTATTTTGCATTATAGGATCGCCATCGTGTTTATTATTGGATTTCAAATCTTACTCCTCCCATCATCTCCGTTCTCAGGTTCTTGATAACTGTCGACTGAAAAAAATTGATTATTACTAGTGAATACAATGATTATCTGAATTTTGTGTTTATAAGTGGATTTCAAGTCCTACTTAGATTTTGTTCGGATCTGGGTTTTCAATTTATATGTCATGGGTGTAATGCCACATACATTGGAATGACTGCCGTCATTTCCGTTCTCAAGTGTTTTATTACAGTCGACTGATGTAATTTAGTAAGTGCAATTTTGTAATTCAGGAAAAGACTAAATATAAAAAAGTTTTGTTAAAAAGTTTTAAATATTTTATTGAAGATTATATTTAAATTTTGTTAAAGTCTCGGTTTTATAAACTTTTAAAAAATTAATTTTTTTAAAATTTTTGTAGAATTTGAGATTTAAAAAAGCAAAGTTTTTAGTTTTTGATAAAATAATTTGAGAATTTAAAAGCAAAAATTTGTTTAAATAAAAATACTTTAAAATTCAAGACTATCTGACGAAGATAGAGATTCTATCGAAATATGTTGTAATTCAATATATTTTTTGGATTGGGTTTTTTTTCTGATTTTTATTGAAATCTCGATTTTATAAAATAATTTTTTTTAGATATATAAAAACAGAATTTGTGATTTTTATTAAAATATTTTTAAATATAAAAAAATTATTTGAAAAAAAGTGATTTATTTTATATAGTTTCAAGTTCGGATCTTCCTGACAATCTCAGTGAGTCTGTCGAAAAAAATTGTAGTATAATATATAAGTTAAATTGATGCTTTCTTTTATTTATTAATTCAATAATGTTTTGTGATTTTTTTAATCAATCTGAAAGTTACACGTCGTTTGTTCCAGTGTTTAAGAGAAGGATTTTGTAATTGAGGAAGATATATAGAAATTCAATGTTTGAATTAGCTTTGTTTGATATAAATAGTGAGGTGTGTTTTTGGGTTTTTGTATTTTGCATTATAAGATCGTCATTGTGTTTATTTATAGTATTAGATGGTATTCATATCTTGGTTATGAATACATATGTTATGGGTGCAATGCCACATACATTAAAATGACTTCCCGCATCTTCGTTTTCAGGTTTTTGATAACTGTCGACTGAAAGAATTTGAGTAATATCTGTGAACACAATTGTTGTCTGAATTTTGTGTTAATAAGTTTTCGAATCTTAGTTATCAATATATATGTCATGGATACAATGCCACTTACATTGAAATGACTGCCCGCCGTCTTTTCCTTTATCATGTTCTTGATCACAGTCGATTTAGTGAATTGATTGATATAAGTAAACGCAATTTTGTGCTTTGAGATGAAAATAAATGTAAAATGTTTAAAAATTTAAAAGTATTTTTGTTAAAATCTCGATATTAAAAATTATTTTGAACTTGAGATTTATACAATCGAATTTATGATTTTTAGTAAAATATTTTTAAATATAAAAGAAATTTGTTTGAATAAAAGTAATTTATTCAATATAAATAAAATAAAGCACCAATACATCATATATATTCTATTTAGAATATAAAAGAAGAAATTTGTATAAATAAAAGTGATTTATTTTAAATAGTTTCAAGTTCATATCTACCTGACGATGACAATGAGTCTGTTGAAATATATTGGAATGGTGCTTTTTATTATTGTTATTATTATTATTATTATTATTATTATTATTATTATTATTATTATTATTATTATTATTATTATTATTATTATTATTATTATTATTATTATTATTATTAATATTATTATTATTATTATTATTATTATTATTATAAAATTTTAGTTTGATGGATGGAATGGCCTGGTAAAAGTGCTAAAGGATCATTCAGCTGACATGGCCGTTACATCTTTCAAAATCACACCAAATAGAAGTGAACAAATTGATTTTAGTGTTCCATTTCTACAAACTGGAATAGCAATTATTGTTGCGTTACGGGAAGGTGGAATATCTCCTACTGCATTTTTAGGTTATTTTTTTAAAAATTGAAAATATATAATAATATTTTATTTTAGTATTATATTGGGTGGGTAGAATTTCCATAAAAATCATTAGATTCCTGTTATTTTATAAGAATTTAAAAGGCTTTTTATAAAAAATAATCCCAAATGTTTAGATCACACTTAACAGTAAAGATACTCATCGAATTTGTTTCAATAGTAAAGATGTAAGCTGGATTGAATAACATTTAAAGAAATAAGTTTGAACTATCTGAAATATAGAAAGATTTTCGGCAAACTTCAACTTGGAGCTTTGGTTACGTCATAGAATTACACCTCTTTTTTCTTAAATCCCAACAGTTAGTTCTTCCTTTAAAATAATTATCGCAATTAATTTCTTATAAATCTGTGGGTCAGAAAAATAATATTACAAATCAACTATAATGTTTTTGATATATCTCAAAGCTCTTTTTCAATACAGAATAATCCAAAATAAATATTGTCACGTTCTATAACAGTCGTTTATTTATCAAGGTTTTATTTGTGTAAATTAGTAATAAATTCGATTATAAATTTAAATTAAATTAATTAATTTTATTCTTTCTAAATGATTAAAAATAAAATATTTTAAGACATTAAAAAGTTAATTTAAATAGAAAAATATATATTAATCTTCATTTTCACTATAGATCAGTGTTAATTTAAACTAAACTGTCAACTATTTATATGACCGAGAGCCATTCTGCGAGAGTTAGTAACTATAGGGAAAGTTTAAAAGAATTAGGTTTTGATTATATAACATACCAAAATTTGAATGGAAGAATGCAGATTTAAATTTATCTATAAATGCTCTTTCAAATAAAAAAAGATTGTTGATGAGGGTTCTGTCGAATATGCTTAAAACCATCCACTTTTGAACCTCACATACATGTCTCTAAGATAATAGATGATAGACAAATTTATTTATTATTAATTAGTGATCACGAAATGTGTCAGTACAGAGGCGCTACTAATAAACAGAAATTAATGAATTGCTATTCCAGTAAAGTATGTAATGTACAAATAAGGTGTAACTGGTGTCCACATTGCCTTAATGGTTTTATATACGATAAAGTATTTGGCCAACATGCGGCTTACTGTTACAAATATCCGTGAGAACAACTCTTTATTGGCTTTTTTTAAAGATAATTTTTGAAAATGTTGAAATAGAAATTTACTTTTTATTATGAAATTTAAATCTAACATTGTAAGAGTCAAAAATTGATTTTAATTTGCAACTTGTTTTATTAAAATGTTTAAATTATTTGAATGTCACTTATTTTCACATACCAAATGTCGAACACAAACAATAATAAGCAATCAAACATAGATGCATTCGTATTCATAAATCATGCGGATTTACATAACATAATATCAGGATCAAAGCAATCAAATATTCCATTACAATTAATTCACAAACTTGAAAACAAATTTATCATATTTAAAAATTATTTACAATAAATATCTGTTAAAATGATAAATTCCGTCTCGCAAATTCGTCTCACTTTATCGTTCGAAATAATTGAAATAGAAAGTTCTCCACTAAATTCGACAGGATAAATCTCTGTTTTGGGAATTATTTAATAGGGAAATTATGTCACTTGAAAAGAAAATGTATCCTAAAGGTGCTTTGGGATTTTATTGATTTTCAAATGTTTTCAAAATAATTTTTGGAGGTTTTAAAAACGTAGTTTAAATTTACATAAAACTTTTAGAAATTGAATTTTTTTATTTTTAATTTGAAATAAACGATTTTTAACATAAAATTTTAACTAATGCTTTTTTTGATTTTTCTATGTCCATTTTTATGACCAAATTAATTTACAGTGAATTAAAATATGCTATTGATAGTTGCTAATTGATAGAAATAAAAAAAGAGAACAAAACATTTAAAAATATATTTTTGCACTATGTTTTGACAACTTGTCTGTTATCATTGCACAATTGAATTCAGTAAAAAATCATATTTGTTGATTTGCAAAAATAAATAAATATTACTAAAGTTAATTAAAGCCTCTCAAATGTAATTATCAGTTCCGTCCGAGGGCATTTTAGGAATTTGGACTGAACTTGGTTTGGCCACATTCAAATAAGGAATTTACCAACTGTTATATCTTAGAGCTTTTAGACAATTTAAAATTTCAAAAAACCTTCAGAATATGGAATTACAAAAACATGCAATTTTATGGGTTCACTATCATTAGCTGGGCTATGATTTCCATTGTTTTCACCTGTCGCAATCTTAAGGCGATCAATGGTTTCCTTAACCAGTCTTTCTTCAAACGCGTTAGAATATACATTTTTATTTAGAAGAGAAACCAGCTTTTGTTTACTTTTGTCGGATTTTGTTTTGAATGTCGGAAGGTTTTAGAAATTTTAAATTTTCTGTCACAAAATCACTGGACAATTCAAAATTGTTAAAATCAATAAATATGTTTAGTAATAAATCTCAACCCCTAAAAGGTTTAGTTTCTGATCTGGTGTGTACATTTTCATGTAATGGGTGCATTGCCACATGCATTGGAGAGACTTACCGTCATCTTCGCACACGAGTTCAGGAACATAGCCGATTGAGAGACGTTAGTAATAATATTGAGCAAAAGACCCAACTGACTTAAAAGATTTTAAAATTTTATAAAAACTTCAGTAATAAGTGGGAAAGAATTTTGTGTGAGGCTTTGTTGATTAAATCACAATATCATAAAATAAACGTTCAATCAGCAACAAATTTGTTGAGATTATTTAATTAAATCATTAAATCGTAAACCTTTCCATAATTATTTTTTCCCTGTGTAACATTTAACAAAGATTATGATGGCAGACTGAAGATGAAGATAATTTCCTCGAAATATATTTCTTTTATTTGTCTTTCTCGTGTTTTTATTTTTTGAAAATATTGGAATTTGAAAATATTGATTTTTTAGAACGAAAATATTTGTTTAAATAACGTAGTATTGCAAAATAGAAAATATTTTAAATAAACATTTTAAAAATGTGATTTTTGATTTTGTAGAAAAACCCGAAGCTGACTATTTTATTGAGACTAACAAGCCAAACTCTGTAAATTGTGTTAAGAGATGATATTACACTCACTACAAGCAAAATGATATATAAGATCCGATCACAAACCTTTAGAAATGTTATTTATTTTTGAAAATTAGTAATAGTTTGTGTCACCTTAAAAATCTGTATCGGGGCAGCCCGGGATTTTTTGAGAGTGCAATATAAAAACGTAGCAAAATAGCAATGTGTATCAAATTTGTAATAATTTTCTTCGTTGAAAGTCTTCACGTCGGCTGATGTTGATTTCTGAAATAAAAATATAATCTTTTTTTCATTTATTATAATATTTTTGAATCTAATTTGTGTTATTATTTCTATTCTGTTTTTATTCACTATTAAATTTTTGACTGAGTATTCGTATTCCATAACCATTATTAATAAATAAAAATAATTTCTGACTAATAATAATTAAAAAATATATATATTTTTTTGACATTAATTCTAAATTATTTTATTTCCACAAATTTTTTTGTATAATACACATTATTTTGTTGTTTAAATGATCAAATAATTCTGAAAACAAAATAAATGTCAGTTCATTTAGAAACTAGAAAATAAGTGGAATAAATTATCCAAGTATAAATGAGAATAATTCGATCTGAAGTCAAGGTTTAGCAACATTTGTTTTAATTCATCATTATACTGTTTTTTTTGATGAACAACTTTATTTAAATTCAGCTAATTCAAATAACGAACAAAATTAAAATAAAAATGCTAACATTTAATTCCTTTTTTAATTATTTAAATAAATAAATAAATAAATAAATAAATATATATATATATATATATATATAAAGAGAAAGAGAGATTTAAAAATTAATAAACTGAATAGATTGAAAAATTTTAAATGAATATAAAAATTCAACAATAAATTTTGAAGTTTCAACTGAAGAAAAAAACAAAAGATTTAAATTAAATATTAATTTTATTATTTTTTGTATAATACCACCAATTCGAATTTCATAACACACATCCTGCATAACAAAATTTAATACTCAAAGAAATTTTTTTTTTTTTGAATTTTATTCGACTTTTATATTTTATTAAATAGTGATTTCGTTTTAGTGTTTCCAACTGATAAATTTGAAAAAGTTGATATTTTATAGCATACTAACTTCACATAAGATATAATTTCAGGCATATATAACGACACAACTTTAAATTTATTTTTAAAAAAATTAAAGTTTTAAAAATGTTATTATGTAAATATTTGTAAATGTTTTGTTTAAATTTGAATTAAATTTTTATAAAAAATATATTTTGACTTAAAGTACAGAAAAATGAAAATCGCTGAGATTTATTTTGAGAGAAACGGATTCTGACTAGGATTAAAGGTACAAAATAGGAATTTATAGCTTTAGTGTATTAAGGTTATGTATAAGGTGAGCTGTATAAAGATTCAAGCAAGATTAAAATACAATGACTGTGATTAAAATTACAGAACAAGTAGAAGTACTTGATATTAAAACAATGTCTACAGATATTTCCTTTTCTTTCAAAACGGTGGCTGCAATAAAAGGTGCCTATTATTACACTTTTTACTAATTTGATTAAATTATTTATATTATTTTTTTCTCTTTAATATTAATTTACTCATATTCACTGGATCGAAATAAATATAAGTAGCAATTAATAAAACATAAAAATAAATTATGTGTATTATAACAAAGATACAGATTTACCTTTTTGTTGAAAATGCACGTAAAAAATTCATAATTTTTAACAATTTAAAATAATCAAGTATTGCAAAATTTGGACGATTTTTATAATTTACACTTGACAAAAAAAGACTTTCCATCTGTTAAACAAGAAAATTCGTGATATGGGGAATTGATATTAAATTTTTACTGTGTGTTTGAATTACTTATTTAATTACACACAGTATTACGTATTTAATTACTTATTTATACAATAAATTTTATACAATAATTTCATATGTAATTCTAAAAAGCGCCATGTAGAATATATATCATCGTTTTCAATGTTAGAAAATACATTCATTTTTAGCATGAATGAAATAAAATTTAAAAACGCAATATTGTTTTAATCGTTTAGTTTAAAAAATAATTCAAAATAACATTTTATGATTAAGACATGAATAAATATTTCAATTATCATCATTTGGTATTTTAGGACAAATAATTATTGAAAGGTTTTTTTTCTTTTTTAATGTAAAAAATGTGCTTCTAAATTTGAATTTCTTTGTAAGATCAATTAAAAATTTAAAATTTTATGTACTTAAATTAATATTTTTATTTATAAGAGATACGGAAATATAAATTTATAGTGTATGTGTGTGTAAAATAAATTTTAATTTATTGATGTGATATACAAGAACTTATATTTAGTCTTTTTAAATATTTATATATTTAAAAGTTTCCTTTTTCACATTTCATGTTTTATTTTTAAAGAATAATGAATTTGCTTTTTATTACTATCTCAATTTATTGATAAATTATACACATTTGTTTTAATTTGATTTAAATTATTATCTTCAAGAAGATTGATGGGTATGAAATATTTTCCTGGTCAGTTTTCGTGACGTTGAAATTATGAATATTAATTTTTAATTTAATTTAATTTTACTTAATTTGAATTTGTTGTAAAACCTTCATTAAATGAGTTAATAATATTCCTTTGAACTAAATATAACTCATCTTTATTTTCAATTAAATTTATTAATAATTACTTCAAATTTGAACCAATTGAAATGTTCGAATTTATTTACACTCTTGTTACAATATATTAAAAGTAAATAAAATAATATAAATAATTAAGAAAAGTAACTGATTAAAATAACAATAAGAAAATAACTAATTAATAAAATGAAATAATTCAATTAAAGTAATTAAATTAATACCAATGATAAATATAATGATTAATACCAATTTAGTTATTTGATAAACTTGGCATACTTTATGGCAATGATAGTTTATTGAGGTCAGGATGTACTGGAGTCTAACATATTTCTGTTAATTTATATTTTATTTATTATTAAATATTTTCAAATGGCATTAAAAAATATTTGAAAAAGAAAAAAAATTCTAATATTACTATTAAATATTTAATAAAAATTTGATTATTGTTTAAATCAATTATTTGTAATTTATGAATTTTTTAGAATAAAACTTTAATAATTAATTTTAGAGCTCTAACGACTAATCGGTAACATTCACAATAGGGACGATTATAAGAGCAAAATGTCGTGATCGGTACAATAGGAAATCGGTTGCCCATCCAGAGCCGATTTTTCAAGATAATAATTTATTCACAAATAACGGGGAATTACTCTGACTTACAAAAAAACAGAAGTCAAAAGACAACAAACTTTCCTGGATAAATATAGAGTAGCGACGAAACAAGATGTGCATCACTTAATTATATTATAATACCCAATGCAAACATTAAGCGTATTTAGAAGAACCAAGTAAAAAATCCAATTATGACAAGTCGCGTTTAAAAAGTCGAATAGTTAACAAAAATTAAAATTTATACACAATCGGTATCGGAATTACAATTGGTACTTCTCACAATCGGAAATCGGGACAATCGGAGAATAATGCAATCGGTCAAACACTAATTAATTTATAAACTTTAGATAGTTAAATTTTGATTTCTTCCTATCTAAAAAAAATCAAGTTTTTAAACTGATATTCAATGCAATTTTGTAATATATTAAATGCATTAATATACATTTCAAAAGAAAGATCATTATTCTACATTTACCTAGCAGAGGAGTAATATGGTATCAGCATAAACATAATAAGCGCAAAATTAGTCTTCCATAAAAAGTGTTAAACATTACTTAAAACCTATTAATTACAAAAATCTAAACAATTGACTTCTAATTTTTTTTCAAATGGAGTTTCATAATATTTCTTCCTTCCTCTTTTGTCTAAATTCGCTCGAACAACGACATTTCTTTGCTGTTCATCTAGTTTGATTATATCAAATTAAATTTTTATTGGCGTGACAAATTCTTTAAGATTTTCACCAATTGAGTAAATTCAAAATCTATTTTATGACCTAACAGTTCTAGTATTTGAACAGTTCATGTCTTTGGAATCAATAACTATCCTGTAATAATGAACATGAAATATGAGACATGTTTCATATATACAATACATACACACACGCGTCAAAGCATTCATGATAGTTATTAATTATTTAATTTAATTATTAGTTTACTTATAGAAATTACGATAACATTTTAGTTTATCATATTTTAATTGAATAGAAATATTAAAAAGTTTACTTTTTCTTTTCTTCAATTTTTCAATATTGAAATTACTGACTTAACATTAGTACTCCTATATATACCATGACATAGCATAATCTATTAAAGTACATTTAATAAATAAGGATTTCAAAAAATTAATTAGTATTTACAAATTAACCGTTCCTTTCAAAAAATATTCTCAAGTATTGAAATTTTGCCAAATACATTGAAAGAATAAACCCGTCGTTCACACTTTCTAGTGTAATTATTAATGTGTTCTATCAATTGAGCATCACTGATGATATTCGTTTCCATTGTACTGCACTGCACAATTTAGTACGTAAGCACTGAATGAATGACTTAAATTTATTTAGTCACGTTAGTGAATAACAGAAAATACATATCTACTTTTCCAAAAAATGTGGCAATAAAAGTGTTAAAAACATATTTTTCCATATCAAAATTTTGATGGCATAAAGTTTAACAAAAATAATATATATAAAAGTTTGTTGTCCTTATTATTGAATATGCATAAAAAATCACAATTTATATAATTTTATTGGTGGAATTACTTTTTATTCGCGCTAACACTAATATTCATTCATATTATTATTATTATTGTTAATATTAAACTTCCCGAAAAATTATTATACCTTATTTTCAATCAAAATTTACATTTAGATTTTATTAATGACTATACTTTCATTAGTTTTTTATTAGCCGCAAGGGAATGTCTACATCAAATGGATATATGTAAACAAATAATAATTATAAATTGGTAATTTTTATTTCGTAATTTATTTGATGTTTCAGGTTGAAATAAATGTAATTTTATTAATAATGTTTAAAAGTTTTATCCAAATTAAGGTTTTTTTATATATTACATATTACAAATTAAATATAAATAATAAATTAAATACTGATAAAAATAAATTGTATGCTTTTGTTTAAATTATTAGAAATTATATTTTTAAAATAATCAAGAACATTATTATTATTTCATCGATTTTAATTTAAATTTTGTTTTGTCAAAGGAATTTTGAAGCATCTGGAAATTTTTGAATAATATAATGAAAAATATATAATGAAAAATAATGTAATAATATTTAAAACAAATGATGCAATTTTCCTTGTAATTATGAGATCAATGTGCATGAATGTACAAGGTGTTGAAAAACAGTTGTAAACCTCACCCTTGAAATCTTATAAATTTTAATTTTGTTTAAATATTCATTAAAACCTCTTATAAATTGGACATGGACATCATCGTACATGAAATACATATGTTTTAAATGCATAAGTCTTATACAGATAAGTCATTTGTGATAAAATAAAGATCAATCCCAAATTATAAGACAAAATAAGATAATCCGAGAAGATTATAGTTCAAACATTAAAGGGTTTTTCGCCTAATTTTGAAAACGTTTCAACCTATTTTGAAAATGAATTAAAAAATATTAAAATAAATATATTTAATTTTTTTATATAAACAGACAATATTAGACCGAATAATAATGTTCTTACTTAAAAGTATTTATTAACTTAAGTAATTATTAAAGTTTATGAAAATAAATTAATACATTAAAAATTAATTATACTCTGTTAACTTTAATAATAAGTCATACTAAAAATAAAAATAAGTGTATACATAAATATTCAAAATCTTTATTTACTACAAAAATATAAAACTTTTAAAAACTGAGTAATTTTACTTAAAATATTTAATCAAAAACAGTGTACCGTAATTATCCGAATATAAGACGCACCCAATATAAGACGCATCATTAAAAATTGACTGAATTCAAGAAAATAATAGTAACCCAAATATAAGACGCATGTATAATTATTACCTTACATTAAATTTATTATTAAATTTATTTTTTGTTTAAAATTAAAATTTCAGTTACCTAAATTCAAATTTAAATTTTTATTTCCCTATAATGTCTTCAAAACGCTGCAGTTATACGACAGGTTTCAGATTGAAGGTAATTGAAGCAGCCGAACGTATCGCTATTTGCGATAAACTATTTGCAGATGGATTCAACTATCATGGGATGCAGTTAGTGAGGCAATTATTATCAAAGGGTTCAAGAAATGTTGTTTGAGTAATGCTATGGATGGATCAGAAGACGATATTATTTGGCAGGACGATATATCTGATGTAGGGAATGAGGAAGATGATATTGATGATATGGAAAATGAATTAATGTTTGGAGAAGTGGACGAGTCCATTGAGATTGAGAATTTGATGGAAAGTGAAGATGAAAATAATGGTCTCTGTAATGAAAAAAACATTCTGTAACTAAAAATAAACATTTTGTATTAATTTATACTTTATTTCCCTTGCCCATACCGGTTTTTCAGAAAATTTTCTGAGTAGGAAAAAATATTTCTTGTTATACCCATGTATAAGACGCACCACGATTATCATCCCCAAAAGTGATGAAAAAAAGCGTCTTATATTCGGATAATTACGGTATTTAAAAATTGTCAGTAAAATCTAACTACGACTTTTTCATTGTAGATAGTAAAAAACATATTTAAAACGTCAATATTTAATTTTAATAATTGCGCATTTTTTCGTTATTAAAGCATTTTGGAATATAAGACAACATATTCCTAAAATGACCTTTATAATCAATGTGTTGGATCTCATTTGAATGCGCCGTTAGCATGTAATCACACCGCCCAATTGATCTATATCATCATGGAAATATTAAGTCGAATCGCTTAATTTTCTTGGACACCGGAATCCGCCAATAATCATTTACTAGCTTTTAGAAACTCCTCAAACCAAGGTTCAGTGACTTCCATATTTTGACTAACATCAGAACCTATTTTAGCATCTGGTGATCTATCCGGATCTCTGAAAGAAACATTTAATGTTGTCATAGCTCGTAAAATTGCTATCATCAATTGAGGTGTCTTGTTATAAACAACTGGTTTATACTGCTTATTATCCTCATTGGTTACTCCATCCCCGTGAATGATTGTCATTTGTTTAACCATAGTGCTTTTACCGGAATCATCAGTCACTAAAAGCAATAATTTAACATATTTTACATCTTCCTTAAGTTGTTTAACAATATTACCACTTTTATCTAGTTCATCTTTATTAATCTTTTCAGTTGCTAGAACATTAAATTTTTCTGATTTATTTTTCATTTGAATGTATAATTTAAAAAATAAAAAACGAATTCCAATTTGAATCTTTTTAATTAACCAAATAATCCAAATTACATATGTTTTCTTTTAAAAATTTCTCCAAAAAACTCTAGTTCGGATAAGCAACATACAAAAACATACAAAAAACTAAATTTTAAATAAAAAATAAAAAAATGAACCAAATTCAAGATTCAACACACAGGCCGTCAGATTTTGTGACCAAGACTCGATAGTACTCATAAGATCTTTCATTAGGCGAGTTTCGACGTTTAGTAATTTCTTTCAATTTACTAAACATGTTTTCTAATTTGATAGATTTATAACATTTGTTGGAATTGAGTGAAAAGATTTTATTTTTTAAAAAATTAAAAAGTTTTTATTTTAATTTATTAACTTTATAATGTTGGCAAATCTAATTTGAAAAACGTTTTACAATTTGTTTAAATAAATATATTTATTGACTACAGTGGAGTGAAAAAAAACATCAATCAGAGAAGAAGTAATCAGGGCTGTTTATCAGTCAAAATATTTCATATTTTATGAATAAACATTGCGGAAAATATCTAACATTGTTATTTATTTAAATCTTACTTATATTTGGCCTAATATTTTATCTTATATAAAAAGTAAATTAAGTAATTAAAAAATTAAATATATTTATTTTTTTAATATTTTTTAATTAATTTTCAAATCAGGTTGAAAACCCTGAAATAGAAAGCGTAACTTCTACATCGATGCTAACACTGAAAGGGGGTTCTCATCTTACCAAACATGGATGTTCTAGCATTTATTGACACCACCCAGTAAAAAACTTTAAAAGTTTTTCAAATTTATTAAAAATCTTTTAACGTGTATTTTTATTAATTTTAAAACGTTCAACAATTTGAATAATAATAATAAATTATTTCACAAATTTATAAAAAATTTAAAGACGGGTAAATTAAAAATCTATATATGACATAAGAGTTCGAGTATTTATACCAATTGAATCGGATACTGTTATTTAATGTAAGACGTAGTTAAGACATGCAATAACAATGACACACACTAATCCACTCATAACTATTAATTACGTTATTTACTTGTTAGGTTACTTCTACAAACTATTTTCAGTATTTTTAAATAAGTATTTGTATTAATCAAACTTTGTGGGATAACTTTAAAAAGAAGCATTTTTAGACCATGTTTTATTGAATTGTTTGCTTGTTTTGATGAATACTACACACAACTAAAATTCGGTATAACCTTTTCTCAACACATTGTATATACTGGTATGATATCAGTGTGAAATAATAATAAATATTATCATATAATTGAGATATTATATTTAAATATTTTCTCCTTAGTAGGATGTGAGCCCGTCAGATACAACCCCTCTAGGCTTACGTAACATTGCATAATATATGACCTGTGTCCACGCTGTTACTACCTGGATATTGACCTCTGTCTACTCATTTTCTACCTAGTAATTGACCTTTGTCCACTGTTTCCAGATGACCTCACGATTATGTCACGTGCTCATTGGTCAGTCGCTACTCGGAGGCACACTTATTACTTAACCTTTATTATGCCACGTAGTTGTGGACCAACACACTTATTATGTCACGTGAACCAACAAACCGATTAGCTAACTGTAATTATGTCCCTGAGAATCCGTGCTTCCAGTAGTAATTATTAGAAATATTGTCTAAATAGTAAAAAAATGAAAAGATATTATCTACATTTCTAGAGCCTTATGATTACCAATCCTGGTGCGTGATTTTGGTGTTCAGTGTCCATGCTTGTGGAGCAGCTCTTTTTATTTATGAATGGTTAAGTCCACATGGATTAGATAGAGGAAATCAGGTAACAGCAGGTCAGTTTCCTCATATTTTTTATAATAAATTATAATTCATTTCATATTTTATGGATTTTCATTCTGAAAATTCTTTATGTTATATGTGGTGGCCTACTCACTTTTGTCTAAAATTACAATATGTCATTTTCATTGAAGCCTTGCTATATTTGTTATTATTTATTATTATATTATCCCGGTTACAAACTTTTCCCGTTCCAAAAAAACTTGTAATATTTGCTTTAAAATTCAATAAAATGGTTAAAAGATTTCTTTTAAATTTATATATACTTAAATTTAATTTTAAATTATTATTATGAAAATTTACTGATCAAGGAATTGAGTTCCGGGGAAATAGATTAAACAGATAAAAGATTTGTTTAAACTTGTGTAATTCAAATATTATTAAAATTGCAAAATAATAATTTTAAAATAGTAAAGAATATTTTTATTTTCATTATGAAAAAAAAGATTTTTTTAAAAAAAGAATTTTTTATGAACAAAAATTTTTGGCTTGGCCTTAATTAAGTTTTATTAACCAATCATTTGATTAATAGAGAAATTATATTTTATTTAAATTTTTATTTAATATTTTGTTTAATATTTTATTGAAAAATAATTTTTATAAATAATTTGTCTAAGATGTGACACAATTTGGATAAGAAAAACACATCAACATAGTGAACACATCAAAATCCAAACCAATAATTACATTGGGGAAAATTATATAAAAAATATTATAAATAATAATAATAATAATAATAATTATAATATTAATAATATTAATAATAATAATAATAATAATAATTTTTGATGCTACATCTAAACAGGTTTCAGATTCTTTGGCTATATTTCATTTACGTGTGCAGCCATCTTGTATCGAATGCCCTTTTGTGCTGACAATAACTCCATTTTCCTCTCTGATTGGTTTATGGTGAATGTACTGCCTCCTTTATTGATGCTTGGTTCAATGAGTGCGTCTTTTCGGACTAGTTCATCATACGGGTTCGCTTTGTGTAGACTCAATGCAAGCTTAATCTCGGGATGTATTCCCTCTAATAACTGATCTTTCACAATAGTGTCTACATTTTGCCCCCACTGTGCCGTGGCTCAAAAACTCTCTCTGTTAATACCATTAATTGGTATGCAAATTTGTCACATTTTGTAGAACTGCTGACAAAACAACTTGGTTGGATCTCCTGGTAAAAAATGTGCTGCCCTACCGACTCTAAGTGCTTTCCATGCTGCTGGGGTTACTGATCCTTCCCCAATTGGATGCATAACCGTATTATACACATCTCGGGCTCTTCTCTTTAAGTATATGGCTAGGCGCCTTATCATCATTGATTCATTGATGTCGTATGCTAGACACAAATGATAGTACTCTGGCATAAAGTCTGGAAACTTGACTGGGATACCAGAATATGGATTGATGTCCAAACTTGGAACTCCTGCCATTATAGGTGCTGGATTGATTATTCTACCATTTCGCAACTACTCTGTGGCTAGATACTTTGATTGTCTTTGTGATACTGGGTGATTTTCGAATCACGTCGGGCTCACCAAAATTGTTGACTCCTCTGGCTGGGTGGATAGACTACAACCCTATCCGTGGATTGCGTGTTCAATTAATTAATATAAATACGATTGAATAAATCACTGAGAGAACGATGTCCATTTAAAATGTTTTTTAAGCTGAACAACAATTACAGATTATACAATAAATAAAAATTATTGAGTTTGGGGTTTGACTATTGAAGCAAGATAAAGAGTCGATACTATATTGCCCTAAGGTTAACAAGTCGATCGGATTTACGTTTCCTGATCAACTGAGAAAATAGAGTGAAGAGAAGAGTGCTATTTAAATTAATTTCCTTATCTCACTATAACTCACAGACTGATGAGCTAGTGGAGGGTATTTAAGCAGCGTCTCACCTAATTTAGATCCTTGTGAAATGCTTCATATATCCGAGGAATTTTTAAGCAACCTTTTATCCAATTGGATAGGAATCCTTTCTTTAGCTAGTCTATATCAAGACAAACTAGTGTTCAAAATAATGAATTTCAACGCTGCTTAAATACCAAATTTCTAAGCCTATTGACCAATCAAAATAACTGGATTTTTGGTTTTTCCAAATTGAAAATTTAATTCCGATTTCTAGTGAATTAATTTAAGTAATTACTAATTTTAGTAATAATGTCATTTTTGGAAAAACCAAATTATATATAATCATTATATATTAATTACTAATTATATAACCCACAAATATATTAATTACTATTTATATATATATTTTTTATTACTATTTTTAATACAAATGTCCTCGACATTTGGGGTATTCAACAATATTAATAATAATAATAATAAGTTACCACCATTTATATTTGTGCAATTAAAATTTAACCAAATTAGCTTCCATAAATAAAAAAACCTTTCAGATAAAATACTTTCACATAAACATTTGTATATAGGTAAAAAGGTTAGGGTAGCCCTCACATAAGAAAAAGGGTTTTAACCGTTTATTGTATCACCCCTGACGAAAACTGTTTCTGAAAGAAATTTATGGTCCATTTCCAATATAAATATCATATACAAATTATTTTTTCAAAAGTGTTTCATCGAATTAAATTAGTAATTTGTTTAAAACTTTGCCGAAAATTGCTTTGAATTGTCAGAATTTAATAAGGGATTAATTGGACTAAATTCAAACAACAGTATTGAATTTGATTAGATAATAATAAATCTTATTTATTTTATACTGTTTTCGACAATGAAAGTTTTCAAGAAAACAAATTTATATTATTGGAATAAATAAGTTTTACTTTAGTATTTGGACATTTTTATTTCGAATATACGTTAATTAATATTTTAATTAATATTAAGTTTTTAATTATTGAAATTTGTTTGAATTTTTTCCAAATGGCCTTGATGGTCAAGGTTACTGAATTTCCATATTAATCTTTTGATGAAAAGAAAAACAGAAAGGTGATATTTTTGTTAATATTGTTTTGTATTCGTCTATTAAGAAGATATATGATAATTTTAAGTCCATAGAGTCCATTTTAAATCCATAAGGAAATGGAATTACAAAATAGAAAACTTATTAATTCTTTTAAATTTAGTTTAAGTCATAAATCATTTCTTTGGAAAAACAAAATCACCGAGTTTATCCGGTTAATAGCAGTTGAGTATGTATATTTATGATAGTTTTTCATTAAGAAAACGGAGAAAATTTTATATGGTGACTCCAAGGAGGTAGATAGATAAAGGCACAACGTGTATGGAAATAGAGGACAGTTCATCAAGCTTGCAAATGTACTCGACGATACAATATACCAATAAATTTGTAGAATGTGTTGATAGATTTAGTCAGATATTGCATATCAGAATTGCAAAATGTTATATTTCTATAAAATTATAATGAGAATAATTTAAAAGTTTAACAGTTTAAAAACTAGCTTTTCATAACATCAGTATTATTTGGTCAATGACCTCATGATTACGTCACTGGTCAGTCATTACGTAACTCAGTCGCACACCTATTACATAACCTTGTTACGTGACCCTGTGATCAGTAATATATCAATTTTAAGGAGGATATTATGGTTAAATATCAAGTATGTACAGATAAATATAGGGTTTTTAATGAAAATGATCAGTAATATATCGATTTTATACGGATAAAAAATCATTGTTTAAACACAGTTTGAAACGAAAAAGCATCATAAAATCTGAAATACTTGAAAAAATATTTATTAAAGATGATTTACTAATTGGACTAGGGTTAAGTGACATTATTGTTGAACCAGAAATTGAATATGATTTACTACGCTCACATCGAATTATAAAAGTGAACATCGGAAGATATAATGTTAAGGAAATAGTTCTTCCATCTTCTCTTTTGAAAAAATTAAAAATTACATTAAATGAAATGAAACATTCAAAAGTTCAATTTGAAGTCCAAGTAGAATTTGAAAAAGATGGGGAGCTCAAAATAGATGGTATATCAAATCGCGCTGCTTCAGTGACTACAACTTTTCTTGATGAGTTTATAAAGAAAATAAATGAAAAGATTGTTGAACGAACAGAAATAGGAAGTAGTTGGAAAATAAACCAAAATTTCAAGGTAACCAAAGTTTCTAATATATCTAGGTTATTTGGACATAGTTATATTCCAACACCTAAAGCTCTAATAGGTAAAAAGGTAATAGTTAACGTACAAAATACCAATAATTTATGTTTCATATATAGTGTTTTGGCTGTATTGAAATCTGATAAAATCAAGAAAGATAGACCAAGAAACTATTTACCGTATATGAATGACTTGGTATACGATCCTAACGATATGTCAATGAAACTGTGTGATATTCCAACTTTTGTGAAGAAAAATCCTGGTTTAGCAATTAATGTAATGATTTATAATAACGAAAATTTGAGGATAGAGAAGAACTTATAATGAAGCATCCATATTTAAATATAATTCACCGAACAAAAGTAACTGGATTGGATCCAATTTATTTATTATTGATAAAGGAGGGGGGGGAATATCATTATACAGCAGTAACTAATTTACAATCCTTGATGAATTGTCATAAAAATAATGATTGTAATGTTTGAATTTGTTGCAAAAGGTGTGAAAATTGTTTAAATGGATTTCGTAAGCCAAAATCCTTTGAAAAACACCAAGAGTTATGTAAGAAAAATCAGTTGGGTACTACGCTATATACATTACCAAAAGATAAATATTTGGAGTTCAAAAACTGGTCAAAACACCTCATTTCGTTATCTATGCAGATTTTGAATCTATTTTACCAAAAGATAACATTTATTTTCAAAAACATTTGCCAATTTCTGCTGGACTCTTATTAATCAACAACTTCACTGATATGACAAGTTACCATCATTTCATTGGTCAAAACTACGTTTATGAATTTTTGAAGAATATTCATTTGATAATTGTGAATATTGTTATTTGTGTAATAAGAACATAGTAGATAAGGTTAGAGACCATGACCATTTTACAGGAAAATATATTGGTCCAGCATATAAAAGTTGTAATGTTAATTGGAGCATCAAAGAATTATTACCTGTAGTGTTTTACAATGCATATAATTAGATTCGGATAAGTGTTAAATAAAATAAGTCGGTGATTAGCAACAAGTTCAACATTATTTTAATTTTAAATGACTTTTGTTGATTTATTGATTGAATAGTATGATTTCCTATCGACTAATCAATGCGATACCAATAATATTTAGAAAATAATTTAAACATTAAAATTTGAATTAATTTGAGTCGTTGTCATTGGTAATAAATAGAATTAACCAATCAAAATCAAGTATTCTATAATTTCATTTTCAAATTATTATTTTCATGAAATTGTAATTATTTTAATTGATAAATTTATTAGTATTTTCAACAACCGGATTTAGTTAAATAATAAGTTTATTGAAAAATAATTTGTATGTTTTCAAATTATTTTCAAGAAAAATTACAATAAATATATCGATAAATCTATTCATCTATTTTTAGTTTAATAATAGTTTTATTGAAAAATAGTTTGTACGTTTTCAAATTATTTTCAAGAAAACTGTAATAATCGCTAAACTCAAAATACTAATAAATTTATTATTATTTTGAGTTTAGCGATTAAATTTATCGAAAAATAATGTCGTTGTCAATAGGAATAGTAACAACCAATCAAAATCAAGTATTTGGTTTGTATGTTTTCAAATTATTTTCAAGAAAACTGTAATAATTTTAATAAATTTATTAGTATTTTATGTTTAGCGACTAAATTTATAGAAAAATAGTGTTGTTGTCAATAGCAATAGTAACAGCCAATCAAAATCAAGTATGTAGTTTCTACTTTTTCAACATTAATTTAAAGAAAAGTTATTGAAATATGATTTTTATGTTGTTTCAAGAATAAATTTCTATTAAAAAATAAGTTCAGTCAATAATATTTCTAATTAACAATTGCATTTAATCAATCAATAATTTTACGAGTTTATTTAAATTGACGATTAACAAATTTATATACTTTTTAATCTAATTTCAATAGAGATTTTCAATTTAATATTCTTAAATTAAAATATTTATTTATATTTTCAAACCATTTTTAACTGGTACTTAAAAATTGTCATCGGTTATTAAATATATGTATGTTTTTTACCAACTACTCTTTATTAAAGACATGTGTTTACTTGGTATTTAGTAATTATTGGTTTACATAAGGTTATAACTTTTAATCACACAGGGTTAAAAGTTATCTTTCATCTTTTAGAGTTAAAATCGTGTCTTCTTTCATTATTTAGAGTTAGAATTATTAAATATTTAGAATTGAAATCTAATTTTACACGTTTTGGTATCAACATTTAATTAGTATTTAGATCAAAGCTCTTATTAAAACCAAAAGTTTATTTAGATATCAATAGTATCCACATGACTGATATTGACAATGTAATACGTGTTTGTAATAAATTTACGTGTGAAAAATTGTCTTTTTTATTGTTGTGAAAGTTAAATTATTATCAATAGCATTATTTTTAGCATTAATTAATCCAGTATGCGTGAATTTTTAAAAAATATTGATATAAAACTCATGTATCGATTATTCTTTATCAATTTATATAGTTAGCCCAGTGACTTTCATTTGTAAACCCAGTGACTTATTTTCATAAAAACACTAAAATAGTTGATACAACGAATTGAGTTGATGGTATCGCTAATAATTTATAAAGTCGAATGAACTTGTAAATTAGTATTTTCAAATCCTAACTTGGTGAATTATTATCAAAATATTGAATTTTTATTAGAAACAGTATATTTGCTATAAATTTATAGAATTTGGTTAAGTATTTACTTGTAAATAATCCTATGATGGGTTATTTTCATAAACTTTATAAATCCAATGTTTAAATCCTATCTTGAATGAGTTATTTTCAAATTCTTACATCAGTGGTGTCGGTAATAATTCGTTAAGGGGTTCAACTCCTATCGTGGCGAATTATTTTT
Source organism: Schmidtea mediterranea (assembly GCA_022537955.1). Taxonomy (NCBI): domain Eukaryota; kingdom Metazoa; phylum Platyhelminthes; order Tricladida; family Dugesiidae; genus Schmidtea; species Schmidtea mediterranea. Next base: position 222,683,303 of record CM039680.1, read on the forward strand.
TATTTTAAAAATTAAATTTTTTAATAGAATATAAATCTGTATATTTTATTTGATGTAAATTTAAAATTTTATAGAAATTGGTAAAGTAAATCTTGTATAATTTAATTTTTTACATTTAGTTAAGTTGAAATGTTAAACTCGTTGAATTATTTTCTTAAAATATTGTAAATCCAGTGTTCAAATTTAAGTTTTGAGTGACTTATTTTTAATTAAATAAACTATCAATATACTATAATGGTTTTAAACTTAAATTTTCATGAAAATTATTAAAGTTTTATGATTATTTTGATAAAATCGTTATGTAATGTACTACTATCAAATTAGTCAGTAAGCTAAAGCATTTAGGATTGAACTTTTATTTTAAGACGCGTTTGATGTTAATTTATTATGTTTAATGATTATTTTATAATTTTTTATGTAAAAATATAATTAACAATTGAAAATTTCATGTAAATATAATTTTTTATAAATTATTAATTATTAAAGTTTTATGATTATTTTGATAAAATTTTTATGTAATATACTACTAACAAAATAGTCAGTAAGCTAAATAATTTAAGATTGAACATTTATTTTTAAGACGAGTTTGATGTTAATTTATTATGTTTAATGATTATTTTATAATTTTTTATGTAATAATATAATTAACAATTGAAAATTTCATGTAAATATAATTTTATAATATATCACATGCAAGTAACATGAATCAGTGAGGTAAACGAAACTCTTACGTTTATATGAAGTAAACAGTATAATAACAATGCCAATAGTACTAGTGAGTGATTTTGCTAAGTCTACGATCGGTGCGGATCGTTGGTTGGTGTGTGTGAACGGTTTAAGAACAGAAATTTCTAGAAGGTAGGTGTGTGGAAGGTTCTAGAAGGCAGGTGTGTCGAAGTTGGTAGGTGTGTGGAAGGTTCTAGAAGGTCGGTGTGTTGGTCCACAACTGCGTGACATAATAACAGTAAGGTAGGTGTGTAGAAGGTTCTGAAGGTAGGTGTGTTGGTCCACAATTACAGTTAGGTAATAAGTGTGTCTCCAGGTAGTGACCACTTAATAAGGGTTAGATAATAGGTGTGTGACTGACCAGTGACATAATAAGTGTAAGGGTAGTGACTGACCAGTGACATTATAAGTGTGCGACTGGTTACGTAATAACTAACCAGTGACGTAATCATAAGGTCACTGACCAAAGGTCAATCTCCAGGTAGCAACAGTGAGGACAGAGGTCAAATGTTATGTAATAATTGTGTAAGCCAGCGGGGGTTGTACCTGACGGGCTCACATCCTAATACTAATGAACCTATAAATTTTCTTTCGAAACCTTTTCTGTTCTACATAGTCATCATAATTTGTGACTTTCTCTCTTGGTATTCGCGTCGGTCCGATTGGGAGTCTTGCTTTCTTCCTGAATACAATCTCATATGGGGAATACACTGTGGTTTTCTGTTTAGTGGTTATTAGCCCAAATTCTATGGTTGGTAGAATCATGCTCCAATCCTTCGTCTTGATTTCTTCCATTACCGCGTCTGTCATGCTTTTAGTCGTTCCAAACAATCTTTCCATCAGACCATCACTTTAAGGATAATATGGTGGAGTGAAGGTTTTTTAATACTCAAGATTTTACAGTATTCAAGAAAAAGTTGTGATTGAAGATTACTACCACAATACGAGTGTATTCTCTCTGGGACACCGAATTTCGATATCCAGTTCCTCCATAGTTCTTGTGCAATCTTCGGTGCTTCTGTGTAGCCATGGGTATTAGACTTATATACTTCGAGAAATAATCTATAATTTCAAGTATATACTTGTAACACCTCGTTATTGCTTTAAAATGTCCGGTTATGTCGATTCCAATAATCTTGAAAGGTCTTTCACCCACAATGTTTTGTATAGGTGCTTTAACTCGTCCATTTAAGTTTTTATTATGCAGGCATTCCTTAAAAGTTACAATAGCTTCTCGTATCTCTTTATCTATTGCTGGCCAATAAAATTCGTTTTTAATAGCTCTGATTACCACCAATAAATATTTATCATCCGGCACATATATAATAGCCCACCTGGCATTCTCCAATGTGTTCTAAGAGCCCATAATTCTTTGAGTTCTTAACTGCCATTTTTTAACTTACTTAGCCCTGCCTCCGTTAAGTTATCACCTTTCTCCATCAAATTTATTATAAACTTAATATCTATATCCTTGTCTTGTCACCAATTATCCTATTCCTTGACTATCTGATTTATTGTCCTTTCAGGTTCACGATCATTTTCACCAGCTTCTTCCTCCTTGTATACTTTGACATTTCTCCGCTTCTTAGGCTCATCGTGGTTGATCATTGTTTACATGGTGGTAATCGTGACATTGCATTGGTGATAACGTGCTCGCTGCCTTTCCAATATTCTATCACCATGTCGAAAATTTCCTATTCAGCTTTCCATACACAATATTGAGATGTATATTGGCTTTCCCAATTCAAAAGTCACTTCAATGCCTGGTGATCAGTTATTATTGTAAATTTGGATCCAAGAAGATAATGCTTAAATTTTAACACAAATGTATAAATTGTCAGCAGTTCCTTCCTTGTTATGCAATACTGCCTGTGACACTTACTCATAGTTTTGACTCATAATACTAGGTGCAATAATTACTGGCAATACCGTACATGAAGATGCTTTGAAGACTCTTCTGAACTTTGGATTAAGACCACACCACAGCATTAGAAAAGATAATTTCTAAAACGATTTTATGATTCCGACCTTTAATCCGTTGTACTCCATTGGCCATTGTTTGTCAACATGGTAAATTGCTTTGTAGTTCCTTTGGCACCTTTAGGTCTCCATAATGTACATATGTATTTTAATAATAAAACGGTGATTTCTTGGTATCAGCATAAATTAATATATCAGATAAGTGAGTAATAAAATAAGGGGCTTATCTTATTTTATTACTTATCTGATGTACACATGTATTGTTTATTCTTAAATAATAGTCTAGATACTTATTAGAGCTGATCTAAACACGATTTATCTGTTTTGCAAAGTCATTCCTACCCACGGAGTACAAAGAGATAAAGCATAGTACTTGTTTTATAGACATGTGAATTGTAAGTGTAATAGAGCAGGCATAATTCATGAATCACGTAGATTGATAGATTTAAATATATATAATGGAGGTTGACAGCCATTTGTCCTGTTTCGATATTGGCTCTTCTTCTCGCCAATAATTTCACTAGTGAAAATATAGAGATAAAATAACTATTATGTATATTAGCTTTTATAGACAGATTAATTACATCGAAAAGTGAGTTCCGTAGAAAAGGAATAATGAAAATATTTAAACCGATTTATTTTCAAAGTTCCAATTCATGAAAGAGGAGAAGAAATCGATTTGAATAAAGCTCATCAATCATTTAGTGTCTGGCAGAATCAGTTTCTCAAAGACATTTTCTACTAGAATTCAGATGCTATTAGTTTAATTGAGCTCATAAATCATTCATTTTAGAGATGGAATTGGTTAAACATTTCTTAATACAGGTTCCATACAAATTAAATGGGATGTCCTAGTGGAAAATAGCTTGAAATTTTATATTCTTTTTTTACCAACCTCTGCACATACATGAATCTTCTCTTTATTCTATTATTTATTCATTTCCATTCTCTTTGGTGTCAGCAAGTTTTCGGACGAAAATATATTCACTTTTACAATATTGAATATCTTAAAATTCTTCAAATAATCATTTATTATTATTATTATTATTATTATTATTATTATTATTATTATTATTATTATTATTATTATTATTATTATTATTATTATTATTATTATTATTATTATTATTATTATTTTTATTATTATTATTATTATTATTATTATTATTATTATTATTATTATTATTATTATTATTATTATTATTATTATAAATATTATTATTATTATTATTATTATTATTATTATTATTATTATTATTATTATTATTATTATCTTTAAAATATATTCTAAAAGCTTCGGTGATTATAATTGAAAAATCCAGGAAAAAGCATGGAAAATTTATGCAGCTAATATAATCAGCAGATCAAACTGAATCAAGTGAATAACGATTCTGACATTTACATATTTTACACAAAATTTGAAATGGGACTAAAATTTTGTTCCCCATTAGTTATAAACATAAATCATTAAAACAACGCGTCCATTTGACATATCTTCGTGTTGTTTTGAAATATTTTGATTTAGAACAATTATTTTATTCGTTTCTATTTGTCTCTCTTTGTCTTGTCAGATCATTCTTTTTTATTCTGGAGTTGACTCTTTTTCTTATTTTAACTTTAAACTTTGGCTTTTTTTTAACCTCCTCATCTGAAAACTTTGCAACCTTTTGTAAAGCACTATTCAACATTCTCACTGATTTTATTTCCTCTTTTCTTTACCAATTTAACATTGATTTCAAATTGTGTTTTAGATATATTTTTGTTTATTGCTGCGGGTAATCTTAATTGGTTTTGACAGTTGTTTTATTTTTAATATTATAGGGATAAAATGTGCTAACAAACCGTCATTGAATTGTCAGAACAATGAATTCTTCAGTTTGGAGGTATATTGGAACCTGCAAAATATGTTACTTACCTTTAAACTAAATTCTTAGACTTTCTACGGATCTAGCCGCCGTTATGAAATAGGTAGGCAGATATATGAACATTAGTCATCATCAGAATGTGTTTTGCCAACGATATCCAGTAAGCGTAATTTAGGTGCTTTATCAAAAGTTGTTTTCCGATAATATTTTGGAAGCAGGTCAAGTAGAAGATGATACTGAATTTGGACTACAACTATAAGTAAAGAAGAAGTGGACCGGGACGAATTAAATAAAAGAATTGAACATTTTGAAGTGCAGAGTGAAACATCACCAAGGAATATGTCAATTTCAAGAAGAACCATGTAATCCGATGTTTGTTATTATCTTCATGAACCACAAGCATATGGGGGATATTAGTATTGAGTGTTCAACACAACCAAAAATTGTTAAAGCAAAGAAAAGTTATGAAATAATTCAAACTATTTTCATAAAGCGATTCTGAAACTACTGATACTGAATCTGAAATAGTGCGTTAAGAAACAGAATTAATCTTCAAGGTCGTATTCAAGGTTATCAATGAAACAAAAACTAAAATTAGTTATTCAAAACAAAATTAATATAAATATAAATGAAGAGATCCATGATCAAAAGACACCATTGAGGCTTTTAAATATAATAAAAAGGAAATGTTATATTTTAAAGAACAATATATTATAAGTAAATATTTACACAAAGCTCTGAAATATATTTCAATAGTTTGTCCAACTAGCCTATAGTCAGAAAGTGGTTTCACTTATCTTGACAACCTACTTTGCGAAGTATTTTGTGTAACATGAGCAGTGAAGTTTGAGGTTGAAACTAAGTAAACACATTTTGTGAATTAACATTTTAATAACATTTATTTAACCCAAGGTTTAACAAGGCATCATTTTGACGCCTCTGAGAAAACTTTTTATTAATTTTCTTCAAGAAAGGTATCACCGTATTTTAGGAAAATATATTAATTAATTCTTACATGTTAACCCAGGTAATCTGTTACAAATTAAAATATTTCATTATATGAGAACCTTATTTTTGATACAATTTTTGATTATGTCAACACTAGATGATATGGCAATGACATTGCATATTTTTTTTATTAGTTGCCATTGGGCTTTTGTACCGATAGCACGTTTGAAAAAATATTATCAGATATAAGGAGAAAAAGTTTCAGGAATAACTGGGTTAATACATACTTAATCGTAAATATATAATATTTCGTGTCTTTTACTTTCAGATATATATATATATATATATATATATATATATATATATATATATATATATAACTATTTTTACCAAAGGGATCAGTTTGACCATTCGAATTAATTTTATTATATTTGAATAATTTGAATATATAAAAGTAATTTTGGTGTTTATATAGTTATAAAATATTGAAGAAATAATAGCAGGGCATTCAAAAAAACATTTGAAAATAATAAATGATATAAGAGAGGATTGCTAAGAAGTAGATGAGGAGAGTAATTTAGAATCTCAAGACTTTTCAATGACTTTATTCGGTATTGACAGCAAGATAAGTAGTGAAAACGAAAATATTTTCAATTTACCTGTGCGAAAAAGAAAAGTAAAAAACTAACGGTTAACCGTAAAAAACCGGTTTTTTAAAATTACTATGTTAGCTCAAAACAGGTTTAGTTTTGTGGACATCAGAAAGGCACATTCTGTAATTAGGATAACGTGAATGATTATTTTTAATTTGCTTTAGCGTAGCAACACGTACTATCATGAAATAAAACAAAAAATATCATTCACATTACTATAATTACTGAATGTGGCCTACGATTGAAGTGAAAGAAATTTCAGTTCAAAGGAAAACATATTATGAATTTTTAAAATCAAATCTATTGTTCACAAACTCTGTAGTTTCATAAGCTTAAAATTTCTTATTAACTACTACGTTTATTTATGTAAATTATCAAATTTATGTAATTGTAAATTGATACCAATTATAATTTATTTCATTATTTAAAATTACAAACATGTCTAATTTGTTATGTAATAATTTCAGTTTCAAACTGCATAAGCATAATAGCTGCAAACGTAATTTTAAAAAAACATATCGCCAATATATATTTTAAACACAGAACTTAACATTTACCAATATTTAACAGTATTAAAAAAGGGTAGCACTATTATGAATATGACAAATAATATTTTTTATTTCATCGAATTATCATAATGTCATCTAAAATATGATCAGTCATACGTGTTCTTAAATCTGACAATATAAAGCAGAAGCCAAAGAAACCTCTCTCATCACTTTCTTGTATTATACAATTAGAATATACAACTATAAATATAGCAAACCGTCATATAGTAAAACCGTCATCTGGGAGATGACTAGTGTAAGTATTTTCAATACATTTGTTTGCAATCAAGTCATGGGAATTATATAAAGCAACCACTGGTGAGAATATATCTATGGAGGATTATTTGTTCCAGTTGGCATGCATAATACACTCATTTAGTCGGCTTTCATTTTTTTAATAAACTTTTTATTATTAATACTTAATCCTTTTACGATTTTCCAACCTCTTGGTAAGAATATTGAGAGAACGTTTTCTAGTTTTCACCTCTGATTTGCTTTTAATTTTGCTTTGACATGAAGAATTTTTTATGGTTTTACTATGAATAAGATATGAATTAGAATATTAATGAAATATCTGATTCATAGTCAAACAATAAAAAAACATTTTAAGTCATATATATTTATGTCAATTTTATTATTATATTTATTTTCGTCGGTTTGTTACAGGAATCAACTGAAATTTGTCGGTGCTACGGTACCTAAATGTGACCCATGTGGCACACTATGTGTTATCGTGCATATCCAAAAAAAACTGAATATGTGAAAAATTTATTCAAAATTTTAAATTTTTTTGAGAAAATTATTACCATTTTTATATAAGATTTGGCGTATTACATCGTATGCCTGATGGCTCAAATATGATTACTTTCTATGTATTCCGTTGACATGTTAGCAGAATATGAAATTCGCACAAAAAAATGAAAAGATTTTACAACATTTAATGCCTAAAGAAATTATAATTATTATAATTATTATTATTATTATTATTAGTATTATTATTATTATTATTATTATTATTATTATTATTATTATTATTATTATTATTATTATTATTATTATTATTATTATTATTATTATTATTATTATTATTATTATTATTATTATTATTATTATTATTTATTCTTAGAGAAATTTTTATTAGTTTTTTTCAGAGAAAATCTCAGAAAAATAACTGAAAATCTTTTAGAGTTTTTTTCTATTATAATTGCGTTTCTTTCTGCCGTTACGAATTGCGAATGTTTGACGAATTTCAAAGACAAAAAACTGAAATTTCCTATTCCCAAGGAACTGCTTGGTTTTGAACTTGTAGAATATTTAGGAGAAATCACTTCCGCTAGTTTAGAAATCGAAAACTTAATAAAAATAAAAACATTTATTTACTAGAAATACATAAATTGTGATTTAATTATATTAGTAAAACAAAACGTGCAAGTGAAATAAATTCATTTGTGAATAAAAAGACAATTTAAGTTTTGATTTATTATAATTTTAGAGCATAAATTTTCTTTTTTTCGTTCGTTGTGGTTAATTTGGTCTATGCTGTTTGGAGCTGCCGTCAATGCTGACAATCCGCGTGGAACTGCTAGCAGATTTCTAGCTAACATTTGGGCATTATTTGCGTTGGTTTTCCTCGCCAGTTATACAGCCAACTTAGCCGCTTTTATGATAGCAAAAGATGACTTTTATGACTTGACCGGTATTAAAGATGCTCATGTAGGTTTTGTTATATTTTCTTTTGATTTTTGATAATAAAAAACGGACTGGGATATATTTTCATTTTTAAAATGCATATATAAAATATATTTTCGGTTATTGCCAATAACATATTTGTCATCTAAAAATGACGATTAAATAAAATATTTATGCTAAAAAATATCTTTACTCAAATGTTATTCAGCCAGCCCACGATTTACGTAAAGTCCCACTTCAAATTCTCAAAGTCATAAGAAAGGTTCCAGAATATGAAACATACGAAAATGAAAACGTTGATTTCATAATATATTTGAGAATCTGTGTAAAAAATAACCGAAAATAAAAAATTATAATTTGTTCAATATTATAATATAAAATTATAATATAAATTAAATTTTTCTTAACCGAGTTAAGGTGAAGCCGCATAAATTGGGGGGACGAGTATAAATAACATCTAGTTAAAGGAGTCATATTGTACGACTGATACACCTTTCAGTCATTCAAGGTCTAATAGTTTTAAATTTTATAATGCTTTGGTAAAATTTCCTAGTAACGAATGAATTTCTTTTATTTTGTCATCTAATTAATATTTTTTAATATATCAATTTTTAATGATAATAATAATATTTAATCAAAGTAAGATGGTAAAGTTTTTATACATTAAAAACGCCAACTAAGTATATTGAACAATAACTTGCTAGATATTTCAAAATATCAGTCCTCTTCATGCTAGAAATTCCATTAACCATAGCTAAATAAAAATAAAGAATATTTAAACAAATTAACTAGTAATAATCGTCATCTAATTGTATCTAAATTTTTCAAATAAAAACATGTTATTTTTTAAAAATAAACATATTAAATAATATGAAGTTAATTTTAGAAAGGCAAAAATTATCATCATTCACGCAAACAAATTTTTATAGAATAAAAATTTAAATTTAAATAAAACAGAAAATTTTTAACAAATAGCAACATTATATCAAACTCATAATATTTAAAATGCAACACTTAATTATTTAAATACATTCCCCTATGAACATTCAATATGATTTAGAGGTTTTATCAACAACGCCTAACAAGTTACTTGTTCCAAATGATTCGTCAAATTATCTAATCAAAATACCTTATTTTTAGTCGCAAACTTCCGAAAATCATCACTAATGTAAGTCAATCTATTCAGTTGATCTATTCAATAGACCAACTGCAGTTGGGTATTTAATAATGAACATACTACTAACGATACAGGACTTTTAAACAATTATAAACTGAGTTTTATCTACTGTTTGAGGATCTTATACTTAAATTCTCTTAAACACTCAGAAAAAAGAAATACTAAAACATATTTATGCTCTGTGTGATTTGATCAACGTCCTAATTCCAGAATCATAAGAAACGTTACTTTCAGACAAACCATCACGAAGATTATAAGAATCCTACACTCATTTATCAACAGTCTTTTTAATATAAAAATACTACTACTACTACTACTAATAATAATAATATTAATTTTAATAATTATTTTTTGATAAATAAAAAGGACATTGCTAAATATTTGTGTTAATCAGTGATCTCTAATTAAAATCGTAAATTAAAATTATTTTTCTAATTTAATATGAATTTCTCTAAAATATCGTTTTGGATTTATTAAAAATTATTATTCTGAATAAAGATAAAATTTTTTAATTTGTATTTTGATTAATAAAATTTATTTTTCTGAATTCTTGATCTGTGAAACATTTTTTAGTAAATATATTTCAACAGAAATAAACAATTTAGTAAAATAATTAAAATGCAATAAAACATAATTGAATATTAAATTAAAATAGAATATTATTTATTATTTATCAATTGAAATTGTTTTAAATGTGTAATTTTTAATATAACTTTTCGTCATTTATTGAATTGAGATTAAATTGTTTAGCTAATGAATCCATTAGGATTTAAACCCCCCTTCACATTTGCAACAGTTCCCAGTGGGGCAACGGAAGAAAATATAAAAATAAATTTCCCCACCATGTATGAATATATGAAAAAATTCAATAGATCTAGTGTTGAAGAAGGAATAAAAGCTCTCAAAACCGGGTAATCTTTATATATTAAATGGAATTCAAATTATAAAATAAAATAAATATTTGTAAAAAAATACAAATAGATAACACAGAAAATTTACTGATTTGCAATTAAAAGTAAAGTGTTATTTTTATAAGTAAAAATTATTATTACTTTTAAATAGGAGTTTTTATTTGTTTAAATAACACAAACACATTTATATATTACATGATAATTTTTTGAATAATTATAAATATAAAATGTAATATTTATATCATTTTGCAAATATTTCTAAGCGCATCTTAAATATTTTTTTACTTTTGATATTTCATTTTGCCATGTGGTGGGAGGAGGGGGTCGTGGAAATTTAAAAATACCCTCCATTTGTTGACATGCTGAATATTTTTATAAAATGAAAAGAATTTATTTGAAAATTGTTTTATGGCATTTTGTTTGCAAATTATATATTTAATATAAAAAAAATATTTTACAAATTAAATATATTTAGCTGGGTTCCTTAACATTGAAACTTGTATATGATACTTTTTATATTAAATTTCCGCTTATCTAAAAAATATATTTTACACAACGTTTATATTTCTAAATATATTTATTTAAAGGCTTTTATTAAATTTTCTAAAATAATTCAAAATTGAAAAAAATACCTAAACAAATATTTATTGAATAATAATATTTAAATAGTTTTGATTTAAACCAGTGGTTCCCAACCTTTTCTAAGGTACGGAACACTTTTTCAGAAAATATTTTTTGGGGGAGCAGCTAAGTTAAAAAGAAGTATTTGTAAGCAAGGTTTTAATAAAATAGTAAAATAATAATTGAAACACATATTTATTATAGTTATATCTTAATGTATATGAAACAAATTGTTATGTACAAATATCTATTCATATAGTTATCATATAATATGTATATTATTTAAAAATATGCTCATTTAATGATATACTCGCGGAGCACTGTTTAAATACTCGCGGAGCACCAGTGCTCAGCGGAACACCGGTAGGGAACCACTGATTTAAACAAATAAAAATTTTTAAAAAACATATAAAAAGATGTGTTAATGACATTTTTAAAAAATGTTTTGATGAGCTTGAGTTAGAATTCAGTATGAATGTTAGATTTTGGGATTATATGTTATTCCAACTAGTGAATCTTTTCCAAACCTGATATATTCTTCACTCTTCTATTTCGATTTCATTGTCTATGTCTGAACTTTTGTAACACATCTTAAAGAAAAGATAAAGTATATGTTAAATTATAAACCTTCTATAAGTCCTTAATTTATCTTTATATCAAATAGTATTCAAACAAATAAATGAATTAAGGTCACAGAGTAATAGCTAAAAACAGATTTTATAGATCATATTAATTGTTCTAGCAGTTTGGAATGCTAATTATTCTGAAACTTTCGATTCTTTATTATGTCTTATATATACGACTTGTGACTGATGTTGAATATTGTCAGAAATACTATTGAAATAGTAGTGAACTATTTAGGTAGTGATAATATTTAGGCAGTGATACTATTTAGGCAGTGATACTATTTAGGTAGTGATAATATTTAGATAGGGAAATTAATTAGGTAGTGATACTATTTAGGTAGTGATACTATTTAGGTAGTGATAATATTTAGGCAGTGATACTATTTAGACAGTGATACTATTTAGGTAGTGATAATATTTAGATAGGGATATTAATTAGGTAGTGATACTATTTAGGTAGTGATACTATTTAGGCAGTGATAATATTTAGATAGGGATACTATTTAAGCAGTGATACTATTTAGGCAGTGATACTATTTAGGCAGTGATACTATTTAGGTAGTGATACTATTTAGGCAGTGATACTATTTAGACAGTGATACTATTTAGGTAGTGATAATATTTAGATAGGGATATTAATTAGGTAGTGATACTATTTAGGTAGTGATACTATTTAGGCAGTGATAATATTTAGATAGGGATACTATTTAAGCAGTGATACTATTTAGGCAGTGATACTATTTAGGTAGTGATGCTATTTAGATCATTTATTTAAATAAAATGATTGATCATTGTTTTTTTTAGCTTCAGATACTTTTTTTCGATTGGTAACACACATTTATTGTTCCATATATAAGACAACTTCATATTTAAATGAAATATTACAGTTTTTTTGTTTTCTGATTTAAATTATTCAAAAATAAAATTAATCATTTATTCAAAAATAAAAAATACATGATGAAAATACTTGTTTATTTAAAGTAATTCTTCTTTTTTGGCCTTTATTTGGGATTTAAATGTAGATAATTTTAAACCAAAATACTACAACAAAAAGACTTTGAGGATTTTAGTGATACTGTTTGGGGTTTCCCTTAACTATCAATTTATTTATAAATAATTAAATATTATATAATTATAACAATACTTTAATCTTTATTCTCTACTCGCTGAACCGACAGCGATTTTTTCTTATATTTTTTTCTGATTTTTTTAAAAGATTTTTCTTTTACCAGGGAAAGAAATTATTGTCCAGTTTAGGATTATTTTTAATGGAATCTCTTTGAACATTAACAATCACTTAACAAAATATTCTAATTTCATTAGGAAGCGATGAACAGAAATTCCAGAATTTCAGATTTTATTCATAAATTTCAGTTTGTTTATATTTTGCCACATAATGAAAAAATATGTAACTAAATCGTAATAATATTTACTGGCATTAGTTAGAAAGAAGTGTTATTTAACTTGCTTTTAATTTTCGTTGACTGGTTTTTATGATTTGTGTTTACTATCATTGAGCTGAATCCCTGAGTGCGCTAGCAACAATAGTAACAAACTCTCGACAATATCGTATTTATTGATTCAATACAATTACATTCAACTCGCCACCTTTACGAATACGAAAAAAAGCTAATTGGTCAACCACACTTGATCAGTGCATTTTGCAACACTAAGTGAGGAATAATATATTTGAACTTAAATTTACAGCTAGTTTACAAAATTACATTATTTTTATTCTTTGACTGAATAATCGAACCAATTAATCCTTAAGAAAGTATAATCTCTACACTATCAAGACATTTATGTGACTATAATGGAAAACATTTGGCCGGACAAAACGGAATAGGAAAAATGTTACTACTTTCTCAGATTTTTAAGTGTATTAACCTAAGTATATAACCTAACTTAAATACTCTAAACTAATTTAATCAATAATTTTTATAGAATGTCATTCTTAGGAGTTTATTAATTAATAATATTTACTAATAACACGATAAAGAGAGCCGAAACAAGTGAAGAAGCAACGCGTTCGATTGTTCAGAACGAGCTGATGAGTATCCTAATTGCAGTGGTTTATCTACTTCCAAAATTTCTGACTTTACCACGAAATGTACGATGACATCAGTAACTGGCTGGATCAAATGATCAACAGGATATCATGGTATTTTCTTTGACACAGCAGCCGTTCATTCACCAGTGTCAACCGAGATAACCTGATCCTTTTTGCAGCGGATGATGATTTTAATTTCCTTTCCAAGTGCCAACATTGGTTTGATGATGGAACATTTCAGGTAGTCCCGAATGGATTTGATCAACTCTATACGATACATGGCTTTTTCAATGGTGTCAAGTGTCTTCTTCTTTTTGCATTTATTCCTGCAGATATATCATAGAAGTTTTTGAAACACTAACTGCGGATTCTGCATATCAAGAAATTGAGGTAATCTGCGTTTATATAAAGGAAACCTTCATCAGCAGGGAAATAAGAGGAAGAAGAGTTCAGTAAATATTCGCAATTAGGCTGTGGAATCAATATCCGAGAGTCATCGATAACCTGCCTTGCAGCAACCATGAATTATAAAGCTGACATTGTGCTTTCAACAACGTCATTGGCTTTGCTTATCCATACGCTACAAAATTAGCTCGAAAACTGAATAAACCATTAGTTTTAGATTTCTAACATGAATTTTTTTAACACTAATTAATTCACTGTCATTCACATATTTTTATTTTAGAAGTCTAGATTTTTGTATTGATTTATTATTATTGTCAAGTGAATGCATCAGACATTTATGTTAAATAAAGGCAACCGAACCTACTTACTTGCTAACTTTTTCTTATCAGTAATTATTAATGCTTTATGTATTAAAATTACAGTTTTTATAAATGAAAAATGAAACTATTTAAATAGCTTTACTACTTCATTCTGCTTTGTCCGTATACCATTTTGTCAAATATCATTTCGTCCAAGAACCGGAAAAATAAATTAAATTATAAATGAAAAAAGATTACAGGTGAGGAGATTTTTTATTTTGACTTTTATACGTTTTTGTAAAATTTTGAAAATTTAAAGGAAATTTTAAATATTTTTAATATTTTATTGTTAAATTAAATATGTTCATTTTGAAACTTGTTAATTTTGCATATGCATGTACAAATAATTTATTCTCCACTCAAAGTCGCAAAGTTGAAGAAAAGTAATTTGCATTAAAAAATTTAAACATTTGTCCTAAAATATTTTTTATACTTTTAAATATACTAAAATTTCGTCTGGAGTTTTAAATTGGAAAGCATTTTTTTGAAATTTTCCTTTTAATTTTTTGTTTGTCTATATTATGTATGTGTAATGTTAATAATTGAAAGAAAATTAAAGAAAATAGTTATATTATTTTTGTTTGTTTAGATATATCATGTTTCATCATTAGGAATTGCGATGTTTTATTATTGAATGTTTTTTACTATTATGTTTTTACTATTATTCCACCAAGAGTGTGTTTAGCTGGTTTCGACTAAAGGAAAGTAGGATAAAACAAATTAAACGTTATTAAGTTTGGCTCGCTACAATTTAGGAGCAAAACTTTCTGAAAGGTAACCAGACAATTCAACATACTAATATATATTTTTATGATAAATTATATATGATAATTATGATTAATGAGAATTAGTAATAGAAGTAAAATAATCCAGCTAAACGCTTCGACAAGACATTGACTTTATTTACTTACACACACAGTATAAATATTCTTGGCACACAAGTAATTGTGAAAACAAGTAAATACGCCATTAAATGGTAGCATGTTGTCATGTATTGGGTTGTCATGTATTGAGTTTTCATGTGTTGAGTTGTCATTTGTTGGGTTGTCATTTGTTGTGTTGTCATTAGGGTGTATAATCCCGGGATCCCGGGATCCCGGGATTCAACCAATTTTTACGAGATTTTAATCCGGGGATTTTACTAGCGGTATACAGAGATTACTTTACTTTTTAGCAATGATATATAGTATTTGTGTTGAGTTGTGTTTAATAAACAAAATGGTAAAACTCTACTAATATATTTTCTTTCTGGATTTATCAAACCTCCATCATTAAATCACTTGTCTCATCTAGCAGAATGAGTTAGTAATAACAATTTCAAAAATCTCAAAGAAACAGATTCAACACATGTTTTACACCCCTCCCGGGAGGCTTATTTACCGATAATAAATTATAAGGCTCACAAATTTTGGCGCAATTTTAAACATGATTTAAACCGCCTTTTCAATGTTATAAAAAATGTTGATTTCGGCAATCTCTATCACTTTCCAAAATAAAATCTTCAAATATTCCAAAATTTTACAAATTTCTAATTGCTATTTTTGATCACCTTCCAATGAAAACATGAAACTTCGTGGTCTTTAGAACATCTCTATTTTGGAAATAAAGGTTTTCAAAACTTTCAAATATTCTTCTCGTGAAAAAAGTTTTTCTCCCATAGAAGTTTTTATTTCTCAACAAATGAATTAACAAAACCCTTTAAATACTTTTCTATAACTCAGAATATAAATTATTGTCAGGGTGGGCACGATAACTGAGTGAATTGGAAGCTCATATTCACCTACCCTTGTAAAGTATATAAGCATGAAATAATGAAACTTTGTTGTTAAGATGAAGTTAAAGTTGAATTTTTTGATAAAAGGAAAATTAACTATCATAACGTAATTTATTTGTTTAAATGCCGTGTTTATTTTAGGGAAATCAATGCTTTCATTTACGATTCCAACGTCCTGGAATATCGTGCAACAAAGGATGAAAATTGCAAACTGAAAACAGTTGGGAATTTATTTGCAATGACCGGATATGGGGTCGGATTTCCAAAGAGTTCGAAATGGTTGAATCTAATAAATGATAGGATACTAAACTACGAAAGCAACGGTAAATACATAAATTCCACTTAAAAATCCCATTTTTATTCATTTAGGAAAAATGCAAAGATGGAAACAATATTGGCTGACTGGCGCTTGTAAGAAAGACAGAAGATTGGACAGTACGAATAAGAGATTGGGAGTGAAAAATTTCATTAGTGCATTTATTCTGCTGCTAGGGGGAATTATTTTATGTAGTTTGCTTCTTTTATTGGAGCATACATTTTACAAATATCTGAGACCTCATTTAACAAATATTGACAAATATGGGTGTTGTGGACTGGTTAGCATAGTAAGAAAGCTGATTAAAACAAAATCTTCCTAATTTACTTTTCCAGAGTATG
The DNA here is from genome assembly GCA_022537955.1 of Schmidtea mediterranea. NCBI lineage: Eukaryota > Metazoa > Platyhelminthes > Tricladida > Dugesiidae > Schmidtea > Schmidtea mediterranea. The sequence continues at coordinate 222,700,292 of CM039680.1, forward strand.
GGCCAGATTTTGAATTTTGAACAGTCTGTCAATCAGACAGTCGACATGGTCAAACACCATAAATGCTCAAACATTATTTGCGAGTCGAAATGGTTAAAAGCAAGAAACGAAGCTGACAGATTGAAAAAACGGGTAGAAATGCTAGAAGATGCTTTGATGCTGGAAAAATCGCAAAATAAAAATAAAAAGCAGTCAAATAATTATCAGGAAGAAAAGATTAAAGATTGTACAGAGTAAATAATTATTTTTTAAAACAACTCATAATTACAATTATAATTATTGTTTTTCATTTTTTTAACATATTTTAAAATTATGATAAATTTTAATTTGTCTAAGTATTGTAAATTTTAAATCACATTATCACATGCGTTCTAGAAACTTTTCGTCATTTCTGTGATCTAGTTCTTGAACAGTTTCGATCGAAGTGATAGACTAATATTCACCTCAATGGTCATGTCCTCAATGTAACAAAATCTATAAATTTATAAAAGCCTTGGTAACTTATATTTATTCGTGAATTCGAAAAATTGCGTTTCTCGATGATTGTGTCCCGTGTAAGTGCAAAAAAACCAATATTGCATCTCTCGTTTTGTATGATTTTCACGTAACTAAATATCATTCGAATCAATATCTCTTTGTCTGTCAGATATATCGTTTCGAATCTCGGGTTTTGTTTAAGCATTCATACAAAGAATTTCCCGAAGTCAATTCCAAATCAATCAGGCAAACAACCAATGAAATAATAGCTTTTACAACTTTAATTATACTTACAATAAATTTATATTTTTAATGTCAAGTGTTAGTTGTATACTAAAATTAAATCTGTGTTATTTTTAAAAACGCATTTGTTATTTAATTAAAATTTAATAAAATTAATTAAAAATTAAATGTTGCAGGCACTACATTTCCTCGAATTTCGCGACAAATCGCGATTCAATTTGACTATTACAATTTGCTTTGATTTTCCAATATTTTTTACTTTATTTAAATTTGTGTTCTGACATACTTTTTTAATATTTTATGAGCCGTGAGCACTAAGTTAAGGCTAAAACTGCAATATAAGATTTTGATTAGATTATTAGAAAATACAAATAACTTCTAGATTCTATTCCAATAAACTTTATATTAAAACAATTATTATTTAATCTTCAAGCAGGGCGCATTTTATTTTAACAAGAGCTAGCCCGAGCCGTAAACTTTACGTTATACAGTTTGCAGCAAATATTCACTATTTTATGATAACATAGAGTTTGGTAATTATAATTAATTAAAAAAAATTAAAATACAATTACACGTATACAGTCCTTTCATTAGAAAATTAATAAGTTCTCCGTAAATTTTACAGCTGCGCGCCCGCTCGAAGGTTACACTTGAATGATTGTATAAGCTATTAATAAGATTTATTTTACCTAATATTTTATAAATTATTTTAAAATTCCAAAACCTTTTCTATAATAATAAAGTTAAAATTTTATTGTTTTAATATTTGATACGTGAAAACTTACTTATATTATTCAAATTTAATTAAACAATTTACTAAGTTTAAATTAAGATCATTTTATTTACATTAAAAAGTTCTTTTGAGATTTAAAATAATTTAATTTAAACATTTAGCTTAAAGTAATAAAATACATGTTTTAATTAATATTTAATTTAGTTAAACTCGACATTTTCCTTAGCAGTATCTGATTTATTTATAATTTAATTAACTGCAATGGATATGCTAGTTAAATTTTATAAATTTAACAAAAATTAATTTTATGATATTTTTTCTAAAAGTATGCAAATTTTCTTTAAAATAAATAATTTTCCCGTGAAAATGCTGATAAAGAATTATCTACATTAACAATAAATATTATCAGTAAAACAATCGCTTTACTCGCAGGAGTTTTGGTGAAGAAAATACTACTTACTTTAAAATCTTTCGATATTTCTAAATAAAATATTAATAATATTTTTTATATTTTTCCCATTAATATTTATCGGGAAAGTAAACGAAAAGTTTTGTTAAAAATCAGCATGTAAATTTGACCGGTTTCCTTAAATGAGGAAAATTTGACAATAAAATCTTTACTGACAAACAAAATACCAAAAACAAATTGAGATTCGTGATTTTAAGTATAAAACATTTATTTTAATTTTGGACATAAATAATATATGTAGTATCATTAAAACAATTAATTTTGCTTTTTGTAAAGTAATCTTTTTTACATTATTTTATTATTCAGCTGAATATTGAATAAGGTTATTTTAATTTACGGTGATCAGATTTCTTGAGAATGAATGTGGTACGGGGGGAGGGTCGTTTCTAAGGTTAAACAGATATGCATAACATATCATAAATGTATTTAAATATCAATTTCCAAAAACAATCCAGTATGCTTCAAAATCTTATAAAAATAGATTTTTTAAAACACTAAATAAAGAAAACAATGATTAAAAAGGGTTCAAAATGTGGTGCACTTGAAAATGTGGGACAACTGGTGGATTATGTCACAGAATGTGGTATGGTCACCGTATTTTAATATTATAATAATTGATATTATAATAACTTTGTCTAGTGCATTCTAATTCCAATAGTATTCTTTACTACGTACTGTCTAAATCATATTTTTATTAAAAATATTTTTAATATTGAACTTTACAATTGCCAAATCTATTTTTATTTGTTTACCCAGAAAAAAATTATTCAATCTAAACAAAACCTATAAAGTGACTTAGAGATTGGATATAGAAGCGGTTTCAATTTAATTTAAATATCCTGCTTTTTGTAAATATTTAATGAAATTAATTTCTTCCAGGAAAATAGTTTGTTTTAATTATATCATTTAATTTCAGCGTGGCACAATTTTTGATTGATTTATTTATTTTTAAATTAATTTTTTATAAAAAAATCTAGATGGATTATCCGGCTATGAATTGCGGGCTTTCAGCAAAATTTAATTATAATATATTTATTAAATGTTGAAAATAATTTCATAATTATCAAACTTTTATATTTTATTTTAATTTATAAAAGTTTACTCAAATCACAAAGTTTAAAACCAAAATTTGAATAAATTGTGTTTCCGAGATTTAGAACTAAAAATCCATTTCCACCAATAGTGAAATGTTAAAGCACTTTTATGGAATGGCGGTCTTCATTGTAGGAAACATATAGGTAGTCCATGCTGCTTTCGATGATGAGATTAATTTAGTAAGTAAAAATTGATTACATACTTTTTACAATGAATTTAATGAAAATAATGCCAGTTTTATCAGAAAAAAATGCTAGCAAAATTATTTTCTTTTATTGTTAGAAATCGCGTTTTGGTAGGACAAGTTGTTTTAGAAAATGTTATTTTAAGTGTGAAGCATTATAATTAAAAATTTGAAAATAGTATATTTTTGTTTGAATCGTCGCATATTCGTCACATATAATCATAATTATGACGGGAATTTATTTATATTTATATATTTATGACAGGCAGCTTTATTAACATTTTTGGCTTAGCAACTTGTCATAGTCTGTAAAATACCTCTAAGAATTTTAATTATTTTGTAATTTCAAAAATTGACAAAGTTCGAATAGTCATCACTATGGAAATTAGAAAGAATAGTGATATTATGAACGATTGATTGAAAAACATTTTGAAGTGCTTTTATTATATTATTAATATATTTAACTAATAATATCAAATTTAGAAAAGATTTTTCATGTGACTAATTACTGCTAACTCACACTGTCACAGTTTGTGGTGAGTGCAATAGCACATTGCCTATCCATTGATTTTGAGTGGTTTCTGCTAATATAATTATTATTAAAAGTAAACGCTTATAAAAAACTCTTCGTACGATATTTTTCGACAGTTTGACTGTCATCTTTGGCACAAAAATCAACTAAAAATATTATGAATTAACTTATAATTTAAACAAATTTTTTTTTAAGTATAATGGACAAAGTGCTATGACTACGAATATTTTGAATGTTTTTAAATAGTTAGAGTATATTAAATCATATTTCTGTATTGTTTTTAAAAAAATTTTAATTTTAATATTATTAAAATAATTTAATATATAAAATATTACATTATTATTTTAAAATTATAATATAGATAAAAAAATTATAATATTTATATAAAATATTTTTAAAAAATTAGTTAAAAGTATTTAAATATTTTTTAAGTGTTTATTTATTAGAAAATTAAATTAATATAAAAAAATTTGTTTAAATTATAAGCTAATTAATAATATTTTTAGTTGAAATATATCGTACGAACAGTTTTTTATTGGAGTTTTCTTTTAATAAAATCGTTACCAAATTAATTATTATTGTTATGAGTTTTTGCGTTAGACGTCATTTACAGGTATAACTATTATTTATGATGTTAAAAAATTAATTAAAATAAAGAAAAACGTTAATAACGAAAGGAAAAATAATCAAACAATTACAAATTTGATTGTTTTGGGTTACAGAGAAATGGAGTTACAAAACCAGAATACTAAATGTTGTGATTCATTGGGAATTGTTTGCAACATACAGAGAGCATCTACGTTTAAGGATTAGCAAACTAGGCTTAAATGACTTCGAATATATTGTTAAGTAATAGATGAATAAATATTTCAATATTTATTTTATCTTGACCTCGTCAAAGAAATTCCAAAATTAATCAAATTTAATCAAAGACACTGATAAAATATTATTCCTGTATTTTTTATCTTTTTTCACTTCATTATTTTCTTTTCAAAAGACATTTTTATTCTCGTTATATTAATTATCAAATGAACATGTGGAGCCTGCCAATTAATGAGGGGGAAGTTGTGAAATCTTTAATTAAATTTTTAATTTATTAATTTCCTTAAGTAAATTCAATAAATTATATTTTTATTTCTTAGATATAAAAAATTGAGCTAAAGTTTGTGCATTCATTTAATCATTCAGCAAATTTAAAAAATACATTTTTATTTTATTAAATTTAAATTAAAAAGGTTTTTTAAAACTGAGATTATTTTTAAAATTTCTAGGTGCGATCACTTTAGATTCAAAATTTTCCTAGAGAAGTGAGGAAAGAAAATAATTTAAGGAAAGATAAATTGGAGATAGATAATCATTTTTTTCATTTTTCATTTGATAATCAAATAATCATACCGCAACTGATATATTATACATGTGAGAAAAAGATATAACGTTATTCATAAATTGCATAATATGTATAAATAAAAAAAATAAATTTCCAGTTTATAAATGTGGAGAATGTTATTTAACATAAATAATATTGTGAGGGAGGGGGGGGGGGTTACTGGTGCCGCATTATGACTATTAATTGTGTTACTTTTACATAAAAATGACACTGCAGAATGAACAATAAACCAGATTTGAAAATTAATTTAATTTATTAATCTATTTTTATCAATCAGAAATTAATCACTGGATCTGTTTCTGATCAAATACTTTTTATGTTATCACGCTGATTTCTAGAAAAAAGATTTTGATTTATTAAATTAGAATTTGTTTTCGGAACTGAAATTGATTAAAATTATTTAAGGCTTCCTTGGAATTCACATTAAAACTACGAAAATTAAATTGAAATGTCAAAAAAAGGAATTAATAAGTTTATTTTTTTAATTTATAAAATTTTCGAAATTACTGAAATTTAAAATTTTTTCACCATTATTTTTTTTTAATTTCTTTAGAAATTATAGTTCGATATTTTGTTTTAATTTTCTACACAACAATTTCTGTTTCTCAACTTTGATGATCTTAATATAAATAAATTTTTGAGTGTCTTTACGAAAATTGATTTAATAAAACAAATAAATTTAGAATGAATTTATTTCAACTGAAACTCATGATTATAAGTTAACACATTCAGAGCAATTATTATAGGAAAAGTAAATGTGTATTTTCGTGCATATGTTCTGGTATTCACTAAAGCGTCTAAATATATTTAAATCATTTACTCAGTGCTTACATACTAAACTGTGCATCTCAGTACAATACAAACTGATATCATCATAAATACACTGAATTGTTGAGATATATTTGGAATAAATTTAAAATTGCAACATTTATTGTTTCCTATATTTAGCCGTTTATTGTACACTTAGTTATCCGTCTTACAATATTGATTAATATAAAACGATGATTTCTTGGTAGCGGCGTCAATTCTTAAAACTCAATAGTAAAAATAATAAGCCATTGCTACAATTTTCAAGTTTAATCAAAACAAAAATGAGAATTTTTGAAAGTACGTTTTAATTTAATTAGGAAAATATTTTAAATACTAAACTTGAAAATTTTAGTTCTTTTAATTTGAATTTTTCTGGCTTTTGATTAGATCTTGATTTAATTTTGAAATTAAAGTTTTTCTGATATTTTATTTTTATAAAATACTTTAAATTAAATTTTTTTTATTGTTTTTAAAAATTTCTTTTTTATAGTATTTAATATTTCTGCAATTATTGTAAAACTTATTGTAATTTTATAAAATATCAAAACACAGAACCACAATCCAATGTCAATTGCTTCATTTAAATTCAAAATGTTCTCACAAACTTCATTGATTTCTCAAATAAAAGTCATTTTTTAGAATTTCTTAAAAACTCAGAAAAAATTCCACAAGAGAATATATTGAATAATGAGTTGTTTAAAAATTATTAAGTTCCAGAAAATAACGACAGTCTATAAAAATTAATAATAACAACAATTTTACTATTTAATTATTATTTAAATTAAATAAAGAAACTGACAATTAAAAACCAATATTCAAACAACTTGGTCACTACTTTTAAAACATAATAAATTTATTAATTTCAATATTAATTCAAAATTAAATTGAAATTACAAATTCGATGTCACCAAAAAAAATTTAATTTTAAAATTTTAATTTACGATATTTTTTAGACTTTTTGTTGTATTTTATATAAACAATATGCCAAAAGAAAATTTTAATTTTTTTTCAATCAAAAGTTTTACAATAAATTTTTATTTTAGATTGAAAAGCAGGCATAAATCAGAAATAAAATACCACCTGCCAATTGAATTTGCCAAATCCTATGACAACTATTCTGATCATACTCCTAATTTTGTCTACGAATGTACCCATTCAAAGACTAATCCCATGCCAATTGACAAATTCCAGCTTACTTGCCTGAGCCCCTCTCAGATTTATAAGCCAAACAATCCAATTGTTGCTGACAAGCGTCAAATGCTGACAGTTGACAATAAAGATGGTCTTCGTTCTTCAATCGTTTCGAAACGGAAATCGGAATTGCTAGAGAAAGAATCGTGCTTATGAAATGTTTTTATTTTTATTTGTAATTATAATAAAACAAAAGCGTGACTTATAATTAAATTCCACATTTCTAACGAAACGAGTTGCTTTAAAGTGGGGCATAGAGCGAATTTATCGGCAAACAGACAAGTGCAATTAGTGGCAGGATTTGCGCCATTGGGTTTTATCTATTTCTAGATATCTTTTCCCATTCCACATCATTTTTTGAAGCCGGCGTATTTATTGAGAGAAATTAGAGATTTCGACACGGAACTGGATAAAAATAATTTATTTTTTAAATATATTACACATGTGCAATTAATGATTATTGGACAGATTTATGCAGAGGCACATTTGCTTTTGGAATTTTAAAAGGAAGATCATTCAGCCCGAAAAACATTTCATATTTTGAGAATTTCTCGTTTTTTATTTTAACATTTATTACAGTTTAAGGATGACTGATTTTGTTTTCATTAAAATTAAGAAAACTTTGAAAATAAATAGATTAAGTACTGAATATATAAAGTAAAAATATATTATAAAAGTTATAGTTACTGTGTAATTTAATCTTTATAATAAAAATAAATATTATAAATAAATATAATAATATTTAAAACAATTTACTTGATAATTCTAGCACAATTCGGAGTGGACAATTATTTGACTTTTCACCACTTCATTGTTTTCATAGGTAATTAGCATTAAAACAAAATAAACAATAATTTATACAGGAAAAGGTGATTTATGGAAATTAATTAATTAATTAATTTTTATAAGTATCAAGTGTAAAAAATAGATACAAATCCCTTTAGCAGGAGAAGAATTATATATATATATGATGGTTTCTTGTTAAAACACCCGAATCCACAAAAAGTTGGCGTTTTCTAAGCCTAGCGGCAGGCGAATGTTTATTCAGAAGAATTATTGCTTCAAATTACTGTGAATAAATAAACGTCTAACTCCTACTCAGAAAACGACAAAGCGATTTAATTCTTGTAAATTGAAATGACATTAGAAGTGTATGACCAAAAATAAGTACAGAGCCTAGTTGATAATAGTTATTTTCTTGCAGTTGAAATACATAACATGAGAACACATGCAAGAAGCCAACCCAAAATCCGACATGTATACTAAAAATACAAGGAAAACAATTTTGAAATTCAACATGGCGATGATAAAGGGAGTTCTTAAATAAAAAAAGAACAAAGTGAATTAAAATGCAATACAAAAATATAAGAATTAATAGTATAAAGAAAATAAAAGCAAATAATATGACAAATAAGGCACGTTAATAACAAAATCCTTCATGCCAGCTTTCCTTTTTGCTATAAAAGTAGGAACGAATAATAGTGCCTGGAAATAGCTTTTTATTAATGTAAACAACCTTTTAATAAGTTTTAATTTGAGGCGTACATTATCATCTTTTAAGCTGAATTACAGCGTCACATTCATTCGCTTTTTTAGGTTTTCCACGGATTTCCGATACAGACTGTTATTATATAGATTAAAAATATCGGTATATAATTAACTAAGGGAATTTTAGCGAAATTGTGTATTCGTGAAAATGTAATTTTTATATATTGTTTCTTATTTAAATATAATACCTCTTAATATTTATTACAACCCCACCAAGTTCTAGATTACGTTTAAGGAGTTTCCAATGAAAATGATGATTCATTTTTTGGATAATGCACAAGCATTAACATTTCAACTTTCGTATCATGTTGACATAACTTTTTCATAGCAAGATGGAAATAATCCAAATCATCATAAGAGATATCGATATCAACTTCCAAAGTGTAACCATGTGGAAGCGTTTCAATAGAAGAATCCATTCATTCATTCACTCTACTCTCCAAATAATCATGCATTCAAATAAGTTCAGCATACGAAAGTCTTTGGTTAAGCTACTAGCCATACAGATTATTTATATTAATATAAAAAAAATTATAAAAAGAGATGAATATTGTGCGAAGTATAAATATGATTTTTTATAACAATTGTAATCCCACCTCGTATTTTTCACTAGTTGAAATAAAATATTATCAAATTCTGTCAAAATGCTTAAAATTTAGGTAATGTCATGAGTGATAATGTCCATGAAATACTGGAAATTCCAAAGAAACTCAATGGCAAGCTATGGAGTCATCAAACCAAAATAATAATAATAATAATAATAATAATAATAATAATAATAATAATAATAATAATAATAATAATAATAATAATAATAATGACATACAAAAGTTGGGATTAAGTTATGGTTAAAGACACAAACAATAAAAATTCATGACAAAAGGAACACCTTAGGTATTCGTCGCGACCACAAGGTCGTCTGTGTCTCAAACATGTAAAGTCAAGATGTACCTGGGCATTATAGCACAAATCATGCTTTTCGGAGTAGTCAAATACCAGAACGTTACACAAAATTGTGATACATTGTGAATGCACGGATTAGACAAAACATTATCGATACTATGACCAAATTAATTACCCAAACTGTTTTTATTTTACTCTTTTAAAATTGTACTTTTTAACTAAGAACGATGTTGTAACATTTCTTGGTTTAACTTTATTGATTTGTTATTTATATTCTAAATTTACATTTTTCATCCTCCTCCTTTCTAGTCAGAGTTACGGAATGACATACTCTCTGGATTTTTTTATTTAATATTTTTTTAAATGTATATTATTTAAGCATCTCTTTAAGTCATCATTTACATTCATTTTCTGCTAATAATTTTCCTCCTCGTCATTAAAATGTCAATAAATTCTGTACTTAAAAAACCGTTAGTAAAACGAAAATCATTTTTTAATTTTTAACATAAACGTTGGACCCCGAATTTAAAAAAGGTCAGAATATTAAAAGACACAATCACAGAATAAACAAAAAATCGTCTGTAGATATTTTTGAAACTGATGTTGAGAAGCAATGCTAAACTGCACATGACTGACTGGACTACTAGAAAATAATCAGAAAAATAACCTTTGCTTGAAAAATAAATGGCTATCTGTTTGCAAAATTAAACATGACTGCACGCTTTGTAGAATGTTTAAATTATTTACTTTAGCTAAAAATTAAAAAATGATTTTAACTTTACTAACGATACATTACAGGAAAGATATTATTTACTTTTCGCAAAAAGTTATTTACTACACCAGCTGTCACTGAGATAAATTACCTATAATATAAAAGAAAATCAAAAATTTTTAATTTAAATTTTGAGGTTTTTGCTAGGAAATTTCGAGTAAATGAGGATGTATCTTCATAAGATTTACCCTTAAAACTAAAATTAATCTAATATTTCAGATATTTCTGTCGAAAAAAGCAAAACCTGAAATCCTAAAAAAAGCATAAATTTTTAAATTATATTGGTAAGTTTTAAAAAATAATCATATCAAATACCCATATCACTAAACTGAATAAAACTTGTAAATGCAAACTGATAGCAGAATCCATTTAAAATGGATTTTGGCCTTGGAACATGTTTACTAACAGATTAAACACACCAACTTACCTTGAGGTTGCTTGTAAAATCGTCAATGAGACAAACCCTAAACTATAGACACAAAAAGTGATAGAGAAATAAAATAATGCACATTAACTCAACCTATAATAAAACATGTATGCTAACTTTTAAAATGTAGCCATCCGAAGTTGAAAAAATCTCTATAATAAATAATTTTATAGACATTTTTGAGATAATTTTAGAAAAAAAATGGCGGAAAAAATTTTTAATTTAAATTTTGAGGTTTTTGCTAGGAAATTTCGAGTAAATGAGGATGTATCTTCATAAGATTTACCCTTAAAACTAAAATTAATCTAATATTTCAGATATTTCTGTCGAAAAAAGCAAAACCTGAAATCCTAAAAAAAGCATAAATTTTTAAATTATATTGGTAAGTTTTAAAAAATAATCATAAACCAAATTACTTTGTGTACATCATCGATGATTTTTTACAAAATATGTATAAAAATATAATTATTTAATGCACATAATAATTTTTATAAGTTCAAAAATAATTTAACTCACATTTTTTGAATAATAATATCCGAAAAAAAATACATATTTTTGGAGAATAGTTATTGTTACTTACTTAATTTCCTAAATATTATTTATAATAATATATATGAAATAGTTGATCAAAATTATATTTAAGAGCTTGAATTATGATCATATTTCCTTATGAAATCATAATTGAACTCTTAAAATTTAACTTTAAGTTATATAACAATATAAAAAACAACTTACTTAGCAGCCATTTAAAAAATGGCTGAAATGCATTCACAAAAAATATATTCCGCCAAGTTGATTTATGTATCAACTTGATTATAGCGGAATTTATCTCAGTGACAGTTGGTGTACACTCGTATACACAAACTCACATAGATCAATTGTGCAATGAGATATAACGGTCAAACTGACAGTCACCGATCGCAAGAATTAAGTGTTACCATAAATAAATATGTAGAAAATGTCGCTTTAAAATAATTATAAAATAAAAATATAAAGAATTCCAATAATTCGAGCAAATAACTAAATAATTACTCGAATGTTTATAGAATGAGTCTAACTTAAAATAATTCTTAACAATTTTCAATGACTTATATATCAAAATGAAATAACTAAATATACCCATGTTTTCATATCAAATACCCATATCACTAACACTGAATAAAACTTGTAAATGCAAACTGATAGCAGAATCCATTTAAAATGGATTTTGGCCTTGGAACATGTTTACTAACAGATTAATATAACAAAATTATATTATCATGACCCATTAAACTAACAAACATCCAAACCACTCATTTTATTATAAATTGACTGAAGTTTAATACTTCATTACATAATTTCTTAGAAACTTATCAAAAATCTGCATAAAATTTTTAATTTTCCTTTTTTTATTAAAAATGTTGTCTAAATAAATGGCTCAAAATTGCAGATGCAAATTTTGTACATGCCTAATAAATTAAGCAGAACTTATTGCGATAACATTGGGGTATGAAACATAAATCAAAGATGTTTAATACCACAGAAATATAATTCCAACTGAACCAATAAAATTTTCAAATAAAACTGACAATGAATTTCATTAGTTTTAATTAATTTATTTAGTGAAATAACTGAATCAATTTATGATTTAGAGAAAAATAGAAATTGAAATCATAGCTTTCTTAAGAAATTAAGCACCCGTGAGCTACTAAAAATAATGCACCCCTCTTCGTAAGAAAATTCATTGAATAGCAAACAGGAGTACGAATTAAGTTTAGATAAAGAAATACAACCGGTCAAATAGTATACATAGATGGTCAGCATCACAATTAAGTTGACTATAGAATTTTATGGCATCATAAATTATCGTAATATCGTTTGTCATTCCAGCCCATTTGAATATAAAAATCATTTAAATATTTTAAGAAATGGTTTTAATTTAAAAATACATGAAAACTAATAAAATGAAAAATGAATTTTTATAAAATTAATAACTAAGTGACTAATAATAAAAAATCATACATCGAAAAAAAAATTGCCACCCCAAAAGGCTGGCGCCCTGTGGCTATGGCCCATTTTGCCCTATGATTATGGGATAAATTTAAAGACGTTTATGCATCAATAGGTCCATCATTATCTAGTGAACTACAGCTTAAAGATGTGCTGCCGTTTCTGATTTTAAAATATATGGCGCCAGGTTTGCCAAACTTATAAATACTCTATAAGATTTATTTTACTATTCCAGTTACATCTACTACTACAGAAAGAAGTTTCAGAAGATTGAAGGTCATTAAAAATTATTTGCGAATGACAAACGATCGTATATCTGGATTGGCATTAATTTCAATTGAAAGTGATTTGGCTGAGAACACTGAGCTTGAATCAAGAATAAATCGTTTTTTTGCAATGAAATCACGCAGAAAGCAGTTTATATCAAGTAATCTTAGTGGACCTTTTTTGTTTTTCACCATTGATTTCTTTATAAATGACATAATATTTTCAATAAAATTTGATTTATTGTCAAATTTTGTAGAAAATATTAATGTTAGTGGTTAATAAATATAGTATTAGGAATTTGGCAATTACGCGCTATCAGTTTTAAAAGATCCCTGTTTAAGTTATTGAATCTAAAGGTTACGTGTTCGGAAATTATGAATGCATTTAACTATCCAGTCTTTCAAATTAAATTAATACTACTAAAAATGGATATCTTAAAATTTAAAGGCGCCCCCCGAAATCCTTTTTGTCCCACGCAGCAGAACGTAAATCCGTCAATGAACTAGATATGTTATAATATTTTTAAATAAATATATATGCCAAATTTTAATTTTTTATGTCTTGGCCCATTTAATCGCAGCACCCCATTAGTCGCGATTGCTTTAATAACCTCATGTTCGGCGCTGGTGATATGTATGATTTTATTGTTACATACATGAACGTTTATGGAATCAAGTCTCATATTTCACAATCCTGATTACGTTATAATCTCAATCAGAAGATATACTAATACCCTAATTTCCGTACTATAGTCCGCACCCAAAGTTCTAGGCTTTATTTATAACAGAAAACGATTGGTGTTAAGTTGCCTCACATAAGCAACATGGATGAAGTGCCAATGATTTTTGACATGCCAGCCAATAGGTCCGTTGATTCAGTTGATACGAAAGATATTAAAATTGGAACCAAAGGCGCTAAAAAGTCCAATTTTACCATTGTATTGTGCCCATGGTGATGGATGGAAGTACACACTAATGGTGATATTCAAACTAAAAACAGAGTCAAATGAGAAAGTCCAAATGGCATTCTTGTGAAAGTAAATGAGAAGCGATGGAGAATAGGACAAAAACATTCCGAGATAAATATATTTTAACAATTAAAATGTATTATTTTCTAATGTTATTATCTTTACCCTGTTGATAATCACCAACAGCTTATGATATCATGTCTTATTATGTTATTCTGATATTTTACCATTGATTAGTCTATCATGTTTGTATATTAAATGGTAAAATCAAAAGATTTCCCTCTGGTAATCCAGACCAAATATTAGTTTTAAAAATCGTGTTATAAATTAGGTAATTGTGATTATATTATTATGTAATAGAATTAAATTGTTGAGTTTATCATTCAAAACAATATTGACAACAAATTCTTTGCTTTTTAACTAATTGGTTTTAATCATCAGTTTGTTGAGGTCCACACTGGCATTGTGAAAAAACAGGAATTCTCTACAATTCATAATTAATATTAAATGTAAATTTCAGTATTAATTTATGAATCTGGCTTTACCTGTCCATCGGCGAATCCCAAAAGCCAATAACTGAGCTTAATATTCGGCAAATTGAATGCTTTATGTTGCCGATAAACTTGATTAACTTCGAGCTAATTATCAAAAGATCGCAATTTATTCAAAAAAAAAATACGCAACGCATGCAGCGTATTAAATTAGGAAATTACTCAAGCGAAACAATCAAGAACATGCAAAAAAGATCAATCATTCTGGAAACAGATCTAGTCAAAACGCTCGTACTGATTCAAATCCTAAGTAATCAAGTAATTACACAAATCAAACAATGTGAGCAATATAAAATCCAATAAATGCGCTTGAGCCGTCATTTCTTTTGGTGCTTTGAATGGTGCTTCTGGAAAATGAATCAATAACTTTCCGATTAACAAATTACTGAAAAACTTGTTTTTGATTTTTATTTAATTTTAACATGGCAGCTTCTCTTTTAATTTTTTGTTCTTTTTCTTTTCGTGTTTTCTCTTCTTCGAGTTTTTTAGCATCGATTTCTCTTTGACGACGAATTATTGCCAAACGAGCAAGGTCTTCCTGTGCTTGGATAGTTAATCCTTCGTCATAGAGTTTATGGGATTCTTCTATTTTCTTTTCCTTTTTCAAGATATTCCTGGAAACATGATCAATTAAATGTTTAGTAACTTTTTTCATGTTTCCTCATACTGGTGAACTATGAAAAATTCACGATGGTTAGTTTGATATGAATCCAGGAAGGTGTTCAGATCTTTTGGAATTTGATTTTAAAGAAGTGATAAACAATACTGGAAGAATGAAATTTACAAGATTACATTTTCCTACTAGTCTGGCAATTTTTTCTCAAAAAGTAACGTAAAAAGAAAATAAATCTATTAGTTAAAATATATAATTTTAATTGATTACTAAACTGTAATTAAATCATCTGTTCTATTATTAAGCGTTAACAGCTAGGTTTAATAAATTTTTAATATTGATTAATTAATATTATCGATAAGGTAAATTATATAAATTATAAATGTAAAATTAATTGATTTATAACATATTTGATATAGATTGATCGTATCCTGTTTTATTTACAGATTTTAATTTTTACTACTAAAATGACGTTTTTATATGTTCATCAAATATGCTGATAAATCTAATATTAAAACTAGCTGCGTTCTCAAAAGGACAACAAATTAAAAATAACACATTGAAATTTATTTATTTTAATACTATTTATTTATTTATTCGAGTGCTTTCGGATACACAATATTTTTGTTTTTTCGTCCGTTGTGTATACGAATAAATCGGAAGGTTTTTAGAGGCGTAAAGTGGACATATGCATTTGTCCATATGAGAAGCTCGGATACTCCAAATATATTCCACACACTTGCAGCAATTGTCTTTGTGATTTGTTAATGGTCATTGCAAAAGCGAGTCGCACCGGAAACTGTAAACCATTGAATTCAAATTTAATATCTGTTGGGACCATTGGAATTCGTGGTAACAGTACATTTCCCTTCTAGAATTTACCGAAAGTCTCCTACCGTTGCAAAGTTGTGGTGGATTGAAGTTTCGGAGAAGAATGATAGGCACTCCAATTTTTAATATTACAATGTGCGGTAGACTACCTGGCAAATCCAGTGAATTCAAGAATTCCGTTGGGTAATTGACAGCTTCGTTTTGATTCATCACGGTGTCGATGGACTTATATGTTGTCACTTCACCTGGTATTCCATTTTGAAATTGATGGCATTCACATCATTGTTGCTAGAGGCTAATATAGCACGTGAACTGAACCACTGATGAATTTTGTAATTTCGCATGATATTTGGGAAAACATGTTGAATCAATTCGTCTTTAGTTGATGTGATCTTACAAAAGTTTGCTGGCAATGTGATACATTGTGTAGATCTTTCGATTGCAATTTTCCTATTCCCAATATCCAGCAATTGTTTTGCTAAACATTACACACTACTCAATTTTAAAATTTTTCAATTTAGTAAAATAATGATTAAAATAAATATGCACATAAATGAATTCAAAATTTAGTATATAATTTCACGCTACATAATTATAAAATTAATATTATTAATCAAAAAATGTTTTATAAAGAGGGAAAACTTGTGACTAGAATTTGTGTTAAAAATTATCGATCGTGATAAAAATAAATAAAACAGATAGAGTGAATAAAAAGGACAAAGATTTTATTGATAAAATATTTCGAATGAAGTAATTATTAACATTATTGAATTGAACATTTTTTGGATTGTTATTAGTCATTTTAAATTAAAAAGCAAACTTAAGCAAAAATTATCGATTTAATTTAGATTTTATCTCAACAATGACTCATTTCAGTATACGGATCCGTTCTTAATAATGGTAAAATATTATAATCCTCATAAATTGGTTGTAGAGTTGCAACCATTTCAAATTTATCTATAAAAATATGTTGTTGGCCAAATAAAATTCCAGAAACTCCGTCATTAGGTACGTACTAATCCTTAATTTCTATTGGGACAGTAACTCTAAATAATCGATTGTCATAATTACGCATTGACTAAATTGATGTTTTAAAACTATTGAAATCAATATTTATTAAAATCAATAAAAGTGACAGGTGATTAACCTAAATCTTCCCAATTGGCCCTTATTTAGATCATCTATGAGCCAAAGAAACCAAAAAATCCTTAAAACATAAGATCACTTATTAGACTGATATATATGTTATTCATCAGCAACGATTATAGTTATCTAAATTGTTTTAAAAAATTAATGAAACCAAGAGTTACCTAGACAATAAAGTTGATAAAGTCATTGTTTATGAATGGATGAGTGCGTGCTTATGTCAATAAACCTTGAAAGAAAGAAATTGTTTAAGTCGATAATTGCATTAAACAGCAATAGACATATGATGGATGGATAAAGTGTGGTGAATGCATTAAAACCGAGTAAAAAAAATTCTCAGAATCAAAGTCTTGAAAATTTTGATCAATCACAATGAAATATCAAAAAATTTTTCAGTGGTGACGAGAAAAAATCGTTATTGTTAAAAGTTTCAACAATTGTATCTCATATAATATTGTTAAGAAATTCAGGAGGAATCTGCATTTGCATTTGTATTGTAAGCAACAGTCCAAGAACCGACTTAGTTCTTTTCCAAAGAAATTACAGCTAGTGCAGATAAGCGCGGTTTTGATCTATAGTGAAACGTAATTGGTTTTAATGAGGTTTAATTTACAAAGCATCTCTCTGCGCTTGCCATTGAAATTGGGAAAGTGAGTCAAATGCGTAGATCAATAAATAAATTCGGAAAAAATTGTATTGAAGAATTTAAAATTAGATGATCATCCATAAATGATGTCACGTGATTCAGGACGATTTTTACCCTTCGTTACAAAATTTTAACCCCTTTAACCATGACGTCACAAATTGTTAGGTTCCTCAATCATGACGTCATAAAATGGTAGGTTCCTCAATCATGACGTCACAATACATTAGCCCCCCTAAATCATGACGTCATAAAATATTAGGTTCCTCAATCATGACGTCACAATACATTAGCCATCTCAATCATGACGTCAAAAAATGTTAAGTTCCTCAACCATGACAACACAAAATGTTAGGTTCCTCAATCATGACGTCAAAAAATGTTAGGTTCCTCAATCATGACATCATAAAATGTTAGGTTCCTCAACCATGACGTCACAATACATTAGCCCCCTCAATCATGACGTCATAAAATGTTAGGTTCCTCAATCATGACGTCACAATACATTAGCCCCGCAATCATGACGTCATAAAATGTTAGGTTCCTCAATCATGACGTCACAATACATTAGCCCCGCAATCATGACGTCATAAAATGTTAGGTTCCTCAATCATGACGTCACAAAATGTTAGGTTCCTCAATCATGACGTCACAAAATGTTAGGTTCCTCAATCATGACGTCACAATACATTAGCCATCTCAATCATGACGTCACAAAATGTTAGGTTCCTCAATCATGACGTCAAAAAATGTTAGACCCTCGTAACAATGTGTGACCCCCTCATCTAAATGCGTGACGTCATTTATGGGCGGCTCCTAACATACTTCAATATTTCCAATGCATCTTTCGATTTCGCTGAAGCTTACAGTCTTAAAAGTGCATTTATTTCCGAGTACAATTCTTCGTGGTTCTCATAATTAGCCTTTTCAGGCCAAATTAATATTTTTCCATTCTAATAAATTTTTATTTTTTAAATTCAAAAATGTATTTTTAAAGATTATAAATACCCAAATATAGAATTTCCATAAATGAACTTAATCACATTGGCTACTGAAGGATTCAATTATTAAAGATGAATTATTAAAAATAAGTTATATCAATTATTAAAATAAAATACGAATTTAAAATTGAAAAATACTAATTTGAATGAAAATATACAAACTTAAAATAAAAATTAATTGCTAAAAAAGTACCTATCGTTTGGATTTTCAAATAAATGAGCATTATATTTAGATTTAAAATTTAGCATGAATGAATTATAATGGCAAATCGAAATAAATAAAAACTTATCATAAAATAATACAATAAAACACCTCTAATATGATTTTACCTATAAATAAGGATATATATTACATCGCATATGAGGTTTCTGCATTGTTACTTCGATTAGGGTTGTGGATAGTTATTAATACTTCCTTGCTTTTAGGTTGCAATACTTCATTTGTTTTTGCTTCATTTTCAATTTCTAGGGAACTGTTAGATTTTGATTCATCCTTAACAGCAATTTATTGTAGTCAAGTAAAAATATTTCTAGACTTTAAATAAAAAGATATTAATAATTTACATTTGATATATTTTTTCCGTCTTCGGTAAATGAATACTCTCTTTTCTGTCCTTTTAAATTAACTTTATCTGATTATCAAAAATGAAAATATGTGAAATAATAAATATTTCTCAATTACATCTTTTCATATTTTGCCCCAAAATAAATTCTTCAGAATTTCGAATTGCAAATATTAAAACAAAATGCATATTAGAAGCCTAAAGACTTAAAATGAATAATTTATAATTTTATAAATGTTTATTAATTTTTAAGATTTTGTTAAATATCTATTTTAGTATAAGTTTATTTATTTATTGAAAAAATATTCAATGTTAGCTTTAAATAAGGTGATTTTTTCTATTCAAAATTATTCCTCATTTGTAGTGTTGGAATGTTCTGATTTGATTAACGTATTATTTTAAAGCTGGAGATATAGAAATTCTTGTTGGGCCACAACGTAAACGGCCTTGAAAAATGTTTAAATGGATCAGAAATACACACGCAAAAATAACACGCAATTTAAATACCCACACTAAAACATCAAGTAAACCATATAAAATCTGAGAAATAAAAGAATTAAATATAAAATTAATAAACATAAAAATAAATTAAAATATTAACAAAATGCACCAAGATCCGCACGATACCTACACAAATACAACAAGAAAACACAACAAATTCGACGAAATTGAAAAAATCAATTAAAGTTCATTAAAGTGAAATTTAAATCGAAAAATTGAATTAGCAATACTTCAATAAAAATTATAAATAAAAAATTATAAAAATAAATCGAAAAATAATAAAAATAAATAATAGAATTTGCTAGAAAAGAACAAGGTCGAATTTTGTTTTACTGCATCAAATTTCACACACCGTAAAATTAGGTATATATACTGATCCATTTTCACATTTAACTTAACCATTTTTCAAACCAGTTTAAAACCATTTTGAAAACTTAACCATATTTTCAAATCTTGAAAACCACTTTGAGAATTGTTTTAACTATTTTTGAAAATCTTAATTGTTTGCAGCTATTTCGAATTTACAGTTATTATCTAGGTGAGGAATATTCTGGTTGGAACCCTCTTTCCACGTCACGTCCACAGCATCTCTATAGAGCTCTGCTTGGCGGCGACGTGGGGAGAGAGGCATTTATGTTATGTTATGTTATTTTATTATTATTTTTATGAATTATGGAATGGTCAAACATGGGTAATTTGTTTGTTTTATAATTAATAAATATTATTAATATATATAACTTGTTTTATATGTTTTTATAAATTTTAAATGTCGAAATTTTTCCGGCCCACAGCCGACACCTCACGCAAGATAGTAAAATCAACATAGTGCAGATGCATGTAAGAGCGTGGAAAATCGCCAATGATATGCACCCGTGAAGACTCAGCGTGCGCAACGCAGCGGTCGTAACGTCAATATTTATCCCTATAGCTGAAGCGAGAAATAAGGAAGAAGTCTCTGGCTGCTTCCTCGTTTCTCAATTCTGTAAAATCGACCTAAAATTATATTACATACGGCTTAAAATCACCACACCGAGTAGTCCAGTGGGCACTCAGTAAATATAATATGAACACAACATGCGCCTAAGGTCTATTAAAGGGAAAGGGTACGGGGATAAATAAATTAAAATCGTTGATATAACTAATGGAAACCTATAATAGGTAATAAACTAATCATTGGTATACTAAATTAACTGTAAAAATTATTCAACAAATAATTTATTAACTCGATTAGATTAAATGATTGATTAATAGTTAAAGACAAATAACTTCTGAATTAAACTGAATTTGTTTCACTTTTGGAAAATTTCAAAGGAATTTTGCGTAAAAATACCCACTTTATGGTTAAATAATTGAAACAATTAAAGTTAACGTAGTTATAGATTAGAACCAAAATTTTCATATATTAGTTTATTGGTTAAATAGTTCCCCGGTTAATAAAAATACCTTAATTGAATTAAAACTCGATGCCGATCAACCAAGTCATTCAGTAATTAAAGTTAGACGATTCGAATAAAAGTAAAATAGTTCCCTTAGTAAAGACCAAACTAGATTCATGAAGTTACTAGTATGATGATGTTAAAATGGTTTCGTAGAATTACGATCAAAGTAGAATAAATTAGCAATGATGTTAATATTAAGGTAGGTTCACGGAATTAAAATAAAGGTTGAATAAATTATTTGAAGCAATGATATTAATATAGTTTTATAGAATTGAAGTAAAGGTTGAATGAATTAGCATAGTAAAAGATAGGCGAAAACTGAGTAACGAAACCGAACTAAGTTAATTCAATCATTCCCAAACCTAAACTGAAATGATTTAGAAGTTTATGATAAGGTTTTCTAAAAATTAAAACAAGTTTAGAGATGAAAAACAAGATGAATTATTGTTTAAATTAAATTAATATCATTATAAAAATCAACGTTTCAAACATGAGAAAACTTTTATTTTAAAAACATACAAATCATTTACTCACAAAATTGTCGAATGCATAAAAATCCATAAGAGAAAATATTCCACTAGCATAAATTCCATCAAGGTTTCGCACGAAATGTAATGATTTCCCTTAAAAAATAGCGTTAAGATATTCAAATTAATTTGCAGAATAACTTACCCGAATAGATTTTCGACGAATTCGCCAATCGATAATCCTAAAACGAAATATTGTCAATCACCGGATGCAACTATATAATCTTACTTCCGTTCAACCGTTCAAATCACGATATCCGCCGGAAGTTACACCACACATACGTCGACGCTTCAGTGAATCGACATCCGCTCTCGCCTTCCGACGATCATTTGGTTACAACATTTGGTAAACAAAATTGACGTTGATATTGGATTTAGAAAAGCCATGAATTTATATCGTAGGATGTGACGATAAAAGTTGCTAGGTTTAATGATTAAATGTTATATTGGAAAATCTAAAATGAAAATTTAAGTAAACGGATAAAATAGAATACCGGTACGAAATCTTTAAAATCCCTACTTACATTCGACGCTACCCCATAGCCGCTATCCTAAAAATCAACTCAACAATTTCTTGACATCATCTTGCTTAATTAAATAAAATGAGTGGATCAATAGCCTTACCTCATGTAACCGTAATCACACCAACATAGTTCGCCCGTTTCGAAAGCACTCCAATCAAACGAGAAAGCCACTAGAACTCAGCAAGATTAAATCAGATGGCACACTCGACAGCGACATAAGCCCTATTTGTTTAATAATTTAACATGATAAAGTTAATAGAGATAATAATAGAGCGTTTTAGGTATGCCACACGAACAAAACAGCAGACGAAGTATAGGAAAGCAGAGTCAGTCAACAACTCAATCGACCACAATGTCAGTAGATCCGATACATCAATTATGGCAGCATCCGACTGCTTGGAGGGTATTAGATGTAGAGAAGGAACCCTGCGATATCCCAGGAAGACAATACCCAGCAGCAGAAACATACACAAACGCACAGAACCTCCTCACCCAGTGGGAAAGGGTGCAGGAGCAAGTAGATCTGCAGGTGGTTAAGGCGAGGATGTACCTTGCAAACGTGGTAGAAGACATCCTCGCCGGGCGGATCGCCATCGCCTATCCACCTCACCCAGTCCGAGATACCCGAAGACCCTACACAGTGGAGGCTCTCCGACGAAGCCTGCAGCGATACTGTCCCGAGGAATGACTCCATAATGACAATTTATGTAATGGATGATTTAAAATATTAACAATTTGTGTGCTCTTTTGTTTTGTGTAATTGGGATTATTTGCAATTTTTGTTTAAATGAAATAGATGACTCTTTAACTTGAGCGATAATAAATAAAAATAATCTGTTTAATTACAGCGATGTCTTCCTTACGAATTTTGCAAACGGAACTGGACCATGCTAGACAAGCAAACACAGAATTACTCGCCCAGATTATCCAATTAACGCGAGAAATGCAACATATGAAAGCAACATGGACGGATCCCGCAAAGACAAAAGCAATCTACCATCGACTCACAGCGGCCCAGAAAGGCTGGGAAGAAGAACGGCAACTCAACCAGAGTCTGCGCACGCAGATTCGGGGACTCGAAGTCGCCCTAGCAGTATGCCGAGAAGGTGAAGCGGTAACTTACCCGCTCATCTTCGCCCCAACCCAACTGCCAAAGACAACCACCAAGCCAGCATAGCAATCCATCATTACAACCAACAACCGTCGACCGGGACGTAAAGAACGTGCCCGCCGTCGTGCAACACAACTCCAGAACATCAAGCAGTAAATGATCATGTGTTTAGATTGAATAGAAGGGTTTTAAACTTAGTTAAATTGTTATTTTAATACAACCGTATACCAACATCGCCAATTCGTTCCACAGTCAATTAAGAACTAATCCTGAATAGTTACGAGGGACAGAGCAAAGCGAGCACAGGTCTTCTATCGACAGCTCGTGAACCCGATGGTTGTCCGAGCAACTACAGTACTAGCACATGGTACTCAATTTTTGCGGGCAATCCACCACTTGAACACATTACCAACGTTGCCTAGCAACGGGTGCCAAGTGGCGATCAGTATCATTTTGTATGGCGCTACTAGGGTCGCCAGGAGGATAAGCAAGATCTGAAACCCTGTAACCCACCACTCTTTAAAATTGGTGAGTTTCAATTTATCAAAATAAATACTAAAAAGGTGTTACCCAGGAAACTCCATACGAATGTTGTTGACTACCCGCGTGTATATTTTGGATTGGGTTCGAGTGTGTGGTCATCCACAAAAATTGATACTAAAATTATTAAAATGTATGTCGGATTCAACAAGCTGTTGATAGTGTTAGCGAATATGGTTTATTTTATTTCAATATTCTAGAGTTATTGTTTAGTTTGTTATTCACTCTTACCTAAACACCTGAAACATTATTATTCTATCTCACATATGCGCTCACACCTACTATCGTGTTGTTACTGAAAATCCATAAGCATTTGAGCTCCACTTCTTCAGGATAAACAAATAAGTTTTGTCCGGTACTCATACTCAGCTTTCCAATTGTGGAGTTAGTGGTTATAACCTTGACCCCTTTCATACAAGCTTTCCTCGCCCACCAATGGTTACCCGTTGCTAGGCAACGTTGGAACTGTAACCACTGGTTATGAGACCGCCAAAGGTGAGCTCTAACTGTAGAACTGCTAAGGCCCGTCCTCATGGTTGGTTCAACGCGCTACCGATAGACGGTCTACCCGCGATTTACTACTTGGGTGTCTTCTGTGTGAACTTGATATTCATGATCATTCTATTCGATTTACTTCTTCGATTTCAACTTATCGATTTTTCAAAGTAGACTATTAAACTTATTAGATAACAAGAAAATATTTTATTTTTATAATACAAACTACATATTCCTGATCTAAACTACGGATGTATTCTTTATTGTTGATCCCGATCCGTTGCTTGTTGCGAGTGGCGTTTTGCCCGCTCCGCCTTCTCTGGTCGTCGCTGAGAATGTTTAGTAGCTACTGGCTTAGTGGTGCTACTTGCTTCCCGGTAGGCTATTTGGGCTGGTGCGAACACCAGCGGGTAGGTCACTGCGTTGCCCTCTTGGCAAGCCGACAGTGCTACCTCTAAGCTCCTGATCTGAGTCCGCTGGTTCTGGACCAGTTGCTTCTCCTCCACCCATCCTCGTTAAGCGGCGGTCAACCTCTGATATATGGCTTTCGCTCTGGAGGGTTTTATCCAGGTTGAGCGAATCCTCTGCATTTCGCGACTCATCTGGATGAGTTGGTTGTGGAGTTCTGCGTTTTTTCTACGAGACTTTACTAACTTCTTACTCAGAGTTCTGAGTGATTGCATATCTGCAAATAAGCTATCGGTTAACAAAGTTTACGTAAAATTAGAAATAAATATTATAGAAATAGTTATTGACAGAATTTCATTTCATGGGTTACACTTGAACTTATCCATTCTAAAGATCTATTGGGACTCTACAAATTAACATCTTATGATTAATACGGCTTGATGTTACTATATTAATTACTTAGAATTAAATATTGGCGTACACTATCAAATTTAAAAACAGGATGATTCTAAACATTTATTTTAATTACAAGGTGATTTCTTCTATGACCATTATCTTCTCTGATGATTGAAGTTGTGAGAGCTTGATGGGTAACCAGATCGGTTGCGAGCATTTGAATGCTCCTGCAGTTGAGGCGATTTTCTGTCGTATATCCGCTGGTAGTAACCGTCTTCGTACTACAACGTTCATTGGAGCCTCCATTTCTCCAAGAGCCAGATCGTCGAGCTCATAGGATACTCCATATCCGGGGGCGTACCCATCGGTACTTAGTATTCTTCCCGCGGTGATGTCCGCGCTTACTCTGTCTAGCCGTCACCTGACCATGGCGACCTGCCAGTTGGTTTGTCTCTGGTGAATCTCTAATCTGGCTAGAGTAAATTCAGCTCTCTGACGAGCTTCTCGAGCTGGGTTTGGCCCTGGCTCTCGTTTTATGGCCACATAGGGGAGCTCCACCTCGTCGTTTCTATATCGGCGGCGCTCCCTTGACTCTCTTACTGGAGATATTGAATAGCCGGCGTCCCACATCACCTGCCGGCATCGTGCTGCTGTTTGTGCCTGGAATCTGACTATGAATCTGGATGCGTCGATCCATGAGCCGTCTGTAATAGTAGAATATTGCATTTCATTACTTTATTAACAAGATTATGAATAAGAAAATTAGTATAGATTTGAGCGGAAAAATGAGCGGGCATTTCGTTCGTTTGGTTGTGGAAGCGTAGTAATGCGTGCAATTTTCCTTACGTCATGATTTATCAGTTTTGTTCAAATCGATGTATTTTTGTCGATCGAGGTTTCATTTAACGTTATTTAACCTGAATGTTTAGGACATTTATATCCACGGAAACAAATGGCAAATTAATGAATGAATTCTGCTGATGAAATTCTTATTTTAATTGTGATGTCGGATCTTAACTATTTGCAATCGGCCTAGTTATAATTTTCCATTTACATAGTACTTGTATTGTAGAGAAAGATTGCAATTTAATTGGGGTTCTTTAGTCAGTATATTAGTAGCATTGTGAGGCAAAATACGAAAACAATACTGGTCGAAAGTAAAAGTGCATGGCTGGACTCAGATAATCACATTAATTCCTCGAATACATTTGCATCTCGAGTCGGTTTTCAGATGTACGAGTTGGTTGAGCTTCTTATTTATTTATATGTTACGTAAATAAACTATATCCCCGCATAGATTTGAAGAAGCGATAATACAATTTCTTTTCTCATCAAATAATTTATTGAGTAAAAACAAATGGCCATATGAGGGTATTATTTATTTTCACATGATGTTCTTCTCGATAATTGTTCTTTGGGACTGTCCGGAGTTATTGCTTGGGCGATATTCGAATCATGGCCGCCTACGTGTTCCTCGTAGATAAATTGGTAAAAATTTTAGTAATTAAAACTACATGTTTACCGTCGTCATCCCGTCCCTCCACCAATTCATTCGGTCTGGTTTCGCCTCGTAGGTTGTGGTCAATGCGGTTCTTGTTCCCATTGTTCGCTTTCGAAACCATTTCGATCTCATCTCGTTGCGCGTTCATTTCGTCTTAATCGATGTTGTTATAAACTAACCTGTTCTTCTGTGATTGACATTTTATACCTGTCTGGCGCGTGCATTTGTGGCATTTAGTTCTGTGTAGATCAATAAATTCTCTTCCATTTATTTGACCTGGTATTTTTGCATTTATTTTCTCACTATTGTAGAATTTTGAATCGAAAATTCTAGTAGGATTTACATCACATTTTCTTTGTTGTCACTCTATCACTGTTGGTGTGTCTTGACATCATCTACATCTCAATCGTTTAATCGATCTTTTCATTGCAATTTCATTAATAATCCAAGAGATTTTCATTTATTTGGATAACTTTTAACTAATTGAATATTCATCACTCGGTTACAATCTCGTTCGCGATTCTTTACCTCTTTATTTGATTCCGGTTATATCTTCCCTTGTGAATTGTGAAAACATCACCTTTCGACCACCTTGACAGCTTTTCCAAACCAACAGTAAGTGAATTTTTGAGTAATTTTTTATTCCTTTATGTCTGCTAGGTCACCCTTGCTTATTGGTCAGAGTCTTGGGCGCGGAATACAATTTATATGGGATTTTGGACACTATTTCATTACCATAAGACCTAATATTACTGGTCAGTTAGAGGCTCCCAAGTTCTTTTAATTGGGTCTATGCCAATGTAAAGACAGTCGATCGAATCTCTCTGCCACGAACTCAATTATCATGGTTTTAACACGGCCATTATAGGTTCTGGAGCTATCGGATTTCATGATATTTCTTAATCTAGTTCATAACTGAGTTATTTTTGTGTTAATAATTTTATTTTATCTTATTCATTTTCTTACAACTAGTAGACAATTATACTTACTTTAGATATTTATTTTGATACCTTGTACTGTTATAGAATTATTCCCAATTACGTTATAAATTTAATTTATAATATTTCTGATTTTCGACCACTAAATGATTGTAATAACTTTAGATCCTCAGTTTATTCTAATCCTTAGTACGGTTATGGAATATTTCTGTCCGCATTGTGATTTTATTTTATCATATTTTTTATATTATTATTACTAATCGATTATAGTTAGAGTTTCAGTTTACTCTATTACCTTTTACAGTTACATCATATTTCAGATTAATCGTATCTTGATCGTTAGTCAGTTAGATTCTCCATCTAATATTCTATAAATTTCTCTTCTTTTATTCAAATAATTTCTTTCACTTAACTTTTTCTTTGTTTATTAGGCTCCCGTCCCAATAATCTACTTACTGAATTTTATTGTTATTTACTTGGGCTGTTAGTTGAATAATTTATTTATTTAGATACTTAGTCTTTTCGTCAGTTATTGAGGTTTTTATTCAAACAATTCATTTACTTAATTTTTGGTTATCTATATAGGCCGCTACTCGAGTATTTTAGTAACCTTATTTACATTAACTTTATCGTTATTAGATGTTTATACTTTATTTAAGGCCTTTAATTCTACTCGTCATTTTAGTTTATTCACTTTCGATAATTGACTTTAGCGTTGCAACGATTTTCCGCTCTTTTCCCCCACTCACCTCCTTTATTTGGTCCTATGGGTAGATATATTGATATTAGGATTTTATGAGTGCCCACTGGACTACTCGGTGTGAATGATTTTTAGCCGATGAGTTAATATCAATTTAGGTCGAGTTTTCGGGAGATGAGTGACCAAGGGACAGCCAAAAAACTGCTCCTCTTCCATCTACCCTTATAGGTTGTATTAACTGACGTTTGGATTCTAGCGTTGCGCACGGCAGAATCTTCACGGGCACGAGATATTGGCGGATGCACTTGCAAATCTCGGGTTATTATGTAAATTTTACTAACTTGCGGTGTGTTTCGGCTGTGGGCCGGAAAAATTTCGACAAAATATAATGCTTTTAGTTAACTATATATTTCAAAATAATAATTGACACATAATGCTCCGCTTCCAACATTCATATGCATAAGTAACAAATCATCTTTCCATACATTCGCTCAAGTAGTGCTTATTTAAAAGTGCTTGAAGTCGTATTATATAAAAATTTAACGTCGATAGTTGCTTGAACTGTTCCTGCGAGAAAATGACTTTGCTTACAAAGTGTATGCATTAAAATTCGGTGAAAATGAATTGGTATATATACCTGTTCTGTGACCCTAACCTTGCGTGTTCTTTTTGATGCATTTAAACAAAGTTTGACCTTAATTTTATTTGTAATATATAATTCTTATTTTATCACATTTGTATATTACATGAAGAATTCATTTTATTTACTTTTTTAGTAGGATATTTCGTATTGAAAATATTCCATTTTATTCTTTAGTTGCAAACTTTTATGGGTTTTTCATTTTCCGGTCAAATCCGTATGTTATCTTGTTATTTTTATGTTGGTTTCGTGCTGATCTTGGTGCAAATTTGTTATTATTTTGATTTATTTTTATGTTTTTTGATTTTATATTTAATTGTATTTTTTTCTCACATTTTAAGGTTGTTTATTTGATGTTTAAATCTGCATTGTTGTATTTGCGTGTTATTTCCAATTCATTTAAACAAAATCCGGTCCTGGCCCAACACAATGCTGTCGAATTTTTCCCAATGATATTATCATTCCCGGATCCTTGATTGCCACGGAATATCTTACATATCTTACTTTTTATGTCCTCATCCATGTTTATATATTTCTTCAATTCCTATACCAGTTGTTCCGCTTTATCCATTATTTAATGTTGTATCTTTTAAAGATTTTGATCGCATCTTACTCTTTACCTTCTGTTTAAACATTCTATTTATAATTCGGTTATTCAAAAATCAATTTTGCTTCCTAAATTATCTCAGTGCTACATACTACATAATTTATAGTAGTGCTAATCGGAGTCGCATTTCTATGCACCGCGTCAGCTTCTGATGGTCCACAAAAGCTACTGAAAATTCCTATTTGGCGCTACAACCAGACCTGTTAAATGTATGAGTGAGCTAATCTGTCTCTCTATTTTAATTTGAGAGAATTGAAGTAACAGAGAAATTCTTAATTGGCTCTGCATTTAAACCTGTTAACAGTCTGAACGAGCAACCTTTCGGATTCCCGCACCATGTTATTTGATTT
Source organism: Schmidtea mediterranea (assembly GCA_022537955.1). Lineage (NCBI taxonomy): Eukaryota > Metazoa > Platyhelminthes > Tricladida > Dugesiidae > Schmidtea > Schmidtea mediterranea. The sequence goes on from CM039680.1 coordinate 222,730,311, forward strand.
TAGATACATATGAAAAATACACCTGATTTAATTCATTAAAAACTCCTATAATAAAATGAAAAAATCAATAAAGTTATAATATAGGAACATACATACTTACCCGTGTCTGCATGTAATTTGTTCAATTGAATAAAAACTTATAATATAGGAAGGAAGGAATTAGAAGAAAAATTTTTTTTAACATCAAACATAATACATAGTAAATAATGCATGCAAACTTTCAAAATGTAGAAATGTTCAATTCATTAAAAACTCTATATAAAACTATTTTTAGTAACTTTTTAGACAATTATTTTTTAAATTTAAGCCGAAAATTTTTGAAAAAAATACCAAAAACTCTACTTTGAGTTGTAGAGAAAATTAAGAAATAATTTCGTAAGATTTTTCATGAAATTTAATCAATTTAATATTTTTACAACTTTTCAGATATTTCAAAAATATCCATCGAAACTCTATGTTTTTGAGTTTTTACCTCATTTGCAATTTACCAGGAGCAGTGGAACAAGAACTTTCAAATGAGGAGTTTTAAAAATACGGAAAACATAAGTTTTCCGATAATTTAAGTTAAAAATTTTTTTTATGAAGTATAAAAAATCCAAATCATTAATACCATAGAAAATGAGAAAGATTTTTATAAATTTGGGAAATTAACAGAAATTTCCATAGCCTTCTAAAATCAATAATTATCAAAAATTTGAATTTGTTAAAAGGTAAAAAAGATGGCAGGCAAAACAAATTTCCGAGGAACAGAAGAATAGTTTATTCGAATATAGAAACTTTTTAATAATAAATTTTAGTTTTAAATTAATCGGACTTACATTTATTAGAAAATAATTCCATTAATTTACATAAATTGGCATAAATTCCTAAAAAACCTAAAAAAACTAATTAAAACTAAATTTATAATAAATGATGATGAAAAGTATTATTTAAGAGCTTGAATAATGATCTCATAAATATACGAGATCACAATCCAAGCCCTAAAATATACTTTATTAAAAAAATTACCTGCGAGCCATTTTAAAAATGGCTAATTCATAAACAACCATAATTGTAATTGGTTGTTCATTTAAACTTCTATTATAGAAGTTTTTAATGAATTGAATCAGGTGTAACTAAAAACAAAAACAAATAACATGTAAAGAACGTTTATTACATTAAAAAATTTACCATACAAAATTATGATTCACAAAAAGTTGTTCAGGATGAAATTTATGCGTATATTTATATTGAATTTGTGGCGATATTTTTACCTCTATCTCTGGTTATGTGTCTTCGCACATGTTTTTCCGTACCCACAGGCAATTATTTTAATGTTACCGCTATTTCAACGTTGTTTTTTCTAGTAATAGTATTTAATTTAGTTTATTTAATTTGATTTTATATATTTATTTTTTATTATGAAATTTCTATAAGAAATTCATATTTTATTTTTTTATTAATTTCATTCTATCAATTACTCGCTATCTGACCTGAAGGATTTAATTATTCTTTGTTTTTCGCCGCCACGATAAATTTCCGATTCAAGATGGTAACACTTATGCACTATTATGATTTATTAATATTTAAAATTTTGTATTTTCTTGTGTTTTTTATTTTATTTAAATGTGTATTAATTATTCTTTGAACTTCTTATGTTATTTTGTTTTATTTGGTATGGGATAATGAATTTTAAATGAACTTGGTGCTATTTTAGCTGTATTATGACTCATTTAAAAATCAATCAATTAAATTCAAAGATTCAATTCTAGCCCAACAGAAGACATATGCTCGATTTTGGTTATGGTTCAATTTAAAATAAAAATCTCAGATTTTCTAATTGTGTGGGAATTCATTCATTAGACATAAATAAAACGAAAGGTCTTCATATTTAAAAAGAGTAGCGAATTATTCTTATTGCATCATCCAGAAAGAATACACTCATCTATCAGGCCACATCAAGGAAGAAAATGAAAATTACATGAAATTGCCGTTAAAATTTCCAATGATGTCACAGAAAGTCATTGTCAAGTCATTGATAAATGAATGTAAAAACGATCGAGTCAACCCCTAAAATATTTAATACGGTATAAGGTTTGGCGAAAATAAATCCACCAATTGCTGGCATGGAAAATGAAGCTGAATTACAAATTAAAAACTGATTGTATATGGTAGTCGGACTTTATTTATGATATTCAGCTAGCCGAATCGTCTAACACGTCGTTAGAGGACCTAAAAAGAATTCTTTTCGCTAAGGTTGTTGAAATAAATTTGAAACTTTGCATAATCATAGACGAAGCATAAACAATTTCAAGGAAATGTGTACTAGTTATATATATTAATTAGTAGACCCTAAAGAGTTTTATCCAACTTTATTTGTGGATTTGTTGGAACGGGAAGCTCAAGATTTAAGAGGATTTTGAGCTGAAGGAGCAAGTACTATGCTTGGATGTAAATCATGAGAGAGCACGAGAATAATTCAAGATTTTCCAAATATAATTACCTGTCACTGCTTGAACCCCCGAATACGACAAGTTTTGGATGATTCAATTGAGTATATTAAGAAAGTTAATCACTTCAAAATCTTTGTTGATAAAATGTATTGAATATTTCATCAGTCAAACAAAGACCTGAAATAGCTTTAAAACATTTCCGAGATGAACTGCTGTAGCTTGCGGTCAACCCTTCCTGACTAGTTAACTTACCCTGTATTATAAGAATAGTTAAAAAACAAAATAAATCCTGGAATGATGTCACGTCTCGGCAACAAATGGTTCCTAAGAGACTAGGAGCTAATGATTGATATATTAGAAGAAAGTTCCATTTTATCGAATGTACCTCAGTCAAGAACACAGAATCCTGCTATAAAGAATCAATTTACTTTAAGAACTGTCTCAGCTTTTGAGCAGTTTAAAGAAAATATAGGCTGTTATAAAAGGCAAGTTGATGAAATATTATAAAAACCTATTCCGGCAAGAATACCGACTTTGAAGACAACAGAGTTTATGGAAATCTCTTTCAAGAAAAGTTAATGGACAGTATAAAAAAGTATGATGATATTGAGGTTGATGAATCCGAAAGAAATGAACTTTTAAAATCATAATAATTTGATTTGAACAAAAACGAAAATTTTTATTTTATTAATTTTTATGAACCTGGAAATGAGATGGAATTGTCAAATCCACGGAAAGCTGGAGAAGATAATATCGGGCTTCTAAGTGAAATTATTAAGTTCAAAATAAATGTAAATGATTTCAAAGATTATATGGACAATAATTTAAGAAATAATATCGATGAACTTCCAAAACGGTGAGAAAAGCTTAAAATATTACTAATACAAAGGCGGAATGAGAAGTTTTGTTAATGAATACTAATTGTTCAGAAAAAATGATTAATTACAGTATTTGAAGTGTATCAGACCTACTGACCATTAATTTGATACGTTTTGCCCTGACTTCATGGAAGTCCGCACCATTTGGAAACTCATGGTTCAGAAGTCACCCCACACGGTAGATGATAGACGAATAAGACTCATCATGCTCAAAGTTTCGAATGATAATCAAACACTACTATAATGAATTTATGTAGTTTTGTGAATAATTTTGTTTTTGTTTGAAAGAAAATTTAAAAGAAAAAGAAAACAAAATTTTTAGAAATGTATTTAAAATTATTTTAATCGAAAACTAAATGTTTATCGGGATGAATTCCATAATTGAGTTTATTTTCTTCAAAAAGATCATTTAGTGATTCTAAATACTTAGCATGTAAATTTTCAACCGTTTCTTTTGATGGATTTGTTTCTTTGACTACATCTATGGGTTTTCCAATGACAGTGGTTAAAGGCTTCCGATAAGGCATCATTCCAAAAGTGTAATTGAAAATTCCTCTTCCGTGATAAAGAGGAGGACTAATATGAAATAACCTCTTGTAACATTCTTGAAATTTTCTCAATTTAGATCCTTTGGGATTTGGATATTGATGAAATAATTCGTTTTCATGAAATCCAAAACATGGTACTAAAGAAGAGCCGGTTTCCAATGCAACTCTTATAAATCCTTTCCTTTTTTTTAATGTTAAGGTATAACTTTCAGGTCTTGCTTCTAAAGCTTCTTCTGATCCACCAACTACAAGTACAATGGCGTTTCCTAAACCACATTTTGTGAGTAAATAGTTTAAACTTTCTTTACTCACGTCACACACTCCGAGCGCTAAAATATAATCACGTAAAATGGGAAAATAGAAATTAGTGACCAATGTCAAAATTGTCGGTTTAATACCTGGAAATATCTTCGAAAATCCAGTAGCAGTTGTACAAAAGTTACAAAATGCACTACAAACTAAAATTCCGTGAGGATGATAACCAAAAATATAGTTTTTGCTGGGATCTAATTCTGCTGTTTTTACCAGACTGATAGGAAAATAATCACGATAATATTTCCACAATTTTAGTTCTTTAAGCCATTTCACAGGACGACCACCAGTTCTTTGGGTATTCCTATCATAATAAATCCATAGAACATAAGCTAAAGAAAGAGACCAATATGATGTAAAAAACCCATATATCAGAACTGTTAAACAGAAAAAAGGCATAAACAGTGACATAACAAACCATTGAGCAACTGCAAATGTTTGAATCCTTCTTTCTAACGGAATAGATAAAGGTGCAAATTCGATTCCTAGTATTTTCATTGTGCATTAAATGACCTTTTAAGAAAACATTAACGTATTTATTTATTAATGAATTACTACATAGTCTACACGTTGAACTTCAGACCTTTCAATTCGACAAAAACATTTGATAATAGATTTTGTCTGACATGATTAACATATACCAACATTAAAACAAAACTACTTAGTTATAATTCATTTTATTTTCTCCATTTTCATGGGAGCCCCATGCTAGCAAACATTTAAAGGGATGGAGTACGTTGAGAGTACAGAAAATAACGAAACAAAATTTTAAAGATTTTAATATAAGAATGAAATAATAAATATCAAATTTTACATATATTTTAAAAGTATATTATATGGCAAGCTTGGTCAAACTTCATATCACTATGACCCATATACAAGAATACCAAACAAAAGAAGAGCGGCAATCAATATTTTTCTGGAAAAAATAAAGTGCTTTCATAACTTCAAAAAATTGTTTATTAAAAATTTCACAATTAGCCACATTAAAAACCCTAAAGAGCCGATTTTTTTTCACTTGTTATATGTTAAATAAGTAAAATATATTTATAAAATAAATATCATTGAAATTATAAGACTCAGCCACAAAAATTAAATAGTTAACAATGATTAAATAATTTTATCATTATATTTAATTATGCTATGAATGTTCTGATACAATATTTGTTTTTACAATTTTTTTTGCTATTGCCACAATATCTTTAACATAATTGATTCGAGTTGCACATAATCAATATTTAAATTTTAATGTTTAATTTTAATTTGAAATTAATATCAGACATCATAAATCAAGTAATAAATCAATAAAGCTTAGAAACGGAAGTTTTGTGAGACACGTAATAGTGAAAAATTTAAGAAAATGAAACGTAATACAAGAGAAACAATCAAACCAATTTTGTTGAAAGATTTTAAAAAATTATTATTTTACTTTGTTTATAAAAGGTTACGTCAATTAAATTGTAAGTTCATATTTAAAAAGTAAATAGATGCTAGGGTAACAAAATTAAAATCAACACAGAAACAGAGATCGAGAAAAGACTGTACTGAAAGTTTGTCAGCTTATAAATTTATCGAGGTATTCTAAGGACAATTTAGGTTATTGTAAAGTTGGGATCTCTGACATATTAACAATTCTACAAAACCATTTACTCTTTTGAAAAAGAAAAATCAATGATTTTAAAAAAGAACTTCATATATTTTATCTTACTGAATAATTAACATCAAATCTTAAAATTCAGAAATAAACACAAAAATAAATTACAATTATTTTCATATAAATGGTAAAATGAAAAATAAATTAAATAAAAAATATTGTATTAAAAAGAAAAAATTGTCTTATAAACTATGAAAACAAAATAAACAATTAGAGCTTGTTCTGTATTCTAAATTATGTATATGATGATGCACATAATTGTTGACTGGTATATGAATAAAATTATATATATTAATAACAATACGCATCTGTAGCTAAGTACATCTCACATCAATGCAAAGAGAATGACACTAAGGTCCCTATGTTTGAGGTGCCCTTAAATAATAAATATAGAACCCTGTTCTAAAGCAAACAAATCCAAGAATTTAATGAAAGAAACACAAATTTAATAAATTTCTGTTTTAGCACGGCGCTGTATCACTTAACTATAAAAGGAACTGACGAAATTCAGCGTTAATTTGATTTTCTAACTTTCTACTAATATTGGAATAATTAATAATTGTATTCAGTTTAAGTTAGTTTTACTTTCTCTAGAATCTAGATAACAGATATCGATCAAAAATTCATTTCTGACATTTTGTTATATTTGTTATCATTGAAACTTTAAAGATGGAATGTAGCAATTTAAAAATTAATATTAAATTATAGATGTTAAATTTATTTGATTTGTATAATACATTAACTATACATACACTGCAAATGAATAAACTTTTGATTTTTTAAACTTTTTTATAAGTTTTAGAAACAAAATGTTATTATGGTTTCAATGGTTAGAAGAAATTATTGTTTTTACAATGGCTATACAATATTTCAACCACAGTTGTCTCTGAATCATTACAATTTAGCATAATTTTCAATAATAATAATAAACATTAGTTATTGTTACAAGTTTAAAATTTGCACTATATGAGCTTTATCGTCAATCAAAGTTCAATAATCATTCAAAACCACTATTTTACAATGCTCTTCAGTGCAAATGAATTGTAAATAATCATTATTTTTCAATAAGTTTAAATATAATTAAAAATTTGTCTATTATTATAATAATAATTTATATTATTATACGATTTACTATTATTATTTTCCACTACTGCCTCATTCAAACACACATTTTACCATATATTTCGACAGATTTACTGTCATGTATAATATGCTCCCAGTAACTAATGAAAATTTTTATTAAATTTTAAAATCCGACGTATCTCATATGTGCTCACTAATATTGGTCAATATTTTCATTAGACAATGTTTAAGAACTAAAGTAAAGAGATAATGGAATTACAGCCCTTAAATGTAATTTGATTGGATCAAAAATTTAATATGCTAAATACTATGATTACAAATATTTTTATATAGTTTGGTTAGTAAATTTCTGTTAGAAAATAATGAATGCTAGAAGTATTAAAACTAAAATATTATATGATAGGGAATGACAAATACAGGATAGTCATTCGTGTAGAAAACAAAGGATAGTTATGGGATACTGAAAAAAATATTGAGAGCTTGATAATGATGACAATGTAGTGACTCATTCTATTTGGTGGCATATTGCATTATTTTATGATCTGTTGGGCTATAAGCCATAATTTAAACCAAAATGTGTAAATTAAAACAAAATAATTAATTAAATTAATGTCGTTCGGAAATTATCAATATGGCTGCTGTAACATAAGCACACACCGCAAGCAGAAATTAAAAATAAAATAAAACACCAATTAAACAAATTAAAAATATAACAAAATTAAATAAAACAAATTTTAATAAAATCTACAAAAAGCCTACAGACGCAGAACGAAACACATAATTAATACATAAAACTGCCAAAACTTTGCAAAAGAAGGTTTATAAAATTCACAGTCGGAAGTGACGACTAAAATTTAAATATCAAGGGGTAAAAAGAGAAACAATCAAAGAGAATGGTAAAATAATAAAAAATAAAAATTTACGAAAAATAGAGGAAAAAAGAAAAAAGAAAAGAAAATCAATAAAAAACCCCGAAAAATATTCAAAATTCTCTGATTGGTCGCACCCAGACATGAAACAACTATATAAGCAGCAATTACATTCATAATTTTAACTGAATAAATTTTACAGAAATTGTAGTTAATGTTGTTTATGCCAATTTTATTCATCTGTTTTGTAAGTATTTGTATTTGGTTAATATATTGTAATAGTTTTATGGTTGTTTAATAAATTTTGTTTTCATTCTGGATGGCCGTAGATGTTTTTACATCCACTTGCAGGTTCCCCAAAATTATATTTATGTGAACCTTTTTATGAACATTAATATGAGCAAGCGGTCGACCTATGCTCAGCGACTCCGTTAAATTTGAGGCTGGTACTCGTGGTTGTACTGTATTGTTCCGTTCGGTTGTCTGGTGGACAGTTCAGACTCGTTGCATAGATTCGAGAAGTAAGGACGCCGTCTAATAAGCTGGGGCGTTTGCATGGTTAACTTCAGAAGGAACAGTTTGAGGGATAAAATACGGGAAGAGCGCAGCAGATAAGGGACAACACAGTTTAGTGTTTAAGTAGGAAAGTTTTTTCTTAAATCCTGCCGATTATTATATTTATCAAGAGTTTGACTAGAGATAGCAAATTTAGGTCAACGAAAGTATAAAGTAGGATTAGATCATATACATTGTATGATAATATCACGGTGGAAATTAAAGTAAAAGGATGCATTTTTGGTGTTAATCTGTGAGTTGATAATATGTACTAAAGGTGGTAACTGTGGTGAACATTGAAAAGCAAATATGAGTTGTCAGACTAAAATAAGTATAATGCATTCATTTCAATTTACCGTAGGCTAATATTTGGCTGAAATAAGAAATTTTCCATAAAATAAGGGCGGAACGCTGCCCAAATTTTTGAAAGATTCCTTAATAAATAAAAAGTAACGATGACAAATTGATATAGAAATTGTAGAAAAAAATGAGTAGAGACCACGGTATAGAAAGAAAGAGACGTAAGAAGTAGTGGGATACCGGCCCTCTAGCTCAGAGGCCATCTAGCTCACATACCCCCCGGCAAAATTTTTTTTCTAATTTTAAAAGTACAAATTTTGTAGAACAAAGACAATTAATCATCAAAAAATTCCAAGGTCATTTAAACAAAGACCATGACTCATTCAAGGTCATTGGATGACTCATCATATTTTTTCAAGGTCATTCCAAAGTAGGTCAAGGTCATTCAAAAGCAGGTCATGGTCATTGGATGACTCATCAAATTTTTTCAAGGTCATTCAAAATTTTTCAAGGTCATATTATTTTTAAACATTTTTTAATTTTAATTTACTACTTATTTTTTATCAGTAGTATATATTTTGTAAATTTATTTTATTATTATTTTTATTATTATTAATATTATTATTAATATTATTATTATTATTAATATTATTATTACTTTTTATTACTATTATTATTAATATGCTTATTACTTATAAAAACTTTATTAATATTATTATTATTACTTTTAAAAATTTTATTAATAGTATTATTATTATTACTTATAAAATCTTTTATTATTATTTTTATTATTAATATTATTAATATGCTTATTACTTAAAAAAAATTATTAATATTATTATTAATACTTATAAAAACTTTTATTTATATTATTATTATTACATTTACGTTATTATTTTTTTTACATGTGAACAAATATAAAAAATATAAAGTTATATTTCGCGTTTCGTCACGCTGAGGCTTTGGCATGAAATAATAATAATATTATAAAAATGTAAATTACGAAAATGAAAATTATAACAAATAAAAATTTCATCTAAATTTCATAATAAAAATGAAAACTATTACAAGTTTTCTAAATAAATAAGTTTCCAAACTTACTCCATGACAAATTATCATACATTATCTATACATTTATACCACTCAAACCAATACTGTTCGGTTTGCAGTTATTTGAACCTCATTTTCAAATACTCCATATATTACAACATCTACCGGTTCAGTTGTAGCTTTAGCAAACTTTATATCTAATCGTAAATTTCCATTTTGAGGTAATTGACTCTGATTTAAATCAAAATCGGGTGCCAAAACAAATGTAAAGAATGGATATTTGCTTTTAAAATCTTCAAGAGTTATACCGCAATTAAGGTTTTTATCCAAATAAACCATATTTCTCATTATACTCTGCATATATGTAGCACAATAATTATCATTATCGAAATCTTGAGTATATTTTTCTCTGTAATCACTATTTTTCGAAAAAGTTAACGATGTTACTCCAAAATATTTGAAAATTGAGCTCGATGTTAAGTATGAATCATTATATTGAAATTCACTTTGAAATGTTACCAATATAAAGTTGGGCATTCTTCTATCTCCAAATATTTGTTCCTTATAGAAAGAAGCTGAACCTTTAGCAATCGAAAATTGAACAATTTCCTTTGTTTTCAATGGATATATTGCATGTTTAGAATTAAGCCCCAGTTGATGACCGGCTAATACAGAGGGCTCAACCCGAACTCTTCTCACCAATAATTTTGCATCAACTAATTGAAGAATTGGTGCTGTGGTGTACTTGTTAATGATAATGCAGAATCAGATCTTTTCAATCTAATGTGTACATTAACAAATGGGAGTAAATATTTCGGTTGATCCATAAAATCGAGTTGTAATGATGAGCACATGGTAAATAATTTCGAGCCTTTAATCCACTTTTTCCTATCGTCATCACTACCATAACCCATAGGAGTTAAACATGTATTTTTAGTATCGCTATTGTAATTTATAATAGTTTCTATTAGAGCTTTGTGAATATATGTACTGTTACCACCCTCAATCTTGATATTATTAAATCTGAGAACTGCATCTTTAAAAAGTGTATGAAACAAGAAATTGTTTGGTATTATATCACTAGGTTCACCCAACGGTTTTCTATCTTTATCTACAACTTTGATCTGAACAGTTAACAATGTATCATTCAAATCTAGATATTCAGTTTGGGAACCATTAATGTAAAATTCAATATCGGTTCTACTATCCATAATAGAATTCATCGGGAATACCTCTTCAAAGGCCCCCATTTCAATTACTGCTTGGGGAGATGGTCTATCAAATAAACAAAATTCAGATTTACCGCAAATCATTTTTGAAATATAGTTCCATGTCCTTTCATTCGTTTGTCTATATGTTTATGATGTCTTTTACGGTTTTGAGTCGGTGTTGGTGTAGGTTCTTGTTTTTAAAACATACCTGCAACACTAGGTAAAATTTTCCCTAACTCGGATAATGCATTTGATTTCAGCGATGGTAATATTTTCATCTCATTCATTATTACATCTTTAGCAGTTTTCATACCAAAACTAACAAGGCGTTTAAGAATAGGAAGTGCAAATCTACCAATTGTTCTCAACCATCCTGATCCATACTGTTTACCAATAAAATATGGTAATTCGCCATTACTTTTTTTTGTTGTATATGTCTTGGTTTTTATTATATATTATTAATAATAATAATATTAATAAAGTTTTTATAAGTAATAATAATATTAATAATAAAAATAAAATAAATTTACAAAATATATACTATTTATAAAAAATAAGTAGTAAATTAAAATTAAAAAATGTTTAAAAATAATGACGTTGAGAAATTTTGAATGACCTTGAAAAAGTTTGATGAGACATCCAATGACCTTTTTTTTTAATAGACACAACAAATTAATTATTTTTATTACTTCATTATTTTTGAATTAATTTCCGAAAAATAAGTCATCATACAATAAATCATTTCCTAAACATTCATACACATTTTGTATAATAATTACTTTTTCATTGATTTTTCACTAAAAATAATTCAAAAAAATTGATTTATAATTAATTTTAAAAAATAATTATTAATTTGGGTAATTTTATTAGGCAAAATTTTTAATAGACACAACAAATTAATTATTTTTATTACTTCATTATTTTTAAATTAATTTCCGAAAAATAAGTCATCATAAAATAAATCATTTCCTAAACATTCATACAAATTTTTATAATAATAAAACACGAACTTGATTTTTCATTGATTTTTACCTAAAAATAAATTCCAAAAAATAGATTTATAATTAATTTTAAAAATACAATTGTTTCATTGATTTTTTGTATATATGATTTTCTTGAACTAAATTGGGGTTTTTTAAATAAATAATTTACACATATTCTACACGCAAATACTTACAACAAAATCTGAAAATTTAAATGAGCAATTATTGAAATGTCGAGTTAAATATAAAAAACGAACACAAAACATAAACCAGATTTTATTTCTAAATTGTTAATGTTATATTTTTTATCAAAAAGCTGAAAATTCAAGTTGATTGCAAAATGCAAAAAGATTTGAGAGAAAAGAGTGAATAGCTCTAGAAGATTTCTGTAATCCAATGATCTTGTTTAGTGACACCATACTGAAATATAATTTTTATCAATAAAATTCAGTGTTGAATAATAATTGAGCGAATTAAAGTTATAATGGTATTCTGATTCTTTTATTTTATTAAAATACTTTATAACCAACATTCTTGTTCAGAAATTCTTTTGAAAGTTATATTTTTATTGGATTCTTATAAAAAGGGTTTACAATATATATATATATATATATATATATATATAATTATTTTGATCAAAATTTTTAGTTATTATTTCAAAATACTTAATCATTATACCATAAATATTTAATCATTGACATAAATATTTAATCATTATACCATAAATATTTAATCATTATACCATAAATATTTAATCATTATACCATAAATATTTAATCATTATACCATAAATATTTAATCATTATGACATAAATATTTAATCATTATACCATAAATATTTAATCATTATACCATAAATATTTAATCATTATGACATAAATATTTAATCATTATGTCATAAATATTAAATCAATTTAAAAAAAAATTTTTTAATTATTTTAAATTTGCTACTAATTTTAATTATTCATATTAATCATTTTTTAAAATTATATTAATACTATTTTTAGAAATATTTTTAATTTTTAATTTAAAAATCTCATTTTTACTAATTTTTATTAATTTTATTTTCTTAATTTTAAATAATTTTGTTATTAATTATTTTTTAACATTTTAATTAATTTTAATTACGATTTATTTATTATTAAAGGGAATTTTTTTTAAAAATAAATAATTAAATTTTTAAAATTAAATAATATATAGCATTTATTTGTTATAACTTTTTTGTTAATACTTTTCACTATTTGCTGAATTTTTAAATTATTTTAAATTTGCTACTAATTTTAATAATTGATATTAATAATTTTTTAAAATTAGGTTGATATTATTTTTAGAAATATTCTTAATTTTAATTTAAAAGTTTTATTTTTTACTATTTCAATTTATTATAATTTTTATTAATTTTATTTTATTAATTTTAATTACGATTTATTATTATTGAAAATTATTTTTTTAAAAAATAATAATTAAATTTTTAAAATTAAATAATTTAAAATTATATATCATTTATTTTTTTATAATTTATAACTAAATATATTTTAAATAAATTCTATTATAATTATTTGTTAATTATTGTCATTACTTTTAATTTGGGAATAAAATTTTTTTAATTAAATTAATACTATTTTTACAAATATTCTTAATTTTTATTAATTTTATTTTAAAAACTTTTGTCATTAGTTATTTTCTAATAAGCTTATTTTATTAAAATTTTAAATAAATAAAAATTTTTACATCAGAAATTATATTATTTATTAAATGAAATCTATAATCAGAAAAATAAAGTATTACTTGAATATCTGTTAATGATTTCAGCAATTTCATTGTTAATGGAGCACCTTTTTCCATTGTAGGGATCTTATATATTTCACCGTTATAATGGATGCTTTCCACAGGAGAAACTACACAAGCAGTTCCAGATCCATACATTTCTAGTAAGCGGCCTTCTTTGAGTGATTCAATCAATTCTTTCATAGAAATTTCTCTTTCAGAAACTTCAATATCTTCCTAAACAGAAACCAGTTACGTTTGATTTCTACCGTATTCAATTCACCAGAGTTCAATATTTGTTTAAAACAACAAAAATTTATGGAATTTTAATAAAAAAAATAATATTCTAGCACCAAGACGTTTTTGGAGCCAGAGATACACTTCTTCGAGTTTATGTGTTTTATAATATTTAGCGGCTGCATGAAAGTCTCAAAGGCTTTGCAAATTTGTTTTGCAGCTCTAATTATTTTGATAGGAGATGATCTTCATAATTTATGATGTGAGCCCTTCAGATATAGGTCAACCAGTCATAGAAAAATATTAAGCTAAAAAATTTTAAAAGTAGGGTCACCTTAAGGCCATTTTAAGATCAAAAAGTATGTCAAGGTAGTTTTAAGGTCAAAGAAGTAGGTCAATGTCGTCTTAAGGTCAAAAAAGTAGATCAGGTCGTTTTAAGCTCAAGAAAGTAGGTCAAGGTCAAATTTAATATATAAAATCTATATAGTTTATTTAAGTAGGTCATAAACTTAAACTATATAGATCATTTTAATTATTTGTGTCATATATTTAGATCCATACATTTCTAGTAAGCGGCCTTTAAATGATTCAATCAATTCTTTCATAGAAATTTTTTTTTTTTGGGAGCCAGAAAGACACTTCTTCGACTTTATGTGTCTTATAATATTTAGTGGCCGCTTGAAAGTTTCAAAGGTTTTGCAAATTTGTTTTGCAGCTCTAATTATTTTGATAGGAAGATTATCTTCATAATTTATGGCACCCATGAGACTTTATATTCAACACTACAGCACATTTCTATCCACACTGTAATATATATTTATATGAAACATATAAGTTCTATGCAAATGCTATGAAACCCATTTGTAGTAAAGCATTGGTAGGGTCAAGGCCACACAAGCACGTAGCCATAAAGTTTAAAACAAATTTGGTAAAAATCAATCAAAATGTTCTTTATTTCGATAATTTACCGTTTAAATTATCACGAATTTCTGATTCTAATTAAAGAGAAATTAGAAGAAACATAACGTGATGTCCAGTACAATTCCCAATAGTATACAAGTTTCTAGGTCATCAGTAGCGTTTGATCGGGAAGCAGTCTGGTCTGAATCAGCATCCATTAATTTATTCTGTTCTTCATCATTGCCGATAGCAGATTGCCAATCTCGGGGAATAATACGACCTTTCTTGTTTTCTTTTTCAGCATCACCAGCCATTCAAGTAAATCAGTAGCTAAGTATTTCAAAACTGCTGCTAAATAAACCGTTGCATCAGCTCCAACACATTCAGCAAAATTTCCCTTTCGCTACGTCCTGTGAATTCTACCAACAGGAAAATGAAGACCAGCTCTTGACCTACGAATTCTGCTTGGGGACTTATTTGTTTTTCCAGCTTTACTTTTCGCAGACATCTTAAATGACGTTGATTCTTGCACTGAAATCGAGGAGTTGATAGAACAAGCCGGAGAAGCCATTTCCAATGCGCTCCTGAACACCTCATCATTTGACTGGAAGATAGGATACCATAATTCGATTAAATTATTGTTCACAAAACTCCACCAAAGTGGACAATTGCATAATTTTAAAAACATTTTGCAATGATGATGTTTTCGTTAATACATTTTCATTTAAAGAGTAAAAATTAGAAATGAGCATGAGCAGAAATTTCGACATAATTTCCGATTCCGTTTCTGTAAGTAATGACATTATTTCGAACGGAAAAAGAATTTTGGAACTATTTACCGCGGCACAGAATAATCCACAATATGCATAAAATAATCCACTTTCAGATAATTCAAGGTTTTCACCATATAAATTTGAATTAAACTTTTGTTCCCAACTTGACAAACAGCGACAACTTCATCATTTTCATCAAAGCAGCTGAATTTATTAATTGAACTCAATCTTTTTCCAGCTTTACCAATTGTTCTGTAGCAAAGCAAATGCACATTTTTTGATAATTCGAAATTTAATTTATTTCCATGAATTGCATCTTGAATTCGTTTAATATCTCAAAATTTAAGATCATTTCCTGTGATAGGCTTTATAATACGATCCGATTTCATGTCAAACGTTTTGTCATAGGCATCACTTGAGCGACTAACAGATTTACGAATACGTGTCTCTCTACTATTATTAATATCCGAATCAACGGATTCAATAACATTTTGATTTTCCATATTAAATAAAAGTTGAAAATTCAAAATATTCACATATCATATATTTTTTAAAGTTACAAAAAAGGAATTTGCCATATTATTTAAACAACCAATTTTTATTTACAATATAAAATTAAAGATCACACAAATAAATCTTTTTTTAAATAAAACCCAACATTATCAGAAACCGGGGCTTAATTATTGTTCTTTATTTAATTTTAGAGAATTTTAATTGTAAGATCCTCTACATTTATTTTAATTTACTTTACCATAATTTAATTTAATTTATATGGTACATATCCAAGTACTATGCGGGAGGCGCTCAGATTTCTCTTCGCACCAATAGTGTACAACAGTGTCAAGTTAACGCTGCTATACACTCATCCTGCTGCACTGGACACCAGATAAGTTTGGAATGCTTGGCTTTGAGGCAAGAAATAAACGAATCTTTATTTTGAAACCTCCTTTCACTTGAAACCGTTTGATTATTTTAAAGAAATTTTAAAAACATTTTACATTTTGTTTTATACACATTTTAGGTTTTAATATTTTTCTCAATAAATTTTTGGGATTCAAAAGAAAATCAACTTTATCTGACATTTTGGGTTATTATAGATATTGACTAAGAATGTTTCGAATGTGTTTTAATAGTTTTATTGTAAAATTTACGATAAGTAAAATGTTGTTTTTTGTTTTTAAGATTTAAATTTTTAATATTTAAATTTTTAAAACTTTTATAATACATAATATATAATTGGTTTAAAATGTGAAATATAATTAAATATTGATAATGTTTTGAATAAAAATTAAAATCCATATTATTTTTTGATTTGGTTTTACCTGATTGGTTGGTAATTTAAGTGAGGAAAAATATATGAGGTAATGTTTGAATTATGTATGATTATAAATAATTATAATAATTATTAACATTAACTCACTTCCTTTCTCAACAATTCTAACAGAGACATTCTAGTTATGCCAGGAAGAATCATTCCATTCAAAGGAGGAGTTACAACTTCTCTTTCTGTATCACAATTTTTTATTAACATAAAATTTGAATAAATAATAATAACTAATAATAACAAAATTACAAAAAAAGAATATTAACTAATTTTTTTGTTAGATAATAATCTAACAATTTATATTTATTTTCAACTAGTTACTATTATTAGAAATTATTTTATTCCTTTCTGTTTTTACTTTATTTAATTAAAACATTTTTCTGTATAGTTTATTTTTTTCATTTCACTTTGTTTATTGGAAAAATAAATTTTTAAACAAAAGTTTATTCAAACATTTACTATAATTATTATTATTATTATTATTATTATCATTATTAATTATTATTATTATTAATATTAATTATTATTATTATTTATTATTATTATTATTATTATTATTAATTATTATTATTATTATTAATATTAATTATTATTAGTATTTATTATTATTATTATTATTATTATTATTATTATTTATTATTATTATTATTATTATTATTATTTATTATTATTATTATTATTATTATTATTATTATTAATTATTATTATTATTATTATTATTTATTATTATTATTATTTATTATTATTATTTATTATTATTATTATTATTATTATTATTATTATTATTATTATTATTATTATTATTATTATTATTTATTATTATTAGTTATTATTATTATTTATTATTATTATCATTATAAGAAAACTCCATTAAAACAAACATTTTACGATTTATTTTTACCGTTTTTTTTCTCAATATCAAGTAAGGTGAATTAATTGAAAAACTGAAAAATTTAGAAAGTGTTATTTTTAAATAAACAGTTAAACGTTAAAATTAATTTATATGAAAATAAATTGTTTGCTTTTAATTTGTTTAAATTTCAGAAGAGAAATCAGGGTTTGGAATATAATAAATACTTGGAATTAATAAAAGTTACTTCTGATTGAGAAACATATTAAGAAGTTTTAACAACATTTGATAATTATAGAAAATAATTAATTGTGCAAAATTGCGAATTAGTTTGATTAGTAAATTAGAATTATGTGGATTGTTATTGGTTTTTGCGTATTAAAATAATATGTTAAATAATTTGAATTTCTATTTAAAAATTAAAATTATGATAAAAAATTATTAAAAATTTAAAAAATATTTATCAAAAATAATCTAATTGAAAAATAATAGATTATTTAAATTTAATTTAAAATTAATATATAAAGAAAATTATTTCAAGGTCAACAAAAAATGAACTTAGCAAATAGCTTTTATTCTATTAAGATTATTTGATTTTCTTAACTAATGAAAATTGCTTTCTTAATTAAAGTTTTTATTGGTTTATAATTTTCCTTGATATTTTTCTTTTTCTAGACTGATATTAACTGAAGATATTTATTATCATAGTGTTTTTTTTTTCAAAATTTAAATGATATTAAAAAATTATAATTGATGAAAAATTATAAAGAAAACATCTTAAAAAGAAATGAGAAGTCTTAATTAACGAGAGTTAAATTATTGCAATTAATAAAATACTTACTGCCAGATTTTGATATCCAATATACAAAAATATTCATCGTTCCGACTTCAGACAAGTAATGGTCTTTTCCAAATAACCATAGGACTTGTTGACAACCTCTTTTCAGTGCTTCGTTTTGAACGTATATTGTGGGAGCATAATTACTAATTTCGATTTATCAATTTAAAAAGTTTGGCATGCAAACTAACGATCCCATTTTACTTTCCCCGCTTCCTCCAGGCCAAGCACGTACATATTTTGGATCAGCAAGAAGAGAAACGGGTTTAAACCCAGTCGGGTAGTACGCACCTACGGGACATAATAAGACATAGAGTATCGCGGAATTTGATTTAGATACACCAAGTTTAGGCTGAATTTGGAGAAATTAAGAAGAAAAATCATATAAAATACTAATAATCACACAAAATATAGTGAAAATATTGATAAATCACGGATAAACATACAAATTGTACAAAACATTTCACTACTAATCTCTGTCAATCTTTTATATTAAAATTACAAATTCAAAGTACGTAATTATAGGAAAAACTCATGTAAAATATTTCTGATGACGAGCGTCAATATATTTTGGTTATAGGGCACAAATATTAAAAGAAAAGCAAAGTATAAAGAGATCTCTATTTAATCAGATAATATTTAATTATTAGAGTAATATAAGAATAGCTCCCATATAAAATAGTCACAGTAAAAACCCAATGAATGAATTATAACAAAAACTATAAAATATCATTTAAAAAGTCAGAGCATATTTTAAAATTTCAATTATAAAAAAATAGTCGAGTAAAAATCTTTTTTTGTGAAGAAAATTGTTGAGTGTTAAAATTTATTGTAGTGTTACAACACAATGACTCCTTTCCTTCTTCACCAATATCAGTTGTTTTTTCAATTCTTCATTCAACTTGTAGAATTAATGATTTGATCAAGTTCCTCACAAGTTTTATGTAGATCTGTTTTCACAACTTCCTTTAAATTTAAATCTTCGAAGTCAAAAAATACACGGTGTAATTTTGTGAAATTTTAAAAACCAATATTGAACATTTGCACTGCGCCTAATCTGTTAATTGTATTGATATTTAACATTTTAAACAAGATACTATAAGCGAAACATCCCTATACCCATTTTTGCTTAAATTAAATGTAACCGTACATATATACTAGCTTTACTACAATGAATAACCATCACCCCTATCATGACTTATCCTATCATGATTATCCTCCAAGATACATTATATTGCACCTTAAATAATAAATCAAATAACTAGCCTGTAATAAATGTGCCTGTGTATGTCATAGCTAAAAATGAAATTAGATAAAATCTGGGGCATTAGATAGGACCTTGTACCTATAGAATTGTAAGACAAATTCACGAGAGAACAAAAAAAATCCCTCCATACAATCTCAGTTTACCGATTATACAACAAGCGAAGTTCAGATAAATTCCGCTATAATGCAAGTTGAAACATAAATCAACTCATTGGAATTAATTTTTTGTGAAAATTTAATGTATTTCAGCCATTTCTGAAATGGCTGTAAAGTGAGTTATTTTTTAAAGTTATAAGCTTAAAGTTATAAAGTTTTAAGAGTTGAATTATGATTTTACAAGGAAATTAAATCATTATTCAAACTTATAATTATAACTTTTGACCTACAAGCTCATGTAAATTATTATTAATAATGATTATTAATATTCAGGAATTGATTTATTTTATGATAACTTATTTTTCGGAAATTATTCAAAAAAGTGAGTTAAATTATTTTTGAAGTTCTAAAAATTATTAATTGCATTAAATAATTATATTTTTTATACATCTTATGAAAAAATCTTCGAATATGTACACAAAATAATAATTGGGTTTATGATTATTTTTTAAAACTTACTAATAAAATTTACAATTTATACTTTTTTTCGGATTTCAGGTTTGGTTTTTTTTCTACAGAAATGTCTGAGAAATTAAATTAATTTTAGCTTTATTGGTAAATCTTATGAAGATACGTCCTCATTTACTAGAAATTTGCTAGCAAAAACCTCAAAATTTAAATTTAAAATTTTTTCCGCCATTTTTCTTTCTAAAAATATCTCAAAAATTTCTATACATTAATTTATTATAGGGGTATTTTCAACTTCGGATGGCTACATGTTAAAATTTTACATGCATGCTTTATTATAGGTTGTGTTATTGTGCATTATTTTATTTCTCTATCACTTTTTGTGTTTTTATAGTGTAGGGTTTGTCTCAGTGACTATTTTACAAACAACCTCAAGGTGAGTTGGTGTGTTTATATGCTATAAATTTATTGATTTTTGTTTTATATTATAGATGATTTGTCTCAACGTGGCTTGGTGTAGTAAACAATACTAATAAATTGTGCCTAACATTTTTAAATTTAAAAAATAAATTATGAATTTTTTTGAAGTCATTTCTGATGCTTCCATAACATTAACTATTCTACACAGACGAAACCATCGAAATATATTATATGTAAATTTGTCATTAATTTAGTTAACTTATAAAGATATTGCAGAATATCTATTGCCGATAATAATGAATAATTAAAAGTGTTTTTTTTTTCAAATTTTTCATGAAATTCAATCAATTTAATATTTTCACAACATTTCAGATATTTCAGAAATGGCTATCAAAACATTCCATTTCGTAAAGGTAAAGAAAACGTAAGATTTAGCCTGACGTTTATATAAATTCATTTTTTACAGCAGTTTTAATTTACCTGGACCAATGGTATCAGGATCCTCAATGTGAAGGTGACGGAAAAAAAACGGAAATCGTAAGTTTTATTTTTTAAGTACGTTTAAAATAATATTTTAATAGAATTTCAGAACGAAACAAAATCAGAATTAGCAATGACATGGAAAACGGCGAAGATTTTTATAAAAATTTGGAAAATTATCAGGAATTTCCAAAGTCTCGATAAAATCAATAATTTGGATTTCCGTCAAAAAAATGTGGCAACCAAAAATGAGTTTCCAAAGAACAGGGAAATAATTTAACAAATTTTAGTTTTGAATTTATCTGACTTACATTTAGAAGAAAAATATATTCCAAAAATTGTCATAAATTCCTAAAATCCTGAAAATTGTTTTCTAATATTTTTTAAATAAATGTCGATAAAAAGTAATATTTAAGAACCTAAATAATTATTTTTTCAAAATCACAATTGAAATATTAAAATTTAATTGCCAGTCAATTTTTAAAATGGCTAATACATAATCTGCAGAATAATTGCAGTTAGATTTACAAACGAATTTCTATTATACAAGTTGTTTACGAACTGAAACACGCTGTTTCAGAATGAGCCACCTCCCCGATATGACAGACAGTCAATAAAATTTAGTATTTCCTTTAAAAATGATGAATATATTATTGATATATTGATTGTTTATATATTGATTATTAATATATTGATTGTTGATATATCGATTATTAATATATTGATTATTAATATATTGATTATTGATATATTGATTAATATATTGATTATTAATATATGGATGAACGTATTAAAGGTATTGATTATATTAATCAATTTGTTGAATGGGTGTGTGATCAGTGTGTTAATCAAAACTGACAGCTTGTGTTCATTGAATTCCATTTCACAATAAAAAGGTCCAATAATAATAATAATTAAAAACGATATAATCAACAACTGTGAAGTGATAATATTAATCAAGATAATAAAAATCAGTTTCGAGCAAATGATATATAATATATTCATCTCATACCTGGATTGGTCAACTAAAAATGATGGCCTAAAATGAATAAAAACGAGAATTACAATACCAACAAATTAGTATCTGTTATAATTGGATAAAATAGCTTACATCGACTGCAATCATTGTTGGTCTGATATATAGAGCATGGCCGCGTTTCTTAGGCACCCAACATTTTTCAATGCGCACCAACTCTTTAATACAGTGCAATAGTTCGTGTTTATCAAATTCCTGAAGCAGTAATTTGAGTTATAATTATTGTATGGCATGCATATGAATATGTATAAAGTACAATGTTTATACAAATCAGTCCATATGCCAAATAGTGGCAAGACGAGTGGTCTAGACTTAATGTGTATATATTGACACTTGTCAAACTGAGTCTGTCGCCTATAGACACTGTCAACAAGTCAATCAAAGAAATCAATCTTTTCTGAAATGAGCACAATAAAACCATTTATCGAACATTGAGCCTTATACTAATAAAAAAAAGATTTCTATTTCTATCCGAACCTTCTGCTAAAAAATTCTCGTTGCTAAAACATTTATATCGAAATTCCTGCTGCGTGATGGAAACGGGCGTTTGAGAGTTACTCGCTAGTTGAATGTGCAATTTTCTTTATATATATATATATATATATATTTAACATTTTAGTTTTGTGAAACAAGTAATTCTGAAGTTTCTGTAACATTAAAAACAATATCCAGCAATGGGAAACCCGTCAAAAGAGCAGTCTATTAAATAAAAAAACCATGTTGCAGACAAAATAATATGACATGGTTAAAACTTATTTTAATTAAGCAATCGGCGGTTCGATAAAACGATATTGCACCTATTTTTGTTAATTTATATATTATGGTTATTTCTAAACAAAGTAATATGGAGAAGATCGATTCACAGAAAGGGAAGGCTACAGATATCGAAAGGACAGAACAAATGCTGATGGAAGTTCGACATTGAGATGCTGCAAGAAAGATAACTGCCGAGGATGGATGAAAATGCAGAACGATGTTGTTGGCTCTTATGTCTAGGTGCCCCACCAATGTGATTGATTTAATAGTTCAAGATTTTAAAGCTCCCTATTAGATTCGCAAGAGAGCTATGTAAATGAATCGCGCCAAGTAAAATTCGCAAAAGAATTTCTTTCAAAATAATCTAAGGGGGGATCGCCCGCATTGTCCCCTATGGATCCGCCACTGCATATAAGCTATATGATTTAAAGGACGAAAACTAGTTTTTAGGTTTATAGGTAATGTGTTAACCTAATCGATTATTTATTGCTTTTTAAAATTTGAGGAATTGGATCATTGAAAATAAAATAAGATGAATTCACGTGATTGAAATAAATACATCATTTATGTATAACTATGAAGTCTAATTTCCAATTAATTAGTCTACAATAATTATTTTAATTGAAATTTCTGTTTAATTATAAATTAATACAATCTTGAATATCTATAATTTAACATTAATTAACATTATAATTATAATTTATTCAATTTAAATTGATTAAAAACAATCAATCGTTATTTAAATTATTATTAAAATATTATCAGAAGTTTACTTTTTAATGTATATTTAATTTACTATTTCATTTTCTAGTGAATTATTGCAATAAATATAAATTTTGCGTAGCTATCAGTCACGAAGATGTTCACTAGTTCGAGCTTGTTATCATATTTCAAGATTAAATCAATTAAAATTGACTTGATAGATTTCTTTTGAATTTGCGGAAGTTTGTTAGTAGAAATTGAAAGTTTCTAATACAGTAAAAGCTCATGAAAACGCGATTCAAAGAAAGAATGCGAAGAATTTTATCGTTTGTGATGTACAACTTAGTGGTTTTTCAAGTCTGCTTATGAAGAAATTAATAAAGATCTGAAGAAAAAGATCAAAAACAATCTTTGATAACAAGTTTTTAAAAACCAATCATTACCAAAAAAATCATGAGAAAAAATCGAATTTGAAAATTATGCCAAAACTTTTTCGATTGAATGTTAATAATAAGTTAGCAGTGATAAACATAAATTTTTTGAAATCATATATTGCTTAATTTTAATTTAATTTCTAATATAATTTATTCGATTATTTATAATTGTAAATTTCTTTCGATTTGTAAAATGGATTTTAGATAAAATAATTTATTATCTAATGAATCAAGTTACTACTCTACAAAAATTGTTTGATTTTGATTTTTTTGATAAATCTGGAATTCGGATTCAAGTTGAAATCGGACAATTGTTGAGTCTTATTATCAACACTTATTCCAACAATGAAATATTTTTTCGGGAATTAATTTCAAATTCAAGTGATGCTTTAGACAAAATCCCAACAAAAGTTTAACAGATCCATCAAAGTTTTGCATACCCCGGCAAAGAGTTAATGATTAAAATTATTACTGATAAAAATGCCGGAACTTTATTGGTATGGCAAAAGCTGGTTTAATTAATAATTCGTGGAAATTTGCCAGATCTTTATTTTTTTTAATATTATTTAATAAATTTTATTATTATTTATTAATTTTAATATTTTATTTAATCATTATTTATTATAATTAAAATATATGAATAATAATTATAATAAATAATGATTAAATAAAATATTAAAATAATTTAATAAAATTTTAATATTATTTTTATTTTTTTATAAATATTATTGAAAAAATTTTATTATTATTTATTAATTTTAATATTTTATTTGATCATTATTTATTATAATTATTATTTCTATATTTTAATTATAATAAATAATGATTAAATAAAATTTTGAAATTAACTAATAAAATTTTAATATTATTTTTAATAAATATTATTGAATAAATTTTATTATTATTTATTAATTTTATTTTATTTAATCATTATTTATTATAATTATTATTCATATATTTTAATTATAATAAATAATGATTAAATAAAATATTAAAATTAATTAATAAAATTTTAATTTTATTTTTATTATTTTATAAATATTATTTAATAAATTTTATTATTATTTATTAATTTTAATATTTTATTTATTATAATTATTATTTCTATTATATTTCAATTTTTATAAAATGTTAATTAATTATTATTTTTTAACTTATTAAATATTATTTTAATTTTTTTTATAAATATTACTGAATAAATTTTATAACATTTCATTAATTTTTTTATATAATTTTTAATATTTATTATTTTATTTAAATATTATTATTTAACCTTTTAGATATTATTTTTTAAATATTACTTAATATATTTTATTAATTTTAAATTTTTATTTAATTATCATAAAACTTATTAAATATTATTTTTATTATTTTATAAATATTTAAAAATAAATTTTATTAAATATCATTTTTTTATAGTTTTTAAAATTATTTTTTTAATTCTTTTTATTTAACTTATTAAATATTTTTAATTAATTTTAACATTATAATTAATTAATATTTCTTTATTTTATTTTAAAAAATGTTTAATAATTATTAATTAAATTATTATATATTATTTATTTATTACATATTATTAAATTTAATTATTATTTCTTATTATAATGATTATTATTATTTATAATTTTTAATATTTAATAAATATTATTTTTTTAAATTTAATTATAAAATAATAATTTCTATTTATTACAGTTTATTATTAATTTAAATTTATCTGCTTCACAAAATTTTATAACAAATTTTATTTCATTTATTAAATCTTGAAAACATTTATTGAAAAGTTATTTGAATTAATAATATATATTTACATTATTTAGGGAAATTTCTCATTATTAATTATTCTAATTTATATGATATAAAATTTACTGGTAGCATGGCTCTTTTGGCTGACTTATAGAATCTGTCGACATTTTGATCGGCCCTAAATAATCTAACAATTCCATCGACCCCATAAAAAGCTTTCAATCCTTCAAATATCTAATAAGCATATTAACGAATTAGATAATATCTGATTCCATCTACTTCCGTAGCATAGTGAAACACAATACAGCCTGGGTGTAAACTGAAATTTTCCAATGGTTTAATAATTGGTTTTGACCATCCAGAATTTGCGTTCCAATCGATTCTTAGCATATGGTCCGAAAATACACTTCCAAATCCAACTTTATCACAATCTAATGGTTTTTCTTTAAGTTTTGTAGCTTTATCAACTGTTAATTCATTGAACTAAATTTCAAAATGTAATATCTATAGATCATATAAATTATCAAACTTTAAATGAACTAATGTTAATTTTAAAAAATTGAAAATTATTTTTGAGTAATAGAAAATTGTTCTTATACATGTCTATATTTTTGAATACCAATTTTTGTTAAAATATTATTAAGTTGCACTCTTAAAAATTAAAAACCTAAACATAAATAGATTTTTATGCGGCTAAACAAAATCCGAATTATTTATTTTTCAGATAATATAGTTTTTTGATATGAAAGTATGATTTCAAGAAAATAACATAAAATTTTATGAATGATTTATTAAAACTAACAACTGACCAATTCCTATATTAAAAAATATTAAGAAAATAAATTCAAAATTTAAAGATAAAGTTTTATTATTTACTATTCATTAAATTGTTACGTTTTTGAGTATCATACTTGAACTTTGTGTATTGATGGTTCAGTCGAGAATAAACGTGTTATATCTGTAAAATTACCTCTCTTTTGCTTCTTCACCTTTGATATCTTCTAACTTTGAATTTTATTTTAGTTTTTGATTATAGATCAATGACTTCTTTTAAATTAAATTTTTTTTCACTGTAATTTATAAATTGACTTATTATTCAAGATTCTTTATAATTGAAATTTTAATGCACTGACACAGCCCTAGGTTTACAGAATGCTGGCATAAGGTTTATGTCCATATTACTTATTACGTGCTCACATCATTTCGATTGAATCTATTCTCGTATCTTCAATGCTAATCTTGAAGATAAACCTTAGTATAATTAGATAAACCTAACTTTATATTCTTAAGCTTTAAGAATTTCGTCCAAAATCGTGTTTTATGTGTATAATGTAGATAAATTGAAACTCTTAAACATTTGGAAGTGTGATTAAAGAAAAATGAATTAACCTTAAGACTTCCAAATGTTTAAGAGTTTCAATTTATCTACATTATACACATAAAACACGATTTTGAACGAAATTCCACTCTCTCAAAAAGATTGTTAAGGTTAGAGAATTAAAAATATTTTAAAAATTATATTTTTGTTGTATTTTAATGGAATTTAAATTAATTTTTTTAATAAAATTTTTAATTTTTATTATATTTATTTGCTAATTTATTTTTAATTTTTGTTCAAAATAAATTGCACTAATTAAAAAACCTAAAAAAAATTTTACTTCAGACTAATAACTCTTACTAAAAAAATATTACTTACTTTTATTGAATAGTATTTTTACTTAAAATTTTTACAAATACCGCAATATAATAAAAGTTCTTATTTATTTATGATTATTATTCTTTTAATTTTGTATTTCAATGTCATAAAATTTCATCTAAAGATATTCAATCTCCTAAATTTCCACCTTCTAATGGTAGAGTTGCAGTTCATCCATATATTACTGGGAACACGATGAGAAGAAAATACACCTTTATACACATTTTAGGTGGGTTCTGAGTGTTGATATTTTGAAACTATATGGTTGTTACCCAGACAACCTCATACAAATATTTTTCGCTTACCACTCGGCACCTGTTGCTAAGCAACGTTGAAACTGTGTTCAAGTAGGTGGATCGTCCGCAAAAAGTGAGCGCTTTTGGTAATGCTGTAATTGACCGAACGAACCATGGGTCCAACGAGCTGCCGATAGAAGGCCTGTGCTCGATTTCAATTTTTAGGTCCCATTCTTCTTTTATCTCCTTCAAATGTTAATCTACACTGTTATATTATTTATCGTTATGTCCATTCCCATAGTCCTTCTTGTCATTGTTTGTATTATTGATTTTATTATGACCTATACACCCTTCGTTATGTTAAATATTCTCATAGTGTCGCTATTATCCTTATCACTATTATAACTATTATGTACCCTTATTGTTATTGGTGTTGTAGTTGCTACTGTTATCTGTATTGTTCGTATCAATTTTTATTGCTATTATTATTATTATTTTTATTATTATTATTATTATTACTGTTATTATATCCATTATTGTTATTCCACGTCTATGTATTATTGTTACTTCTATCTAAGCTATTACTATCATCGTTATTGTCCTTACTATTATTATTATAATTCTTATTGTTATCATTAAGATCATCATTATTAAAATAATTATGATGAATTTTAAAAATTATTGTTGTTATAATCACCATGTCATTCTTCCGTTTATTATTATTAAAATTGTTGTTATTTTCATAATTACGAATTTTCCAAAACTATTATTAATTATTATCTCAATTATCGTTATTAATTATTATCATTGTTAAATTTTTCGTTTTCCCTATTATTATGATTATTATTATTATACTAATTAAGATCATTATTATTAGCTTCAAAGTTATCATTATCAGCATTATTGATAAGATCACTATTGTTAATTGTTAAGATTATTATTATCGTTATTTGTATTATTATTTTATTCATTATAGTTATCTCTATTATTAAAATTACTATTACTATTTTCAAAATTCGTGTTACGATTGTTGAACAAGTCCTTTCTCACTATTATTAGAGTTATCAATATTAGTACTGTTTTCATTGTCACCGCTGAATTATCAGTAAGTGTTTGCCATTTGTCCTTATTCATAATTTTCATTATGTTTCTTGTATGAGACAAAATAAAAAAAAATGTCAAAATGAATATCGCACTCTACAATCGCATTTGGAATATCTAGGGTATCAATCATGGCTAGTGGTCGGGATTCGACATGTAAGTATGTTTAACTTGTTCTTATAATCATTTTTAATCTCTATATTCAATCAAGTAATCCTCCGAAAATTTATGATATGATTTGAATGTCCTCCCTCGTGTTTCGGTCGGTATTACCAATTGGAACGTCAGATTTGGGATTCAACAGAATTTTTATTCAATTACTGGTATACCTTCGTTATTGTGCATTTTTCTGTGATCATTAATAGTATTTTAATTTAAATAAAATTTATTCGTTTGATTATTTTTATTTGCTATTGGAGATTTATAGTTAAGTATTTTGACTTAGTTTGAGTCAAGTCATTTAGTGGATATATATTCTAATTAAAAATGTTTTTTCTGGCTTAATCTAAGATGCTTAAATCCAACTCAACTTTAATCTGCTGTCTTTTTATTTGCAGTACACAAAATTTATTTACGCTATTTACTTTAAACATAACGTCCATTCTAATTGGTTATATCGATTCGATCCTGTTTGGTTTTAGTTCATAAATTCTTCACTTCGTCTAATTTGAATCCTCGTATAGAATTAGTTCTGAAAAAGTAATTTCTCTCACACAAGCTTAATGTATCAGCAAAAGCACTTCTGTTCAAGAATATTTTCACTAGTGGAAAACGTTAAGAGTTTTTGATCAGGAAAAAGGGATTGAAATTATGTAAAAATGAATCGGTATATATACATATTCTGTGACCTTAACCTTGCGTGTTATTTTTAGTGTGATAAAACAAAATTTGCCCTTGAAATTATTTGTGTTATCTAAATCTAATTTTTATTATTTTCTTAATTTAAATTGACAATTTATTTCTAAAATTTTTTAATTGAATTTATTCAACCAAAAATATTTTATTTTAATTCATTTTATTCATTAATTTTCTACTTTTATATAAATCGTCGTTTTTTGGTCAAATTTTTTTGTTATTATGTTATTTTTTATATAAATTTCGTGCGGTTCATGATGCATTTTGTATTTATTTTATTTTACTTATGTTTTTTTTGATTTTATATTTATTTATATTCTCTCAGATTTTAGTGTTTAGTTGATGTTGTATGTTGTATTTTAATTTGTCTTGGTGCTGGATTTTCATGCTATATTACTGATAAATTTAAACAACTTTCAAAGCCATTTGTGTTCTGACCCAACACTTTTATGAGAATTCTTATTCGATAAGATAGATAAAGTAACCATTAGGCCCCCTTCACAAGTAACGTTGAAAGTGTATTCTAATGGGCGACTGTAAGTATAATGTGTGCCATATAGTCATGACTGCTAATTCCCTAACGCACTAGAGTTCAAAAACTGCAATAAAAAATTCCATGCTCATTTTAATTTTAAAGGTCCCTTCTTGTACCTAGTTGAAACAATCTTCATGTGTGCTTATAAAGGAATTGGTGGATTTCTGGGAGTTGATATTTAAAACTATATGGTTGTTACCCAGACAACCCCATATAAATGTATTTCGCTTACCACTCGGCACCCGTTGCTAAGAAACTTTGGAACTGTGTTCGAGCGGTTAGATCGTCCGCAAAAAGTGAGTGTTATTGCTAATACTATAATTGACCAAATGATCCCTGGGTCCAACGAGCTGCCGATAGAAGGCCTGTGCTCAATTTCAATTCTTAGGTTCTCTTATTCTCCTGTCCTCTGTCTTTTCATTTGTTCCTATTATTCTTCTTATAGATTTCATGTAGATCTCTCATTCTACTGCCCGTGTTCTAACATTTAAACGACAACAAACATATATTTTGTAAATAAAAACAACACATTCAGGCGTGTCAGTTATACGTTGGTTGATATTCGAGCAGCTCGGCGTTTAGCTCGCTCTTTACGTCCTGGCCGATGAGTGCTAGGCTTTGGGGTGTTTTTCGAGGTTGTCGTCGAGTTACGGGATGCTAACTGAGCAGGGGCGAAGACAAGTGGGTACGTCACTGCCGCACCATCCTGGCAGGCTGATACTGCCACCTCCAGACCTCTTATTTGGGTTTTCAGGCTCTGGTTGACTTGCTTCTCTTCTGACCAGCCCTTTTGTGCCGCTACTATCTTCTGGTAGAGCATCTTCATCTTCTTCGGCTCTACCCAAGTGGCTTTGATTTGCTGGATTTCCTTTGATAGCTGCACGATTTGTTCGTAGAAACTTTTGTTGACCCTGCGTGCGTGCTCTAACTCTTGTTGCAGGACTCTCAGTGGTTCCATATCTATAAAAAGGTGCGATTAAATCTTATCTATTCGTCTTAATTCAGTTAAATAATCATACAGGCATTATTGTCAAATAAAATAATTTTAGAACAAATAAGAAATCGAATTCAAACTAAGCATTTATTTAAATTTTGTCTAACTAAGCGTTATAATTAATTAATCTGGTTCGTTGACGAATCACTAGTGGTAAGGGTGGTTTCGGCGATACTTATCAACATTCCTTTCCGGGGCCGGCCGAGCGTAAGGGTGCTCACGATGTTCGTCGGTTGGTTTCTCAGTCCTTCTCATGTATCTGTTGAGGATTTTCTGGGGGACGACCACGTTGATGGCCGTAGATCTGATGTTTAACCGTTCGTCGTCAAGATTGTACGACGTATTGTACGGCGGGGCATACCCGTCCGTACTGGCAATCCGGCCCGCAGCAATGTCGTCACCCACATTGGCGAGGTAGCGTCTTGCCCGATTCACTTGCTCATTGGTTTGACGCTGATGTTCCTCAAGCCGCATAAGGAGGAACTTAGCTTGGCCACGGATCTCCCTGGCCGGATTTCGTCCTGGCTCCCGCTTTATCGCGACGAACGGAAGCTCGACATCTGTTGCTTGTTGTATGCTACCGGCTCTGACCTCTCTGACTTGGGACACGGTGAAGCCGGCATCCCACATTGCCTGACGGCAACGGTTTACTGCGTGCGCGGGGAAACGCACTGTGACTCGGGATTCATCAATCCACGAATCGTTTAAAAGAAACAAATTAAAAATTTTGTATTCGATGTACACTCCAAGGGGCAGCAATTATTTTTATTCCCTGTATTTTCGTTGACAGGTTAGGACATTGTCCAAGAAGATCAAGATTGCTTATGGGGTTTTCAAACATATGATTATTTTTATTGCACTAATTTGAAATTCAATTTATTCTCCTACTTATAATCTAATTTCAAGTGCATACCTATATTGACAATGTAATTAGAAATTGACTCAATTAAAACTAAAAACAAACTCGAACTACATAATAATCGTATGATGATGTCTAGTATACCTTTATTCGGACTAATAAATATAATATACTATTCGCATTAAAATCTCTCGAGTTTGTTTAAATTTGCTAGTTAGTTAGTTTTCATCTCTTAGGTAACGGAATTTACTGTCGCTTGAAAAATTTAAGCCCCCATCGATTACTTGATAATTGATCTCTTTGGACATGGTTAAACGTAAGTAAAGTAATTATAATCAAAAATAATATTTTCTTAATTTAATTATAAGATTACCCTCTAAATATATTTCATATGGTATTGCCATTCTCAAAGGTTATTTAATCAGGTCAGAATTCGGTTCTATAGAGAAAACGATGTTTAAAAATTCATAATTCAATACAATGGGATTGTTAAATTAATAATAACAATTATTTGGCTATTTTTATGATCTACTATTTATCAGTTTCAAGTTGTAATGTTTTTCTACTTCGTAATTAACTATATTACTGTCAGATTTGACGTTCCTACAACTATCTAAGATTTTCTAACCATTCGTTTTCGTTAGCGATGTACTGCAGTCCTACTCCAATAATTTTGTACAATATTGCGCTGATTTATCTTTTAACATTCCTTAAGTAAGTGAAATTCAAAAATACTCATAATACTTTGCAAAGATATTCAATTTTTTCCATCCTTTTAATCGAAATACATTCGGAAATCTACCCTTACTATTATCTAACTAAATGAGAAAAACACAATAACATAAATAATGAAATAAAATAATAAAAATAATAATAATAAATATTCATACGAATTCGATACAGATATTTGCAATCATTTACAGTATGGGGTTAACGTACTCTACGGCTATCAACTATTAACGCCTAACTGGTTAAATAAACACAAAAAATTTAAATAGAAAACTTTATTTACTAATAGAGATTCACCAAATTAAATCGGAGTGTTTCAACTTATTTCTGATGTCAAGTTTGGCCATTTTTACGTGTATTAATTAATTTAGTGATAACCTGGAATCTGGAAAGTCATCAAAATAATAAGACATTTCGTCACTTGAAGTGATTTGTGGTTCCGGCATTCCATTAATCATCCTCAAAAAGTTTCGAGTCATTCTAATGTTCGGATCGTTTCTCTACGACTAACTGGTTCGCGCCATTTCAAAATCTCTGCGTAATTTTGTGATGATCGGCTATAGTAGTTGTGAATGGGGTCGGTAGCGTATATTTCTAGAACTGGTTCCATGGTGCAGAATTCCTACGGTTGGGTTTTCGGTGCACTCAAATTTTATTTTTCTAATTTGTCATGGCTATCGATACTCCTAACTTGGAAAACATCGTGAGGTTGGTGCGGCGAGAGTTTTAGCTAGGACTCGGATTAATTAAGAATAAATTATGGGAATGAAAATTTACCTGACAATCGGGACCTTGGATTCAAAACTATATCGTCGTCCGGGATCCTAGCCATCATATTCTCATTGGTTTGGCTCGAAGGGCGATCCATCTGCGAATTTTTCCAAAAAATGTCTGCTAGTTTCTGCCTATCGAGGCCTCCTATATAGATCAGGGTGTTATGCGAGAATGTATGCGGCTATCGGCACACTAGGTGGATTCGGCCTACACAATGAGTGTGTATCGTGAAGGTCATGTCGAACAACATCTCTAAGAAGTCCTCTGTTTAGCGTATGTGCGTGCCATCTAACTTGTGTGCGCTTATCCAGTGCAGTGGTGCAGTGTCAGGCCTGAGAGTTGATGATCCGGGTTGGCTGTGACATTTATATGAATAGTGTGCGATTTGGATGGATCTTTACTTGCTAATGTCACGCCGACTCGTGTTCTAAGACAGTCCCTGGCATTGCATATGGATGTGCCAACTGAATTTAGTGTGTGCCTGCAAATGTACTTGTACTATGTCATATACAAGGTATGGAATTTATTGATTTTCTTAGAGCTAAATGTCGCGTCTTGGTATATAGTAGGTATTTTAATCTGTCTACAACATTTACTTTATCAATTTACTTATGATTTCTCGCTCACTTGACTTTGATCGGCGAATTATTCTGGTGGAAAATACTATAATCACAGGTATTAGCAGACAATTAGATTCTTTTTATTTTAATAGTTTTCTTATCCTTTCAGGGTAAACTCGCAGTGGACACACGTTAGCCAGAAAAGAACCATGCTGAAACAACTCCTCTATTCATGAACGAATTTATTTTTTAATAAATGTTTGCAATTTGTTGTTGGTGGTTGTTTTGGAAAAGATGCTGGTTGTGAAGATATGGGTCTCTACTTATCAAATTGTTATTCCCTGGCTGATTTTGACTAGAGATTGTTTTCCGTATTAAGTCTATCATCTTAGTTTATTCTGTCTGGAAATTTTCTCTATTTATGTGGAGTTTTTATCTAATCATCTAACAATCTTGGTGACTCTGGGTTTAATTTAAAAAATGTTTAACGTCGTAACTATTTATTCCCCAATTAAATTTTCGATTTTTGTTCAATGGGTTAATGTTGATCTGGAGGGACTTAGCGAAATCCGAACTCAGTTAGTCTCTACTTTTGATAGGTTTTATGGGTTTTGATGCTGCATCGGAAAACTATAACGACTACATTAGTTATTCCTAACTATTACTAAATTTTTTGAATTTCATCATCAAATTTTTGTGTCTATATTATTTAAATCAGCTATCTCTTATATAATTCTTTCGACTTTACGCTATTTAATTTTTATTAATAAAAAATGTTATATCGAGAATTCTTGGTTATTAATTTACTGTTTACCTTTTCCCTTCGCCTCTCTAGTTAATCTCAAACGTTATATTGGAAGTTACACTAATTACCATATTTATTTTAAGAAATTCTTGTTACCTTTAAAATATTTTCCCCCAACTTTACAATAACTATATTATTTTATTCATTACTTTAAGTGATCGTATTGACTTTAGACATTATACAAGAGGTTTATAACAATGACCATATTTAATTTAAGAAATTCTTGTTGCCTTTAAAATATTTTATCCGCAATTTACAATAGCTACACTGTTTTATCTTTTACTTTAAGTAATTATACTGACCGTAGACATTATACTAGAAGTTATTACAACTGCATCAATTTACTGTTACTCAAGTAATTTTATTGACTCTCAACATGATATTAGAAGTTTATAACAACGATTTCATTTTAGTAGTTCCCGGTGTCCTTCCCTTTGAGTTGACCTTAGGCGCCTTGTGTTCATATTATAATTAATGAGTGCCCACTGGACTACTCGTGTGATAATTTTGAGCCGTATGTGAATATAATTTAGGTCGAGTTTATAGGAATTAGGAGTCGACGAAACAGTCAAAAAACTATTTCCCCTCCTCCCTTTTCCCCTATACGGAATGATATTGACTTTACAGCTCCTGCGTTCTCACGCCGAAGCCTTCACGGGCACGAATCATTGGTGATAATACACGCACTTACGCAATTACGAATTGTGTGTTTGATTTTATTATCATGCTGTATGTTTTGGCTGTGGGCCGGAAAAATTTCGACAAAAATAAAACCAGATTTTTGAATCTATTTAAATAATTTATTAAAATATAAGTTACCCGATAATTACATTCATCATAAATATCATAACACACCTCTCTCCCCGCGCCGACACCCAAGCAGAGCTCAATCGAGGTTTCAATGATGTGACGTGGAGAGAGTTCCGAACAATACTCCCACTTACATCGTAATTCTGTACTGGTTTCAAGTTTTGTAAAAACGATTTGTAGAACGCTTTTTAAAACGCTTTTTTAAACGATTTTTAAGACGATTAAAATTGTGTAAAAATGAACCGGTATAAATACCTATTGTACGACCCTAACCTTGCGTGTTCTTTTTGATTTAGTAAAACAAAATTTGACCTTGTGATTTTCTGGTATATTTTAATCTTTAATTTTATTATTTTGAAATGTTATTTGACAATCTTTCTTTTAAATTTTTAATTGAATTATTTCTAATTCAATTTATTTCATTTTTATTTCATTTTCATGAAATTTTGCATTTTTTGTTAAATTGTCAAATTTTGGTCAAATTGTTGGGTTTTCGTGTTATGTTTATGTTTATTTCGTGCGGATCTTGTTGCACTTTGTTATTATTTTAATTTATTTTTGTGTTTATAATTTTATATTTAATTGTTCTCTTTCTCGCATTTTGGTAGGGTTAATTGGTGTTTTAATAGGTTTGAGTTTAAATCTGCATGTTATGTTTGCAAGTGTGTTACCTATTCATTTAAACATTTACAAGGCCGTTTGTGTTCTGGCCCAACAGAATTCAGAAATATTAATGAATGAAAAACAATATAATTTTTGGAGTTGTCATAGAATTTCGAAAATTAAAAATGAGAAAAAACATCAAAAATAAATAAAGTACAAAAAGTAATTAAATATTTATAAAATTTGAAAATTAATATTGATCGGAGGAAACGGGAAAGGTTGAATGCCAAATTATGAGACAATTCCAAATATAATAAGACCTTGAAAAAATATGATGAGTCATCCAATGACCTTGAGAAATTATTATGGCTCATCGAATGACCTTGAATGAGTGATATAGCGGTGACACATCCAATGACCTTGAGAAAATTTGAATGACCTTGAGAAAAAGTTTTGACGACTCTTTGTTTCAATGACCTTGAAAAAATATGATGAGTCATCCAATGACCTTGAAAAATTATTATGGCTCATCGAATGACCTTGAATGAGTGATCTAGCGGTGACATGAAAAATATGATGAGTCATCCAATGACCTTGAATGAGTCCTTGTCTTTGTCTTAAAATTTTGTTGTACTTTTAGACTTAGAAAAAACGATTTTTGCCCCCCATCGGGGGTTGATCTAGCGGTGACACATCCCTCTACTCCTTTCTTAAGATAATCAAATTTATACGGTAGTTTAAGGGTGCAAATAAATCAGTGAAATTGTGATTACAAAACATTGAAATAAATCGGATTGATTTGTAACTATGATAAAGTGCAAATAAAATTATTCTGTGTTGGGTTTGCTTATTTGATTTGAAAAGGACACGAGGAGTCAGAGTGAACTGACTTTCACTAATAATAACCCAACAGTAAATTTGTAGTGTTGGGGTTATACAATTTTACAAAAATTATAATAATTTGACACAAAATTCGGAAAATAAAATAATAAATCAATATTTGCCTGGAGAAATGGAGAACAATAATATAAAATAAATTTAGGGCCCTTAAAAAGTTATTAAGAAAATACAAATTAAATAATTATTTAAAATGACGAAAACAAAATAAATGAAATTGGGGATCAATTCTCCAAAAATGAATTTAATTATGTGGGAAACTAATTATCCCAAATTCAATTTAGTTTAGATCACTTTCATAAGAAACGGCCAATTCGGCAAAAAAAGAAGTGATGATGAAAACAAATAAATTCTCAAAACCGAATCAAAGTGTTGGGCAAAATCAATTAGTTGTTGATGAGAGGATATTTCAAATGAACAACGATGTTGGTTTAAGAAATTGGTGAAAAGAATAAATTTTAAAAAGAAAGTGGTTGGAAAGAAAAAGATAAAATTCAAATAGACTCATACATGAATCTATTTAAGATTTTCAATTGTGTTTAGTTAAACTTGAGACGGTTTCCCATCGGTATCC
This sequence comes from Schmidtea mediterranea, assembly GCA_022537955.1. Classification (NCBI taxonomy): domain Eukaryota; kingdom Metazoa; phylum Platyhelminthes; order Tricladida; family Dugesiidae; genus Schmidtea; species Schmidtea mediterranea. The sequence goes on from CM039680.1 coordinate 222,768,304, forward strand.
CTGCCTCTAGAATCAAATACAAATTAGTACGCTGTTTTGAAAATTATGTATCAATAAAAATTATTTCTGTTTTGAGTTACTTCCTTGGTGTTTAAAGAACAAGTGGAGTAGGAGAAACAGTTCATACCGAATATTTCTAAATAATAACTCAACAATAGTAATTAAACAAAAAGTGCCCAACAATCAAGGAATCAATTGCCAAAATTTTACGAAAAAATAAAATACTGGCTGCAAAACGAAAGCACAATTTTTAGTTGAATTTTTTTATTTAAATTAATTCTTTTACATTATAATGTAATCGCGTATTTGAAATTCTTAATTCATTTCTATAAATTATTTTCAGTTAATCTGCTTCTATAACAATATTTTGTATATTTTAATCCCGAAAAGAAACTGAAAACGGATTCGAGAGTTGTTTGATATCGTGCTTTAAACTGAACAATTTTAATAACACTTCATTAAATTAAAATATTAATTTTTCAATATCAGTAGCAAATAGTTTTGTATTTTTGCCATTTATATGTACTGATTTAATTGCTTCGAAATGGTCCCATTGGATACAAATGTTATTTAATTAATTTCAACTTATTTACAAATCATCTGATCAATTCATACAAGTCAACTATTGTCGAATCTTTGCCTTGAAGTTTAACATTGAGCTTGTTTAAGTACTTCGTTATATCAATATAAAATGCAAGGCTAAGAATAAACTCATCATCAGATAATTGTTCAATATCCTGTTCTTCATATTCCATGAAAGTTTTGATTTTATCTCGAAGATCAAAAAATCTTTTTAAGCAATTTCCACAACTAAGCCACCTTACGTTCGTGTAGTATATTACATCTTAACATTTTGCGTCTTTAAATGAAGTTAAAAATTCTTTGAATCTACATATTTTTGTTTGTGTTTATTTGAGAAATGTTCTTTAATATTATATCCTTTGAGAATAACAACTGAATTCCGAATCAAATATACAACGCCAACACCATTTGGTTCAACAAAAATTTCGTTGGTCCAAGATTCTTGAAATGAACGTTTTTAAACTTTTAACTTGCGTTTTTTTTTCATTTTTTTTATTTACAAAGCCATGTATTTATTTATTATTTTATTTGAATATTAAAAAATAATTCAACCTTACAATTGCCATATTTAATTAAATGTCACAAGTGTTGGGCCAAGACTAAATTTTTTACATGAATCGAAAATAACATGCAAACACAGCAATGCATATCCAAAATCAAACTTATCAACATCAATTAAGCACCATAAAATATGATAGGAAATATAATTAAATAAAATAATCATATATATTTAATATTATTTATACCTGAAATAACACGTGGCAGTTAACGCTAATATAATATAATAGTATATTTTCTTCTTTCCCTCTTTTCTCTTTAGATCTGTGTCTAGTTCAGCTCGTTTAGATATTTATCTTTTCCATTCCTTCTCTCTCCTTCTTTTCCTCTCTTTCATTTTCCCCTCTTCTCTTATCTGTTTCGCCTCTTTCCCCTTCTTTCTTTCTTCTATAATTAAGCTATGGAATAATCGTTTCCACTCCGAAGTTCTCTAGACTTCCATTATCCAATTTCTCTAAAAGTTAAAATAGATAGAGAGATGCAACAACAATCGCACAAAATCTACATAAAAAATATCATATTGACATGAAAATTTGACCGAAAATAGACAAATTTATAAAATCAAGAAACGGGTGAGTAGAATCGGAAAAATAAAATATTTTTGAGTTGGAAATATTCAATAAACCAATACAAGAAATAATATCGGTTTAACTTAAGAAAAATAATAAAAAATTAGAATTAGAAAATACAAATAAATTCAAGGTCAAATTTTGTTTTAAAACATCAAAAAGAACACGCAAAGTTAGGATCATAGAACAAGTATATATACCGATTCATTTTTACTGAAAAATAACCACTTTTTCAGTGTAAGAATCACTTCTGTGACCCATCAATGTTCCAGTTGTGACAATCACTATTTTGACTGACTTCAATCAATTGTGAAACTCTGAAATTCTGTGAAGAATTTTCTACTGTTCCAAGACACGCTATCAAGTATACTTCTGGGTAAGTTCCTACTTGGTCATGTCTTCTGGAAGGGCGACAATAAGTGATTACAATATATGGATGATGTTATTGTAATATGTAACTATAACCTTTTTTAACAATTATATTTTAGTTGAGAAATCATTATTTTATCGAAATTTTTCCAGCCCACACACCTGCAAGTCAATAAAATAATACATACAATCGGACCGTGTAAGAGTAGTTCACCTGCAACGGTACCGTGGCCGTGAGAACCAGTCGGTGAAGAACCGATGGTTTAAACGTCAAATCTTATTGAAATACAAAGCGAGTACGAGTAGTTCGGAGTTGAGTGTTTTGGTTCATGTTCTTGCTCTCGTCCTCTATAAAATCGACCTAAAATTCCTACACATCGGCTCAAAATCATCACATGGGTAGTCCGGTGGGCACCCATTAAATATAATGTAAACACACCCTCACCGTATGACTAAAGTAATGGTAAGGGCACTGGGAAGGCGATGCAACGTCTATATAAATCTGAAATTCTATATTAATGAAACCAAATATCAGTAACCAATAACTCATTAAAATAATAAAATTAAGTGTAACTTCGTAATTCAATGAAAACTAAATATATAAGCTGGTAAACAATGAAACCTTTGAGGATTTTTTCTGTAAATTAAAAAATCTAAGTTAATAGTAATTGAATGCTTAGCTCGACAACGTTTGGAGGATTTAACTATGTAATTTAACTACCGTGAAATGTATTACTCAGTAAAGTTTTAATATGCAATATAGCAGGATGTTTACATTGAAATCTGTCGGAATAAGCGCTCAATTTTGTAAACTAATGTAGGAAAATTGGGTAACTCTGTTAATTGACAAGAATAAATATCTACACAGTAGTTGACGAGAAATTTAACATCCAACCCGTAAAAGAACGGGAAGAGGACAGCTAGAACCTTCAAGTGAAAGGATTAAATACTTAAGGTCTCGCATTAGTATATGTTTGTTTGGGTTTTGTCGGTGAATTCGAATAAAAATTATTATCGATCTGACTCCAAGCGCGCTTTAAACAACAGTAACGAACTCCAAACGATATAAACTTTATTGATTAATACACTTTATTTCCACTTTAAAATGACACAACGAATTATCAATCGATCACACTTAGTGCTTATTGCGACCCTTCGAGAAGAATAGGACTTTTCGGATCAATTAGCTTTACAATCAACTGACTACTGCGGTGGGTTTCTGAGATCGGTAACTCTGATTTAGTTGCTTCGCTTTGCTTTGACCTTGCTTAATTTCTGTTTCAAATTTCTCTTTAATTCCTTTTGTTTTTCTTTGTCTTCTGTAATTCTTTGTCTCCTGCAAATTTCTTGTCTCCCGCAATTTTGTCTTATTTTTTGTGTTGTTGATTTCTATTGCGCTTCCTTTTTATACTCCTTCATTCAATAACACTTACTGCTGTCGAATAGAATCTCTTACCGCTAATTCATTTTGGGCCACCATGATCGATGACAGATGTCCATATAAATCATTTTTTGGAGATGCCCTTTCCCGGATTTTCAAACAATATTTCTTCCCTTATCTTGAAAGGGCTTTCGAGATGATGTGCGAATTTTGTTTTTGTTTTCCAAAATTTGCACTTGTTAATTATAAATGACCTTCTTTGATTTTTTGTCTGTTTTTATTGATTTTCTCTTATTCCTTTCTCGTTGTTCAATATTTCTTTTTCATTCTCTTTTTATGAGGCTCCAGAACCACATCTTACTAACTTCTCATTGTTTCCCTCAATCATTTTACATTTTTGTTAATTATTTTATTTCATTATTTAGGTATCCTCAACATGTTTAACTACCTAGGAAAATGACTAAAAATATGTAACATAATAAACTGAAAATCTAAGCTATCCATTCACAGTGTCTATTAGAATTAAAACCAAAAATTTTAGAGATCTATCCAAACTAAGTAAAATCTGTAATGAATGAAACTCATACCACTCAAAATTCATTTTATAGTAGATACCCGACTGGAAGGTACATCATCTAACACCATCAATATTGTTAAGAATAAAAATAAAAGTATCCATAACCAATTCAATGAAATTATCACATAAATAACATAAATGACAAATATGAGCACAATAACCAGCAATCAAATAGTAAGGCATGAAACAACTAGAGCTCGACTGATTAATCGATAACATTCACAATCGGGCCACTTATAGGATCAAAATGTCGCAATCGGTAATATCGGAAATCGGTTGCCCATCCAGAGCCGATTGTTCAAGATAAATAATTAATTCACAGATAACGGGGAATTACTCTGACTTACAAAAAACAGAAGTCAAAAGACAACAAACCTTTCTGGATAAATATAGATTAGTGACAAAACAAAACGTGAATAACTTAATTATATTATAATACCCAATGCAAAATTTAAGCGTATTTAGAAGAACCAAGTAAAAAAATCCAATTATGACAAGTTGCGTTTAAAAAGTCAAATAGTTAACAAAAATTAAAATTTATATACAATCGGTATCGGAATTACAATCAGTACTTCGCACAATCGGCACAATCGGAAATCATGACAATCGGAGAATAATGCAATCGGTCAAGCTCTAAAAACAACTACGGATATCAAAATTATTAAAATCCAATTTTCAATTCATAATTAATATAATAGTCACACTTCTGCTGCTTCCGTCTGATTGCTTCAGTCGAATGAGAAGTGGGAGGGACAACTGGAGATGAAACTTCATCTAACTATTCCACCATGCCAATAATTCTGAAGAATCCCAGTAGTTACCGGAACAAGTAAGTACTACAAAGTATTATAAATTAAGAAATATGATTCGCAAGATACACTTACCGTTTGGACTAAATTTTCATGCGACATAGTACAACCACAACAGAAAATTTAGAACGATAGTGAACATTTATATTTTAAAAAGTGAATGATGAAAATAGATAATAACAAATATTATTAACAATCCACGAGGCCGGGGTAACTCACCTCATTGCGAGTCACACCTATACATACACCCGAAACAAGAATAAAAATTTTAGTGATAATTGAAAAATTGCACTGAAGCGCGGAGAGCACAACAATTGGAATTATACAGACGACCATTACAGTATTTCGTTCCAGTTAGTGCTCACCTAAAAGAAATATGTAAAAATCATATTAATCAGAGAGCCTATTAGTAAATATTTATGTGGCCATTAAATTTATTCAGGAAAGCGCATACCATTCACGGCACGATATCAGAACATGAGGTGGAAACAACCAACCGAGAGCGTCGCCACGATGGCACAAGGTAGAATTAATAGATAGTCAGAGAGCTCTGGCGAGACGACAACCGAGCGGAAATTGAGGTGATGGCAGCGATCGCAGATAGATATCGACAGGAGCTATGGGACCGCTATTATGTGGTTTCAACTATGGGTGAACCGGAATGACCTATGCGGCGACGATGGGAATGCAGGTCGGACAGCATGCCCAATATGGTGATCAAAAGGGAGCCTTTCACCAATCTGGCTTGGGAAGGACGCAATCGTGGTGAATACATCTTTGCCAAATTAGAGGAATCCCAGGAGAAAGCTAATTGTAAGACAGTTCTAGCTCGACGCCATTTCGATCAAGTAGATGCGGACATAGCTGCGGATCGGATACCCAGCAATGATGGAAATCCCCCCAGGAATGCTATATCATATCGCCTCGATGATCTGGCCCTACGAGCAATGCGAGCACCAAATTTTGTTTTTTTCAAAATTGTTTTTTAATACTACTCAAATGCGGCCTTTCGGCTAAACTATGCGAGCTGGGTTCAGCATCTCTTTGTACTGTTTTTTACTAATTCCACACATGTCTGCAGCATTGCTGCCATTTTCCACGCTGCTGCATACTACATCTCAGGTCAGGCTGAAAGGAAGGGCCATGGCACTCTTTGTATAAGAGATGTGCTCACGGTAGATGTGATAGCATGCGATTACCGCATTAGGGCATGGTATCCGTGCAAGAGATTGGACCTCAGCCTTAGTCAATCCAATCTTTGAAAGTGCTGGGTTGTTCTTTTTGTCCCATGTTCCCAAGCATCCAATCCCCAAAGCAGATATTGTTGCTTTCTGTTTGAAAGCTTGTCCAATTTCTAAAGCTAGATCCTTGTATTTTTCATAGTTACGTTCTCGCGCTTTTTCAAAGTTTTTGCTGAGTCATATGGCACTTTTAAGTTTAGAACATGTATATCTTTGTTCCTTTTAGACCTAATTACTATGTCAGGTTTTAACTTTGTTGGTATTGAAATATATTTGGGAGATTTCTCCACTTCAATCTCAAATCCAATTTTCTCTAAGAAATGAAATACGCTTATTAATACATTTCATGTTTAATTCTTCTAGCGTTAGGCTTGGCAGGACAATGATTGAATACATGGGCTTGAGTCTCCTCGTCTTGATGACATAATCTGCATTTTACGCCACTATTATATTTAAGATGGTAAGGAGTATAGTAAAGCTTAAGAAGATTATTCCTTGCACGTATCAAGAAGCTGTACTGTGCGTCATTAAGGATGTCGTTGGTTTTGAGGAATTTAGCCGTAATGCTGTCTCCGACCGCAGCTGCAATGTGTCTCTGCACGTGCATTTGACACCATTTCTCTGCATAGTAAATACCTACAAAGTCGTGAAGTTCTTTAGAAAGAGTGTTTAAGTTATAGATATTTATATAAGAAGTGCGTTTTTGTAGGACATTTCTAGTGAAAAGTTGTCATCTACAAAGTAGAAAGCGAAAGAGTAAGACGGCTTCGAGTCTTTGAAGTTTAGCGAAGAAAATGAGATACGGAAATAAGGGATAAATTAAATAGTTCCAATCAGTGTTCTCTCCAGAGAATTTTACAAGCCGGGCGGAGTGAAATAGTAAGCAGGATGATAAAAAAAGAGTATGCAATATACCTACCAAAATACTCAACACTATAAAATAAACTAGATAAATGATTTGATAATTAACCGACAATTTTGTTTTTACAATAAACTTACATAATTAGTGTACTACACATAGTTTATAAAATGGACGGATCAAAATATAAACGGTTGGTTCATAAAATCAGCAGGGCGTTAAATAAAATCAGCCATGCGGGCCGCCAATATAAAAGGGCCTGGAGAAAACACTGCCAATTATATGAATTTAAATTATTTAAGGTATGGACAACGCCAGGCCTCGAGATAGAATTAAAGAAACTACGAAAAGACAATAAAAAACTATTCTAACAGCTCCAGAAAACAAGTCGGGACTACCAGCAAATATAGGCCACCTGCATAGATCCAAACCGAGCCAAGCGATTGTACCAACAAATCTCGCAACTACAACAACTCGTGAAAGAGGAGAAACAGAAAGTCCAGGCACAAGACGTACAAATTTGTGGACTAGAAACAGCACTTTCTGCGGGCTAAGAGGGACGAGTGGTTACATAACCCATTGTCTTCGCTCCAGCGCCAGTAATTTGCGATGAGGACTCAATCACGACGAAGATGAGTTATCCTGATATGTGGTGGGTTACTGGGTTGCGCTATTTGTTGGAATCATCTTATTGTTACCCCGGTAACGCCATATAAATATTTTCTAGCTACCACTCGGCACCCGTTGCTAGGCAACGTTGGAAATGTGTTCTAGTGGGTGGATTGTCCGCAAAAAGTGAGCGTTATTACTAATGCTGTAATTGCTCGGACAACCCTTGGGTTCAACGAGCTGTCGATGGAAGACCTATGCTCGCTTTACAATGTCCCCTGTGTGAGAAGGTTCAAGATCAGACTCATGTTGATGGGTAGAGATGGAATGACCTTTATCCGACGAAGCGCGTATGCTCATGACTTTTCGGCAGTAATTTAATATTATTCACATTTTATAATATCACTTCTAAACGAATTAACAACATTTATAATTTAGTTCGATTCATAAAACAAATCAGGGCAATTTAATTGAGTTTGTTTGCCAGTCGGGCGGCTCTGCGTCGGGCGCGTTCTTTACGCCCCGGCCTGTAACTGTTCTAGGGTATTGTTGATGGAGTCGCGACTGGTGTTGGATTGGTGGTTGAAGCTTGATATGCCAATTGAGATGGGGCGAAGATAAGAGGGTAGGTTACCGCCTCTCCCTCTCGACTGGCGGACAAGGCAACTTCCAACCCCCTTACCTGTGTTCGGAGGTTCTGATTTAATTGCCGTTCTTCGGCCCAGCCCTTCTGAGCGGCAGTGAGTCGTTGAGGGAGCGGTTTGAGTTTTGCTGGGTCCACCCAGGTGGATTTCACCTGTTGGACCTCTTTTGTGAGTTGAATGATCTGCTCATATAGAGCTTTGTTTGACTGTTGGACGCGGGACAATTCCTTCTCTAGGATTTGAATAGGTTCCATTTCTAATAACGTGAGTAATTAAAGATGAGACATTATTAACCAATTATAATTATATGAGTTATATTTAAACAAACAAACAAAGGGGAAAAAAAATTCTTTATGTTTTAATAAAAATTCCAAACTAATTTTAAGAATACACTTGATTTATTTATTACACAAAAAAAATATTAGAAGTTTAGGTGTTCGATCAGTTCACATTGGGGTGGATTAAGGAAAGCCCTTCTCCACCCATTTTTCCGGCGTATAGCCAGATGTAGACATGGTTGGCCGCTTGGTGTTCCGAGTCCGGGCCATTGCTGATTGGGAGTCACGGGTGGCAGTGCCTTGCCGGGGGTGCCAGTAATTGCTGGCGATCCGACCCGCCAGTAGGTCCTCTTCGACGTTCGCCAGATACTGGCGAGCCTGTACCACTTGTATGTCCACCTGCCGTTGGTGGGCTTCCAGTCTCTCAAGTAGTCGCTGAGCCTGCCAGTAAATTTCTTCGGCCGGGCTCCACTCTTCGGCCAGCTCTTGGCCCAAATCGTCCTCGATGGAGTCAGCACTCTGGAATCGCGACGGGGGAAACTCTGGGCATTTTTCTTGCCTGAAACGTGCCCACGCCCATCTCCACCGGTCCGCAAGGGAAGTCGGCATGTGGTCCCTTGAACTGAGGTTTTCTGAATGAAAATCATTAACTACTTGTATTAATTTCTATCAACAGAATGAACAAGATAGATAATTATAATATTCCTGATTTATTCCTTTGTGAGACTATGCCGGAAATTTAAATATGTCCAAGTCTTTTGGTTAATCGAAACAAAATCTTACGGTTCCGTGGGTTCTTTAACGTTAAATTATTCCCATTTTCTTTGCTGGAGTATATTTTTCGGCAATATATATAATTTTACTTGATTTTTCAAATATCTGATAGTGATTACAATTGATTAATTTACAAGTAATTTATTTGGTTTATTATCTATCGCGATGTATATAAATTTATTACAATCTTCATACTGGCTATTAAAAATGATTTTCCTTTATTTAACGCCTGAAATAAGTAACTGCCTGCCACGTCTGGAGAAATACTACTAAGATTTGTCCGTCGAAACATTTTCAACACAATAATCTCCTAATTCTCAACTAGAAATTAACATTTTTTGGAAAAAGAACATGACCATATTCCCCTATATCTAATCCAATATATAAATTTCCAGCAAATCAGATGGTAACAATTTTTCCCAATTACCCATTTCATCGAAGATTGTGTTGAAATATTCGAGAAAACTCATTTTCGAGAAAACTCCTGGTTAAACAAAAATCCTAAACATACGGCGAAATTACGAGTGACCTATGAGCGGGTTTTGTGGCCATAATGATAATCAAGCGATGACAAAAAAATAATGATTATATGGTGTGACGATCAAATTCTATGGGGGGTCGCGGCGTCGAGAAATCCAATGGGCTAGACTTAATAGGTCGAGGATCGAAGTAATAATAATAAATTGTTATTTACGGAGGAAACAAGGGGACTGATTTTACAATCGATGAAAACGTTAGCGGAGTCGAGGTTAGCATGAATATAAGCAGATCGCATCGGAGATCAAATACTATAATATTATATATGCATTATTATAAACTACCGATTATAAATGTTACCACAATTATTTATAATTATTAGTGGTTATTGCGTATAAATATTATAAAAAATTTTCCTATGATCATCGATTACAATTATTACAAGAATTGTTTATGTTTACTTAATAAATATAAATTTATAATTTCTCACCCTCCGTGGTTATATCCAACGTTGCGATCACCTGCTCGTTGGGCATCTTTGGCGCTAATTCCGTGTTGTTCGACATTGTTGGAGATGAAAGAAAAATATCCAAAATGTTTCGGGTAATCAGTATTTAAGATTTGCCGATTGAGTGGGTGTCTATGTCCGGTTAGAACTATTCTACACGTCACCGAATGGTGATTGATTGAATTGAATTTGTTTATCCGGTTGCTATTCGCCGTTCGGATGGATTAGTTTATAATAAACAATCACGATATCCGCTCAAATTTTACAATTTAATTTATTAATTGTTTAAATTTTGGAAAAACTATGGAGATTCGACGATGGAGATTGGTAAGTTTTTCTTCTTTGGATAATAACGGCGGAAAACTCGCTCGCGTCATCGCAACTTTATGATGTCACGGCGGGTGTTCCCACGTTATTTCTAATTTACGTCAATCTATTTGATTTTTAATTTATTTTCATTAATATTTAACGCATTCATTTAAAATTTCAAGAGTTCACCGCGTCGGAAAAATCATGAGCATCTTCTCGTTCACCAATATTAGAATTTTTAATTACCGGATTGTATTCCTATTCACTGGATCTTTACAATATTGAGTTATCATTTTCAATTTTTAGTCGATTTTTCGGAAAACGTCGAGTCGTTATGTTTTACACCATTTAATATTTAATGCTGGAGTAATGGGTAATTTAAGTTACTGGCTATCGTGGTCGGGTTTGCGTTGGTAATCGGGAGTTGGGGAATCGTTTATGAGTCGAAAACTTGTTGGACATTTGAATCAAAATTAACTGTCATATTTTAGGAGAATGGCGGATGGCCTATTTCGTGAATTTATCTTGTTAATACTACAGCAATATGACGGTGGAAACAGCTGAGGGGTCGATTAAGTTAGCTGTTCAAGTGGGTCATGAAATCTTTATAATAAAATTTTTCCTATTCTATCGATGCTTATACCTTTGATTTAATTATTAATTTAGGCTGATTCAGTTTTAGATGGGGTCAAATTCAAGTTATGGCTGGCTTTTATAAAATAAAGGAAGGCGTCTCTATCAGCGGTACTGATGGATTTGGATCTGAATAAATTCTTGGTTTTACTAGAAAGTTGGGGTGGTTGATTTAATAATAATTTGGAATTTTTTATTTAAAGTTTCATTTAAATTAAATTTATTAATTCATTTTATAGCAGTGATTTCATATTAACACGTTGACGGACAATTGCGGCTATAGCCGTCAAAGCGAAGTTCACAATGTGGCATGACTGCTATAGCCGTCCAAAACGAAACGGTCGTTTTTAGACACTACGGCTATAGCAGCACAAATGTGCACTTACTGGCGTATACATATGTTGGGCCAGAACGTAAACGGCCTTCAAAATGTTTAAATGGATCAGAAACACACACGCAAACACAACACGCAATTTAAATAAAACCCCAAAACACCAATTAAACCCATATAAAATCTGAGAAATAAAAGAATTAAATATAAATTAAGAAACATAAAAATAAAATAAAATAATAACAAAATGCACCAAGATCCGCACGATATCTACACAAACACAACAAGAAAACACGACAAATTCGACGAAATTGGAAAAATCAGTTAAAGTTCATTAAAGCAGGATTTAAATCGAAAAATTTGAATTAGTAATAATTCAAATAAAATTCTAAATAAAAAATTATAAAAATAAATCAAAAATAATAAAAATAAATATTAGAATTTGCTAGAAAACAACAAGGTCGAATTTTGTTTTACTACATCAAATTTCACACGTCACACAAACAGGTATATATACTGATCCATTTTCACATTAAAGTTAACCATTGTTAAAACCAAAAACCATTTTTGAAAAACACTCCGTGTTTCGAAATACTTCAAATTATTTGAATCGTTTTTAAACATTTTAAATCTGTTCGAGATCATTGTTTTGAATTTTTTAGAAATTTTAGGTGAGGGTCATTGATTTTGGAACCCTCTTTCCACCCCCCGTACCTTGCATCTCTATAGAGCTCTGCTCGGACGTCGGCGTGGGAAGAGAGGTATTTGGTTTATTGTGTGAATTTATGCTATTTTTATTGGAATGGTAACTTGTTATTTTTGTTTAATATAATTAATAAACATTATTATACATAAATTGTCTCATATTTAACTCATTTTATATGTTTAAAAGATGTCGAAATTTTTCCGGCCCACAGCCGAAACCCAATGCAAGTAAATAAAATCTACATAGTGCAGATTCATGTAAGTGCGTGGAAAATCGCCAATGATATGCACCCGTGAAGACTCAGCGTGCGCAACGCAACGGTCGTAACGTAAATATTAATCCCTATAGCTGATTCGAGAAATAAGGAAGAAGTCTCTGGCTGCTTCCTCGTTTCTCGATTCTGTAAAATCGACTTAAATTATATCACACACGGCTCAAAATCACCACACCGAGTAGTCCAGTGGGCACTCATTAACTATAATATAAACATAATTCGCGTCTAAGGTCAATTAAAGGCAGGTGACGGGAAGCTAAATGAAAAAATTGGAATCGTTGTTATATGCTATAAAATCATGATCGTAATCTATAATATCTATCTTAAAAATCAAATTTAAATTCAAAAAGTTATTCAGATTTTAGATAGTAACTCTATATTATTTAAACTAAATTGAAACCCTTGTCATTATCCGTACATCGTTTGTTAACGATCGACTCGCATTATGAACCTACTACCTACACGATTCATCACCTAGTCTTTTAGTAATAATAAATGGTAAAATTTATTAAGGATAAAATCCGAATAGTAGACCCTTTCATTATTAATATCTTCATACGTAAATCATCGAGTAATAAGGAAGACATAGTATTAGTAGAAACCTTTTTTTCGTAATATTGATTCATGTGGTTAATCACTGGTAAATCAAAAATCATTCACCGTAGAACAACGTTGGTAATTCCAAACCCTATTAGGTAATTAATTGAAACCCTTTAAGTGAAAATAGCCCTATTCAAACTTATCTTTAAAAAATTCATAATTTTTAAGTAATTAATTATAAAAATCATTATCACAGATAAACCTTTATCTCACGCTATCAATCCCATCCATGTCCCAACTTGGTTATCAATGCACAATCATTAAAATTAGTTCACGTTATAAATTCATCACAAGCCCCGATTATTAATTCCATGATTTGTTTAATAGTGATAGCAATAGCATCAGAGTGCGAAAATAGATTGTAATCCCCAACATCAAATCGAAATTTCATATGAATTAGGTTTAAAAAATTTTGTTAACACAAAAAATCATCTATGTAATCAAAAACTTACAAACATCAAAATCACAATAATGGCATAAATAACAGTGAAAGTAATAATTCCGAAGGGGAAAGCATATGAAAATCAATTTTCTTTTGAGAAAAGTTCGACGTATAAATCCACGAAAGCATGCAACTTCATCATAGGTCAGCACGCCGAAAGAGTTTTCATCCAACCTAACGAGAATCTCAACACCACGAAAATCGGATGGGGAGTAACCAATTTGGCAACACCAAACGCCCATTTTTGTGCTGAATAATAAACCTAAAACTACAGATTCATAACTAGTAAAGTGAATTCCAGCTAAAACTAACCCATCGGTAGATAGAAACCCGTACGGAGAGTCGACAGCGTCATCTCGAACCATAGAATTTTCTGAAGTTTCCATCAATTCCGAAAATGTAATCTAGAAATAATATATACAAAGATTGATAACTCGTACCAACCGGAAACTTACGTCTAAACAGTTTCGCCAATCATAGAGACACGCGCCCAAAGTCCAATTTCTCTTAAAGCACCGACCAGGGTTTACAATGAATATGATGAAGATGAACTTGAACCTCGACATATCCGGTCTGTTCATAAAGTCGACGATCAGTTAAATTATGAAGTTTTAGATTACAATACTAAATTCCATTAAATCACTTTTGCATTTTCACCGAATGACGAATGAATATACAATCATCTAATCAATGAATTTATATTAAAAACTATATAAATAGGATACAAATCTTCACCGAAACTCAGTCAATCAAACGTGCCAATGTACTCACCACAAAATCCAAAGAAGCGAACCATGTCGAATAGCCCAACCGGTAGAAGGTCCACAATTGAATCCGAACACGCAGGAAATGCAGACCCCGATCTCATCCCAATGCAACTCGCCGACCGATGGAGGGAAGCCTGGAAACTCTATGAGCACTCAAAATTCCCATCCAACTTCCGACGTAGCAGCAGCAGACCAGAGTATCTCGACCGAACTCACGAGGTACCAGAACCGTTCTGGGAGGAGTGGCACCCCGCGGCGGAGATCTACGCCCATGCGCGGTGTCTACTCGACGACCTTCTCGAACACCAGCAACAAGTAGATCTGAGAGTAGCTCGAGCTCGTCAATGTTTGGCAAACATTGAGGAGGATCTCGAAGCCGGCAGGATCGCCGAGATTTATTATCATCCACGGTCACGCGGACACCTGCACGAAGACGCCGAGAAAAGAAGAAATGCCCAGATAACGAGAACTCACCGAGGTCGAAACCTCAGGAGGCCGGTGATGATCATACCGAATTGCTCCCCCGAGGATTGGGTAGCCAGAGGTTTCTCAGACTCATGAAAATCACCTTGTGAACTTTTTAGTTTGATAATTGTTGTTAAAATAGAAATTGCGTTCGAATAAACATTAATTTTGTTTGATTTTGGTTACTGTTTAACAATTCATTCAGAAAGTTTTGTTTTATTAGTTACTTCGGTGGTGATAACTATTGTTTTAACATTGTAAATTCCAGACATGGATTCTACACCCACTCTGAGGATGGAACTAGCCACAGCCCGAAAAGATAACAAGAACCTCTACAATCAGATAATTCAATTAACACGAGAGGTGCATCAAATACGAGCCACCTGGATAGATCCAGCAAAGGTTAAATCCTTGTATCAGAGGCTCACGGCTGCTCAGAAAGGATGGGCCGAAGAAAAACAAGTCAATCAAAGTTTACGCACACAAATACGAGGACTGGAGGTCGCCCTATCGGCCAGTCAGGAAGGAGCGGCCGTCACCTATCCGCTCGTGTTCGCACCGGCTCAGTTAGCGTACCGGGAGCCGGTAGCTGCTTCAACTTCGACCCCAAATCCTACACCAAACATAAAGACGAACTCACGTCCCGGACGCAAAGAGAGAGCTAGACGTCGTGCTGCCAAACTACCAGCCTGATCCGAGTCAGATTTCACGGACCATTGTAGCTCCTGTATAAAATACATTTTTCGTAGTTTGACTTCGTTAACCTAGGTGAGAAATCCCAGAAGCGTATGACAGAATCCCTGAAACTCTCCAGACTTTGAATGATAAATGACGTAAAGGGGACCAATTACAAAGAAAATCGAGCACATGTCTTCTATCGACAGCTCGTTGAACCCGAGGGTTGTCCGAGCAATTATAGTATTAGCAATAGCACTCACTTTTTGCGGACAATCCACCCGCTCGAGCACATTTCCAACGTTGCCTAGCAACGGGTGTCGAGTGGTAGGCAAAGTGATATTTTGTATGACGTTACTGGGGCAACCATTAGCAACCCTTGTAACCCACCACGTAGAAGCATAGTGTCGTGTTTTGAAAACATCTTTTTAGGTTGAAGTTCATATTTCACCTGTTATACGAGTTGCAGATTCAGTATGCACGTGGTTGTGAAGGGAGTAGTGCGATCGTGTTTTCTATTGAATTTATAGTTCTTATTGATACGTTTAACGATATTTATTATTATTTATATAACTATACTGGTATGTATTTGTTTATTATTCATTTTATACTTTAAACAGAAATAAAAAAACAAAATTTAGCATTTTAGGTTAGGTTATACTGTTTACTTTTTTTTTTTTGAGTTTTACATTTGAAATATAAATAAATAATGATAATGTAAATGATAAATATATATTATATATATAATATACAATAAATAATAATACAAAATAAAATGTTTTATTCAATATTTACAGAAAATGGACAGTTGGGAAAAAGATCAGGCTAGGCTGCTGAAGATTGTTGAGGAAATGAATAGTGGATCAAGCAACAGTGAGTCTGAATCTGATGCTGACAGTGCTGAAAATAACAATTCGGATAGTGAAGATGATGAATCAACTACAGATGAGGAATATGAAGCACCAGAAGAACCAGAAAATGATGAGACATGGCATACCAATACAACATCTATAAGAAACTTTTCTTTTGATGCAGATGCCGCTGGGATTCTTTTGGATATAGAAGAAAATGTTTCTCCAATTCAGGTTTTTGAAAAAATATGGGATGACCAAGTAATGGAAATGATTATAAAATCTACGAATGATTACGGCATAAAACTTTGCAATCAAGCACGGCCACATACAAGGCATAGTAGAAAGGCAAATTTCAAAAATACTGATATGATCGAAATGAGAAAGTTTTTAGGTTTGTGTTTGCTTCAGTCCCAGCTAAAATTCTCCAGCATTAGAAAACTCTTTTCCATTGATGCATTACATTACCACCCAGCATTTCCGTCACAAATGTCTGGAAGGAGGTTTGAGCAAATATTGAGGTGTTTTTGTGTTGAGGAAGAAAATTCAAACGACCCTTTAGGAAAATAAAAATATTTCTTGATTTGCTCATACAAAAGTTTGCGAATGCATATGCACCAAATGAAGCATTATCATTAGATGAATCGTTGTTATTATTTCGAGGAAGGCTTTATTTTCGCACGTACATGAAAGGCAAAAAGGCAAAATACGGAATTAAATTCTATGAACTTTGTTCAGCCCAAGGTTACGTTTTGAATATAGAAGTATACAAAGGCCATCGAGAAAACGATGAAAACATGACAACTATTGAAAGTCTTGTGATGCGATTGATGCAGTCATACTTAAACAAAGGCCATCATTTGTTCATGGATAATTATTACAACAGTCTACCATTGTCTAACAAATTACTTAGCAAAAAGACACATGTGACAGGAACTCTTCGTGTAAATAGGAAGGGTCTGCCACAAGAAATAACACGTCGTAAGCTTAGAAAAGGAGAACATGTATGGCGACGCCAAAATCAGACTTATGTGTCCAAATGGAAAGATAAACGGGATGTGCTATGTCTAACAACAGCTTACCACCCAAGCATGATAAACACAGCTAACCGGCGACAACAGGAAAAGAGAAAACCAATTGAAATAGTGAATTATAATCAGAATATGTCAGGTGTAGACAGAGCAGATCAGATGATGTCCTATTATTCCTGTCCACGGAAGACAATTAGATGGTATAAAAAGGTAATCTTTCACCTACTGGATGTAGCAGTATGGAATTATTTCTACATCTTTAAAGAAAAGACAGGTTCTCAAATGAAGTATATAGAGTACAGGGAAGCAATCATAAGATCTCTAACTGGTATAGATAATAAACGGGATGGAAGAACTTTGGTTCAATTTAAACGTGCACAAATCCAAACCAATGAAATCAACAACAATGGAACACAGCATTTTCCTGAGAAAATTTCACCTCCTGAAAATTATCAGCGAAAAACATATTTTCAGCGTTGTAAACAATGTTATAAACAGGGAATAAGGAAGGAAACATCATATTGCTGCAAGAATTGCATGTCAAAACCTGCACTGTGTCCTGCACCATGCTTTGAAACATGGCATACCGAAAATAATGTATAATAATTATAAAATTATAATAAATTGTTTTGTCATTTATTTATTTTTGTTTGATTAAGAACTAACATTTCGTGTAAAACTCCCAAAAATACTTTGTTGCATACAAAAATTGCTTGTTTGAACCATTAAACCTGTCATTTACGTTTTTAAATTTTTGCTGTTATAGCCGCCATCGTCCTATCACTTAGTGTATAGAGTCCGCTGGCGCCATGACGGTTATAGCCGCAACCTAATTAAAGGTACTAAATTAATCAAAATTAAGTTTATTTAAGCAGAAAGAGTAAAACTATACTTCTAACATTCTAAAAATCACAAAAACATATAGTGTCAATTTTCGAACTTCGCTTGTTCCTACTGTCCGTCAACGTGTTAATTTCATTCCCCGTAGCCTTCCCCTTTAAAAAGCCTTAAGCGCCTTTTATGTTTATATTATATTTAATGAGTGCCCACTGGACTACTCGATGTGGTGATTTTGAGCCGTGTGTAGAATAATTTAGGTCGAATTTAAAAAAAACTAGAAACGAGGAAGTAGCCAAAAGACCCCTTCTTATTTCTCCTTTCTTCTATGCGGAATAATATTGACGTTCCAATCCCTGCGTTCCGCACGCCGGGTCTTCATGGGCACAGATCATCGGCGATATTCCACGCACTTACACGAATCTGAATAGTATGTAGATTTTAATAGCTTGCGATGTGTCTTTGGCTGTGGGCCGGAAAAATTTCTACAATAAAACAATTAATTTTATGAAAAACAAGTTAATTTTATGCATTATAAATATTTATTAATATATTAAACAATGTAACAAATTACTTGCCAAAATCATCATACCAAAAATTACAAATACATCTCTCCCCACGCCGGCATCCAAGCAGAGCTCTATCGAGGTTGCGAGGATGGGACGTGGAGAGAGAGTTTCCAAATAAAACTTTCGCTCACCTAAAAATAGATTTTTAAACAAAAGGTTCAAGTTGAAAAACTGATTAATGATTTTCAAAAACGGTTAAAAATTATGTGAAAATGCATCGGTATATATACCTATTTTCTGTCCCTAACCTCGCGTGTTCTTTTTGATTTAGTAAAACAAAATTCGACCTTGATATTTTCTAGTGTATTCTAATCTTTATTTTTATTATTTTTTTAAATTTATTTTGATAATTTTTTATTTACAGTTTTTATTGAATTATTTCTAATTCAAATTCTTTGATTTAAATTTCATTTTCATGTTATGTTTGTATTTGTATCGTGCGGATCTTGTTGCATTCTGTTATTATTTTAATTTATTTTTATGTTTATTATTTTGTATGTAATTATCTTTTTTTCTCATATTTGATAGGGTTTAGTTGATGTTTAATTAGGTTTGAGTTTAAATTGGCATGTTATGTTTGCATGTGTGTTACCGATCCATTTAAACATTTTCCAAGGCCGTTTGTGTTCTGGCCCAACATATGATCCGTACCCAGCCAGGCAAGGCTGAATAGGAGCGCAAGCGACTGCCACAGTCAAGGAAGTGAAGAGTCGAAAATTCTCCAATGTGCGATTAAATTTTTTTGAATTGGCGTTATTACATTTATTAATAAAATATTATTGGCTTAAATTTCTTTTAAAAAAATAGATAGTGATATTGTATCTTGAACAAAAGTCGGAAGCAGGATTTACTGACTGAGTGAAAGGGGCAAGGAAGAGATGAGCAAATTGGTAAGGACCTAAAATCAAAAACGAGCACAGGCCTTCTATCGGCAGCTCGCTGAACCCAGGTGAGTCCGTGCCAAAGTAGTGTTTGCAATGAAGCTCACCTTTGGCGGACTCAAAGTCCTTGTTACACTACCAACGTTGCCCAGCAACGGGTAACAAGCGGTATGGGAAGATGAACTTTATGGTGGGTTACAGGGTTTCGTTATTAGCTTATCCTCATGGTGGCCCTGGTAACGCCATACAAAATGATGCTAGTCACCACTTGGCACCCGTTGCTAGGCAACGTTGGTAATGTGATCAAGTGGTGGATTGTCCGCAAAAATTGAGTATCATTGCTAGTACTATAGTTGCTCGGACAACCCTCGGGTTCACGAGCTGTCGATAGAAGACTTATGCTCGCTTAGCTCTGTCCCTTGTAGAAATTCTAGATCAGGTTCTTACTTGACTGTGGAAAACTAAGACGTGATAAGAGTGTTTATGACAATGCTGGCATACAATTATATTAAAGAAACAACTCAACTAAGGCTAAAACTACTCTATTTGATTCAACCACATGTGTAACATTTACTACTTGACGTTTTGAAGTTGGGTTGCGCGACGTCGGGCACGTTCCTTGCGTCCCGGTCGACAATTATGTGTTGGAGGGATGGGTTGCCCTGCTGGCTTGGTGGTTTTCTGCGGCATTTGGGTTGGGGCGAAGATGAGCGGATAAGTTACCGCTTCCCCTTCCCGGCAGACTGCTAGGGCGACTTCGAGTCCCCGAATTTGAGTGCGCAGGCTTTGGTTGAGCTGCCGCTCTTCTGTCCAGCCTTTCTGTGCTGCGGTCAGGCGGTGGTACAATGTTTTTACCTTTTCCGGTTCCTTCCAGGTTGCTCTAATCTGTTGCATTTCGCGGGTCAATTGAATAATTTGGGTGAGTAACTCCGCGTTTGACTGTCTTGCATGGTCCAGTTCAGATTGTAGGATTTGTAAGGAAGACATCACTACAACTAAAGATATCGTTTTAATTCATTATAGGTTAAGTTAGATCATCATTTATCTCATTAAACAAAGTCACGAATAATTTTAACCATAAGAAGAAATAACACGCAAATTTCTAATATTTTAGATCAGTTATTACACGAAATCTATCACTATCAAGTCTCTTCAGGCTTCGTTTGAGAGCCTCCACTGTATAGGGTCGTCGGGTATCTCGAACTGGGCGAGGTGGATAGGCGACTGCAATCCGCCCGGCAAGGGTGTCTTCCACCACGTTCGCAAGATACATCCTCGCCTTAACCACCTGTAAATCCACCTGCTCCGGCACCCGTTCCCATTGGGTGAGGAGGTCCTGTGCGTTCAGGTAGGTCTCCGCAGCTGGATATTGCTGTCCCGAGAGACCGCAGGGATCCGTCTCCAAGCCTAATATTCTCCAGGTGGCAGGATATGGCCACGGTCGTTGCAACTGGTCGAGTATTCTCATGGTCGGCGGGACTCCTGTCTGTTCCTGTTTGGCGGTCTCTCGACGGGTAATTCGTTTGGGCGACACGTCTAAACATTATTGCCATTAGATTCGATTGTTTCACTCATTGTAAATTATCAGCAAATAAATGGTGCCTGCGTTATTGGTAAGGGTGTCATCCAAACTAAACTTATCGAATTCTGTTAGTGTCACTTTCTGTCGTAACTTTTGTGAAACGGGTGAGCGGTTTATCTACAAGTTTTACGGACCTGGCTCTTGGGTGTACTCCTTTATGGGGTGATATATGATAATATGATTAATCATATGGGTGAGATAACCTGATGTTTAATTTATTTAATATATACATATTAACCTTAATATATTACATGTTAGATAGTAGGCGGGTAATCGTGTATTGACCTAAGAGAATTTGTAAATTGATTTAAAGTTTGTTTACCAATTTCATTTACAGTTAATTCGAACTTTAAGATCTAGACCAGATGTTGATCCGAGATAACTTAGTCGTGCGTGGGTGTATCCTGGTGGGCGAACGATTTCCGGCGGATCTTACCATTACAACTTAAGCGGTTGACTAAAGGTGATTTACTATCGACATCCGGTAGCTACATTATTCACGTCGTATTTTCAGGATTACTATTCAACTACTTCGCCTACACTCGATTATCTCAATTTTAGTAAGTTATTTCATTGACTAGTTTGGACGTATTTTACGGGCAATTTTTAAGAAAACTTCCTACGCTTACCGAGGCTTCCAAGTAGCGGTGAATATCGTTATGTGGAATTTTACTTGTTCAATAAAATCGGTAACAATTTATGTGATATTAATACAAATTTTCTCTTATCTTAAACTTTGGTGTTTACAATTATATTAATTTATTTTAAGTAATAATTCGTTCATTTTATCTTTAATCAATTTGCTGTGATTCCTGAATTTATAATAATTAAAGAAAAACCTTTTTTCGATTCTAGAAATTATCCTAGTTCTAACTAAGGGTTAGTATTATCGGTAATATATATTGACATCTATTATTCAAATTCCTAATAGGTTTCCTACGGCTAGCTGGATCAACTATTACTTTAGTCCGTGAAATTACTTCAATACTAATCCATTAATTTTAAATCCGTGAATCCAGTTTTACTTTAATTTACATCGGAAATTACTTGACTTTTGTTTTTCAGAGAAACTATCTTATGGTTATTCCAATCCATTTCTAACTTTAATCTATGAATTACTTTAGTCAACGAATTTTTATTTACCCTTAATTAATATTTTACTTTACTAAAGCTAGGTTACATTGGTTTTACTCAATAGTTATCTGAATTAGTTTAATCAGTGAGATATTTCTGTTTACCCCAAAATCGTTTTACTGTTATCAACGAATTGATTGAATTTAATCAACGATATATTTACTTTTATTCATTTTATTTTTAATCAATAATTAAGCTAAACCCTCACTTTTACTCAATCACTTCTTCAATTTTATCAAAATGAATTATCATTGAATTACTTGTCGTTGCAGTAATTTTAATCAACAATTTAATTAAGGGGTTCCACACTGTTATTCAAGAATCACTTTACTTTTAATCGATACGTTTCATTATTTGGAAATCAATGGATTCGATCCTTAATTGCTTTCATTTTTATCGGGGGTTGATTTTTGATTAGATCCGTGCATTACTCGTTCCTACCCAAGGATTAGTTTAATTTTATTGAAACTAACTACAATAATTTAATGGATGGAATTGCTTGCCATTACTCTAATTTTTATCAATAATTTACGATCATTTAAATTATGAATTATCTTTACCTGTAATTTTAAGCCATAAAACACTTTACTTTTCTTTATTTACAATCAATGATTACTTTAATTTTTATCAATAATCGCAATTTAATCGAATTCAATGATTTCCAATAAATTTTATCTATTTCAACATATTAATCCAAAATAGTTATAACAACGATTTCAGTTAAATTTAATCCCCGTACCATTCCCTTTTAATAGGCCTTAAGCGCATATTGTGTTTACATTATATTTACTGAGTGCCCACTGGACTACTCGGTGTGATAATCTTAAGCCGTGTGTAATATAAATTTAGGTCGATTTTACAGAATTGAGAAACGAGGAAGCAGCCGGAGACTCCTTCCTTATTTCTCTCTTCAGCTATAGGGATAAATATTGACGTTACGACCGCTGCGTTGCGCACGCTGAGTCTTCACGGGTACATATCATTGGCGATTTTCCACGCACTTACATGCATCTGTACTATGTAGATTTTACTTTCTTGCGTTATATATTGGCTGTGGGCCGGAAAAATTTCGACAGTTTAATTTATAAAACAAAATATATATAAAACAATTTAGGTATATCAATAATATTTATTAATTATAAACAAAAACATAATTACCCTTCATAACCATTCCATAATATCATAACATAAAATAAAACATAAATGCCTCTCTCCCCACGCCGACGCCAAGCAGAGCTCTACCGAGTTGCAATGGACGTGACGTGGAAAGAGGGTTCCAACATAAATATTTCTCCTCTAAAATCAATTGAACGAATTCAAAATTAGTTTCAAAATAAGGTTTTTAAACTGGCTAAAAATAGTTAGTTTCGAAAAACGGTTAAGATTTTCAAAAATGGTTTGAAAAATGGTTAAATTAAATGTGAAAATGGATCAGTATTTATACCTATTTTTCTCGCGTGTGAAATTTGATGCAGTAAAACAAAATTCGACCTTGTTATTTTCTAGTAAATTCTATTCTTTAATTTTATTATTTTTTGATTTATTTTTATAATTTTTTATTTAGAATTTTTATTGAATTATTACTAATTCAAATTTTTCGATTTAAATTTCATTTTAATGAACTTTTATTAATTTTTTCAATTTTGTCAAATTTGTTGTTTTCTTGTTATATTTGTGTTGGTATCGTGCGGATCTTGGTGCGTTTTGTATTTATTTTAATTTATTTTTATGTTTGTTATTTTATTTATTTATTTTTTAATTCCCTTTTTTCTCATATTTTATATGGTTTGATTGGTGTTTCCAGGTTTATTTAAATCTGCATGTTTATTACTGATCCATTAAAACATTCCTCAAGGCCGTTTACGTTCTGGCCCAACATTTATGTAGGCAAGGTTATGTTGGCAAGGTTACGAAGCGCTAACCCACCAGAAGTATATAAAAATCCAAATACTTTTTTATTTTATAGTTATTTTGTATATATTAGTTTATATGAAGATAGTAGAAAATAAATAAGTTTAAATAAACTTCATTTTTATTATTTTGGAAATCATAAATCGATTCTACTTTCTCACAACATGGTATTACAATAAACAAGTTGTTACTAAAAATGGTAATTTGAGGTAACCTTTAGAAGTTGTATTAGTATAAATATGACTATTCTACACTAGAGGGAGCAAAAACTTTCACAGCTAATTCTAAACCAGTTTTGGTACCAGAATAGAGGTTTGAGGAAAATTTAAATATTTTCAATGATGAGAAAATAGTTGAATCCAATTAATTTGGAAATTATTTTCTCAAGATTTATAGACATGTTTAGTTTCGCTTTATCGAGAAGAGGAATTTGTTATAACGATTCAATTTGAATATCAGTTTCTAGGAAAAATATTTGATTGGAAATTATTTATACACTACTTGGAAAATAATATATTATTTGTATTTTTTCATATCGATTTAGTAATTTCTACTTTGTTAATTTCCTAAAGTAAATACCAAGATTTTAGTATCTTGCATAAAAAACTTTCGATTTAAATAGTAGATAGATCTGTTTAGGGAAAGAAGTGGTCAATTTCTGGATCATTAGAATCTAGGGAAACCCTCTTCTTATTTCTGGCCGAATAACTTACCAACAATGGTACAATCGAGGGTAACAATCAAATTGGCTCTATGAATGAATTTCATATAACAACATGGAGCCTCATCACAACAATAAGTCGGTTTTCATCCCCAAAGTGCCAACAACAACATGAATATAGGGAGGTCTGATGAGAAAGTAGAAGTGTTATGAGACATAAAAATCCAAAAAGATTAAGTACAGTGTAAAATCCAGAGCAGCCAGGAATAATAACTTATTTAAATTCGTATGAAACTTATTTTATATTTAATTCTTATGACTTTAATAATTATCATGCTTATTTGACAATTAATGTGTTTCTGCAATCATAAAATATAAAATCATTCTGCACGGATTGCTTCCGGAAGGCTGAATAAAGTCTGACAGAAAGTAATGGGGCAGACTATTAATAAATTGTGATTAAATAAAATTAAAAAAATTATTATACCTTATAATTGTCCAGCAAAGTAACTGATAAATTAAATCTATTTCATGGCATAATTTTATATAATTTTTCTATTTTATGAACTTTTATCAATTATACCTAAATATACATTTAGAAATTATAAATGATTAATTAATTTTTTTAATCGACGAAAAATTAATAAATATTATTAATTGACCGTAAAAATTAGCCTAGTTAATTATTATTACAGAATTTTTCGTGATGTAAAAATGTGATTGCAAAAAGGAAACTATTGACAAAGCATGAAACTCGAATTTAAATCGTTCGTGAAATGTTTAAATATTTTATATAATAATAATATTAATAATAATAGTAATAACCACAATAATAATTATAATTATAATAATAATACGTGTTTTTGAATAAAAATAATGATAATAAATGTAAAATAAAAATTTCCGCTTTCCGCAAAAACTACAAATTGCTTGTTGAAAGTATGATTGATAGTTTGATAGATTGACGTTTTAAAATTGCAAATAAAATTAAATATAACATTGTGACAACAAATGTGAATGGAAATATTTATAAATATAATTGAAATTTAAAGATCAGCCAATATATATATATATATATATTAGGGGGGTCCAAAAATAAGAAGTATTCAAAATCATGTCTCCACAAGGCTAACTTTGTTCCATGTGGTGTAGTGGACTGACAAAAATATTTGAGGCAAATCGAGCAATATTTAGGGGTTGCTATGAATTGTCACTTTTAAAAAAAAGTGAAAAAGTACGAAAATCCACTATTGAGAATGCTATTCTTTGTTTCAAACATTTCACAACATAACCTAGAAACATTTAAGTCACAGTTACAAGCATGTCTAGAATGATAAATAATAGATGCTTAGTTGCTCAGTACTATCTAGTCCAACCAGTGTCCACTGTAACTTTGAGAAAAAAATTAGTTTGATATGTAGATTGATTTTTCAATGAGCAGCGAACGAAGTCCATTAGTCCCCGTCCAATTGCTACTCTGCTAGGTTGCTAATTCAGCTTTAGAAGAACTTGGGAACTGCTGACGGTGGTTTTGGACAAAACGAAGCAGGAACTGCTTTTGATTTTCGTCCTTCGTGAGAGACTGGTTGTATTTATCGTTGAGAGCGATCCCACGTTCTGCGCTGTCATTTATCACTTTCATCATTTTGACTCTCTCATACAACTTCTGGTAAGATGCATCAGCCTACCATGCTTCTGGTTCCTTCAACAAGCAGCTCCTGGACTCCTCTACCCCTGTTGCACTTAACAGTTCGAAGAGACGATTGGTTCTCTCGGTCACGAATGTCTCCAAATTGTTGAAGTCAGCATCACTGGAGTCCACCATATGCAGTGCTGAACGAATCTTAGGAAGTTGGAGGTTGGCTACCATGACCTTCTTCTCATGTGACTCTACTCGATCGTCGAAAAATTCCAGACCCACTAGGTGTTCCGAGAAGAAACAAAGATGACGACAAACGGAAAATGCGGCATCTGCAACGGTTCGGTTTAAATATGTTTGAAGATGTCTAAGCATCTGTGCATCATTCAAAGGACCATGAGAGGCCATTGGAGCCTCATTCCAGAAGCGACCATCAATAAGAGCGACGAAGAGAGCAAATTCAGTCAGTCCTTTAAACTCTCTGGCAGTCAAAGTCATTTGGCCTTGAAACTGCACCATTTTCAGAGAATAGATGGCCTTGGCCATCCACCTTGAGTGGTGCATTGCACCAGGAGCCCAAAATGTGATGTCCGTTGCAGCTGAGCCCCCTCCAAGGAAGACCAAGCACAATCGAAGGAGTTCGAGGCAATCCTATCTTGGCTGCTGATGAGTAATGACATTAATGTAGAATGTCACCATTTCTTTCCGGAGGATTTCAGTAGCACTGTTGAAGAGTTCATCTTTTGCAGGTGAGTAATAGTTTTGTTTAATATATGGCCATTTCTTCTTAAACCTCTTGAACAGGCCTACTTCAGGCCCTCCAGTTCCACCAAACAAAACTGTGAATACGCTGCTAAGTACGACTTCCAAGACGTGATGACGACAGCTGATATTGACAAGCTCACGACCAAGGACTTCCTCGATGAGGACACAAGCTCCCTTGTGAATGCCAGTGTTGGACGATGTGGTATCAAACACCAGACCCTGCACTACATTGCGTAGTTTCCATTCATCTAGAACTGTTATGCAAGCAGCAGCTTGTTCATTCCCAGTTACTCTTCCAATTTTAGGAACCGCCAGCAGCTTCTCAATTCCGTTACCGGTCACCATCACAGCGATTCGGTCCACGGTTTCTTCTGCACCAGCGATGTCAGGAAGCAATTTCCCATCCCAATGTAGAAGGATAGGACATTCTATGGAAAACTGTATTTGTTTGCCTTAGTCAACAGTTTGCGAGTGGCCATTATAGATCTCCTGATCGTGTTCCCAGACAGCATCATATCCTCCAAAGGATGTCCTAAGGCTTTGGCTACTGATGCCACCACAAACATTGCACCACGATCAGGAAGATTGACCCTATCCAGAGCACCAGCAACTTCTGTGCTTGATATTATGTTCTTTCTTGACTTACGACGCTTAGTCTTTGGGATAGATTGTGCTTCATCGACAGAAGATGGAAGGAAGTCCGTGTCAGTGTCATAACCCGTGTTACTATCACTGCCTTCAGATATGGATGGAGTGCTTTTTAGGGCCTCAGCTAAGTCACCATGTGCTTCTAGTTGCTGTGAATTTTCCGCCTCATTGAGCTTTCGCCTGTCACTGGCTTGCTCACGTGCTTTTTTTCTCGCTTCCTTCTCTAACAGTTTACGATCCACTCCCGCCATACTGCTGCTGTTAACATCTATCCTATGCATGGCAAGAAATTTCTTATCCTCAACATTGGTCATTATCTCCATCACATCCCTAAGTGCAATGTCAAAAAGTTTCTGAAGATAATCCTTGAATGATTGTTCTTTAATCCTGCAGCTTTCCAGTTATGTTGTCTTGTTCTTCTTCAGTAGCTGATATACATCATTGAGGTTTCTGAGTTTTCTTTCTCCAGAGTCGACTCGCTGTGTTGAGATTCTAGCTTTCTTCCATATCTCCAAAAGCTCAATGATGGTACCGTGAATACTTTCACTCATATTGAGATGATCTTTCTGGTGATGAAAGAGAAGACAACGGAGGACATCACCATTTGTTGACAATCTGAATGAAGATAACAACTTAGTGCCCTTCTTCACGAGCCAAACGGCTGCTGAACTTGGTGTAGCAGTAGTCATCTATCAACAAATAATTATTTTTTCTGAAATAATTTCTGAAATAATTCGCAAACCGGATAATCCACACACGGATAATCGGGCGTCTACTGTATATATATATATATATATATGAATATATTGCTCATATAATTTTGATTATAATATATGTTAAAAAGATTAACAGATAAATTTCAATAAAAATATTTCGATGACCGCAAACGGATTTAATTTCGATAAAATTATTTCACTTGCACTGATCAGAAAATGGATTTAAAAAAAATAATTTGAAGAAATTACATTGATGAAATTGTACGGATGCCCTACGAATCTGTTCAAGAGTCGGGTTTTAAATGTATGTGTTGATTCTTCACTGCTTACTTGTCCATTTAGATGCAGATGCTGCAGGGACTACAAGAAGAAGGAAGTTGTTTATATTCTAGTTGCATAACTATGAAGAGCTTATTATAAGCTGATTTGCGACCATGTAAATTAAATAATTTTGAATTATTTGATCTTTATCCTATTATTAGTTTATTTTTATGTGTTTGTTATTCAGTACTTATATTTATTCGTAGTGTATCAATTTTTATTAAGTATCTGCTAAGTACTTTGTATTAATGCAGATATCCAGTAACTTTAATTTGTTTGTTGTAGAATTATTATTATTATTATTATTATTATTATTATTATTATTATTATTATTATTATAATTATTATTATTATTTTATTTTTTAAATGAATACAGCTCTAATAAAAAAAGTCACAACACACAAAAAAACACGACAAAGCAATATTATACATACCCTCCACTTTCATGAACAATAAGACATGTAATGTAATCAGATCTTTCATTCACAACACAGATTTACATGTACATATTCGTCCAGCCTTCACCACTGCAGCATTTTTGAAATCACAACTTCGAAAATCTCAAAAAGCCCAAACATCAGACCTTTATCATCAAGATTGTCTGTGCCGTTCTCTTACCAAATGTTTTTGTTTTTCTAAAACATAGTATACCAAATCACTTGCATGAAATGCGACGCAATATTCATAGAAGAAACACATAGACATTCCGATCACGATTCAATGAGCATATTAAAAGCAAAGCCAATAATTATCACGAATACTCGGAAAAAAGTACACAATTCAGCTCCACTAATACACGAAACAAAATGCCAAATACTACAAGAAGCGTTTAAAAACACATTACAAAGACAAGCTGCAGAAACTTTTTTTATCAAAAAACACAAACCAACCATCAATATTTAACTAATGTAATTTGAAAATTTCTTTTTTATTTAGGATGGATAATTAAAAAAAATTAATTAAAATTAAATTTAACCAATAAAATCAATATAAAATACAAAATATATAAATTTTTCTCCAAGTTTTTAAAATAAATAAGTAATGATCGAAATCACTTGAAAGAGGCTGTGCCGAAAATTCGTGAATACCTTAAATAAATCTGATTCATAGTCAAATTTTGGAGAAAATTATTACTTTTATTATTATAATTAGTATTTTGAAAATTTTATATTAATTTATTTTGTCAACTCTAAAAACTTTGAACTTTAAAAAATTCATGTATAAAAGATTTCATTGTAACATTATACTAAAAATTCTATTTAAAAACACCTAAAAAAATTATTAAAAAATTTCATTGCAAATTATACTAAAACTGCTATTTAAAAATTACAACTTAAAATAAAATCCAAAATAAATATTAAAATATACATTGAAAATTAAAATTCAAAAATACGCGCGAAAAAATCAAAAATAATTTTCAAAAAATTGGGCGAAAAATTTTGAAATTTGTAAAGTTGCGCAAGAATTTCGAAAAAATAAACACACACACACAAATCAAATATCTTAATTGCATAATTATATAATCAAGATTAATCCGGATTAATTACATAATTGCGTGTTTAAATACCCCCACCTATTTTATTATATAATGGTGTATTGCATATAATTACCTACTGATGAAGTTATTTATTAGTTATTTATGTCATTTTGTTTTGTAATTTAGTAGTAAGTGGATAAGCATTATTTATTGGTAATATTTTATTTATTTCTTAGAAAATCAAAATCAAACGAACAATTGTGATGAATTCGTTGCTTTCAGTGTATTCTGAATGATAATATTTATTTCTTTGATAAATTCTTTATTAATCTTAAGTTTTCAAAAAAAGGTTTTTAAAATATGCTTGTTCTTAAGTTTTTACCATGAATTATGTTGTTGATTATTCTGTCGTGTCCGAATTTATTGCTCTTTGTCGGCCTATAATATAGCTTCATATTTATGAAAACTTTTTGATCCCATTCGAACCAATTTACAAGAAAAGCAAGTTATTAAATCATTTCTCACAATATTTTCTTATCATTAAAACATTAATCATTTAGTTTTTTCCATGATCTATACACATTTTTTCTATGCTCCATTAATATTGGTTTAAAGATCGACCAAGAACAAGTTGACATTTTTGAACTCTTAATCTTTCGTAGATTTTGACCATAAAACTATATTTTTTTTGTTTATATAATTTTTAGTTCATTTTACTAATGATTTAAATAAAACATAAAATACATGTATAAATTAAATGCAATACATTAATATCTATTTTTCGAAAATTCCTCTTCTTTAAGTATGTTTCTTATTCTCTTAGGCCATTTAAAAATGGGATCCTCAAAATAATCCCAATCCTCTGTTTTCGACTGTACAAACACCTAAAAATTACTTGACAAAAAAATTTAGAAAAAGATTTTTACATTCGTTTCAAAGCAGAGAAACACGAGCGAAATTAAAAATAATTTCATGGACATTTTGTCAAATTATTTGAAAATAAAATAATTGCACAAATTTATAATAAAATTAACGAATCAAATCACGGCAATTCAACCAATTAAAATGACAGAATTCTTTATTTTCAGGAGTTGACTTTATTCATGAATTGATCAGTTAATTGTAATGTAATTTTTTTCGTTTCTTCCTTTCGATCATGATTCGGTAAATTGGGGAGAAAATATATCACCCCCTATTTCTGAATAGTTATGACAATTAGTTTTTGGAAGATAAATAATTAAAATAATTTTCACATAAGGTATCAGTTTAATACGCATTCGAAAAGTAAATTATTTCTTTTTTAGTTTTAGTCTCTTCTTTTAAATAAAAATGACTTGAAGCCTAGAACAACAACATCGGAAAATAATAGTTTTTGGCCTCATCAAAAGGTAAATATTGACAAATAAATAAAGCCATCTTAGCAGGCAATGCCCAGATAATAAATCAAGAGACTAAATTTAATTTTCTTTAAGAATAGGGACAAATGGAAAATATTTCCTTCTCAAATTGTAGTAGATGTCACTTCCAATTCCGATGCCGTGACACACATAAATAGAGAAACAGTGATTATTATATGGAAAATTATTCAGTGTTAAAAGTTACAGCCATTATTATGTAATTCTGGAATATAATGAACATCCAATACGGGAGCATGATTGCAAAAACTATACTGACGATACAACCAGAATGATTTATCTAAGGTCTAATCGAAATTTTTTGTAAGTCACTAATATACATATAGGTTAATCCAAATATATACAATGAAATAATGTATGTGAAGAATATAAAACTTATACAAGATATTTTAGATTTTCTATCATTGATTGAGGATTATTCTTTTATGAAACTTATCATCAAATAAAATTTACATAGTCATTGGGATATTATCATGTTTCAACTTTCCCGTGAGAAAATATCCAATAATTTAAAATCCCTAAAAAATTTCCTTCACACAAATATCCCAAGTTTTCAAATGTTTTTATTAGTCTTTATAAATACTTAGAAAAATGTATCTAGATAAATCAAAATTTATATATGACATTTAAATATATGTATGTGAGGAAAATAATAAATATTTTCACATTTATATTAGTAAATAAACCATACTTTAGTTAGGCAGTGGAATATTACCATGTTTCAACTTTCCCATAGGAAAAAATATTATAACTCAAAAATATTGAGATTGTACGAGACCCGTCGATGGAATTAATACTCAATCTGACTCCTCGTGTTCACAATCAATACAATCAAAGTAATCAACCCAAAATAAATATTTAATTTCAATTATAAACTTTCACCAAGACACAGGGTAAACACTCAATTGGTATCACCGGAAATAATAAGTCCAAAACACAACAAATTTCCTTTTAGTTATCGCTTACCGCTCTTCCTGGCAATTTTCGCTTTAACAAAAACTTAAAATTCAACTGGCGATATCAGTTTATTCCTCTCTGCTTTTACAGCAGTTTCTCGCCCATAAGTTTTGCGAATCCATGAAAATAACATTTTTAACTGAATGACGATTTATTGTCAATTAGGATAATCTCAGTCAGCGCATTATACTTACATTCAATTGAAATTATTTAATTAAATCAGTATTTGCCAAACTTTTTTTAACCATCGCCCCCTTAAGACACAATTTGATTTGCCACCGCCCCTAAAGATTATTTAATTGTATAATATACAAAATGTATTACATGTAAATAAATTTAAATGGTACAGAACAATTGCTACCGGATTGCTCCAATAGCGTTATTTAACAGAAACTTGTCACAACTTGATTGCGTACGGCGTGCGACTATCCTACGAAATCTATGTTAAGTATTTTAAGTTTTTATACCATCATACGGGCTAGAAATATAAACTAATTATTCGTTATTGTGTAGTAGGTAGGTTTTAATTTTAGTGAAATTTAAAATATAAAGTAAATGAAATTACAAAACTACCATCGCCTCTTAACCCACGTCAACGCCACCCATTTTTTCTGAACCCTTTAACGCCCACTTCTAGGTCTCAAACGCCAACAAGGGGGTGGGCGTTATTGCTCACTTAGAGAAAGACTGAATTAAATCATAAATAGTACATCAATATAATTTCTGTATAACTTTGGACAACGGTTAATTAATAAATATTTGAACTGATTGGACAATTGAAGTTTTTACATTTTAGGTATTGCAAATATTTACATTATTTTTATTTGGATTTGATAAATGTATTTTATCCAAAATAATGTTTTTAATTTTGATTTTTTCTGTGAAAATATTGGAACTTTCAAACATGATTTATAAAAAAATGAATATTTTGTGAAAAATTGATTACAAAAATTTTATACGTTTTTGCTTGCCTGACATGATACAATTTATAATTTATTCACGCATTATTGCAGTAAGTTTTAATTATATTTCACAGTGAATAATTATATTTATATAATGTTTGTCATACTCATTAATAATAAATTTTATACTTGGCTCAGTTTTCAAGTTTTCGCTTCAGTTTTGTTTAAATGGAATTTTCTTATATTTTCTGGACATTATATATATTTAATTTATAAGCTTAATGGATATGATGTTAGGGTTAAACTAGGATTTTCTGGTTATACCGGACTCTGTGAGTTGCAACTGCAATACTTCGCGTGACATAGCATAAAATTAATAGCATAATAACATAAAATTCAGATGCCATGTAAAAACTAAGAATTTTAAATATCTGTAATTTCTGAAACTACATTTATCATTTTGTAACTAAACTCGTTGGCCAACATTGAAATTTACTTTGTAGGAGAAAAGAAAAATTTTAAAATTGCTAATAATTAGAAAATTAATTTCCCTCATAAATTCTTTAAATTGATATTGTAATTTAAAATGAGAAAAACTCTGAAAGATTTAAACAACTCAAAAATTTGCTTAACCCTGTCAATATTATTTTATATTTTAATATTAAATCAAATCTGCATTTGCTTTCACTCTCGCTTATAAAGTTATATATATTTTAAATTTATTATTATAATTAATTATTTTAATAAAATCAAAAAAGGACATATATATCCCTAAAGTGTATAATAGTAGGCCATATATTGCTTCACAGTGTTATAAATGTTGCAATAGCATTTTGGATAAAATCATGTCTTTTGAAAACTTAGGCGTATTTATAATTAACAAAATTATTCACGTGGAGTAAGAATATTATTCAAGTACATTATTTTTTATATATGGTAACTGGTAAAGCATATAAAAATAATAAAGCAATCTGCAGAAAATGTTGACTCCTCGAAGTGTACTGATAAAATAAACCTTTTTGTCAAATCTAACATTTTGAATCCTTCTGTACATTAAAACGATCTATATGGTTTTAAGAATGTGTATAAACCTTTGACTGAAGTTATTTTTAAAAGAAAATGACATTATATGTACATTTGGAAATAAAAATACAATTTTATTATTCAAACAACATAAAATAAAATAGGATCATATGTACAGTTGATAGATAAAAATACTTTTTTAATTATTTATTTTATTTTGTTTTATTTAAATTTCAAATATGTTCGATCTTTTTATCCCATTGTGTATATTAAAATACAAATTCTGTCCCATTTAATAAAGTAACACTACGAATTTCTCAATAACAATATTTACATCATCAGCAATTAGTTTCTTAAATGTTTTAATTTAATTTAATCTAATTTATTTTAATATATTTTGCACAAACGGTTTCTCAATTCATAACTTTAATTGTATTTTTTATTTGTAAACGATCCTGAATGTTGATCTTCATCCTTAGATTTAACATCAACTTTAAAAAAAACATTATCTCCTACTGTAAATTTTGCATTATTTTTATATTTTACATTTTTTTCTTTCTTTCTATTAATATAAATCTGCCTTTACTCCATAAAGATGCTCTTCTTTAGACTTGCCAAATATTAGAATATCGTTTAAGTCAGTGTTTCTTAACCTTATTGAAAAAAACGCCTCCTTTACCACAGCAAAATTATTCCAGACCCCCCACACAAAAATGAAATTTAAAATTTACGCTTTTCTCCATATATGTTTTACAATTGATTTCCTACTACAAATAAAAAAAATGAGAAATACAAATAAAGCACCTGATTATTTTTATAAACATTGTGAATCAGACTCTAGGTGCTGCAGCAATGTCAAAAGGCAAGTTTTTATGGCTTCTTTCATTTTTACCTTATTTTATCCATTGGAGGTTTTAACAAATTACTCCAAAATCTCATTTATTACCTATAAAAGTACTTTTATTTTTTCTTATATTTTGAAATTTAATTATTTTTATCTTATTTTTTATCTCATCCACTGTTTTGCTAAATTTTATTTCATCCTTAATTGTTTTTTCAAAATTTAGCATAACTCTCGGTTTATCATTTTTGTACTGATTTTCGATTGCTAATTGTTTTATTTTATTTAATATTATTTTAAATTTATTAATTAATTGAATTATTACAGTTAATCTGAGTGAAAAGTCTTCTACTCCGAAACTAATATATTTTTTTATTTGGTCATCAATTTCTACATTTAATATAACTAGACATTATCTTCTAAATGTGCTACGATTTTCATAAGTATGATTATCATTTGCTAATTTTCTTTGTACATATAGAAAATCAAAATATCCAAACGAAAGCAAGAATCATATCTGATGTATTACAACAGACATCATAGAAATAAAATGAGATATTCCATTGAAATTTATTTTAATTTGAAGATTGATTTGCGTCTTTAAGCATGAGGCTAGAATGAATGATGCTACGCATGAAATGAACGCAGATAAGAATGCATTGAAAAGAAATTTTCCATCGATACGACATATTAATAACACATAGGGAACATAAGAATCAATTAACTTCAATCTTCCAGGAGTAGTTTTTGCATAATCGGATGCAAAATTCGATATAATTTAATCGATGCAATTTCGAAGTTTTGAAATAGTAATTTGCATATACTAGATTTAGTGCTTTTGAAAATATTATCGGAGAATATTAAAACGAGATATATTTATATTTCAAATATTATCATTTTATAATTTAAATTAACTAGTTTTTAAAGAAATGACATTTCAATAGCCCGAGCTGCTCAATTCAATTATGGGAACGTCTGTTCGATTGAATAGTATCATCTAACTTTCTGAACTTTTTTCTGCATTAATATTTAGTTATCTTCTGATGTCTTTAAAAATCCGTAATCTTGCTTTGTTTCCTTGTCCTTGAATGGTTGTTGTAAATTTCTTGATATCGAGATAAGCAACTTTGAAATTCACTTTTGAATTTTCTTCTTTTTTCGGCACAAGGGTCTCCATTCAAGAAAATAATGTCAACTTTTCAGCAAGCTTAATCCTTCTTGTAATTTTTTTTAGTGTAAAATTATTAACTTCACTATCTTGATCAGAGCTGGAATCAATATTTCATTCAGTTGGGACAAGGATGCCATTTCTAGCAAACTCTGCTTCGCTAACTTATTCTACTATAAGTCTTGAACATCCTCAATAGCCATATCCACAAACCATTCTCCTCCGATCAACCTAGCAAGTTCTAATATCCAACCAATTTCATTTTCTCCTGATTCTTGCACGTTTTTTTTATCTCAGATGCTGCTGGCCAGATCTTTGTCAAATATGCATTTAATATTACATTTCCAGTTCTTTCAACGATAAGGATATGATTTCTATGCAGTGCTTAATTGAAAATTACTTCCAAGCTTCCTTCACATAAATGGATTTTGAATCAGTTATGTCCAAAATCCATTGTAATGATCTTCTTATATGATAAGTCTTAAAGGTATAAATAATACCTTGATCCAATGGCTGGAGCATTGAAGTGGTATTAGGAGATAGAAACACTATTTGGATGATAGAATGACTCAAATTTTGCGGGTGACCTGGCACATTATCTACAAGTAATATTGCCTCGAAGTCTAAATTATTGTACTTTAAATAAGTTTCTAACCCTGGAACAAAACAATTTAAAACAAATTTCTAAATAAATCTGCAGTTACCAATGCTTTTGAATTTGCATTGCAATATACTGGTAAAGCCCCTTTACTAAAACGCTTTTATTTATGCCTTTAAGTGCATGGGGATTCAAAGATCTATAAATTAGCATAGGTTTTGTCATATAACCCCCCGAGGCATTACTGTATAAAAGTAACGTTACACCATCTTTTGATACTTTAAATCCGGATGCAGTTTTTTCATTTTTTGATATAAATGCCTTATTGGGCATTTTTTCCACCAAAGCCAAGTATTGAAAACTTGTTTCGGTGTATCGTTTCTTGTATCCTTGCTCTTCAATTATTTTTAAAATTTTTCTGAATATGATATGGCAGCTTCATGATCTGCCGATGCAATTTCAGTTTGAATTTTTTATATTGTGAAGTGAAAACCGCTTTTTGAATTTCTCAAGCCAACCTTTACTGGCTAGAAAATCTGGGTTCACAGAAGATTCTTGATTTTGTTTACGAAAGTTATAGATTTTAAGAGCTTTTTGCTTAATTATATTATTATGCAATGGAATCCTTTTCTGACAGCTATCATCAATCCAAATGCTAAGTGATTCCTCTATTTTTTCAATTAATGGCACACAGGGCGAGATGAATACTATGAGGATTGCGAAGATCATGCAGCAACAGCACACTTAATTTTCTTTTTCTTTTTTTTTAATTCTACGGACTGTCGCCTCATTTAAATTTAGGGTTTTTGCAATGTGTGATGCTTTTTCTCCTTTGAACAACCAATCTAAAATTTGTATTTTTATTTCTAAAGAAATAAACTTTCTCCTCCAAGTTGTTTTTTTATTCTCACCAGACATTGTTTTTTATGCTTGAAAATCATTTTTCAAAAAATAGTCTTCGTTTATAATCTTACCTGAAAAAAATTAATAAAATCGATATCTTGTAAATAAAAAGTATTTAAATACTTTTTTTTACTATTTCACAAGTCTACACAATATTTTTTTTCTATTTCACAAAAGAAATATGGTTTGCAGACTTGCTATGGTCTTCACAAAATGACAAAATATATACACAAAAAATAAATTAAACTTGTATTCTTGAAATAATAAAATCTGGGCATTGCTCGAATTGTATTTTATTTCAATAATATAATGTACTAAAAAAATCATGTTTCAGAAGTACCGTTTTATAAGAGGGTTTTCGGGAATTTTTATATCGTGTTACAGTGAAATCGTGTTTTAGGAGGGAAACCTGTATTATTGAGTAATTTGTTTGATTGAATGTATTGAAAATTAATCTTACTAAGTTTATAAGAATAATTTTAAAAAACCTTCTGATTATTTGTTTAAAAAAATTGATTTTATTAAATAAATTTTTGAAACTTGAATCTTACATAAATCCTATTAACCCTCCAGATGTGGTCGATTTTTTTGATTTTTTGTATCAAGCTGTTTACATGTAAGATATGATAACGAAGAAAAAAAGCCTCGTGATGTTTTAAAATAAAATATAATAGATTCGAAGGGGGAAATAACGTTTCCGACGCCTAAATATCATATAAATTTTATGCAACACAATAATAGCGTACACCACGAAGTTGTATAGAATAAGTGAAACATGATATCCACGTCGTTCGTGGCTGGATGGTTCATACTAGAAAAACCACAAAAGATGTTTCTTACGCTATATATAATGCATTTTTATTCACGTTGATTATGAAATAATACACTTAATTCTGTTTTTACACGATAGATACGTTCCTAAAAAATTAGAGTGAAAAAAATTCATGTAAAAAAAGATACTGGCTGAATGGAAAAATAGTAGATTGGTTCCATACCTAAAACAGCAACAAAAGTACAATAAACAAGCAAAAGTATAATAATAAATATAAAAAATTCCTTGTTAGAGTTCACAAAAGAATTTATTTTTCGTGGTTACACATTTTAATTCATTAAATATATTATATAAAAAATAAATTATGATTTGGAAAAAGAAAATAATATCAAAAATTCATCAATATAAAAAAGTAAAAATAATATAAACATAACAAATTTTTATTCATTGTCATTTTCTGACACACGTATACCTTTGCGTAAGACTAAAATATCACTGCTATCACTCGACTTATTTTGTTCATCGACTTGGGAAATTTGTTTTGTATTATTATCACTAGTCTCCTGTGTTGATAACTCAGAAATGTTTAGAACGAAATCAGTTATTAAAAGTTGTGTTTGGTTTCGTGTTAAACCATTATAAAGTTCTCTGTAAGATGCCATTAAGGATTTCAGTTAACGTTGAAAATTTTTAGCTCGTTCTTCATCAGGATCATGTTGTTCAAAATGATTACCTAATTTCCTGGCAAGATCTAGATCTTCTTTAATTAGAGTTGCATTTAAAACAGGAGGATCCTCTTCTTCATTATCGCTATGTTCCTTGTCATTATGAGTCTCAAGGGTGAGGTCTATAATTTCATTTTCACTCAAGCTTTTATCAACTAACAATTCCTC
Organism: Schmidtea mediterranea; assembly: GCA_022537955.1. Classification (NCBI taxonomy): domain Eukaryota; kingdom Metazoa; phylum Platyhelminthes; order Tricladida; family Dugesiidae; genus Schmidtea; species Schmidtea mediterranea. The sequence continues at coordinate 222,808,236 of CM039680.1, forward strand.
TATATCTGCAAATGATAGATCATTGAATACATCTCCACCAATTGTATGTGCCAGTGCTATGATGTCAGTATATTCAGTGTTATTATGGATGACAGTATCTTTGCTTTTGACGCATTCTGGCCAAATATTTTTCAAGGTTGATGGCTTTAATTCAGCTAGTGCTAATCCAACTTGATTAATACAGTCCACAATAGAAAATTGTTTCCATTCATCGATAACTGTTGCTTCGTCATTCTGATCTAGTTTATCTAGCACGTATTGGAATGAACGTTTTATGTAGTACATTTTAAATGTAGCAATTATCCCTTGGTCTAGTGGTTATATTAAGGATGTATTATTATTTGGTAGAAAACAAAATTGCACATTTTCGTGCTCCAAGACCGGATGGCCAGGTGCATTATCTAGAATTAAAAGAACTTTAAATTCTAGACATTTTGCATTCATGTATTGTCTAACTTCTGGGGCGAAGTACTTCTGAAACCATTCTGTAAAGATTACAATCGTCACCCAGCTCATTTTGTTTGCCATCCTGTGAATTGGCAATTTATTGAAATCTACACCTTTCATGGAACGTGGTCTTAAGGTACGATTGAAGCATTGGAACAAAACAACAATGTAACACGGTCCTTTGCTACTTTAAAACCACCGGTAGTTTTCTGCGATTTCGCAACATAAGTTATGTTAGGCTTTTTTTCCAAAAAAGGCCGCTTTCATCTAGATTCCAAACTTGGTCTGGGGTGTATCCTCCATCTTGAATAAGTTTTCTAAGGTTTTGAGGAAATTTTTTAGCAGCCAATTCATCTACAGATGCATTTTCTCCCATAATTTTTACATTGTGGAGAGAATGCCTTTTAAGAAAACCTGTCATCCAACCTATACTTGCAGAAAATTCAAATTTTGTGTTTGACTGAGATGAATTGCCTGGCTCAAGTTCTTTAATATGTTTATAGATTCTTAATGCTGTTTTCTTGATAGTAATTCCGTCTATTGGAATCCTTTTTTGTGATTTATCTTCAATCCATACTACCATAGCTTTTTCCATTTTCTCATTGACAACATCTCTTATGTATGATGATGATTTAGCACTTATTTTTATTCCAGAACATACGGATTTTATAATCGCAGTTTAATTTTTCTTAATCTGTCTTATGGGAGCTTCGTGAATACCAAAATGATTTCCTACAGCCGTTGCACCTTGTCCTGTTGCATGTTGATCTAAAATTTTAATTTTAGTATCTAAACTGATCGCTTTCCTCTTCGTTTTTATTAAAGATGAATTATGTGACATTATGTTAAGGCTACCAAAATAAATTTAATCTATAATTATAATTAATAATACAAAGATTTGAAAGTTATTTAAAACTTACCTGTTATTTGGTTAATAAATCTATACAAGCACTTTATTTTAATTATAACTTGTAAAGCATTCACAACAACTAAATGTCTTTTCTTTTCAATTCTCAAAACCAAACTAAATTGCATACAAAGTACATTACGTTTTTACTTTATGTATATTTCAGGGAATCCCACCCAAAGAGAAAATATACGCATATAATCGACATAATCTAACTGAATTCTGACGAATATAATGCCAAGTCAAAATGTTTGTATACATAGTTTGTGAAAAATGAAAATAAAATAAATTCAAAGAATTTTGAAAATCGTGTTAAAACAAAGCAATTCGTGTAAAAAGAAAAAAAATTCTTTATAATTCGCGTTAAATCAAATTGTAGAAACAATTCGTGTAAAAACAGAATTAGGTATAATTAAAATTAAATATTGTAATCATATAATTAATTACAAATTTTGAACAATTTCATGCATTTTTCTTAGATTTTATGTAAAAATCTTTGAAAAAAATGCCGCTCAGAGAAGTCTAGCATTAAATTATTCAAATTACTGCATTTCATTCAATGTAAGACGTGCTAGAATTTTTATTATAAATAATTACATTTTTTCAATGAAGTAGTTCTGTAATTATATATTAATTAATATAACTGTAAATATTCGGATTTTTAGTGTAATTAACGCTTATCCATTTCAAATAACATCGACAAATGAGATAGAAATCTTGATATAAAAGGTATCTCCGTCAGACCTACTGAAATAAAAAGTTAATTCAAATCCATAAAGAAAAATTGCGTATAAAAAACAAATATATTTAGAGCTATATGAAACAAAAATAAATATTAATTACAAAAGAATTTCCATTATAATAACCAAAAGAAAGAGGAATAAATAAAAGTGAAAGGTCTGATGTTAGAAATTTTTGAGATTAATGGAGTTGTGATATCAAAGGTGCTGCTGTGGTTAAGATCGAGTGAATATGGACTGATAAATTAGTATTTCAGATCAAAGATCTAATTGTATTGAATGTCTTGTTATTTAAGAAACGAATGCATAGGTAGATTATTGGTTTATCGTGATGTTTCTTTTGTCCGCTTTGACAATTAGAACTGTATTCGTTTAAAACAATATTTTTCTACGAAGTTTTTAAAAGTTATATCAGAACAGTTTATTATTGCTCCTTTTCTCTCTTTTATTAGTAAAGCGATTTTTCTTTGCATTGGAACGTGACATTCCCAAAACGTCGATGATTTGACTATGGATTTGAAATGCCCATTACTATACAAAAACAACTTTTAAAAGCGTCTTCGATGTACTTTTCGATGACCGAATGAAAAAGGCCCAAAAGATTGTTTTATTAAAAAATTTCGAATAATCCTCTACTTTTTTTGTGATACCCCCCTAAAACCAGCATATTTTAATCTCTAATTTTGTTTTATTGAAAGATTACGTAATTTCCAATTTTTTAAAATATCGATATATAACTAACATATAATTTTACTTTACAGAAAATCTTATTTTGTTTTAATAAACGAGTACGTAATATAAAGTGTTGTTTGAGTCTATGAATAAGTACTTTTTTTAAATTTTCATTAAATCGTTGACGTCATCAATATTAACATTTTAAAACAATTGTTTATTTCTTTATGCTTGAAATATTATTCTAGTTCAGAGCTTCCCAACCAGTGTGCCGTGGCCCACTGGTGTGCAGTGAAACATTTGCGATGCGCCGTAGGATAATTGCGGATTTTTTAAAATTTTCTTACAAATTATCTATGAAGTGATAAATATTGTTCGACTAATATTATTACTAATATTAAATAATCAACATATTATTATTTTTTTCAATTAAGTATAATAAGTTGAAAATTCAGTAAAGTAAAAAGAAAGTAGGCTCTGCAATAAATATAACGAGTGAATGAATAGTCATATGTCGATATTCTTTTATTTAGTATTCAGTTTAGTTTCAAGTATAGAACCTAATATAAGCAAGCTTTGTCTCAACATCAAGGTCAGATATCACATTAAGCTGCTTTATAAATGTAATACATAATGTATGTCCAAAAAAATTATTAAAAATATTTTTGTTTTCAAAACTTAATAGAGTTTTTTTTCTATAAATTTGTAGTATATTTTTTTAGTGTGCCGCTATATTTTTACAAAATAGTTACCGTGCGTAGACTGACGTTAATATTAAAAAAAATACATGGATTCTACCAGGAAATCATGTGTTTCCCCCCACAATCCAAAGAAAAAGCAGTAGATATTTTGTACTTGCTTGTTTAGAAAAATTTGAATGGCTTGTGTTGGTTCTCATTTGAATGCGCCGTCTGCATGTAATCGCCGGCGCCCAATTGATCTATATCATCATGGAAATATTTAGCTCTTGGTTCTACATCTTTCATCTGTTCATATGCATCATCAGAGTAATCTAATTTCAAAGAAAGATTATAATTCATTGTAGGATTTGATTCATTTGCCCAACAATTTGTTTACTATTCCCCTGAACTTATAAGCAAGAGCGGAATCCGGATTCAATTCAAGGCTGCACTTTATTTAATAGCTGCATTTGGACATAGTAGTTTAACATAGCAACTTGCTCTTTTAGCATAGAGCATCGCATAAATAGGATTAAGCTTAATTGCTTCGGTTAGCAAAGTAACAGCTTCAGCATTCCCTCTCTCAATGTATCTATTGCTTCGTTCTTTTTCTCATCAGCTGCGTCCTGCATCTCTTCAGTAACCTCAATAGAATCATCCCCCATATATTGAACTTCTGTCACAATGTCAGGATTTGGCAAAGATCAACAAATTCTTCCAATAATTCTACTTATGTAGTTATTTTTTATGTAGAATTTTTATTTTTACCAAAACGTCATTGTGAGCTCACTACTACCTACTTATGTAATTTCAGATAATCTAGTCCACTAGATTCTAGTGGATAGTTCTAATTATGATATAACTCATCAATTGTATAGTAAAAGTTAGACTCTATCATTTGAAAATTTAAAGTCGAGAGTAAGGGTATTTGTTACAAAGAGTGGATATTTCCGGTAACTCTCATGATCGACTGAGTAAGATGGTAGTTTTACTTAGAAAAGTCGAATGCATAATGCGCTGATATGGGAACATTTGGTGAGAGTGTTTATTTTATATTTTAATCTTCCAAAACCTAATTGTCACAACTATTCAGAAATAGGAAGGCGTTATATTTTTATATTTTCTCCCTAATTTACCGAATCATGATCGAAATGAAGAAACGAAAAAAATTACATTACAATTAACTGATCAATTCACGAATAAAGTCAACTCCTGAAAATAAAGAATTCTGTCATTTTAATTGGTTGAATTGCCGTGATTTGATTCGTTAATTTTATTATAAATTTGTGCAATTATTTTATTTTCAAATAAATTGACAAAATGTCCATAAATTTATTTTTAATTTCGCTCGTGTTTCTCTGCTTTGAAACGAATGTATAAATATTTTTCTAAATTTTTTTGTCAAGTAATTTTTAGGTGTTTGTACAGTCGAAAATAGCGGATTGGGTTTATTTTGAAGATCCCATTTTTAAATGATCTAAGAGAATAAGAAACATACTTAAAGAAGAGGAATTTTCGAAAAATAGATAATTGTGTATTGCATTTAATTTATACATAATGTATTTTATGATTTATTTAAATCACCGATACCCAACCTTTTTGGTGTTGCGACCCCTTGATAACATATGCCAAATTGTGGCAGTTCCAAAAATAAAGTTAATAGGGTGGCTCCTCAGTCAGTGCATCTTTGTTGCTAGCAATTTTGTTTTTGACTTTTAAATATCTGATTTTATTTATATTTTATACGTTATACTATAAAGTATACTATAAATTTAAGCTTTAAATTTAAACTGGTAGTAAGAAACCACTGACTAGCGTAAGGAAATTATTTTCAAAAGGTCTTAGACGACCCCTAGCAAACTGTTACGCGACCCTTGTTTGGGTCGTGGCCAACAGCTTGGGAACCGCTGATTTAAATCATTAGCAAAAAGAACTAAAAATTATATAAAGAAATGTATCGAAATGTTTACGTAATCACAATTATGATATTTTATGAATTAGTTACCATTTTTTATTTTTGTTTAAATGAAGTCTCCGCAATTTTAAAATTTTGATTATTTGACGAAAAAGTCATAATTTTCGAAATATTATGAATTACGGTTAAAAGCAAACGAATTTTCTCGAAGTCAATACCTTTGTTTTTGACATTTAATGCTCGAAATCGATTTCTAATGCTAAAATTGTGAAATGGATGTTTCAAGTATAGAGAAGGTACGGTTGATTACTTAAATGGGTTGGAACGAGGCTTGAACTTCATTTTTATGACTAAAAAATGCCAGTTTATGATCAAAAAACATCGATTTTTGGTGTATTTTTGACAAAAAAGCTAGTTTTAGGGTCAAAATCTACGAAAGATTAAGAGTTTAAATGTGTCGACTTGGTCTTGGTCGATCCTTAAACCAATATTAATCGGGAAAAAAATTTGAAAATCAAGAATTTATGTTTTAATGATCAGAAATTTTTGGGAGAAATGATTTAATGGCTTAATTTTTTTTTTGAAATGGCTTTGAATAGAATCAAAAGAAGAAGCTAGATTGAAGTTCATAAATATGGACAAGACAGGGTGATCATTAAAATAATTAATGGTCAAAATTTGTTGTTGAAAATTTAAAATTTTTAAACAATTTACTAAATTCATTAAAGAATGTCATCATTCAGAAGACTCTGAGAGCAACGAATTCATCACAATTTATTTGATTTTTGAATTTCTAAGAAATAAATAAGGTATTCGACATAACATAATTTTTCTTAATAATAATTTTTTAAATAATGCTTATCACTTACTACTAGATTACAAAACAACAAGCGCAATACAAAATAGCGCCGACAAAAGAGCGCTGACATAAGAGCGCACACTAAAGATTGAAAAAGAATATTAAATAAATAGGATAAGAAAATTAAATCAAATCAGAAAGCATCGTTTGATGTTAACTCTTTATTTTTTCTATAAAAAACTAATTGTTCAGTTTCTTAAAAATTTTTTAATTGACAGCGCTCTTATGTCGGCGGTCTTTTGACGGGTCTCCACAAAACGAAATGACAAAATATTACTCTTTACCTGCTAATCTTTATCTGATCACTGTCATCGAAATGCATACATTCAAAAATTAAATTTTTCTGTTCCTTGTAAGCAAAAATATTTTTATTTAAATAATATCCATAATCTTTCTGTTTCCCGTAATCAAAATATTTTTATTGAAATTTATCTGCTAACCTCTTTAACATATTTTGTAATTATTATTATAACGATGCGCTCAAAATATGTGTGTTACGGAATTTAAATAGTCAAAGTCCAATAATATTTATAAATATTTGCATTCACATATGTTGTCAAAATTTTATTTTCAATTTCCCTTGCAATTTTAAAACACAAATAATTAAAAGAAAATTGTAAACTATTAAATTAAAGTTAATATTAGCTTAGTAAATTTGAATTAAAATTAAAATTAAAATTTTTATTTTAATTAGGTTTTTTTAATTTACTTAAAAAGTAGGATTTTGAATGGGTATGTTAACTTTATATTTAACTTCGATTAAAAGTGTAATTTCTAATTTAAAGTTGTGCATGCTTGGGTACGAGGTTCATACAAATAATACCACCTCAAAATAAGTTCTGTTACCAATGTGGGGGGGGGAGAATATTTTCCTCCCCAATTTACCGAATAGTGATCAAAATGAAGAAACAAAATAAATTCCATTACAATTGGCTTACCAATTCACGAATAAAGTCAACCCCTGGAAAAAAAGAATTTTGTCATTTTAATTGGATGAATTTTCATAATTTAATTCGTCAATTTTATTATAAATTTGTGCAATCATTTTATTTTCAAATAATTTATTAAAATGTCCATAAAATTATTTTTAATCGTTCTCGTGTTTCTCTGCTTTGAAGCGAATGTATAAATTAATTTTTTATCGAAAAATGATATAAATGTTTTTTTAGGTGAACGGGATTTCAAAACGACAGTACTATGCCAGTGGGAAATATCCTTTGTACAGAAATCCCAATGCAAAGAAATGGACGGACTATTTGAAAAGAAGTATACTTAATGAAGAGGAATTCATGAAAAAATAATACTTATGTATTGAATTTGATGTCTATATATTATTTGTGAATTTTTTTAATTTTCTTGTTTAAATCATTAGAATTTCGAAAAAGAAGTTTTACATTGAAATGTTTAGAATAAAAAGATTTCACTCGAAATCACAAGAAATTTTAAAATTTTAAATGTCTTAATAAAAAATATTTTTCATTTTTATTATGGTGAAAAATTGAAATAAACAATTTTTGTATGCAAGAACAAATCTAACTTTCTGGGATTTTTCATGCTCAAATATGTAATAGGTAATTTCAGTGTCATTTTTATTTGTAATTTAAATTAGAAATTTATTTATTTGTTTTTATATGTTTAATTAGTTCACAAACAATCATTAATTTAATCATTAAATAACCCGAAACGAAATAAAAATTCTTTGAATTATTAATTGGAAAATTAAGTAGATTTTTGTTTTATTAAGTTTTTTGCAAAATTAAGTCAAAGATAAAATATTCAGAGAAATTAAGGAGTAAATAAAGATATTTTCCTTAACAAGGATGATTATAAAAATTAAAATTGAATTGTTTTTTTCAAATAAAATTAATCTTAATTGCATACTTTGTTTTAGTTTTCTATTTATTTATTAAATCAATATTAGAAAAAATATTTAAAGATAATTAAGAATTTTAAAATAACCTAAAATATTTTATTTTAATTTTGAAAAAAAAGTTAGAAGTTGCTTATTTCTGTATTAAATATCTTTCTAGAGATGTACATTTTGTATTATAATTTTTAAAAAAAAATTTTTTAGAGCTCATTGCCTCATTGTTTTCACAACTATAACGTTCCTCCAAACCACTCTTTTTATTTAATATATTTTATTTTTAATACATACATTAAAAAGGAATATTTTATTTTAAAATTATTTCAACCTATTTACTGAATTTTTAGAATTCTATTTACAAATTTGTTTAAATTAATATATAACTTTGATAACAAATAAGCCCTTTCTACAAAGTAATAATTATATCGAAATAGGTTTCGATTATTACTTTGCTTATTTTCACTTATATGATGTCTTAATTTATGATTCTACCAAGGAATCACCGGTTTATAACTTTAATATTGTACGGATAACATAAATAGATGTGTTGTAGAGATTAGAAATTGTATTAAAAACAAGTTAAATACTGCTTCAAAATCACCCACTAGTGATGGACCTAACCTGGAATTTTTATTTTCGAAACTCATATTAGTTTGTGAATGTAATCCTTATTTTGGATTATGTATTGCTTATTGACTTAGGTATTGCCGGAAAATCTAAATTCTAAATTTTTTTATCCTGCTGAATTATAAGAAAAACGATATTTGCAGAACTGATAAGAATAAAAGTGTCCGAATCCCCTGCTTGAATTTGTTGATCTTCCATATTTTAGGAACTGTTCAGCTCAAAGTCGCTTGACCAGAATTTAGAATACCACTTTCCTATTTTCTGCCACATTTTTCCATAATTGGGATAAATAATAAGCAATAAAACAATCCGAGGACCCAGACAATCAAGATTTTGAGTGGTTTAGTTCAATTATATATAAGTTTTTTAGCATATATCCGTTTTGCTACTGGAAACTATCATCTCGTTTGTCTTTTTCTTCTAATTTATTTCCCACGTTTCACGATATTCTTCAATGATTTATGGGTTTCCCTGAATAAATTTGTTTTCTGGTCCTAAAGAAATCATTTAAAATTATGTTCTTTAATTATTTGTTACAGCTTAGAACCCATTCTTTACACAAACAACACAGAACAAGCTGACATGATTTGTCTTGAAAATAATTGTCTGATAATGTAATTTGTTGTTCCTATACAATTTTTTAAGCTCAATATTGTTTCTGAAAATGAATGAGAGATAGTGAGAGATTTCTTCAATTTATTGTTGTGGTATTATTTAAAAGTCGGTCAATATCAGACTCCTCGTGTTCTTTTTTACAAATCAAATATCCAACATCCAACACAGAATACCTTAATTGATCACTAACACAAATTCACAAATTTTCACACGATTTGCACTTTTCTATAAGATATAGATTCAAATCCCTTGTCTAGAACGTTAATTTTTATTTAATTCAAAGTTTAAAACAAATCTCTTGTCGTAGTTTTCTTTGACCAACTAGCAATTCATCTCATCTCGATCTCTCTTTATATAGTGCCTTTTTGAAAATATTTTAATTATTGATACACAATCATTTCCGAAATTCAAGGTCAATTGTCTTTAAAATCTGGTTTATAGTTTTCAAACATCCGATTAACTCGGTCGGCTCTTGGGGTGCTTTATCTGAATTACATTATTTGTTTTTTTACTTCCCGTAGTCTATGTACAAGTCGAATCTCTACATATCTCGGGTTTCCCACTGGCTCATGATTTATCTAATTATTCGACATTCAATCTGTTTCCCCAAATCAATATTAATTTTGAAGTTTATTTAATTTTTTTTTAATTTAATAATTTTTGATGTTTTTTTCGTTTTTTATTTATTTTATATCAACCTAAACAGTATGTTGCATTGGATTCGCTTGATACAAATTTGATATATACTTCAACAAACACTATGCGCAAAATTTTATTTCCATGAATGATAAAAGACGATAAGGATAAATACAAAATTTCAGTACAACCTTTATCAAATCAATAGATCATATTTATTTAGTTTACAATAGCTTCAGAATGGTTTACTTCGTTGACGAACTCTTATTTTTCAAAGGGCCTCAAATCTCGACGCTCTGATAAAAACAACTTTACTGATGAAAAATGTTTAAAAAGCGTTCTCTGATTTCTTAAACTGTTTTGCAAAATCTGAAGTTTGGTTTTGTAAATAAACAGGTCAGATTTTGAATAAATTTCCAATCTTTATGGAATTTAATAGTGCAGTAGAGTAACTGTTTGTTTCTGAACTCATGCCATTTATAACATCCATTAATTATATAAACATTCGAATAAAGTAAAGTTAGTATTTTATCACATAATTTAATAAAACAAAGTTCACGGAGATTCAAAAATGTGCTCAGCAATGTGAATAATGATATTAATAATTAAAGTGAAAGCAGGCGAGGTGGCTGTAAGACGAAAGCATATGAAATTAATATAATTATAACTTTTTTCGTAATATAATCAACTAAGATAGGTTGACTAGTATTTGATAAAGGCCGTGAGTAAAATGCGTGGTTATCGTTTTGTTGAAATTATTTCATATAATAGCAAAAATATATTTAACATAAAAACTATAATATCCTATGAATAATGTAGGATTCATACGTACATTAAAAATGACATTGATTTCAAGAATATATTTTCAAATTTTTTTAATTCGTAAGAAAAAATAGAAAGAAATAGTAAAGAATTCTGGTGGGAATTTCGTGATGAAAGACATAAAACTATTGAAAGAATCCATATAAATTTATTATTCTTTTATGAGTAATAAAATTGCAATAAAAGAAAGTTTTTAGTAAAAAAATTTTAAAAATAAAAAAAAATTTCAAATGATATTTTTTTAATAATTAGGGAATAATGTGAAAATTTGAGATGAGAACGATATAAATGTAAAATATTTTATTAGAAATTATTCAATCAATCTTGAGTTTTGGGGAAAATTTCACTCACTAAATATCCGTTTTGTGATATTTTCAAATATAATTTTCATCAGATAACTTTTTGATGTTCGATTAAGCGAAAAAGTTTAATTATTTTTTTTTCGAAAAAAAGAGCATTTTTGAATATGTACATTATTCATTCGATTGAATAATTTAGTTCCATGGATTTGTTTTAATGTAATTCTTTCGAATTTAGTGATTTCATTCACACTTGACATCATTTAACATTCTATTATCTAATGACACCCAGAAATCTGTATTTTACATTTTTAAAATATTATTTATTAAATAGAAAATAACAATAAAATATTTTATTTAATTAATATTATCATTATTATTATTATTATTATTACTATTATTATTATTATTACTATTATTATTACTATTATTATTATTATTATTACTATTATTACTATTATTATTACTATTATTACTATTATATTACGAAAACACAAATTAATAATTTAATAAAAATGACGAAAACAAATAATTTAAATTAGGGAGAAATTCTCCATTTTTAATAAATTTAATTAGCAAAGAAACTAGTTTGTCCCTAATGTAATTTGCGATGTAGATTTTTCCAGGGGAACAGTGAAAGTGGCCAAAATATAAAAACAAATTACTTCACTAGTTCTCGTGAAGCTCAATCAAAATTTCACTAAATCATATTAATTGTTGAAGAGAGATTTCTATATATATGCGAATCTTAAATCAACAACTTGGCCACAAATATCCAGACAAAATTCGAGCAAAAAGTTACAAAGTTTATTGAAAAACGGCACGAGTTTGTGAGATTGAAAAAAAAATAGTGTCGAGAGAAACAAGACAGAAAACTAGCGGCTTCACATATTGAATTAATTTGAAAGTGTGAATCGTTGTGCAATTGTTATAATCAATAAAAATATTTTCTGTTTTGAGTTATTTCAGCACTTGGACTCAGAGAGAACAGTGTTCTAAAATTTTGTACTCAACCTTATTTTTATTTTTATTATTTTCATCATTATTATTATTATCATCATTTAAATTTGAAATAAAATACCAATAAAAATAATAATTTAATTTCTATAACTGAAAACCTAATAAACTTTCTAAATATTATTTTTGAGGAAAAACTTTTAAAAAATAATTTTTATAATAAATTATCATTTGAATAACGGAAAACCCATCTTGACTCTTCTGCAGACAGTCCGGGATAAATCTGATAGAATTCCCACCAACGCAAATAAATCCGTTACAATAAGCACCGGCAGTAAGCAGAAAATAATTTATTCATTTCCTCAATAGTAAAAACATTTTAACGTCTCTCTATTTTAATTTATTTAAAGTTTTTATATATTTTTAAAAATCCCATTACAGACTAATATATTTTCTAGGGTAAAATTATTATAGTTTAATCTTATAATCGTACCGTTTTATTCAATCAACCGCTGGATGTGAGTTACTAATTTTTATTTGGAAAAGATTTACTAAAATATTTTTTTAATGCAAAAAATACATTTCTGAATTTTACTTTTAATAATTTTAATATAATAATTTATTTGATAATAATTTTAATTTTAATGATTGATAGAGTTATTCAACCCCACGCCCTGATCACAAAGGGAGCTGTGAACCCTTCAAGTTGGAGTGAAAGATTTTATGAAAAGAAAAACATTCTATTAAAGTTAAAAATTAAAATTAATTAAAATAAAAACAAATTTCCAAATATTTTTAAATTTTTTTATTCTGCATTTTTCGGTGTCTTCTATGCATTGACTCCGTTGTATAACTTTCAATAATATATCAAAGTTAAATACATACAATTCATTTTTTTAAATTTTAAATTTTTATATTTCTAAAGATGCCGATCAAAAGATCAAATCATTAAAATATTGACATCTATTTCTTCATTTTAAAACATATGAAATAAAAATCATTTTAAAAAAGTATTTTTGTTAAATTAATTATTTTTCTTATTTTAATAATTTTAAAAAATTTTTAAATATTTGAAATTAAATTTTAATCTTGCTGAAAAAACTCGAGTCAATCATATCTGTATTTTGTCAATCTCACAAATGTGTGAATTTAGACATTTTTTTGAAAAAAGTTCTAAAATATCTGTCTTATTTGAGATCGTAAAAATGTCATTTACTCGAATAATGTAAATATTATTTACTCATTATTTATACTAATCTTTATAATGCAGTAAAAGCTGTCTAACTTGAAAATTTTTTTTATTATATAACGTTCACAATATAGGAAACGAACGCAGAAACTTTTAATATTTTTCTTTCATTAATTATTTCAATATTGAGCATTTGAATGCCATTAAATTTATCTAGAACATTATTCAGAAAAAAAGATTTCCAACTTCTCAAGATATTGATAAGCTTCTGCAGAATTTATCATTTGTTATTGTTTTTATTGCGGAGAAAAAACTTTGGAAATCCCTGATAACATTTTCCAGGTGTTCTCCTCCGTTGAAAGCTTAGATAATTATCTGTTTCTCAACAGATCGCAGGTTGTGGTTGTTGTTTTAGACGCAATTAAATTAAAATATGCTTTCATCATTTTTTTCATTAAATCAAAACTTTATCTAGAAAATTAAAACATTTGAGGCGTGGTAATTATGAATATTGATTCTACTATTGGTCATAACTATGATGCGTTTAGTTTAACCCTTAAATACATAATGATGGAAATTTCCATCATACCAAATATTTAAACATAATTATTTACGATTAATGATAGCGATATATTTTTTTTGTCTGTCAATAAGATAAACTGTCTGTCTATGGATACAAGTGGAAAATAAATCTATGTTTTTGTCGATGTTTTTTGTCAATAATAATTATGATAGCACGTGGTCAGTGTTTCTGGTGTTTTATAAAGTTTTATTTTCAAATTTCTCAGCTATTACTCATTTTTTTAAAAAGAAAAAATTCAAAATGTGGAGCAAAAATGTTAGTATTTAAATATAAATATTTAATTTTTCTTAAAAATATGAAATTCAATGAAAAAACTTTTAATTATAGTATGATTGAAATTTACATCATCTTGCAATTTCTGTCATACTCTTTCCTATGAAGTATTCTTATATTAAATAAAGTTAATATTTTTTTGTTTTGTTTTTAGAACCCTGATATGAAGCGTAAAATAAATGATGATGATATAGAAGATTATATTATGTCATGAGAAGACGGGTAGTTGTCGGCGGATGGCATGGAAAACTCTGATAATGAAGAGAAAACACTGGAAGACCTTCATAAAAATCGTGAATTAATTGAAATGAACAATGAAATATAAAATGAACAAATTTTAATTGAAAATCGTCAAATTGATGACGAGAAAGATTTTCATTTGATTGTAGTGCAAGAAACTGCAGAAAGCGAGATAGCACTCATTCCATCAAATAATTTGATAATTGACTTTCTGAATAAAAGAAAACTAGTGTGGAAAAACCCAATATGGTGCTTGATGAAAATAAAACCAACTTCAAAGGAAATTCTGATTTTATGTATGAATTAGAAACTCCCTATCAATGCTTCAACTATTTTATTACAGATAGTTTTATGCAACAGATTTTGGAAAACCCAATTTACTCTTCTGAAAAGGATTTTAAAAAATTCTTGGGTATTCTTTTGTATATGTCTGTACAAAACTTTACCTACCATAAGGTCAAATTGGTCTCCAAAATACGGATATAAACCAATCAGTTCAGTGATGCCAAATAACAGATTTAAAAAATTAAAAAATGTTTTACACTTCACTGATAATAATCAGCACAAGGCAGTAGGTGATCCTGCATCGCTTGTTCAAGATTTGACCTGTTATTCATCATCTAAACGAGAGATTTTCAACCATGCCCATGAAACAAAGGCTTTCTGTTTACGAACAAATGTGTGCTTCAAAAGTAGCACACTATCTCAAGCAATATTTGCAGTACTTCAATTTGATTTAATATATTATAATATAGATTTTAATGTACAAATTTAATACAAATAGTTAAGTCAAATCATACTAACTGATCACATTTACAACATTTAAACTATGTTATTGTCAAAAAGGAAGTTTATTAAGCTATTGATATTTTATACAAAATTTCGCTTTCATTTACTTTCAATCTTTTCCTCAGAAAAAACTATTTCCATGAATCGGTTTCCAATCACCTGTTCCATTTTTATTCTAAGGAATTACAATAAAATTCCTTATGTATGCAAACAAATTTTAGGTCGCTCATCCTTAGTTTCAATTAAGTTTTCTGGAATTTACCAAATATTTATGTAGATTAAATATATTGCATAACATCTCGCAATAAATTTAGACCATTTTCAGTCTTCTTCATGTACAGTCTTCACATGAACAATAGCTATATGAAAATATGGAGTATTTAAACAAATTAACTAATAATAATCGTAACAAAGTTGTATCAAAATAAAAACATTTTAATCTTTTGAAAATAAACATTTTAAATCAAATAAAATAATTTTTAAAACGCAAAAATTATTGTCATTCTCGCAAACAAGTTTTGATAGAAAAAAAATTAAATTTTATCCCTGCACATCCTGCAATAATCACTAATGTGAGTCAAATAATTCTGTTGACAATGCTCAAGCATTTACATGTGCTCAAGTACTTGAATTCAGAGATGACGAAGATCCTGAATTGAGTTTAGTTTATATTTTTGAACATTTTTTGCTTAAAATTCTATGAAATATTCCGAATAAAATTTAAAAACATATTTGCGATAACGTTAAGTGTTTGGTATGTTGTTTGTTGAAACTTTTGTATGAAAATAATTTTAAATTTAAAAACAGAAAATTCCACTAGAAAATACTAAAACCGTTATATATCAATTATTTTGACTTCTAACCATCAAATGGCATTAAAATCTAAAATTGTATTTACACGAATTCACTGACACTGTGATGATATGAGTTATTCATACGCCTAATTAGTAAGAATTCAAAATACAGTTAAGCTATAAGATTCTATTTCAAAGCTCCTTGGTTAAATTGTGAGAAGGGTAGAATTTTGTACGTCGTCTTGATTTAAGCCAAATGGCTTATTATTCTACTTTTTTTTATTAATTTCCTAAGAAATTTTTATATATTTTAATTTATGTTACATTATTTCATCATATTTTGAAATTTTAATCAAATTAAAAGCTTTTTAATTAAATGGCTTATCCGTTAATTTTTAAACTAAATTCCACTTACACTTAAAATACTTATCGAAGTCCAGTGGGTGGCTTCTCTGTATTTGTAGATCTTTATATTTATGATCACTTGGGCTTCAAAAGAAACCACATCTATTTATAAAATGTTAAACTTGTCTTGACTGGTTTTTTTTTTATTAAATTGACCCTTAAATTTTAAATGGGCCGAAGAGAAGGAGCAAAGAATAAAAAGAGAAGTAGCTTCAATGATCTATATTGATAATCATCCATATTTTAAGACAAACGAAAGGGTTACTGAGTGTTTTATTTTCAATGTAGATTTAACAATATATATGTTTTTATTTATTTTTAACCCCTTTAAAAATAAATGTGGTTTATTATAGCCCTAATGATCACTCATAGAACATAAAAATTATTGGAAAACAACATTTCAATTAAATTCTCAAAAATGACCATAAATCTTAGGTTTAGTCTTTATCAAGTGTATGTAAATGAAGTTAAATATTCACGTGATCGAATATTAAAATCCTGTATTAATAACACAATTATAACAAAAGTACATAAAACTTATGAAAAAGTTCGTTAGCCTTATAGTCCGAGTATTTATGGTATCCAGTAAAATGAGTTTTAAAATTCAAACTTGATTAATATAAGAAGAGGATAGTAGTTTATAATGCCTCGTGGATATTTGGCTTGAAAAAAAACAGAGACCCCCCTAAAAAGATTTTTCGGGAAGAGGGGTGTTAAATTATTTGTTTTAATGAATGAATTTTTTGTTTAAATTTTCAAATTTCAAATTTTTAAAAATTTTTAAATTTATGATAAAAAAGTTTAAGTATTTTTTCTCGATTAAAAACCTACAAAATAAAAATTGGCTTAAATCGCCTAAGATTGGTCGTACTATAGTGAGGGGTATTTTCAAATAAAATTGGCTCAAACCCGATTAATAACATAAAAAATAGTTCCTCGAATAAAAAAGTATTTTTTTATACTTAAAAAACCATAAAAATTAAATTTGCTCAAATCGCCTGTCGACTAAAAAGCCTTAATATATCTGCTCAATTAAAAATCCTGAATATTTTTTTTTATTTATTTTTATTTTATTTACTTTAATTATTTGTTTTAATCAAGTCAATAATATTATTTATTTATTTTTTAATAATATTATTATTAAAGTTAATTGTTTGTTTTAATCAAGTCAATTATTTTATTTATTTATTTTTTATTATATTATTATTAAATTAAATTGTTTGTTTTAATGAAGTGAATTAAATAATTAGTTATTATCTTATTTTCATTTAATTATTTATTTAATATTATTATTATTTTTATTTAATTAATTATTTATTTAATATTATTATTATTTTATTATTATTAATAATTTTTTTTTATTTTTAAGATTTAATTGTAAGTCTAAGAATAATTTTTCAATATAAAAATGATTGATAAATCATCCTTAAATTTTAAATTGTAAAAATAACAAACTTTCAATCAATACAAATATTTTTATTGACAATAAAGATTAAATAAAATAGATTAATTTTTATTTCAAATCAAAAATTTCAGAGTAATATGCTTTACGCATTTCGACCAACAATATATGGATTGTTTGGTCACGTTTGAAATCGTGGCAACATGGACATCCATTTGAACATGTTACTCTCATACTATCTTTACAAACAACGCAATTTGCAACACATCGGTCACCAGATCCCTGAACTTTGTCATAGTGAATCTCGAGAAGTTCTTCAATGTCAATCTCTGTGAAATGGTAAATTTTTGTTGCGAAAAACTCTGGTGCGCAATAATTCAACGTATTTTTAATTCTTGGATAAAGTTCCTGAATTTTCTTTAAAATTACTTCAAAGAGATAAACTAAATAATAAAATAAAATACATATTTAAATATACATGATTTACATTTTGACATTTTTTAATACTTAATAAAAAATAATACTAACTTAAAAACATAAAAATTTTAAACATCAACAAAAATATACAAAAACAAAGAATATTTACAAATAATTTATTTATTCAACGTTCTTCATAATCATCATATTCTTCATTAACTTCCGAACATTCTTCTGGACTGTTACCTAAAGCCACATCACCTCCCCTATAATGACCATATGGTACACTACGATTTTTCCCCACCAAAACCCTTTTATTATCCTTCTTTGTTAATGCAGTTTTACTGTTTTTAATTGTAATACGAGTTTGTGGTACGGAAAAAATAAAGTTTTTGTTATAGCAATCTATGTATGACTTATGTTTTAAGTCAATTTTTGGACGGATGAACACCACTCCTTATATTTAAGTCCTTTATTCTCATCTTTGAACTTTCCAATGACAGAATCAAGGTTCCTACTATACAAGAGATGTTTTGGGTCATAATTAGAAGTATCGAGGAAATTATCAAGAACCATAGCAGATAAAAGAATGTCTAACTTACAATTCCTTATTTCCAGAAAAAAGGAATCGGTGTTCCCAGCAACTATATTCATTTCACAATTGAATTCTTTTAGGTATTTTTTTAACTCTATGTATTGTAATTGATACATCCTAAGTTTAGATGTAACTCGGTCGATCTAAACACACCGATTCCTTATTTAATAACACAAAGACCAAATCATTGTCGATTTAAAATGATTTCCGAAAAGTTGGGTTTGATTAATTAATTTGTTTGCAGAATTACATAATCTTAAATTAATTCGTTTATTAAGATTTTCTACGGTTTTTCCGTAGAGGCTATTATTTAAAAGTTTATAATAGTTTTTATCTAAGTCATTGGTTGATTGCGCTCTAAATTGTGTGTTAGTGTCTATATACTTTTAAAATATTGAATTTTGATTATATTAAATGGCTCTATGTATATGTGTAATTTTAATGTGCAAAGAAAAAAAAAGCTGCAAAAGTCTCCAATGAAGAACATAATTCTTCTTTGGATAATGCGTTAGCATTAACTTCTCAGCCTTAGAACCCTGAGAGCACATCTTTTCAGCAGCTACTGGAAAATCATTAAGTTTATCATGAAAAAATGTTGGGATTTCTAAATCTACTTCAAATGTGACAGCAAATGACAGTGATTCAAGATCCTTATTCAAAAAACTAATTAAATTAATTAATTGATTAACCCATTCAAATTCTCCATATTGTAATGGTTGACTTAAAGCCCAACCGTAGAGATTATTGATGTCAATGTAAAGCAGTTTGGTGTTGTCATCAGATACTAAGTGATGTTTATTAAAACTTCTTGAGAAGTTGCAAAGTTATAAGGGAAAATGCCTTTAGTGTCGATAATGCTACCTACAAATTCCGAACGAGTTAAAGGATGAGTGGTCAATGTGTTAACTGCGTTACTTAATGAACTATTAATAAATTGACAAGAATCAATGAATTTTACAGTTAACCCACTGATTCTTGCCGACAAAGAAAATACCTTTTCACTTGTTACAGGAATACAACTTATTTTCCACGTGTTAAAATCACTCATACCATACTTGAGGATATGGTGAAGATCATATCCTCTCAAATTATGAAAAACAACTGGATATTCAAACCTTATTTGTCGAGAAATATTACATTTGGAACAAGCTGCTCCCAAATATTTTCCAGTAAAGTGATCATGGTCCTTAACCGGTACTGATAAAATCTTTTTACACAAATAACAACAAGTAGCCGAAGAAAACGAAATAATATCTGAGTCTGTTAATAATATTTTCTTTTTATAATTATTTTGATAAAAGGTTAAACAGTATTAATTTAAATATTATGTATTTCTTGTAGAAAACTAACTACACAATCATCACCAGGAAACTCTTATATAATTTTTCACCTGTAAAATTGTTAATTAAAAGTAAACTGGCCGAAATCGGCATATTTATTTGAAAATGTATGTCATCTGAAGGTAAGATAGCCTCAAAATCAGCGTAAAGGACGAAAGTTTTAGCCCAATTCTTAAATTCCAAGTTTTTATTCAAAGGTAACGTATAAAGAGTTGTGCCTAATTGATTTTTATCACACAACCCTTTATGTTTATTTAATGAAATTATATCGCGAAAACCATTTAGACATCGATGACTAAATGATTCCTATAATTTAAAAGCCTATCTAATTTAGTAACAGCGATATAATGATATGAATCAAGGCTTTCTAAAAAAATTAAATTAATAGGTTGTCCCCCAAAAACTTTAGAACGATGAATTATTTCGACATAAAGGTGTTTGAAAACTTCAGGATTAGAAAAATTATTAATAAAATTATTTTCATCATACGTAAGGACATTAATGGAAAGATTTGGATTTTTAGCTTCAAATTTTGGAATGTCACAAAGTTTCATGGGTAAATCTGAAGGTGAAAAGTCAAGTTCAGATGTGTTGTAGCTAAAGGTTTCATTTCTATGATGGTTACTTATATTTTCATGATTTAAAATAGCTAAAATACTGTAAATAAAGCATAAATTATTGGAATTAGCAACATTACATCATCAACCATCTTTGATTCGTCAGAGTCAGAAAGTATAATAGTATCTATAATTTTAGGAACTTTCGAAGAGCGTGGATTATTATTAATTGTTTTTCTTTTCTTTTTGTAATATTATTATTATTATTATTATTATTATTATTATCACTCAATGGTAATTTAAAAATATTTTTTCTCTTACAGTTAAACTGTGTTAAATGTTTCTTATGGTTTGAATAAAAGTCTGTATAATTCATTTTATGGGTGGTTTTACATGTGGGACAAATAAAATAGGTGATGTGGTTATAGGTTTGAGAATAATAATTCTCCATAATTGTATCACAATTTCCATCGTGTTGTGGAGAATCGCAAAAATTTGGGTAAAGATTACCTGTTATAATAAAAGAAAAATTTAAATATATAATCATAAAATCATTAAAATAAATCATTAAAATATAAACATTAAATTAATTTTACACACAATGAATAAATGAATTTGATTGGTTAATTTTATTTTGAAAATCTTATATAAGTAGATTAAAATAGTTTAAAATCATAAAAATAATAAAATAATTGGTTTTCATATTATTCAATTATTCATTAATTGTTTTTTATAGAAACCTCGGTTAGAAAAGAAGCTTTCAAGTTAATTCTTGAGGAAAATTCCGTAAATGCTATCAGTTTAAGCAGAAATTCACCAGTAATGTTTTTACAATATTCAATGGAATATTTAAAATTCCCAATCTATTCATTTAGAGCAAGTATTTTCATTATAAGTAATATTATTAATAAATTTTAATAGGAACCTACAACATTCAAACAAAGCTTATATAATATGAAAGTTGGTGAAATTGGAGAAATTGATCGAAAAAATATAACAGAGTTATTACTAGCAATCAACAAAGATATTAGTTTTAATGAACAATTCACTTTTATGAATTGTGAAAAAGAATGTAATTATGAAAATAAAAAAGAAAATGAACATTTTATGATTAAAATAAGAATTCAAGGATATAAATAAGGAAACCAGACTATTCGACGAATTTGGAAAATTATTGAAGCCAAATGTATTTAAATAAAATTTATTCAACTTAATTCGTCCTAGTTTTTTTATTTTTTATCATATTATTTTGAATTTATTTTGTTTAAATTAATAAAATGATAATATTAAATTTAATTCAAATATAATTAATTATCATTTTATAATTATGATATGATAGTTAAAATTTAATAGTACTTACATTTTACAATTTTATTTTTGCTAATCGGAGTTTTCTTAATATTTTGAACATTTTTGTTGATCATTTTTATTAATGATTTTAAATCTTTGATTATATTGTTGACGGATTCCATTTTCTAAAAATAAAAATAATTACAAATATGATAAAAAACTTACTAAAGTTTGGTATTTGATAAAAGTGAATTTTTGAAAAAATACATTCAGTTATATATTAACAAACATGTAAGTAGTTACATGATTGACCAATTAAAATTTAGCTTATAAAACACACTTAATTACATAACACCAAAAACATTTAAATACATATAATCCTCTGAACTTAATCCTTTAAAAGTAATACTTATTACATAATAAATCTTTAATTACACTTATAATTAAAAAACAATTTTGAAAAGAAACTTTATTCAATAAATTCATATATTTTTCATTGTTTTTAACCAAGCTAAGCAGTGCTGTCCACATGTTTTGTCATCGGATTTTGATAACGAATTCGATTGTATTCAATTGGCATTAACATCGATTCTAGTTTATTAATTAATAAAGGGGGATAATAGAAACCCATTGGATCAAATACAAATATTTTATTTGGTTTCACATAAATTGCAAGCCAATATTCGCACTGAGATTAGATGATTTAGTATTTACAATCAAAGCTTCGTTAACATAGATATATGGAATTTTATCTAGAGGAAAACTCCAAGAAAATCTTTTCCCAATAATTTTCTACCAATAGAATCAATCTGAATAGAACTAATAATAATTAAAAAACATATATTTAATTAAATTTCTTACTTCATACTTGACAATTCAAAAACCTCAATCTGGTTTATAGTTCAAACTAATACTTTTCGATTGAAAATAATTTGAATTTTCTTTTCAAAAACTCCATATACAATTACAGTAACAGATTCAGTTAGGGGTGATCCAAACTTTATATCTAATCTTAAATTTTCACTTTGTGGTAACTGACTTTGATTAAGACCGAAATCTGGCACCAATACGAATGTAAAGAATGGATACCTATTTCTAAAGTCTGACATACTGATACCACAATTCAAATTTTTATTAAGATATCCCATATTCCTAACAATACTTTGCATATAACTTGTACTATAATTATAATTTTCAAAATCTTGACTATATTTTTCACGATAATCACTTCCTTTACTTAATGTTATTGACTTAACGTTAAAGTGATCAAACATAGTAAATGTATCTAAAAACGAACCACTAAATCTTTTATTTCCCTGGAAATTTACAAGGATAAAATTAGGTAATCGTCTATCACCAAATATTTTTTCTTTATAAAAAGAAGAAGATCCAATAGGTAAAGAAAATTCAACAACTTCTTTGTTTCGCATTGGATAAATCGCATTTCTTGTAGCAAGACCTATTTGATGACCCGCTAAAACAGAAGGTTCAACACGAACTCTTCTAACCATTAATTTTGCATCTAGCAATACTATTTTAGGTACAAATTTAGTACACGTCAGACTTTTTTCTGGATTTGTTCTTGTTAATTTAATTTGGACACAAACACCTGGTAACAAATATTTGGGTTGATCAAAGAAATCAAATTGGAGTGGTGAACATAATGAAAATGCTTTTGATTTTGCAATTCATGTTTTTTGCATAAGATCATGTTCAGTGTAACCCATTCCCCATAAAGATGTATGTTTAGTGTTTTGATTATAATTTATAATAGTTTCAATTAGGGCTTTGTGTGCAAAACTATCATTTGCTCCTTCAATTTTGGTAGAATTAAAAACTAATTCACCGTTTTTAAAAAGAGTTTGAAAAAAGAAATTGTTTGCTGTTACGTCAGCTTCTTGTGTAATATTTTCACCTAAGCTATTTACAACTTTCAACTAAATATATAACAAAGTATCGTTCAAATCTAAATATTCTGTTTGTGATCCGTTAATGTAAAATTGAATCGAAGAGGTACAAGCATCAGTTATTGAATTCATTGGGAAAATATCTTCAAATGAACCATGTTCAATCACTGCTTGAGTGGATGGTCTATCAAAAAGACATAATTCAGATTTTGCACTAATCATTTTTCAAATATAGTTCTTAATCCTCTCATTCTTTTGTTTATATGTTTCTTCATAATCTTTCTACGTTTTTTTTGTTCATTTTTGAGATTTAATACATCACTTACTTTAATAACAACACTAGGTAAAGTTTGCATGACACTAGGTAAAGATTCTTTTTCAGGTATTGCATTTGATTTTAAAGCAGGTAAAAAATAAGAATTATTCTTTATTACGTCATTTGTCGTTTTCATACTGAAATTCCCTATACGTCTAAGAATAGGTAATGCAAATCTACCTATGGTTTTCAACCAACCGGTTCTATATTGTTTACCTATAAAATATGGTGATTCTCCACCAGATTGACTACTACTACAAAAAATTTACAATGTCAGGATTACTCATTTATTTTACGAAAATGTAATGTAAGAAAGGTTTTATCTTCTTTACCAAATATATATTTTCCACTATCGTCACGAATATTGTTTATATATGTTGACAATACAGACAAATACATTGGGTTTTTCTCTATAATTTGAACTAGATCACCCTTTTTATGTTTTTCAACCCATACACATTTCAATAGAGGTACTAAAACATCACCAACAAGCATAGGTTCAATGATATTTGTATAGATCATCATTTGTTGATTACTTTGCAAAATTTCTGGTAAATGTAATCCAACAATAACTTTTTCTGAATATGATTCTTCACTTAATCCCAAACTTTGAGCCAAGAATTTACTAAATTTAACTTTACTGACATCACCTTCCAATTCAATTTTGACTAATCTTCATTGTTCAATTTCGCAAGATTTAAATGGATGCGGATAAAAAGTCATTAATTGATCATTTATTTGTGATAAATTAGTAATGATTAAATTTTCTTCAAATTTATCTGTATACTCGACATATATACTACGATTATTTGAAGGAATTTTAATTTGATTCAAGTTTTCAACAAAATTTCTTTTTTATTAAATCCTAATTTTTGAGTTTCTGCAATACTATCAAATGAAATTTTAAATGGAAAGTATTTACAATTAATATTTAAAATATTTCCATCAATTTATACTAGATAAAATAAAGAGTCGTGACTAATTGTATATTCATTCTTTGTATCGTTATAGTAAAAATATTCATAACTTGTATGTAATGTACTCTTACTATATTTAATATTTGAGTTGTTATAAAATGGAAAATTATTGTATACAAAAGTGAAATCGGTCAGAGCAACTTTCCATTAACCTTCCAAGTAAATTGAATTTTGAAATTCCACATTAAATTTATCAACTTTATTATTTGGATGAGTAAGAAGACAACTATCACTCGGTAGGTTTATATAAAAATCTTTATTCATTTATTTTTCTAAAATGTATTGATAAATGTGTTTTGGTATCTTTACTAAATTTAATTAATTTTCCACTATCATCGCGAATATTAATTTCAATGTTGTTTATAGTTGAAGTTGAAATTGGTAAATACATTGGATTCTTCATTTATAATTGTAAAATTTCCGCAAAATTTAAGCCAAATAGATTTTAATAAACCAACTCTAAAATCTCCAACAGTTATTGGTTCAATAATTTTCGAATAAATGAACATTTGTTGATGATGATGTAATAATCTTAGAACGTTATTACCAACGATGTCTTTATCAATAAAAGTTTGTTTATTTAATCCCAAGGTTTTGATTTAATTGTTTTCAAAATATATTTTTGAAATTTTATCTGCAAGTTTTATTTTAACCAATTCATTGTTTTCAATTTTTAGTTCTTTAAACGGAGACGGAATAAATTACATTAAATGTCTTTGTAATTCAGATAATGTGTTTATGAGTAAATTATCTTCAAAATATTTTTCAAATATTGTTTTTTCTTCACAACTTATAATTATCCCGAATTGTTTCATAACACCATCATCAGTATATTTTAGTAATTTTAATCGACAATGATCATCTTCATTAATGATGGATATAAATTTTAATCCAAAACTAAACTCATTTTGAATGTCAGGGAATGTTATATTAAATGGAACATGTGGACAGACAATAACCAAGTTCTCATATTTTTCGATAAAAACATCAACATCGGGGGTATGTTTAGGATTTATTAATTCATAAGTTTCATTTATTTTCAAATATTTTATTTCAGTACCACTCTTCATCGTTTCATAACTTAAGTAAGAATTACTATAAAACGGAAATGTTTTATACACAAAAGTAAAATCAATCAAACCAACTTCCCACTCACCATCCAAGTAAATAGGATTTTGAAATTTGACATTAAAATTACTAGCTTCATTATTAGGAAAAATAAGAGGACAACTATTACTAGGTAAAATCATATAAAACTGGTTTTCTTTCATAATATTTATTTAATTAATTGATTTTCAGATATCCAAATTGTTTATTTATATTTACCAACATTCTTGGTTTTTAATATCTTTTGAATTCTAAATACAGTAAGGGCTTCTATAACTTGGAGCTCCTGTTCATAGGATTTTCCACTAACTTGATTGGTTTCCTCATCTTTGATAAAGTACATTACAGCATTCTGATTCGTATCAATTCTGAGTTTTGAAATACTTCATCACTCCAATTGTTGTCGAAATTCTTGATGAATGGAGAAACACTGATTTAGGTATTGCTATTTATATTAGTTACCTATTTATATTTTTTCAATCAATCTCTTAGAGTTCGATTAAATATTTCCATTGGGCAGCTTTAAATTGAGAAAATACAGAGTAATGATTTATTCCTTTGATAATTTCTTTAACTTTACTATTATAAAATTATTTACCTAAAAAATAAATTTGATTTAATTTATTTATTTAATTACATACCCAAATCAGTTTGTAAATTACGAGGCTTGCCATCAATAAATAATTCCTTGATTGCTTCAGCCATTTCATTGGCCGATTTGGTTTTTGTTGGAATAGCACGAGTGAATCGATTAAAAATATCAACACATGTCAAAATATATTTGCATCCCTTATTAATTTTAGAGAAGGGTATCATTTCCATCAAATCCATTTGCCATAAATCATCAACTTCCATTGTTTTATAACTACGGGTTTTGAATTTCTTCAACATTGGTTTATTTAAACTATACGCCATTTGCCCAGATAACCAATTCTGAGTTTCTTTCTTTGAATTAACTAATTCCTTTGCCAGTTTTCTTATACCACCAAAACCAGCGGGGTGTTTTGGGTCTGTCCATACTTTTTCGAGCTTTTTCACTGTGTTTCGATTTTTGGTTAATGTTTCCTTCATTATTATAACAAGTTGTCAAAATATTTAAATCTAAATTATGTTTATCCGGTAATGAATTCTTGGTACCCATTAAGAAGTTAATGATGAAATTGCGCTTATTGCAGATACTATTGGAATTAATACCCTTAAAAATCTACCATTTTGTTTATATATTATTTTCCGCATCAGGCGACGATGTTTAGTGTTTACTAAAGATATAAGTGATCTTTTATGTTTTTGTAATACAAGTTTTTTAGCTTTAGTAATGCTTACATTACCATGAACTACATTAACAATAACTTCAACTAGATTATCTATAATAAATGAAAGAAAATTCTGTAAAATATTCATTATTTTATTATTAGGAGCCTTCATCAAGGCATTAAAGTATGGTAGACTACATTCAACTTTCATATTAAATACTTTTTCATCTAGTTGTTTTGTTTATATTTTAATCCACTTTTTATCTTTAACAATCTTCTTACTCTTTTTTATTATTTTACGTTTAGTAACCCTCTTCTTTGTAACTTTTTTCTTTGTTGATTTTTCACGTTGGACAATAACTTTTCTAAACGTCATTTCAAGTAATTATTTTCAGATTTCAATTTTGTTTATAAATCGTAACACCTTTCTCATTGAAAATATCAGTTATAATACATAATTCATCAGGACATTGTTGTGTAAAGTCAAAGAACAAATATCCGTGGGGAACCTTTGTTGAATCTTGAAACGAATCAATTAAAGATTTTCTATCATTGGGATAAGCTTGTCTAGCAAGAAAATCTATAATGGTTGCATCTCGAGGATTTTTAAAAATAACCAAGTATTGTACATTTAAATTACGAGTTCTATGAGAACCCCCTTGATGAAACAAATTTTGAGTAATGAAAATAACAGTAGCACCAATATGTCGAGCAATTTTTGTAAATAAATTATTAAAATTCTTTTCTTTATTAGATTCCTGGTAGATCATCGATAATAATAACATCGCCTTGATGTAATCTCGATGATCAATTTTTATCAAATCCTTTAATTATTGTCATTTTCAATTTACAGAATTGATTTTGAGTAAGTCCATGTTCTTTGTCAGCTCCTCTATGCCAATATATTTTGTTGAATTTTGATTTGAACAAGTTCGGTTGTAATAAATTGTATACAAATAAAGTCTTTCCACAACCACTTGGTCCAACTACTTGATATACTGCATCATTTCTTAATTTCATTTTATTATTAATTATTTATTTAAGTGTTTATATTTGTTTTAATTTTTAGAATTAATTGAATTGAAATTATTTGAAAATGTTGAGTAACATAAATTATAAAGGAAGATATTCTATACCTGAATGAAATTCCCATTTGGAAAACCACAGCAAGTTGTAGATCGATCAGGTAAGTATCCGATAATATTTTTCAGATCGGGAAAATGTCGGGTAATGGGATGTAAGCAACCTCTAAAAACTGGGGATTTGAAATATAATATACATGATTTAAAAATTCAATCAATCACTGTAACAATTGATATTGAAAAATTTATAAATTTATATGAATTACAAAGAAAGGTGAATTGTATATTTGAACCAGAATTATTTTCAGCATTACGTCTTCAAAAATATACTCCATCATGTGTCAATATATTTTCAAGTGGGAAAGTAGTAATACTCGGAATAAAATCCTTGGATTATAATGATTATGTAGAAAATATTAAATCAGAAATAACTATGTTAATAAAATTAATAAATATTTTGTTTGAATTTGTTTAATTTATTAAGTATTAAAAAATGTCAAAAGGTAAATTATGTATATTTAAATATGTATTTTATTTTATTATTTAGTTTATCTCTTTGAAGTAATTTTAAAGAAAATTCAGGAACTTTATCCAAGAATTAAAAATACGTTGAATTATTGCGCACCAGAGTTTTTCGCAACAAAAATTTACCATTTCACAGAGATTGACATTGAAGAACTTCTCGAGATTCACTATGACAAAGTTCAGGGATCTGGTGACCGATGTGTTGCAAATTGCGTTGTTTGTAAAGATAGTATGAGAGTAACATGTTCAAATGGATGTCCATGTTGCCACGATTTCAAACGTGACCAAACAATCCATATATTGTTGGTCGAAATGCGTAAAGCATATTACTCTGAAATTTTTGATTTGAAATAAAAATTAATCTATTTTATTTAATCTTTATTGTCAATAAAAATATTTGTATTGATTGAAAGTTTGTTATTTTTACAATTTAAAATTTAAGGATGATTTATCAATCATTTTTATATTGAAAAATTATTCTTAGACTTACAATTAAATCTTAAAAATAAAAAAAAATTATTAATAATAATAAACTAATAATTAACTAAATAAAAATAATAATAATATTAAATAAGTAATTAAATGAAAATAAGATAATAACTAATTTTTTAATTCACTTCATTAAAACAAACAATTTAATTTAATAATAATATAATAAAAAATAAATAAATAAAATAATTGACTTGATTAAAACAAATAATTAAAGTAAATTAAATAAAAATAAAAAAATATATTCAGGATTTTAAATTGAGAAAATATATTTTAGGCTTTTTAGTCGACAGGCGATTTGAGCCAATTTAATTTTTATGGTTTTTTAAGTATGAAAAAATACTTTTTTATTCGAGGAAATATTTTTTAGGTTTTTTAATCGGGTTTGAGCAAATTTTATTCGAAAATACCCCTCACGACCAATCGTAGGCAATTTAAGCCAATTTTTATTTTTTAGCTTTTTCAATCGAGAAAAAATACTTTTAAATTTGAAAATTTAATAGTGCATAATATATGTGCAATAACATATATGGTGCCGCTTTCGAGATATATAACTAAAAATTAATAAAATATCATCATTTTTATTAATTATGAAATGTAGTGAAACAAAATTGGGAAAGTGGCACTTGCCAGGCAGAACTAATGAAATTTGTTCTCTCAAAATCTTTTGAAATATCAGCAGGTAAAATAAACACTAACAGTGATACGTAAACACTGACACCAAAAATGTAAGGTGTACGAACTTACACGCTTAAGATAGGAGAAAAAATATGGAGTAACAAATGGGAATGTATATCATAACTGTAAGCCAAATCTGAAATGTTGGTGTTTTCTGATCTGCTTCGTATTGTCCTAATGTAACTCAAAGAGTTCAAATAAAAACAGCCAATCATAATCAAGCAGAAACACTTAGATCTGTAAACAAATTAAAGAATAGATGTATAGATAAATAATTTCACAAGAACTCAATTTTTTCACAACAAATGCGAATGTCTTACATATCCTTGATAGTTCTATTGTCATAGACTGAGGGTAAGTCTTTTTTATTATTTTATCAAAATTTTAAAAAAATCGTTGACGAATAAAAACGAATATTTTTTACCTGAATTGAAAATGAAAATTTTATTTATACAATAAAAAAAAAGAAAAGGAATCAGATTCCGACAACTAATAAAAATGAATTTCGAATTATTCATAAATTCGGGTAAAATTGCTAGCGTTGTTGCGAGCTACTTACAAGCATTCCAGTAGTCGGATAAAGAATAATAAAATTTTTCAAATTTAAAAGTATTGTCAGCTTTATTTTTGGACTCAAAAGGCGTTTTGACAGTCAAATTGAAACAATTTATCGATATTAATTTAGAGCTAAATTCAAGACATTTTTAAGTAAATATATTTTTTTGTTTTACTGCAAGTAATAGTTGAATATTTAAGAGAGAATAAAACAGGAAAATGATTATATTGCATTATTATTTATTTTTTGTTTATTACAATAAAATCTGTAAGTGTTGATAATTATTAAAATATTTTTATTGTTCATTTATATAATAAATATTTAATATTTTAATTAGATATAAATTTAAATTAATTTCAAAATTAAATTATAGTTGCAGCAATTTCAGAGTCAATAATGCTTAATATAATATTTCCAATGTTACGTGATGAATTGGGGAATGAATATTTATATTTTTATAATTTCTTTTTCAAATTTCATTTGAATCTTATCTGTACAAGTAAATAATATCTTTAGTAATAATAATAATAATAATAATAATAATAATAATAATAATAATAATAATAATAATAATAATAATAATAATAATAATAATAATAATAATAATAATAATAATAATAATAATAATAATAATAATAATAATAATAATAATAATAATAATAATAATAATAATAATAATAATAATAATAATAATTGTTGAATTTTGGTTTATCGCATCTGAACATTTTGGGTAAATTTTTTTAATTTAATGGTTCTGGAAGTTTTTGTTGGTGAATTGTGATTAGATAAACAATAAATAAATTTTGAAGATTTGAGATCTTTATCTGGATTTATTTTAGTAACTTTGAAAAAACTTAAAGGTAGTTTAATTGTTATGAATAAGAAAGATAAATCTGTGGAAATAATTTGTCATAATGCATTTTTAATAAGCTTAGAGTACAGTGGCATACCTAGGGTAAATGGCACCTATGGCAAACACCGATCTTGTGCCTTTCTCCGACGATAGATTACTTACGTTTTATTTTCTAAAAACTACTTTAGAATTGGGTAAAAAAAATCACATAAATTAAATCTATTAACACTTTATTACAAATTTATCTTTCTTGCTTTAGCTGAAGCAAATTCTTTAATTATATTATCAAAGTCAATTTCTTCCGTATTTTCTCGTTATACGTTAAGTAAATCAAGATCGCATAATCGACTTTGGCCCATCGAGGCTCTCAAATATGAAAGTATCAATTTTAATTTGCTAAATGATCTTTCGCAGCTGGCAATAGAAGCCGCGATT
Organism: Schmidtea mediterranea; assembly: GCA_022537955.1. NCBI lineage: Eukaryota > Metazoa > Platyhelminthes > Tricladida > Dugesiidae > Schmidtea > Schmidtea mediterranea. Next base: position 222,840,331 of record CM039680.1, read on the forward strand.
GTCAGCAATATTTGCAATGCTATACGCATATTGGGAAAAACGTTTTCATCTCCATACTGAACTATAAAATTAAGTAATTCAGTTGACGCCCATGGCACGTGCCATGCCTGCTATACCATAGTTACACCTCTGTTAGAGTAGCAACAGATGCGCATCCAGTTTTGTTGAATGAAGCGTCATTGAGTCTCAAAGCAAAGCATGAAAAGATAATTCAAATTATGTTTGCGAAGTTTATTACAAAATAAAAATACTTATCCAAGTCCAGTTGGTGGTTTCTCTGTATTTGCAAATCTTTATATTTATGATCATTGATAGAAAATAAAAATTATGATAATATGCATTATATGCTTAAAGTTTATTTGTTGATAAAAGTTTCCTAAAAGAATATTCAAAAAGAAACTTGTATATTTCTCTTGACAAGCAATAATATTAATAGAAATTCGAATTGACCTAGATAAATTTTTTCTAAGTATTTATAGACATTTTGAGCTGGGAAATGTTTATAGGGATTTTAAATTTTGGGATATTTTTCCTAATGGAAAGTTAAAATATGATAATACCCCACTGCCTTTATAAAGTTTATTTGCTGATAAAAGATTTTTATAAGTATAATCCTCAATCAGTAATACTAGTAGAAACTGTAAAATATCGTGTAAATGTATTATTTTCTTAATATATATAAATTATATTGACCTTGTAAAATTTGGACGGACCAACATAAATGTTGGCTGTTTTTAAAAACTTAGAAAATTTTTGATATATTTGGCTTGACTTACTTAATTTTGAAGGGTTCCCTAGGGAAGAACACATGTTCTATAATTATAATATATATTTTCGTGACCCACATAACATTTCCATTAGAACTAGATACATTTAAAGGTGAGTTGTCGTATTGGTAATTGGCTGAAATGAGACATAACCATACAAACATCACTCGTTTAACGAAAATTCTCGTTTAACGAAAAATGGACAATTTATAAAAAATAAATAATTATTGAATAAAATAAGGGAAAATAGAATAGTTTTATTAGAAAATATTCAATTAAAAAATTATAAAAATATATTGTTCATTTAATTCAAGAAAATAATAAAATTAGATTTAGATAATACAACTAAATTCATGGTCAAATTTTGTATTAACTCATCAAAATTTACAAGCAAGAATAGGTATATAAATCGATTCATTTTTACAGAATTTCAATCACTTTTGTGAGCAATCACTTTTTCTTGCAAAATGCTTAGACTGGTTTTGTCAGAAAAACTATTATTGTTCATTATGAAAGTAATCGGAAGTCTTACAATTGGTCACCGAAACTCTATTTTTTTACGGAACTATTGTACAACTGTCAGAATCTATTGAATTGAAGGGTTGAAATTTTATGATTAAGGATGTAACTCTATTGAAAATCTGTGAGAATGAAGTGATGATGTGAACCTGTACTAATTACGATGATCTGAATTATATAATTTTAAATGAAAGTGACTTTAAAATGTTTTAAAAGATAGTAAACTCTACATAATAGTCGAAGGGTGTAAGAGCGGTTCATCCATCAATAGCTCGTGCCCGTGAGGGTCTAGTCGTGCGTAACGACAGATTCGAACGTCAATTTCATAATCTATAGGAGAGTGGGTAGATCTAGGATCAGTCTTTTGGCTGACTCTCCTTCATCTATCTTACGTAAATTCGATCTAAAATTTATATTACTCATCGGCAAAAATCTTACTACACTGAGTAGTCCAGTGGGCACTCATAAAATCATAATATAAGCACATATTACTCTAAGGTCAATTTGACAAGCTAGGGTAACTAAAAACTTGAGTTACCACGAGAAAGGCTGTGATAATCTAGGAAACTCAACCTAGGAAACTACGACCTCAATATAGATAGGTCACCACTTCCAAAATATTTTCAACCATCACCTTTGTTTACTGACTAATGGAGCACGTCGTCTACACCATGCTAGTGAGGCTCGAAATTTTCTGGAGTATCAATCACACTTGAGCTGGAACTGTCCCTCCTTAATAAATGACCAAGAGGAACCATCCTCAAGTCGATCGACCATAGTGACTTCGAATCACCAAACTGCAACGGATGCACAACCTGTTCATAAATCCATTGACACAGCATTAATAATCTAAATGGAGAGATTCTCGTCAGAACGGCCAAATTAAATCAGGAACAACGACTTATCATAAGCACTCAGAGTTGAAAACCCAACGTACGATACAACTGAGTATAACCATAGGCATGAAACATTTATAAGTTCCCCTGACAGTAGCTAAATTCAAGAGTTCAAAGGAAAAATAAAATTTTTATTTGATGGATCCATTTACTGCATTGGTTCCAACTAAACCACCAAATCATGGACTGATAATTGAAAGAGGGAGAGGAAAAAAACTCCGCAGCACAAATTATCAAATAAATCATAGTCCACATATGACCTATCCACAAAAATTCATAAATGCGGAACGAATTACCTGAATGGCAGGAAAAGGATAATTAAATCGAGTAAAATATGGTAATTATATAAAAATCATCAAAAAATAATTATACCAGCCTGTTACATGAATGAGTAATTGGTGGAGTGAATTTGGTATAAATACCAGTTCCGATTCAATTGAGAATAAAACATGAAAAAAGCTAATCAGTCTAACGATAACGAAATCGGATTATCTAATGATAACCAAAACCGGACCACTGCTTGGGAATGGGCAAGGAGATTAGACGTGGGACGAGCTAGGCCACAAAAAACGTAAACACATACCATCAAGGGGAACCTAATACGGACACTACACCTATATTTATAAATAAGATGGACTTTAATGAGGAAGTACCGAAAATTGCATTGACGAATCCTGCTGAGTTTGAGATTGATTAAACTTACCGAGTTAAATCCAAATAAACGAAGAAATTCTTTTAAATCTATGCTAATCGATGTAGAACATGCTACTGTTAGAAGGTGTACACATAAAGTTAACTAATCGAATGGGAAATTCTGATAAATTTTATGACGGATAAGGGACCTACAATGCTAGAATCTCGAAAATTAAGTTTGATCATAAAATAATATTAGGTAAATTTTTCACCAGAATGCATAAAGATACTCAATAAATGTGATTTGGATATTATGCCTTATGAAGAGAGGATAGACATAATCAATTGCATGATTACTGTGTTTATTCAACGATATACTGTATCCAGATACCGAATCAAACCTATTTAGAAGATTAGAAAAGCAAAAGAAACGTATGATAATGATTGTTAGATTAATTATTAAATTTTGATAGATTATTTGTTTGCTTTTGTATATGAAGATAAAAGATTTCGAAAATATAATCTTCAAGTAATAATACTACTTACAGAAAATTACATGTAATGTTCATAATAATATAAAATTTTACATGTATAAAATATTTGTATTAAAAGTTGTATGTATTTTGATCATTATTTTCTATATATATAAATATTTGACAAGTATTTAAAAACTTGTAAATATAAAAATTAAGATTTGTGAAATTTTGAGTTTGGAAACTTTTTCTATGGATTTCAAGTTTTGGGAAATTTGAGTTGGGATTTTTTTTCCAAAAGAACATCTTTTAACAACATCTTTTATCAACAACAACTAAACATTGAGGATATACAAGGTAAGGATAAGAAGGTCTGATTCAAACCTTCCCAAACATGGATCCTTAGGACTTTTAATCAATTTTTCAACATTCTTTTTTATCATCAAGAATAAAAATGATTTCAAATACCCCATTTTTTAAATTATCAATTTAAAATACCTGTTCTTTAAAAGATTTAAATGATTTAATTTAAAAATTTAAAAGTAACCATTTTTTCTCACATTATAGTCAAACAGTACTGTTTTTATGCAGCAAGAGAAACTTCATAAGTTAAATTTAGAGGATTTTATCAAATTAATAATTAAAGCAATTATTAAAAATAACATTTTACTGCAAAAATATACTCTCAGTATATATTGGAAATTCGAAACCGAAATAATATAAAATTTTAACTAATTTTGACAGCATTTTTAATTTTCACATAATAATGAGTACTATTGGTAAAAATTAACTAATTAATTATAATTTTTTTAAAGAGAGATATTTTAAATTGTATTTAATTTAATCAAATTTTAGAAAGACGAAATTTAAATAAAAAATTAGAAAATTTGACTATGGAAATTGCTATCAAATACAATATAAATCATTATTTGACAGACTTAATTAATTTTAATAAATTAATTTAATTAATTCAAATTGTATTCAATATTTATATTTACCGCATTTTATATAGTTAAATATATTCATTGAACAAACAAATTTTTAAAAAAATTTTCAGTCTTTAACGGTTAAAGTTTAACCCATACAAAGAGGATCATTATTTTATTAACCTCCCGATGACCTTCTATGCAATGATAGTGACCATTCTGCAGTTCTTCAAAATATTTACTTCAACAGTTTGGTCAGTTTGTTTTGTCATAGTAAATTTTTATTATATTTTTATTATATATTTATTATTATTATTATTATTATTATTATTATTATTATTATTATTATTATTATTATTATTATTATTATTATTATTATTATTATTATTATTATTATTATTATTATTATTATTATTATTATTATTATTATTATTATTATTATTATTATTATTATTATTATTATTATTATTATTATTATTATTATTATTATTATTATTATTATTATTATTATTATTATTATATTATTATTATTATTATTATTATTATTATTATTATTATTATTATTATTATTATTATTATTATTATTATTATTATTATTATTATTATTATTATTATTATTATTATTATTATTATTATTATATTATTATTATTATTATTATTATTATTATTATTATTATTATTATTATTATTATTATTATTATTATTATTATTATTATTATATTATTATTATTATTATTATTATTATTATTATTATTATTATTATTATTATTATTATTATTATTATTATTATTATTATTATTATTATTATTATTATTATTATTATTATTATTATTATTATTATTATTATTATTATTATTATTATTATTATTATTATTATTATTATTATTATTTTTTTTTTTATTATTATTATTATTATTATTATTATTATTATTATTATTATTATTATTAATTATTATTATTATTATTATTATTATTATTATTATTATTATTATTATTATTATTATTATTATTATTATTATTATTATTATTATTATTATTATTATAAAATATCAATAAACATTTATTAATATTTGATACCTAATGTATATTATTTATTCTTTGTTTTAATTAATTTTTATTTTGATTTATTCAGGTGAAACTACAGTATTGAGAGAGATAAAATTTGTAGTAATTATAATAATAAATTTAATTGATTTATTTATAATTATAGATAAAGTCGATAAAATTTCTATTATTTTATTAGTGTTATTATTATTATAATTATATTGAAGGAATTTCCTAAAAAATAAAATTATTTATTTATTTAAGTCTAATTTCGCTTTTTTTAAACAATAAATAATTTTTATTATGCTTTAAAGTCGATTAAAAATGATTTGTTAGTCTCTTTGATAAATGAATCTTCATCAAAAATTTATTGTCAACTTCCGTTTTTAAATTTTCTTAGTTAAATTCATTTATTTCATATTATCAACAAAAAATGATACAGAAAATTAACGGTAATATATTATTAAGTGAAATATTATTTTTCCAATAAATATATTACTGATGATTAGAAAGTAGACATTATATTGCAATAATTGTTATTTTAATAACTTTCTGTATATTCACTTGGTTGACGAAAATTTCTAATGTTTTATAAATTCAGCCAAAAAAATGATGTTTGTTTATATTTCCTTATCATAGATAAAATATTTAATTTTTAATTTGTACATTTTTGTTTAAATAAAACAGTTTGCAGAAGATTGCTCGAATTAACTGCATTCTTGGAAAATTTTTCAAGTTTGTCAATTAATGAGATTGCTTTTAAATGTGACTTTAAATAATAAAAATATTTATTTATAATAATATTAATCTGTATAAATGTCCCATTTGGCGTACTTTTGATATTAATTAAAAACAGTAACTAATAAATATTTTTCTTTTGACTCAGATGACGATTCATCATTCTTGTTATACTTTTTTTAATTTTAATTATTTTATTAATTAATTATATGAAATATTAATACAAATTATTTTCATATTCGATTTATATATCCTTGAAAAGAGTAGAAAATTCTTCACCGTATGACGTACGTTTTAAAATATTTATGTTGTAGAATCTCTCTGAATCCATAATTTATTTTTCTTTTGTCCTTCTATTTTATAATAACTATCAATCATTGTTTTGTATGTTCCTTGACGTGATAAGTTCAGTTCGTTCAACAGTTGAAAAATATCGGCAAGATAACATAATTTCATTCTCAACTCCATGCCCATGAAAGACTGAACAAGATCACTATTTTTACTTGGTAGAAAGTCAGTTTTTTCTTCTCTCAGTTCATGTATTCTTTTTAATAACCGACCTCTGGATAACCAGATAACTTCCGTGTGCTATAATAATATTTTATGAGATAATCCCATTTCTTCACACAACCTTTTAAATAATCTTGAACTCAGCGCACTTGATTTTATATAATTTACCGTTTTAACAGTTGTTTTTAATACCTGATTTAAATCAATACTAATATTTTTACTCGCCAGCATTTCTAGGTGTATCATACATTGTGTACCTATTACATTCGGAGCTACTTCTTTAATTTTTGAGACTAATCCTAAATTTAGTATAGACTTTGTGAGAAATTAAAGAAATAACGTTTCCGGCATTCGCTCAAAGTTTAAACTTTAAACTTCAAGCGAATGCCGGAACCGCTATTTCTTTAATTTCTCACATATTGTGTAGTAATTTAATAAATAAAAGTATTTATTTTTAACTATAAACTAAAATAAGATATTAATGCTTATATTTTTATTTACCATAACTTGTATAACAAAAAATTTTAAAGCTATATTTATATAATTATATATATATGTGTATGTGTATGTGTGTGTATTAAAAATTAATATATATGTATTATATATATGTATTAAATATAAATATATGTAAAGAAGGCCATGAAAAGTTTGCAAATATTTTTTCTACATTATTAAACCGAAATTTAAAACAAAATACACTGAATTTTTCCAATGTTTAAAAATGTATTGAAATTCTAACAGAAACTCTCAGAAAATAAAATCTATGGTTTTTCTTCAATATTTTTAACATTAAAATTCAAATTCGAATGTAATTTCTCACGGATTCCTCGGGTTCCGTGCAACACAGTTTGAGAAACACTGTTGTAAATCATTATACGACAGGTATCTTTTATTAAGAAACTTGAACTCATGAATATTTAAAGCTTTTGATTATGCATTTTTCTTATCAATTCTTATTTATTTCCAAGGTGATTTTAATATTTTGAAAATTTCTATCATTTTAAATACATTAAAAAAAAATTAAATTCTAAAAAAATGACTAATTAAATATTTAAAATTATTACGACTATAAATTTTTTGTTATTTTCTGTAAAATAACGGTTTTATATTCAACAATCTACAAAGAATTTTTTATAAATTTGCAATATTTTTGTAACCATAATGGAGCGCCAAGAAATTTAACTAAGCATTTGGATTCAATAAAGTTTTTTTTAATATGAAACACATTTTAAAAATAATTTTAAATGTCAGTAACAAAACAATTATTTTTAATAGTTTTTTTCACTAATAATAATATTTATTATTTAACTGGCATTGTCAAAGGTCCATTATATTATTATTTATTATGAGTTACTGAAAAATCTAGTCAATTTCATCTTGTACATCTAGTTCATCTAGTTCAGTGTTGTCCAAGATGTGTGCCCCGAGAAAATCTGCAAACATTTAAAATTACTAAGGTTTTAGTAACTTGGTTTTCTTTCTTCACCGATGTAGTTAGAAATGATATTCAAATCGAACTTTTAAGTGTGAAATGTATTTATCCGTCTATGGTTGTTTAAGTTTCTCGAACTCATAATTAAATTTTCCTCTCTCTCACTTTCTAAAATTTCGCTATTTCGCTATCGTTTTTTCTTATAAAACATTTAAAGTTTTTTCGAAAGTGCCGCGGGATTTCGAGTTCATTTAGTGTGCCGTACGCGATTTGTACAACACTGATCTAGTCTATCGCATTCGTATTCTTGTAGGATAAATCGTAAATACTATTTACAAGTATAATTATGATGATATTTAACTGGCTTCTGCAATGGATGTTACAAAGGTAACGAATGCTTGAACGATTAAAAATCTGAAAATCTGACAAGGAAAGAGACTTCATTTTTGACTTATCTTTAAATTAAAGTAAAACTATATTAATCAATTTAATTAATTTCTATCAGAAACTGCTTAACACAATAGTAGTTGAACGTCAACAGTATGTCGCATGGGATATTTTAAAACAAATATCCTAGACATCCTTTTAACTGAGTCGACCAAGTGAACTTATTCTCTGGAATATTTGGATTCAAAATTCTATTATATATATATATATATATATATATATATATATATATATGACCTCTTTTTGCACGTCACTGTCGTAGAGTCTACGACGTAGACTAGTTATTTCTCATAAACAGCAATCATACGTTTTAAAAAAGGATCATTTTCGTTAGGCTCGTGTGGTACCAAATATCGAGATTACTTATGTATTCAAGTTGTTTTAAATGAATTTCAAAACTTGATTTCGATGTTTTAAGCTTTTCAGTAATTTCTCACTTCATCTGACCCAGGTCGGACTTCATAAATGTGTTTGCTTTGTCCTCATCGACTTCGACTAGCAATACTGAGTGCTCAGCATCATTGACATCAAAATTTCCAGACCGAGAGTTTGAGAATCAATTCTGACATTGTCGAACATCTTTAACATCTTTCCTATATAAATCAGATAATTCTTTATCAGTCTAAAAGAGCATTCTTTCCTTTTCAAAAATAAAAAAGGCAAACACATTTTTATTTTACATTTTAAATCTACGCAATGAGCTGTTCTTCACGGTAAGGCTTCATCATATATGTCGCTAAGCGCATGACTGGCTTATCTTACACTTTGGCGCTTCTTTCTACGGTTCTTTTGGTCATTGACACATTTTGTAAGAAATAAAAATCACTGGTCATTAAACTGATTAGCTTTCTCAGTTCAAACCGAAGTCGTCATGTAAAAATGGTGAACGCCATTTGCCATATAGGTCAAAGGAAATTATTTTTGTGATTTGTATTATTTTTCTCTTGTATAATTTTGAAAATACAAAGAACTTATTCAGGCGTCATTTTAATGAAAGATTTTTAAGGTGGAAAGTTTCACAGGTAATATTGTAATAAAAATTTATTTAATATTGTTTTAATAAAATTGTTTAAATCATAAAAATATATTTGGCTATCTTAAGAGTAAATCAAATAGCAATTTATATAAATTGTAACAAATAAATATTTTTAAATAAATAAACGATATAATACAATTAATTATTTAAATTTCTTTTGGTAGTTTTCCTTTTAGTAATTAAAATAAAGTTATATAATTTAAAATTTTGTTTTTTTTGTAATAAATATTGATAGATAGTACAAGGTCAGACGGGTCCCTGCTGAACATCATGCAAGAGATCAGTGGATTCTATGCAGAATAATATTCATAATATTCAGGGGTCCCGAGATCTAAAATATTCGAGTAAAATTCATATAGCTGCATACCCGTTTTCTTAGAGGGAAGTAGATCCCCGGGACCCCTGGATAAACATATTTAAGATCCAGAAATCTTGGGATTAAGAATTCCCCGGGATTCGTATTCTTTTTCCGAAACTAATTGTCGATAAGAACACGTTACGTATTTTTTTATACTTACCGGATTTCCCCTTCAAAGGATAATTTATAATTTATAGCCTATTGAAACCCCCAAAAAAATAGTAAAATGTCGAAACATTCGACTATTCAGGTTGAGATGTCTTGTTTATATCACAGACTCACATTCTTATTCTGATCATGTCATATTTACATCTAACGTCAGACCTTCTCACAACGGAGAAGTTTTTGGGAACTTATCCCTTTTTCAAATTATATATTACTTTATTCTGCATGTAACTGTTGAGTTAAATTTGATTTTTTTTAGTGAGACCCAAGCCCAACCTCGCAATATTTGTAAACGATATCAATCAAATAGTTTATTGAGAAAATTAAAAACAACATTTTTCTTTTTGACCGAAGAAGCATCAATAGAAAAAAATCGTTTCATGGATCACGGAGTAAATAAACAAATTCAAAGAAATCTGATTGACTGAGGAGATGGATCTTTCAATTCGTGGAGAAGAATTTTGTTTGTCATCAATGTGAAGGCTTTTTGAATAATAACGACTGTGAATTGTTTGATAGTGGATTGTCTGAGTTTAGTAGCAAATTATTGTAGGACTTTGACAGGATCAAGTCTCTCTGCCAAATTGGCCACATGTTCGAACAGTTATTGAATGAATTCTTTAGATTTAGGGAGAATTCTGATTTCGGTTCGACGGTTGACTGCTTGACAATGACCGAAGGATTCAGAGACTGACTTTTAAGCAACTGGTCAATGAAGAAATTCGGAGTTGATTCTTGGGTTTTATTTCTCATTTCAATTGAGTCGGAATTAACAGATGAACAACTTCGGGTTTGATGGCTTTCACTGTCTTGGCAATCTTGCTTGTTGGTCAGTGATTTGGTCTTTCGTCTCCGTCGACGAAAATTTCCATGATCAAACATTTCTTCGAAGTTCTCATTCAGAGTCCAGTAATTGCCTTTCCCAGGATTATTTTTGTCACGGGCAATCTTGATAAAGCAATCATTGAGACTGAGATTATGCCTAATTGAGTTCTGCCATCCTTGTTTGTTTCGGTGATAAAACGGAAAGTTGTCTGTGATGAATTTGTATATTCCTATTCAATTAATACATGAAATTAAATATTTTACAATTTATTTATAGTTTTATCAAGCAAAGTTAAATTGTAAAAATATTAGATGAATTTAGTATAAATAGATAAATGAACGGACGAGTTTAACTTTTAATTAACCACTAAAGGCACGCCGGCGTGTGTGACACGTTCGTCTGTTATCGGCCGATTTTCACGTGGTCGTGTGTCACACGTTCGCTTATAATATAATTTTTGTGATTGTATTTCTTCACAACTAATTGGTAAGTTATTATTTATTTTTCAGTGCATTTCAAATTCCGATATAAAGTTTTTCTATATATATATATATATTTATTTGTCCGCGATTTTTAGTAAGGTTTTTTTATTTATTTATTCTAGTAAATCCTTCAAAAATGAGTAGCAGTGAAAGTGAATTTAAATATGCAAATTTATAAGAATTATTAAAATAAGAATTATTATCTCCAGTCTGAATTTTACCCTGAGTTTCTACCTTAGCTTGTCTTTACGTGCACCATAAAAGGGTTGAACAAATCCTGCTTCTAAATTCATAGTACTTACATAAGGACTTTTCCGAAAAAACGTATTTAAATTAAAAAAAATTACAATTTAAAACAAATCTTTACCAAAACTAAAAAGTACAAATAGGAATAAAAAATACAAAAAATGTAGGAAAATATATAATAACAAATTAAAATTTAATATTTATCATTATTAGAGACTTTTTATTATAAATTCTAATTTTTTTATTCGAGAAAACATTCAATTACTGCAATATGAAGTTAAAAAATAATATGTAGATGTGAATATTAATGTGAAAATGACATACAATTAAAACAAAATTAATAACTTTCCAAGTTAATAAAATTGAGTAAGTCAAATGACCAATGAATACTTTGATTGACTGGATCGTAATATAATTGGATAAATTAATACATATTAAATAATTTAATCATTTTGATTAAAACAAAAGTCTAATTTCGTAGTTCACATGAATTTTGGTTCATAGTCAAATTTTATAGAAAATATTATGTTAACATATTTTATTAATTAAATTAAATTTTAATTCTAATTAATAATTATTAATAAAAATAAGTTAAATAATAGAAAATTAACTTTGTAACTCGGTTTGTAAGAAAGCTCTCAACCTTATCAAATTAAATTCTGATCTATTTCATGAGCCTGCCAATATTAACATAAGGAAAACCAGTAAAATGTGCATAAATATAATTATTAATTAATATGTTCACACTGCATAGTATATTTTTTTTTGAACAAGTTAAAACAACATTTCGGTTCTTTTGATTTACCGAAATAAAACATTCGGATGCAACAGAAAATATTGTATGATAAACACAAGTTCTGATGAAATGCATGATGTAGTTATTTGTAATGAAAAAAAATTTCACCGAAAACCGAACACTGGCAGAATGCCGAATTCTAAAGGAAATACCGAGCGAAATATTTACTCTGAAGCTGTGGCATCGCGATTCTCAGTTTGGAAACCAAGTATCAATAATGCGGATCAGGGATAACAATCGCCAGATTGATAGTCTGGTCAATTACGTTTATTTATGAATTGACATTGAACACTACTTCACAAGGACACCGCCTAACGTGACTCCGTCAACTGATGGTACGGCTCAACGCCATTAGTATACAGGACATCTTCATTTATGTACCAGTTGAAAATTATTCAAGTTTAAAATAATTATTAATAATAATTAATAATAATATAATAATAATAATAATATAACAATAATAATAATAATAATAATATTAATAATAATAATAATAATAATAATAATAATAATAATAATAATATAATAACAATAATAATAATATAATAATAATATAACAATAATAATAATAATAATAATAATAATAATAAAAAATAATAATAATAATGATAATAATAATAATAATAATAATAATAATAATAATATAATAATAATAATAATATAACAATAATAATAATAATAATAATAATAATAATAATAATAATAATATAATAATAATAATATAAAAATAATAATAATAATAATAATAATAATAATAATAATAATAATAATAATAATAATAATAATAATAATAATAATAACAATAATAATAATTATTAGAACTTTTTTTGGTTTTCACTTCTGATTGCTTTTCATTTTCAATGACAAAAAGAATTTTTTATTATTTGACTATGATTTTTATTAGATTCTAATAAATCAATAAATTCTCAAATATTTTGCAATTTTTATTCAATGATCTTTAGCAATTAAAATGACATCAAAGTTTCCATTGTAATGATTATTATCTTGTTTTCTAAGTTTCCTTGAATTTTTGATAAATAGAAATTCATATTTATGTATTTTTTATTTTTGTAAAAATAATTATTTTAAATTTTTTTATTGATTTATTCGTTTTTTAACATTATTAATGATTGTAATAATAATAATTATCATTAGTATTAAGATTATTATTAATATTATTATTATTGTCATTATTATTATTATTATTATTATTATTATTGTTATTATTATTATTATTATTATTATTATTATTATTATTATTATTATTATTATTATTATTATTATTATTATCATAATCATTATCCTCCTCTTCCCTGATACCACCAGCTTAGAGAAAAAGAGAAATGTAGGAGAAGACGATGTTGGTCATTTGAACACAGCAACGTGTATATCAGTCATTGTTTATGAAAGTATCGTATTACGCGCCAGTCTAAATTGTCAACATGGCCGTCTCTTATTGAAAGCCCCCCTCGACACATGCAGAAATTTGACACCGACCCAGTCAGCCTAGACCAATTATGGATTTATTTTACTCAGCTTAATTCTTATTTATTATGGCTATTTGTTCAACACAAACATTTATATAAACATATATCATATGTTTAATTTTTTTGTGCTTTGTTTTGTTTTCTGCTCTAAAAACAATTTCTCACGAGAAGCAGGCCAATAAAGTCAATCAGAATGCTTGATTAAAACGAATTATGATTTATATTTATTGAGCTATATTTCACTTTGATTAATGGAAAATAAAGGATTTTTTAGATTGAATTTTAAAATAATTGTGCAGTGATGCTACCGGTACAAAAAATCTATTTTAAATTTTAAAACATATTTAATAAATTTTAAAAAATTTTCCACTTCAGTAAAACAAATTTAACAGATTTTTTGATTTTTTTAACTCACAAGTACATCTGTATGAAAAATGATTTTTTTTAAGCAGTAAAATAATATAAAAAGATTTTGTTACTTTTTTTATTAATAAATTCTATGAAACTAAGCTTTATTATTTTCGAAAAATTACATGCCTCAAAGAGTTAAATGGTTGTGCGGTTTGTATTTGGTATAAGGAAAGGTTATAAAAAAACTGAAAGATTTGCATATTATAGCCAGATTTTATAATCAGAACGGCAATACATTTTGATAATTGAAAGCATTAATTTATTAATTAATTAGCTATAATTAACTAAAATTCTGATGATGAAAAATTATCAATGTCGAAATTTTGAGCCGCGCCAATTTTAAACCTTACGTTTACGTGATATTTTTGTTTGTCATTTAAAAATTTGTGCCGTCATTATTTTATTTTTTAACAATATTTTATTGTAATAATAATTACTATAATTAGTAGTAGTGTAAATAAATCCAAAATCTATATTCTAATGTTTTTATAATTTTAATTATTAATAAAACAAATTACCTTAAATTTAATTTTTTTATATTTGTATCTATATCGTAAATATATAAGATACTTTCTCTTACAATGATACTTAATTTAAACAAATAATTAAAAGTAAATATTATTTATTTATAAATTTGATTAATTAATATTATTGATTACTTAACCTTCGAAAATGATTATTTTTACTCTACATTTATGTCATTATTAAAAGAAAAAGGATTACTGATAGACAAGAAAAAAATGAACATATACTTTGGTCAAATTTTTTGTTTGGGGGGGGGGGGGGATTAAGCTAAGAAAATAAATAAAAGGTGCATTTTAGTCGATACTGATACTAATGTTCAAACTCAAAGCATCAAGCGCATGTGGGGATCTTTCAACTGACGTAGTAAACCACACCTAGGAACAGTCGCGGTCATCTAAATTCATATTTTACTGAATCTATTTGAAGAAGAAAAAATTTCCAAGAGTGAACATGATAACGTAGGCGTTTTGAGTCTCTTTGGGATAAAATGAAAAGCTCCTGGAATCCGAAACCTACATTTTAATAGAGTAAATTAGTATCTGCTATTATTTTCTTTAAATAAATCAAATGTTTAAATCCACTTTATTTTAAATGACGTCCCCTTTTAAGGGGAAAGTATCAAACTAATTTCATACTAAAATTAATACTTTTCAATATTGTGTAATAAATAAACTCCTGTTGATTAAGTAACACTTGATAAAGGCTGTTCTAAATATTTGTGATAATCCTTAATAATTTATTGATCTTAATTCAACTATTAAAATGAAATATTTATTTTTGGTAAATTGAAATTTGTTTTTAGAAATCCTAATAAACTTATTCAGATCTCGAAAACACGTAATTTAATAAACAAATAACCTTCAATAAAACAAAAGCAAAAAATAACAACTATTAAAATCAATGCTGCTAGAATTAAACCTTTCTGATACCTTTCAAAATATTATGTAATTTATCTCAAACAATACCTAATATTTACCAAGTCTTCATTGTAGCCAAAAGCTGTGTTTCCAGTCCAGATAAACGCACGTATTTTAGGCATCCTACACTCCACCCATTCAAACAACAATTAACAAAACACACTAAATAAAACAAACTAATTGTTTTCAAATAGCCTTGTTTACAAGTTGTTATTGATATGTCTCTGTGTGATGCAGTCGATGTTTAGTGAGGGTGGGTTTGTCAAATGTGTATTTAACTGGTTTATTACACCATTAAACTTAGGTAAACATATTTAATTTGTTGTGTAAGCCAATTAGAAGGTTTGTAAGTATTTCAATTGTACACAACCACTCAATGGGAATCAGATTTATTTTTTTGTTTAACTGAACCAGCATTTCATTTTCTCATGTTAAAATGGATCTTGTTTCAATCCATGGGTTTCCGAGTTGATCTTTGAACTGGATCGTTGTCATTTGTCTGAATGACAATCAAAACAATTATTTCATGATTATTATGGATTCTTGAAAGTAATAACAATAACAATAATATTGTTTTTCTCAATATTCACCTTCCTTTTGTAGTATTAAACCTTTATTATTGTTGTCATTTCATTTTTATAGCCTGAAGTTCTAAATTTTATTTAATTTGGTTAATTGATACTATTAAGATCATCTATAACAGGGATGGCAAACCATTTTTGACTGCGTGCCAATAAAAATTATTTTTATAAAATGAAAATATACTTGCCGTGATATATATATATGTGTGTGTTTGGGTTATTGGGTTAGGGCACACGTGCCATAGGTTCACCCTCCCTGATCTATAAGATAATATTCTATTCACGAATTTTAGGCACAGCCTTTTTTAAGTGATTTCCGTTCATCAGAATTCATGAGGCTAGAAATCATATTAACAATAACGCAATGAAAAAGTAACATTTAAACAAATTAAATAATAATAGTCTTTAAATTGTATCAAAATTTTTCAAATTAAAACATTTTCTTTTTTTTTAAAAATAAACATTTTAAATTATGTTAAATTATTTTTAAAAATGCAAAAGTGATTTTCCTCTCAAATAAATTTTTTTTTAGAATTAAAAATAAAAATTTTAATTTTTTAACTCTTTTCGCTAAATTGACAAACGTAGATGATAATGACCTTGTATTTTAATTACATTTGAATTTGATTCTTTTCTTGGATGTAGGGCAAAAGAGACTGTTGATAAATGAGTGTTGAATTCTTATGATGTTTGTGCTAGTTTTCCTGGATGTAAGCTTTATATTGTTTCTGATGTTAGTACGTCGTCAAGTTCGGAAGGTGAGAAAATCGATTTTATCACACGTATCAGAAATATGTTTTGGTATTTCCTTAGAGTTTCTCAGAATTTAAGCATAAGATCTTCAGACATTTAGACAAGAATCTCAGGATTTAAACCATCTCTGCATTTTTCAATAATTAAAGTTTGTTTAAATGTATTAAACTAGAAACAGTAAATTGTTGCTTTTCAACTGTGAATTTGAAATAAATACTTTTTGTATTCCTAAATTGATCTTTCATTTGTTGTCATTGTTTTGACAATTTACATTGAATCGCAATTTCTAATGTAAAATTTTGCGGTATCTTGCAATTTGTTTTTCTCATCACGAAATTATTTTTTATTATACTCTACGTTTTGGTTTCAGAAAGGCAAATTTTGTGTATTAAAACAATCACCTAAGTTTGTAAAGTAAATGACCAAATTTGAAAACTTAATAAAATTTAAAGGAAAAAAATGTTTTGTAGAAATAGTTAAATTAATCAAATCTAATAATATTTCGGATAAATTACGAAATTTTCCGATAATATAAATAATTTTTACATGGTTTCTGAAGAAGATCATTTAGTCTACTCATGAAAGGTTGAAAGTAGCAAACAGAATTCGAAATTTTCTGTTTTATCAATGTTGCATATTGAAAGTAAAAAAGCGGATAATTTGGGTTATTAAAAAATAATTGGAAAATTAATAAAACGCATTAATTATAATAATAGTCTGAATAAAGAATAAAAGTATTTTTTTAACATTTCTTGTGTGTTAATATTAATTTATCTGAAATTAGAAATATAATACTTACAAATGCATACAACTCAACCCCCTTTCCAACGGCCACCTAAAATACATATGTCCCATTATCCTAAAAATGTATGATATGATTCTGAACTTTTTAGATAATTTAAGAAAAAGGGCATTTTTATGAAATTTTAGTCTTTAAAAAAGACTTCTATAAAACTAAAAAATAATGGATGTTATAACCCGATCTAATAGTGGTTTTGTATTTTTTACAGCAAATTTCGCACCTTATTTTTCATTATTAATGAAATTATAAAAATATGGGAAAAATTTATCCGAGAAAAGCTTTTATTCAATTGATATATATCATTGACAATAAAAAAATAATTTTATAGTAAAATAAAATGAGAGAATTGTGCAAAATATATTAATCTTTAAAATAAATATAAATAAATATGAAAAAAACAATATTGAAAATAAATCTCACCGCTCAGTGTGATCTTTTTATCGGGGGTATTGCGAATGGCCATAGCAATTAGGGCTATATATGAATACGGTGGCTTCTCAAGGTGCATCATTGTTGGATTCCATGGAAACGGATTCAGTAAACCGAAATTCAATCCAAGAAATCGAGGTGGCATTAAATTCATTAATTCCATCATCATTTTCGATGATGTCGATGGCGATCCAATTGAGCACGAATTCGAATTGTCTTCAAGCTGATTGTTAATGCAACGAGCAAAATTTTCCATTTTTGTCGAATCGATTTGATAAATTCTGTTTCGATTTATTTACATTCCATTTTTCATGAATATTTTTCTGGTTTTATGTACTTTATTTTCATTCGTTGTTAACTGACCAATCAATTCTCTGGCATAAGCGCGCTTTTTAGTCTTGAAATAAATTTATTATTTACTATTTGTACAGCTCAAATGTTGCGCTGGGAAACGATTTAATTCATCCCATAGTTCTGGATACTTATTTTCAGAGATATTATTAACGAAATCTATGTATAAAATTTACATTTTACTACTTATTATGGTGATGATGATTATTATTATTATTATTATTATTATTATTATTATTATTATTATTATTATTATTATTATTATTATTATTATTATTATTATTATTATTATTATTATTATTATTATTATTATTATTATTATTATTATTATTATTAACATTTTACACATTGTACGCATTTTACACTGGATTCCAAACCCTGTGCCCGCGAGAGCTATGGTGTCCGCAGACATAGTTATGTGCACTCGCCACTTTGAATTTAATAAAATCAAGATATAGATTTCAAATCACCGCTGTGGATCTTTATGATTGTTTGGTGACAGGATTAACGTCACACTCTCCTAATTAGGATGCTCTGGTCAATGAAATTCAATGCCAAAGGTCACACTGACAGATTTATATTATTTTTTTTTATAAAAAGTTTTCAAAGTATGTGAGTTTTTTGTTTACTTTGCATATAGTTTTGTTTTTTTGTGTGTATGTAATTTGAACAATAATTTTATTATTTTGAAATTATTTTTGTTTCTTGTTTATTACCCTTGTCCAATTATAAAAATCCTAAGAAAAAATAGGTGTTACCCGCCACCCTACCGATATTTTAGAATGCGCTCTAGGGTACACAAATTTTGGGAACTCCTGTTTTATATTATAAAATATTAGCCATTTGACAATAAATTTCCACAAAATTTAAATTTTAAAAATGAAGTATGAATGTTTTAAAGCCATTCTTGATGCTATTTCACATAGTGAAAAAAAAATATGTAAGGTTGTTTTTAAAATTACGTTAACCTATAAAAATTATTTCCGAATAAAACCTACCAAAAAAATCGTATAATTGAAACTATTGAATCAGGTTTTAGTAAAGGAAAAGATGGGATAAGAATAAAAGTTTGCTCCATCAAGGCTTTAGTATAATAACTTTTGATATTTGATATACTACTATGTTTTTAAAAGTTATATGGCGTAATTACAAGTCGTTACAGATCTAATCAATCGCCATCTTGGTATAAGAAAATGAATGAAATACTTCACAATATGAATAAATGAATCCAATTATTTAAAAAATACTTATATACGAGTTTATGAAAAAAGAAAATCAAATCGTACTCTTTCAATTATAAGGGTACTTGGAAAATTTATAATAAAGGAGGGCTCACAAATTTTCATAAATTACTAGAAAAATAACAAATATTATGACCAGATGCTAAATTAGAAGTTATACTTTTCATTACATTTTTATTTCTTAAAGTTCATTTTAATATTTTTTTTATTATGAATAATATTTTTTATTTAAATTAAGGTTTCATATTTATAAGGAATTTTATGCCACTTATGTTTATTTTTCAAAAAATAATATTTATTAAAATTTTATTTAAATATCTTCTAAAAGGTTTTCATTCATAAACAATTTATGGAAATTTTATTTGTATTGCAGTAATTTTCTCAGTATTCCATCGCTTCAATCAGTCTTTTTGTCAATTTCTGAATATCAAAAATTATTATTAACTTTAAAATTATTAAAAGAACTTTTTTTGATTTTTTCTGATTTCTTTTCATTTTTGAATGAAATTAAAAAACTTTTGCTTTTTTTAAATATGAATCAGTAAAGATATCGATGTTTTTTTATATCTTTACTAATTTATTGTCAAAAAAGAAACAGCAATCTTAAAAATATAGTTTTTCGAGGTTTTTCTTTTAAATTTTTAATAATTTCGTGTAATCTATCATCATTTTCTAAAGAAGTGAAAAATTGAAATTTTATTAAATGAATATTGTTTCAATGACCTTGAATGAGTCATTGTCTTTGTTTAAAATTTGTACTTTTAAAAAGTTGTCCAAGCAAGAAATTCATACAGAATCTTTGATTTCTGAAACTTATAAGTTATGGTAATTTAATAAATTATTACCATAACATCAAGAAATTTTTCCCAAATTATCTAAAGAACGTAGAGATTTTGGGTAAACTGTAAATTTTAGTTTATAAATTAATTAATAGAAGACTTATATTTTTTCTGAATAATTTTCAAATGTCCTATTAAATGATCCTAGGTTTATTAAAGGATTTAGTGTATATAGTGTATGCATGTTTGCATTTTATTTTTCTCATAAAAATTATTTTAAACTGTTTTTAAAGGAAATACTCTTCATTTATGTCATTGTCCATAATTTTCTAAGGGAGTTCTCTATCAATTTTGATTGAGTTACACAAAAGTCCACATAATAAGTGGAATATGGAAATCGTTGGAAATTAATTAAAAACTAATTAAATATTCAAAGTAAAGTAATAATTGAAGATGTGACTGGATGAAAAAATTAATTAATTAAATAATTCAAGAAAAATACATTAATCATTCGAAAAATATCGGATATGGCATGTTGATTAGTTTAGTAAATTATTTTAGAGGAAATTACTTAAATTATTGTTTGTTGGGAGCTGACGTGACATTGGCAATTTACTACGAAGATTGATCAAGAGTAGTCCATATAAATAGAAACAGTATATTGAGAAGGTAGCCACTTTTGGTCAGAAAAACAAGGATGCAGTATTAAAAAAACTATCAGATTATAGATAGGCCTTAGACGGAGTGAAATTCGTTGCTAATCTACCATAAGTATACAAGGAGCCAGGTTCAGAGCTAATTCCTGTCAAAACTTTATTAAAATCTCAACAAACCTTTTGGTAGCTATATTCATGTTCAATTAATTAAATATAAATAACAAATTCATTCTATAGTAAAAGATGAGAAAGCCTAACCAAGAATCGTTGTACTTATTTCAGAGAAAAGAAGTTCCTCAAACGTTGAACTTCTGTTTCACTTCAATGAAATTTCCCATTTGTCAAATTTATCCTCATCTCGATTTGTCCAAAAATATATGCAAAAACGATTCCAAAGTTTTCCCCGGTGTCCAGAATAAAAGTCTGCCAATAAATTGACGAAACTTGAACGGATTCAATTTTTATTTTTCATGGAAGTTCCCTGTAACATTTATTGTGTACATTGCCACATGACTCTAATTTCAAAAGTTCCCCATATCGGATAAAACCATATAATTTTTTAATACATTTTTCGATTGGATATGAAGAAAATTACAAAATCCCTACTATTTAACGGGCGTTCTAATTTTGTGTGATTCATTTTTACTTTCAGAATTTTTATTTCTACAATTTTGTATTTAATTTAATGATCTTAAAATTGAATTCTGATAAATGTCGGTACTTTTTCACTCAAGAATTTTATTCGGAAATTCGGTATATTTTAATTAGGGATTTTTGTTTTAATTATTTACTGAAATAATATTATTTTTATAATTATGATAATAATAATAATAATAATAATAATAATTATTATTATAATAATAATAATAATAATAATAATAATACTTATAAGAATGTTTATTATTATTATTGTTAATTTTTATTAATTGTAGTATTTTAATTAAATTACATGTATTAAATTAAATTATTAATTAATTTCACCTACAAGGTTATTTCTAGTTATATTGACATTATTACAAATTATATCGACAATATATCATAAATATTCATCGAATATACTCTATAATAAGATCAGGTCTTATTTTCAAGGAGTACGAGGTTTTTTAATATTTAAAATATGACTAATTTATATTAATAAATAACATTTATTTAATTTAAATTTTATCTACGTTTGAATCAACATCGACATCATTACTATTTTCAAGTAAGTCCAAGTTCCAAAAAATCTGCATTTTTATAAGTCCTATAGTTATTCATAAGAGCCTTGTATCTTTTAAACATGTATTTATCCATGTCTTCATAAAGTATTACTCTTGTACGCGCTAGTGGTTTTTCGAAACGAGAAATCATTTCTCTTCATAAAATTCTCTTCATACTAACAGTGTTGAGAATTTGGTTAGTCTGTTCCTTTAGCCCCATGTAGTTTAGTAACTTGGAGAATGGATTCAAAATTTGAGTCTTTTCTCCAAGTAACAACAATAATTAAAATTAAGGCCGGGAAAAATAAAAATAGAATTTGTGAAAAAATAAAAATGAAAAAAGACTTTATTTTGGAAATTGGGTTTTTTTGTAATTTAAATGACAATACTTTAAAATAATTGTTTTTTAAAAATTAGTTTGTTTAAAATTTTAATGTAAATGGAAGAAATTTGAAAATTAAATGTGAAATTTAAGTTGTAATTATAATTTGTAAATTAATTTGAATAAATTCCTCAATATGCCTGCTATTCTTAAAATTTTGAATAATTCTGATAAATTATTTGCAGTTGGTGGATTTGTGTTTATGACATACAAATCTGGTGTCTGGTCAGATAATGATTCTAGTCAGAGCTCATTTAATACATTACGGCATTCTATTATTGCAAAATCTTGTGACGTTATTCCTAGTAGAGCCGGCGAAATTAAAGAGGCTACCACAGCTCGAGAAGTTCTATCTATTCTTAAAACACAAGTTGGAATTACATCTCATATTATTTCTCCTCAAGCTGCACAATCCGATGAAAGTGAAGCAGGAAAAACTCTTCGTTTGATGGATATATTAAATGCTACAGTTCCAAGTCGTAATAAAACTGCTCTTGATAACATACCATCCAATATTCAAGAATGTGCTATGGATGAATATCAAATCCTTCTGCGAGGTCTCTGCATCCTCGTGGGCCTAGTTAATAAAAAGATGATGGAATTCACCAAACAGTAACTTCCGATAAAATTATTTATTGAAAGATAAGCGGCAATTGTAGCGTATTGTAAGTAACCAGTACTAGTCTGCTGGTCTTACTTTTAGTATTTAATCAAACCTTAATCTGTTTTGTACCAGGAATCTAATAAAAAATGGATTTGTACAGCCTATTTAGAAATACAACTAGGCATAAAAGTGTTACAGTTATTTTTATAACCAAAACTTGTTTTATCAGTGCGGAAGTCATAAAACACGTAACTTGAATGTACGTTATTTAATTGTTTTCAATAACCCGAGAGATGCAACAACATATATTGATTTTCTTTCAAGATGTACTTACCCCAATAATTGTAACCTTATTCATAGAATCATTTCAAGCTGCAAATACACAAAATACAATCGTTTTTATTCAACATTTATTAATATTATGGTCAATCATTTCAAGCGTTGACGAATGAGGATGCCGAAGGTGCGAAATAATGACGTCATTCGATGACTCCATAAGGTATGAAGATAAAGTATTGGACATCAGGAAAAAATAACCAAAATAAAATTTAACAAAATAAATAATCACAATGTATTGAGTGTTCAGACTACAGAGTACAAAAAGATGTCATAATATTACATTTACGGTAAATAAAATAAAGGAAAAAAGAGTCTTTTGTTTTTTCTTATTTAGGTGGATGATCTTTTAGGCACTTGACGTCGCAAATATTTGTATATGTTGGGTTTTAATTAAATGAAATAATAAGAGTCTGTGTCACTGACTCCACGTGTTCTATCAAAATCAATTATATAAACAACACCCAACGTATATTTTTATTCAAATTTGATTTACATAACTAATTATAATATTCCAATATCGCAATGAGATCTCTGATTTTAATTACCTTTGCCTACTACAATTGCCCCACCGTGCGTCTCCCTTGTAATAATTTTTCTTCTGTTTCCCCATCATTCATGCTGTCATGATAATGGTTTTCCAAAATCCACTTTGTTTACCTTTCTTTATGTTTACTTAACTCGGGTTTATTTAATTAATTAATTAACGATTTACTGTTTTAAGCATTTCCTTGCCTTTTGACCCTTTATGAACACATTCTGACAAATTCGTTCTCACCATGATCTTCCCCGTTATCTCCTTTGTACCTAACTCGTTTCTCAAATTTTAATTCGATAATATGTTGATTCCCTATGGTTTTGAATTTTCGCCATTCTTTTTTAATTATATGTATTAGCAGTTTGATTCCGTAAATGTAATACGTCCATTAAAAACTAAATTATAATAAATTCCAAACTTTATTCAAAAAAAACTACAAACAAAACAATATTAAAACAACGATATAAAGTTTTTTTTAATCATAAATGTTTTTTAGTATTTATTTTGAGTATATTTCAGTAAGCATGAATTAACAATTGAATAGGGAATATTAATACACAAACATTCAATAAATATTTAATATATTTAAATTACAAACATTCCTAAATATTAATTTTACAATCAAGTAATTTCATAACTTTTAAACTTATTTAAATTTATCATTATAATTTTATTAACATTCATTACATATTTTTAACACGATAATTAATTATTTTATTTAATTATCCTCATAATATTAATTATGCCCCTTTTTAAAAGGCTTTAGCTACTCTATATTTCGTATAAATCTCCTTGTATTTTCTTGTTCGATTTTATAGCTCCTCTCGTGTATTTGTTTTATTACTTTCGCAGGCCCAGCATATCTTTCATCTTCTTTATTGTTATCATTAACACTCTTCATTAACACCATGTCTCCTACCTTAAATGTTCTTTGTGTTATTCCATCAAAACCTTTATTTTCACTTGACATATTTGTAGACCATTCTTTGTAAATTCTTTTAACAAACATTCTTTTGCATGGTGGTTGTCTAATCGTCTTCTGAAATGTGGAATTCAACGTAAATCCGATTTCTGGTAATATCTCTACCCGATTCTTGTGATTACGATCTTTTATGATGATATGGATAGCGTTCCTAATAGTTCTGAATTGTCTTTCGATAATCCGTTTGCCGAATGATGATATGGGTTGAGAACATTATTTTGATGTTGTGTTCTTTCATTAAATTATCCATAGATTTACTCTCAAATACTTTACCCTTGTCACAATGTAAAAATCTAGGTGGTCCATATTTTAAAATCCAATTATTTTTTAGAGTTGTAATAATGGTTTTCTCATTCTGGGATTTAACGGCTTGAAGTGCAACATTTTAACTATCAATGATACCATTTATATATTTAATTCCATACTGAGTTTGCTTTAACGGGCCACAAAAATATACAAATATTGATTCGAATAAATCTGCTTCGGGCATTTCCAGCGCCTTGTCTTTAGTTGGTGTAGTTGTAACTTTGCTCCTTTGACAATTTTTACATGTTTTTACTACTTCTTGAATCATTTGTTTCATGTTTCTCTTTGAAAATTTATTCGACAAGTATTTCTCAATTTTCATTGATCCAGCATGACACAGTTTTATATGATATTTATTAATAAATTAAATTCTTTTTCCATCCGGAATCCATTTTCTATTGTTTTCTGTCATTACTATTCTTTCATTTATTCTGAATTTACTGTCTTTCTTTTGTTTAACGTTGTTTATTATTTCTTTAATTTCTTCTGAATTCATTTGCCATTCTTGTTCCGGATTTTCTTTCATTATTGCCAAATTTTTCTTTTTAGCTTTCCTATTTTTGGATTAGCATGGATGATTTGGCATTGAACACACGTCATACATTCACTTCTCGACAATGCATCTGCATTACAATGTTCGGTTCCTTTCCTAAATTGAAATTCTATTTCCAAACTGCTCAAATAGTTAATCCATATCTGGAATTGTGGGGGGATAGCTTTCTTTCTCTTCATCATATATGTTATGGCTTTATGGTCCGTACGTAGTATAAATCTTTTCCCATAAAGATAATGTTTAAAATGGTTTGTAAAATAATAGATTGCTAAAAGTTCTTTTCTTGTTATGCAATAGCCAAATTAATGTTTTGGCATGGCGTGTGATCCATATGCAATATCACTTTCTTTTCCAGAGTTATCTATCTGTGATAAAACTGCACCAATGTGATCGAAACTAGCATCTGTATTCAATATGAATGTTTTTGAAAATTTGGGAAACTTTAATATTGGCGCATTAACCAATTTCTCTTTAAGTTTTGTAAATGAATTTTCACATTTATCTGTCCAAATTAATTTTTTTCCTTTGCTTCCACACAATTGTTCTAGATGTTTGGAATCTTCTGTATAATCTTTTATAATCTTTCTATAGAAATTTGTTAGTTCTAGGAAACATCTCAATTTCTTAACACACTTGGGTCTTTCAAATTCCTTTACTGCTTTAATTTTTCTTCATCCGTTTTGAGTTCATTTTTGCTTATTATATGTTCTAAAAAATTTCACTTCATCTTTCAAAAATTTACATTTAGATGGACTGATCTTTAATCCTGCTTGTTCGATTTTCTTAAAAACGCTTTCAATATTTTCGTAGTGCTCCTTTAATTCTTTTGAAAATATAAGAATATCATCCAAATACACTATCGCTATTTGCCAATTAAGATCACCTAATACCATGTTCATTAATTTTTGAAAGGTTGCCGGAGCTGCTGCTATTCCAAATGGCATCCTATTAAAGCAATACTGTTTATTTTTAGTAGAGAACGCTGTTTTGAGTCTTGATTCCTGGTCGATCTCTACCTGATAATATGCATTCCCCAAATCAATAGTACTAAAATATTTCGCACCACCCAGTGTATGCAATAACTCATTTGTATTAGGGATTGGAAATATTGGTCGCTCCGTGATGTTATTTAGAGCTCTAAAATCTAAACATATTCTTATATCGTTTTTATCTTTTTTCTTCACACATACTAAAGGTGTGTTCCACGGCGACTTACATTCTTTTATAATTCCGGATTTTTCAATCTCCTTTATGTTTTCCTCAATCGTTTCAATTAAATGAGCTGGCTGTCTCCTTGGATTAATCGCAATAGGTCTCTCTGCTGTTAAAATTTCGTGTGTTATTAAATTTTTTTTACTCACATCCCATCTATGCTTTATGAAAATGGAATCATATTTTCTGCATAGTTCTCTAACATTGTTATCTTTACACTGGTTAGAGTCACTTGGTTCTTTTAAGTGCATTATTGCCGTGATGTTTTCATCTTTCTTTGATACACTGCTCTTCATGTTTAACATTATATCGAATTTTTTCAAGAAATCTATTCCTCCGATCAATTTCGGTGAAATATCTTTGGCCACAATAAATTTAATCATTCTCGTCTCTCTTGTTCCTACTATTTAGATCTGCAACATTTACTTTTCCTACTATCGACACTGGTGACTCGTTTGCACATCTCAATTTCACCAAACGTTTTTCTATAATAAACTTCCCTATATTATCTAATATACTTTCATCTATCACGCTGATTTTTGCCCCTGTGTCTAACAAACAACGCAATTCGCTATTATTTATCAATATTATGACACTTGGTTTACCATTTAGTTTATTATATTTAATTAAATTATCATTATTTACATTATTAATATTACATACATACTCTAGAATTTCTCCAACATCATCAAATCTCGATTCATCCTTGCACCACTCACCATAACATTCCGTATCAGGCAGGCATTTACAATTATCATTTTTAGTTATTATTCATATTTTTCATCATTCAATACATGCATACAATCATCATACAAACAAGCATCATACGATTCCCTATTCAATATATTACTCATACTTACTGCAGTGCTCCAATCACATCCTCTCGCGGTGGAGCATGTCCATTTGGGTATTGGTTTCCATGTTCCTCTTCGTCGTCGTCCATTGCTGCAACTGGTCTCTGATATTGTCGGTCTCGGTTATTTCGATCATTACCTTGGAACTTTGCTCTTGCGTATTCTTGGTCATTTTCTCTCGTGTCTCTCCATTTTTCAGTTTTCTGAAAGCATTGGTGCTTAAAATGTTCTACTTTATGACAATGGTGACATTTCACATTAGGACATTCTGATCTCATATGACCCTCTTCAAAACATGCCCAGCATTTGAATTTTGCCTGGCTATTTCTCTGTACAACTTCCTTGTTGAAATTGTGTTGTTTTTTCGGTTATTCTCTGTTTTGTCTAGATTCGCTGACTGTATATCTGTTCGAAACGTAGTTTTATCTTTGTGGCATTGGTTGTGCTGGAATATTTGAGGTCCTTCTGACTACATGTGCGTATCTTCTATCTTTATTTACCTTTTCATGCATTTTAATCCTCTTTTTCATTTCCAAGACCGATTTATATTCATTTAACATTAAATCTTTTTTTAAATCTTGATCTCCCATCGCATTGAAAATAAGACATTTTTGTAGCTCCTCTTCATTTAATTCATGTTTCAGAATTCTTCTAGCCAGTTTCTCAATTTTCTCACAAAAATCATCTTCACCTTGTCTGTATTCCAGTGCTTCACTTAAGTCTTCCATCAAATTCATTGGTTTTCTTAAAGCTGATCTCAATCTGTCCACATAACTCTGCATCTCGTCAGTGCAGTCATATTTCTTGATTGCCTCAGTTGATAAAAAAGCTTTTATAAATCTTCCTTTAAAATCCTCAGTAATTGACATTAATTCGAAGAATCTCTCTGCTTCTTTGATAAAATCTTCGATATCAGCTCCCATTTTGAAGTTTTCAGGTCCTTTGATAAAGTTCGCCATCGTGTTCGCCATATTAGCAGTTTGATTTCATAAATTTAATACGTCCATTAAAAACTAAAGTATAATAAATTCCAAACTTTATTCAAAAAACTACAAACAAAACAATATTAAAGCAACGATATAAAGTATTTTTTAATCATAAATGTTTTTAGTATATCTTTTGAGGATTTTTCAGCAAGTATGAATTAACAATTGAATAAGGAATATTAGTAAACATACATTCAATAAATATTTAATATATTTAAATTACAAACATTGCTAAATATTAATTTTACAATCAAACAATTTCATCATTCCATACAAAGTTCGACCGTACGTTAGAGAAGAAGATAGCGTACGCATACTGTACGTTAGTATTCGTACGTATGAGCAGCCTTTAATATTAGTTGCTTCTCGTGACGTCACATTTTCTTCTCGTCTTTATTACGTCACTTTATAGTTTTTATTTGTAGTTTCGTTTCAGCGAAGAGGTAAATTATTATTTTGGTTTTATTTTGTATAATTTGATTATTTTATCTACAGAAATAAAACAGGCTGACGGATTCATAGTTTTTTTGCATGGGTTAGTACGGCCGCATGGCGAGTGCAGGCTGCGCCTTGTAAAGGAATAATACACGATGTTGGCCGCAGTCAATGTGTTAAAGCACTTGAAAATTAGCGAAGTTACCTCAATTTAGGTTTCGTGTCTGCAGTGTTAAAGTTTGGTGTGGTTGTTCTAACTTCCGCGGATGCATCATGCAATCTTATCATGCATAATAATAATAGTATATCATTTTAAGGGGTAATCATAATTTAATGTAAATTTTTGTAATTTATAAATATTTTTTATTTGATTTGTGTTATAACTAATAACTTAATAAGCATTTAAAAGAATTTTATTCTATGAATTTTCAGAAAATCATTTTCTATATTTAATATTGTTTACAACTTTACATTACAGAAAATAAAAAATGCCCACATGAAAGGGAAAGAGTGGGATCACGTCATTGTTCTTTCAGAGACTGCCAATAACTTTCAAGTGAAATTCATATACTGTTCGAAAGTATTTTGGGGTAGTGGTAATCGTATCGGGGCACACATGGATATTGAAACTGCAACAGGCGTAGCCAAATGTGTCAAGGTGCCAGTTGAAATTCTGGAATGCTTCAAAGCAGCAGATGCTGTTAAACAATCTGAAAAACAGGAACACGCAAGAAAATGAAATCTAGATAAAGCGGATACATCCACATCGTTGTCCTCATCATCCGCAAAGCAACCGAAACTAACCAATATGTTTAAAAATATTGAGAAGATGAAGTGGATGAATCTATTGCAAGAATGATATATAGCAAAGGTATTAGTTTCAATGTTGTTAACAACAAACATTTTAGAGAGATGTGCTCACAAATCGGAAAATTTGGACCATCATACATTCCGTATGTACGGTCGAACTTTGATTCCATACTCTAACTTATTTAAATTTATCATTATAATTTTATTAACATTCATTACATATTTTTAACAAGATAATTAATTATTCTATTTAATATCCTCATAATATGGAACACAACTTAAACAAAATATATTATCAATCATGTTACTTAAATCTCACCCTAAACATGCGAAATTGTCAAAACTTAGAATAGTATTTTAAAGGAATCGTGAAACAATAATTCCACCAAATATTAGTTGCACATCGCCGAAAACAAATCTAATTCCACAGAATTCAAATGAAGTACCAAAGCAATCAAGTTATTTTAGTTTCCACTTTTCAATGTAATACTTAATGCCCCACATGATAGAAAAATGAATATTGTACAATCGTTTCCTAATTATGTCATTGATGAAAGTGAGCATATGGTCATTATAGGGGAGGTTATATGGTTTGGGGGGATAGATTAATTAATGAATTTTATTGAAATAAGTATTTGAGAATAATATTTTTATTTTGTATTTTTAACCTTTTTTTATTTGATGGAATGTATTCTCATTTTATTTTTTAAACCATTGTTTTTTAGTGAAAAATAATTTTCCTAAGAAAAATTTCATGGCTTTTTTATGGAGGAAAATAAAAAGTAATAAATAAAAATTAATAATTTCAAAATAAATCACTTCATTTAAACAAATAATTTTTTACTTTATTTATAAAATATTTAATTAAAAATAAAATATTTTAAGGAGGGCTCTTTATTTATTTTCTAACCCAAATATCCGACAGAACAAAGTTTAAAGCCAAATATTCTGCCAAGTGACTTTACTATAGTGCAAAGGTCTGGTGATTTTAACGAGAGCCTAAATTCATGACTTTTTAGTTAAGATTTATTTTTAGGCTATTTTATTGAGTATTTATTTTTAGGCTTTTTAATGGTAGGTGATTTAATACAATTTTGTTATTGTTTTTTAATCAAAAACCAATTGAGATCAAAAAAGTAATGTATTATACCTTAAATAAATCTGATTCATAGTCAAATTTTGTAGAAAATATTGTGTCATTTATAAAGAAATCAGAGGTGAAAAACAAAAAAAAAGTACTTATAATAAGTAAAATAAGTAAATAAAAAAGAATTTCATTTAAACAAAATTTTAAAAATATCTGAAATATTGTATTTCTCTGTCAAAAATGAAAAGACTGATTCGAAAACAAATTCCTGTTACGATAAATTCCTGTCAAAAATACTAAATGAGATCACAGTCTGACACTATTGAAAACCTAAAAAACCTCACCATATTGTGACGACAATCGAGACTGTTAAAATTGGCCAAAACATTCTTGTTTTTTAACGAGACTGTAAAAATATGTTAAATTGTACCAAATGACTGAAAATATTATTCACTGTACCAAAGAGTCTGACAGAAACCAAATATCACTGTAGAAAAAGACAATAAAGTATTATTTTATAAAAAACTTTTTGTAAGCATATTTATCGAAGAAAAATGATTAAGACTTTTATTGTAAAAAACTAAAAATTAATCAAAAAATTTTAATCGGTAAATTTAGAAATTAATTTAAAACACACAAAATTAAAAAATTAAATAAAAATTACTTCATTGAGAAAAATGAAAAAATTAACTTAAGTTTAACAAAAATTAAAAATTGACTTTACTTAAAAAAAATTTCTTTTAAAAATGTAACTCCACACTTAAAAATCTTTTAGTTTTGCTGGGTTCCAAGCCAAAGATACCGGTGAGGCACATTCCTCATTTCACACTACTAAGTGGATCAAGTTAAAATTATTAATAGCTCAACTACTTATGTATTTGAATTTTTATTTTTTACTGATAATTGTTTTAAAATTTTCTCAATTATTTTTTTTACTTTATTTTGATTATTAAAAATAATTTTTTATCTTGTTTTAAATGATATCAGTTTTGTTTTAATGAGATTTCATTTTCCTATTGGTGAGGATGGTAAAATAGTGAAAAGACTATGGAGAATTCGAGTGCAATCATGCAAGTTTATTTATGTAATTTGATCGATAATCCATTCCTAACAGACTTCCGACAGTGGAAATCTACGAACAAATCGCTTAGATGAGGAGGCACAGTTTATTTATTTATCATCATTTAATTTGAGGAAGGTGTAAACATACTGACCTGCACCCATTAAAGTGGTTCGACAGGAACATATGCCCAGTTGATAGGAAATGAAAGTAAAATTTTCAGTTTACTGATATTTTATCAACAAATCCTAAAGATTATTTCCCCGATAACAATATGTCAATGGAAATCAGTTAGAATTGTCGATAATTGATCACAGTTTTATTTGGAAATTATCGATTCTCTAAAACATTCTACAAATTTGATGCCTTAATAGAACTATCCGATAACTTTTGTGATAAATTTAATTTGCATCGGGAGCAAATTATAGTTTTTAAAAAAAGATTTTTTTTGTTTTAATTGTTATTAATGACATTTCCCTAAAAATGAATTTTAAAAAAAATTTTTAAAAATTTAAATTTTTTTAAAAAATCTACAAATAATTTTATTTACAAATAAAACAGATAATTTCTGAGTTCTATGGTTAAATATGAAACATTTATCCCCATCTCCCTTTTTCCTTTTCTTTTTCTCACATGGTAAATAAATTCAGTATATATTTTAAAATTTATGAAAATTTTTTAAAATAAAATTTTAAATAAAATCAAAATTTTTGACGCGTTTTGGCAAGATAATTAACTGAGACTTTCATGTATAAAAACAACAAGAAAAATGCATTTCTCCCACCTAATTCCGTGTATGTCTATTTGGGAATATCATAACATCACACCAAAATGAAATATTTTAGAAAATTTTTTTGTGCTGACGACACAAATTTGTTGTTTATCAAAACAAGTCGATTTATCTCGTCTTATCAAGTGTCTTTTCTTGCAGAGAGATATATTTATACTTTTAGACGACAATAACACTGGCGTGGAGTTTTTGTTTTCAATCCGCGGCTGTCTTTGATATTTTGGGTTTTATTGAAATTTAAACACATATCCCAGGGATTTTGACATGTAAAATATTCACAGGTGCCACCGAATGATAATCTAGTAGCTGACAAAAAAATTAAATCACTGTTGTGGTGAACCGAAAATATAATTATATGGGCGGCTTATTATTTATTTCTATTATAAATAAAAACGAAAATCCACGACAATGATGTCAATTTTTCAAAGATATCCGAGTAGATTTTTTTTATTTAAAAAAAAAATTTTTTAATGTATATTTATTTTTAACGCTTTGTTGAAAATCTAGAATGGTGATTGGGACATTTATATTAGGACTTTTGATTAATGGATTTCGGGAATTTAAATAAATAAATAAATTGTTTGATTTATGACCCAATTAAATTTTGAAAGAATATATTTAATTTAAATTAAATTATTAATTTTTCATTAAAAAATGTAATAGAAATATTGATCTAGAATCTGAAAGGAAGATATTGAAAATTGATACTGATCATAGTAGATCAGAAAAGAAATAAATAAAAGAATTTAATTATTTTTAAATAAAATTTTTAAAATTTTGCATTTTTATTCAAATTTATATTCAAAAATATTTTTATTTTAAGTAAATCACTTAATGTCCACCTTCAATATAATTTATCAAATTCAAGAAAATGTTTAACAAGAAAAATCGTATACTAAAAGTTTAATTTTAACAAGAATAACATTCATCCATATTTATAATAATAGAAGACAAAATCGAAAAAAATAACAAAAAATTATTTATTTATGTCTTAATTTGTTTGAGTCTTTCTTTTTTAGGTCTATAAATACCAGAAAAAGTTATGAAGTAATTCAAATTTCTTAGGCATAAAATTTAATTTGACGTTTATGTTTGATAAAATATTGCCAAATATATTTTTCTTCAAATTACGCATTTACTAACTAAATGATTTAAACAATTTTATTTTATTTGTATGATTTCACTAATTTTTATTTTGCTCTTTTGTAAAAATGAAAATAAACTATATGTCATTAAAACATGAAAACAGATCAAAGGTGACCGAAAAAATTAAAATACGTTACTGATATACAATTAGTTGAAATTGAATTAGAGATTAAAAATTCGTTCATTACTGGCCTGTGTAACTCCTCTGAATTTTGTATAAGTTATGTAAGATATATTTAAAATTATTATTATATATTCGTATGTTTTTGGTATGTTGAAATTGTATAATTGCATTGCTCGGAATATTATTTATATTTAGGAAAATTTTTCATATATATTTGAAAATCGTTTTTGTTTAAATAATAAATATTTTGAAAAACCCGACTTATGAATAAAGATAAATCTTCTTCTAATAAGTTATATATTTGTGGGTGAAATTTTAAAACAGAATACATCATCATTATGATTTTCAATTACTTAAATTAATAATAGAACATATATACATAGTTAACTAAATATAAATATTATTTTAATAATTCTAATGTTAGCAATCAAATATTTAGTCAGTGAGATATTTGTTTTTTTTCTTTCACAAGGCTTTTAAGTTGATCTTTATACACCTGATTCTCTCCAGAAAACTCGCCTAAAAAAGATACGGTATCCATATAAAAGTAGGTGATTGGTTCTACAATTGAAAAATCAACTAAAATAATGTGATTAGATATATAAACTCAAGGTTTTTATATGCTATATAAATTTATATTAGATATGTTTATTAGATATATATTAGATATGTTTAGGAAAACAAAAAATACATAATTAAAAATACTAATTTAACAAGAAAAAATTCATAATTTAACAAAACATAACTAAAAAAAATCATTTTAATGAAACAAAAAATTGTGAAATATAACATAAAATACACTTTTTTAATTGATATCACTGCTTGATTCAATGCGGATTTGTCTATGCATACATCTTGAAACGCCACTTTCGTCACTAGAAATATTTTCCACTACATTCTCAGTCTCAAGAACTAGTGCTGGTATTTTAGTGGTATTATTAAAAAAATTCATCAACGATGTTTGTGTTCCTGTTTTGATAAGACTGTTATGTAACTATCGATAATTACCCATTAATAATTTTAAACCTCATTGAAATTTCTCAGCTTTTTCCTCAATAGGATCATGCTTGCCAAAATGATTACTCAATTGGAGACCTTTTTTAATTAAGTCAGCGGTGAGTGTAGGAACCTATTTGTCACCGTCGCTAATTTCTTGGGTATCGGGTGTCTCAAGCGCTAAGCCAGTGAATTTATCTTTGGTAAGTGCCTTATCCACTAACAATTCTTTTTTTCATATTTTAGAACCGCGTTAAAATTAAATCAAATTCGCGTAAAAAGAGAATTAGGTGTATTTGTATTTGAACATTATAGTTGATGTTGCAAGTTTTTGACAAGATTGCACTGCCATAGAATTATAATAATATCAGAACATAGTTTAATAAAATCTTGTTTAATTTGACGGACCGCAAAAATCACTTACAAAATTTGAGGGTTGACCACTTCTGGCTCATAAATATAAATTTATTTTAATTATTCTGTTTACATTTTTAATTTTGAATATATTATCCTACTCGCAAATGCGTTCCGTTGCTTGAAATTGTTGGCCGTCAAACGTAAAATATACGCTTTCATTCAGTATAGAAACTCTGCAGAACCTTCAAAAAAGTCGTTCACTTTTATCTGCAACTAAAGATCACTGCATTGTTTATCCTGAGTGAATCCTTAAGATTCATAAAATTATATTATTACTGAAAAGATATAGGAAACGGCTAATATGGTAACTTTTCATTTTAATTACAAATGTTTCAGTTACAATTATTTTGAGTTTGTAACTTATCTATATTTTGTCGCCTATTAACACGTTGACTGCCATAAGGGTCACCGGTGACCGGCACTCGACTTGGCTACAACTCC
Source organism: Schmidtea mediterranea (assembly GCA_022537955.1). Lineage (NCBI taxonomy): Eukaryota > Metazoa > Platyhelminthes > Tricladida > Dugesiidae > Schmidtea > Schmidtea mediterranea. Next base: position 222,876,815 of record CM039680.1, read on the forward strand.
GTGGGGGTCACCGGTGACCGGCATCGCAGCAAATAATAAAAGTACATAATTATAATAAATATGGAAACTGATAAATTTATCAATAATACCATGGTTACTATAATGGATTAAAGAAATGAATGCAATATAGAACATACAAAAATACTTTTATTACTACATGAAAAATATACATATTATCAGTGCATATTGCGATGAGTCAGATTGAAACACTCAAGGCAAAAAAAGGTGAATGAACGCAATCGGAACAATAAGTGGAATTCTTTGCTCTAGTTCTTCCTATCTGCTTTGAATTTTTGTTATAGCACTCCTTACAAAGTCGCCTTACATTTCATGCATTTCCAGGCATTTTTTTAATTCATGTCGAGGTCTGCTTTGTACGCGTTATTAATATTATTATTATTATTATTATTATTATTATTATTATTATTATTATTATTATTATTATTATTATTATTATTATTATTATTATTATTATTATTATTATTATTATTATTATTATTATTATTATTATAGTTAAATCCAACTCATTTTTAAAAGAATTTAATTCCATCTATATTTATTTTATTAAGTGCCAAATAACTAATTATTTAAACACAACATAATTTAAATATCTTAACTCTCCCTTTCTCAAGATTTTCTCCACTTCTTCAGCCACTTGATTCTTCTTTCTTTCGTTCCGTCTTGGGAATGAAGTTCGACTCAACGTGGAGATAAAAATCTGACAATTTTGAATGGGTCTTCGTACTGCAAATCATCTTTGTGTCTATTATGGGGTTCCTGGCGCACTATGGGGGCCTCTCACACCTCAAAAACACAAGCGCCTCTCTTTGTCGTGTCCATAGCTCTCATATTTTCTGCAGCTTTGTCTGAGTTATGTTTCGCATTTTCCATCAATTCTCCTCTAGAGATATCTGCTTGCTTCAAATTTGAGTGTAAATTAAAACTTTGCCCATAAATTATCTCAAATGGTGAAAAGCCCGTCGCGCTCTGCCGATCATGCCAGTTCTTCTCTTCACATCAGCTTGCAAATGTTGCTGTAATAAGATCTCTTACCGTTTTTATGGCTCTTTCAGCTAATCCGTTCGATTGATTCTGGGAAGGTGAGCTGAATTCCTGATTGATACCGAGCTTCTGTAGCCTTTCCTTTAAAAGTTTTCCTTCAAATTTCCGGCCTCTGTCTGACAATATGCTTTTTGGTTGTCTGAAACGACAGATCCAATTATTAAGTATTGCCTTGAAAATTGTTCCTTCGTCTTGCTTCGTTATTGTGGTAAAAGAAATCAGTTTACTAAAACGATCGACCATTACTAACATATATTTTTATATAGTATTCCTCTTCATATAGGCTGTATCCATAGCAATTTGTTCTAGGAATTCCGAGCTATATCTGGGGATAAAGGTTTTCTTGGTTCTTGTCTGATCAATCTTTCTCTTAGAATAGATATCACAACATCATACACAAAGCTGAATTGTCTCCTGCATCTTCGACCAGTAAAATATCTTTTCTATATAATGGAATAGTTCTTGGGATAATTCTTGGTATAAGGTTGTTGTTAATAATTCTGCAAAGGTTTTTGGGACTAAAATCAAGACATTGTTGTTCTTTTCTACTGTTAATAATCCTCCATCAATTCGTATATTTTTTACGTTTGAATGGAAAACAATTTTTATTCGTCTGCACATTTCCATTTTCTAACATATCTCGTAGCTCTTGAAATTTGATATCCTTTTGCTGCTGCTCTAATACTTTTTCCATATAATCTGTTCTTTGAATAGAGTATATCTGATCTTTGATTTTCCTTATTTGACCTCTTCATTCCTTGTTTGACACTTGGTGCAAATCATACTTTTCAATCTTGATAACCCATCTGCATTTGAGTGTTCTTCCCCTTTCCTGGATTTCAATTCATAATCATATTCAGCCAGATTATCTAGCCATATTTGAAATTGTGGACTGATTGTTGTTTTTGTAGTGTTCATGAACCCCAATGCTTTGTGATCGGTACGAATTGTGAACTTTTTCACGTAAAGGTATTCTCTAAAAGGCATAACATATTCATGTACAGCGAGCAATTCTTTCCTCGTTACACAGTAGCCTTTTCATGTGCTGTCATATGTCTCAAACCATAAGCTATAACATATTCATCTCCATCTTCTTTAACTTGGCTCAAAACCGACCCAACAGCTCCAAACCTAGCGTCTGTGTCTAAGATAAATATTTTACCTTCTCTTGGATAATCGAGAATAGGTGCCTCGCATAACCTGTCCTTCAGTACTTGGAAACTTTCATTACATTCTTTAGTCCAAATTATGTCTTTGTCACATCCAGATGTTGCTGCATATAACGGTTCTGCGATTCTGGCATAGTCTTTGATGAATCTACTGTAGTAGTTCGTTAATCAGAGAAATGATCTTAACTGTTTTGAACATTTTGGTACTTCTGCTTTCTCAATTTCTTCAACTATCTATCTGTTTGTTTGAATACCCTCACTATTAAATGTATGCCCAAGGAAGCGCAGTTCTGTTTTAATTGAATTCGCATTTTTCTGGATTTATCTTCAACCATGCCATTTGAATACTTTTAAATATTTCTTCTAGCAGCTCATCGTGATCTTTTTTTCTTTTCCCAAATATCAAAATATCATCTAAGTAAAGAACTTCTCCTTTGAATAGCATTCTTTCCAATACTCAGTGAATTAAACGCTGAAAAGTCGCAGGAGCTGTTGATAATCTATCCGGTAGCCTATTGAAACAGAATTGTCTTTTTCTTGTACTAAATGTAGTTATTTCTTGAATATCTGGAGTCAATTCTATTTGGTAATACGCTTGACCTAAATCAATTGACGAGAATATTCTTGCATCTGCGAGACAGTCCAGTAAAGATTTGGTGTTAGGCATCGGGAAAAATTACTTTTCTGTTATACCATTTAATCCACGATAGTCTACACACATTCTGATGGATCTATCTTTCTTTCCTACTATCACTAACGGAGCATTCCAAGAATTCTTACAACGCCGAATTACTTTTGCTTTTATTAAACCGGTGAATGTGGAAGTCTTCTGCTTTCGTTATATAATCTTTTTGCAATGTTCTTCATATAAACTGTCGGCAGCTTTCTTTCAAATCCATTTGAAATTCTATCGTTTCCCGACGCCCGTGGTAGTCTTCTGTGAGTCATCCTGATTCGCGTCTAGGATATTCTTCTTGGTTCATTGTAATTGAATGGTGGTGTGGATCTGATATGTTGAGTATTCTGATGGGGTCACATCTGGCCTCTCTCAGTTACGTTTTTGCATATGTTCTTTGACTGATAGCTTTGACATATTCTGTTTTATTGCTTCCATTTTTGTTACTTCCAAAAATTTTTGCCAATGCTCTTGTTTCTTCAATTTTTGTTTCTGGCTTTGTCAGTAATATTTCTTTCAGTCTTGCATCGCAAGCTTTATTTGTAATGAAATCCTGAACAATATCTTCTTCTTTTTACCCTGAATTCAGAACTTCAGTTAAACATTTTTTTACTCGAATTTCAAATTCTGCAAATCTTTAATCATCTTTTAGATATACTTTTACTAGCTATGATAAAAGATAACTTACTGGATCCATTGAATTATGGATTTATATGAATTATATTCAAGAGCTCTAGATTCTATCATTTATAAATTCAAAAATGAGAATAAAGGGCTTAGATATAAGGAATGGGTGTTCCTAAGACCTAAATGTTACAATCTTTTGGTTGATACAGAGAAGGAATAAGGCTAAAGGAATAACATTGAAGGGTACTGATTTAAAACATTAATCTTATCTTGATTGTTATCATGATAATTCTATGATTTCAGTAGCACAATCTCAAATAGCAAGTAGAAACCATCTATTATTTACAATTAAAAATAGTAAAATAGTCCTAACAAATAATGATGACAAGAGGTATTGGGTTGATAAAAATAAAATTTTAACCTATGGCCATTATAATGTAGGTGACACGGTTATGAGTATAGAAACGTTGGAGCAACGGACGATGAAGATGATCCAGAACTTTCTAGACGAATACAGATTTCAACATCAAAATTTCCCGGACGAATATTGATTCAAATAAAAATTATTAATCAATTTTAATTGTTGTATTATTTTAATTTAAATCTTTTTAATGTGAATTAATCCATGATTTTGATTTAGTGGTTTTTTAAAGATTTTTTATTGTTGTGTCAATTGTATATTTTTACATGTGTTGTTATTTGTAATATTAAAATTATTATTAGTAATAAATTATTATTATTATTATTATTATTATTATTATTATTATTATTATTATTATTATTATTATTATTATTATTATTATTATTATTATTATTATTATTATTATTATTATTATTATTATTATTATTATTATTATTATTATTATTATTATTATATAAATTCTTTTTTAACGAGACAAATTATAGGCCTCACTATAGTAATCATTATGTGACTTGAAAAAAATTTTTAAAATTTATTCATTTAAACAAAAATATAAAATAAATATTTAAAAAATCAACTTAATTTAAACAAAGAAATTTTTTGAATCCCCGGGTATGAATTTTATTTAAACAAAAAAAATTTTTTAAAAATTTACCCCCCCTAAGTATGGGCACGTCGCTGTTGGGGCATGGCGCGGTTTTGTCACTACTGAAGAAGTTTCTTTGCCTAATTTCTTTCTTTTATTATTTCTTCTTGTTTGTTTACTGCTGTTAGGGATATAAATCTAATATAGTGATTTATAATAGCAGTAGTAAAACTACTTTAGTATGTTTAACCGTGCTACAGATATGCATGTTTTTTTAAATGGTTCAGTGCTCCTTGTCAATTTCTTTTCTTCTCTTGTTTTCCCTGTAAATACTTAGGCTGTTTGGCATGCTTCACTTCTTAACTTTATATATTAAGTCTTCGTATCGAAAGCATTTTGGATATAGTGCTCTTAAATGGCATAGTAACATATGCATTTTCTTTATCATCTATTGTCTTTGGGCTTCAGTATTTCAAATATTATTCAATTTATATACACCGTATCCTTCTAGTAATTTCTTGTTTCTGCTTTATTTGACTTTGATTTTTATTTCTTGAATTTCATGATTCTCTCTTTGCCATTTGTTTGTTTTATTCCCAGTATTGTGAATAGTCTAGTTGTTATTCGTTTACATCATTCTTCATCGTGCATTGTACGCATGCTTTACTGGATAACATATCCGCAATAGAGTGTTTGATTCCTTCTCTAAATTCTATCTTTGCATCCAGATTGCTCCAATCATTTATTCATATTTGACATTGTGCTGTTATTTGTTTCTTTTTGGTCCGCATAAATGTGATTGTGTTGTGGTCCGTTCTTAATTAAAATCGCTTTTTATTTCCTTAATTTTTAGAATTGTTTTTAACGATTTAGGAACCGGTGCGCAATAACTATAGGTAGTCCTCGAGCTCATATCCTTTTACTCAGGTGTTTGTTGAAAAGGATGTGTAAATCAAAATACTTTGTGAACCAATTTGTGCTGCCCTTTAATTTTCCGTTGAAAATGGTATATTGAAATTAAATGAAAAGATTGTTGAATGAAAGGAATTCGAAATTAGTTGAATATTAATTCGAAAATTAAATTTAAAAAGTAAATTTAAAAGGTGACCAGACACCTCATCATACGAGACATTTCATCATTATAGCAATTCATCCTTGCACATTTGAACATTATAGCAATTCATCATTATAGTATTTCATCACCATAACATTTCATCATTGCATAAAGTGCATTTATCTATTATCCTACAACAGAATTCATTACAGTAAAACACAAAGATATTACACACAAAACAAATGTGCAATGATGAATTGCTATAATGATGAAATGTTGCAATGATGAAATGTTTCGTATGATGAGGTGTCAAGGAACCAATTTAAAAATAACCAATGTCTTCAATATATCTATGGCATCAGAACAGTTATATTCTCACACCCAAAAGACTAATAAGTTAAAATGCAATAATTAATGAACAAAATAGAAATCCTATATGCATTCTGGATCCAATCACATATTTTTGGAAACTGAGTGACATAATCATGCATATTATTTCGTAATCACCTGGTTTCCTTACATCGCGTGTTGTGATACCACCATTACATCGGCTTTGAATTTTATATAGGATACTCTAATGCCTAAAAATAATACTTTGCTTCATTGGAATGGTTATTATATTAAAATGTGTCTTTAATGAAGTGGGCGCCATTTTGGATTTTTCAAACGCCAATTTTAAATGCAATAACTAATGAAAGCAGATAAATGTATTGTCGATGAGAGCTGTGAGGGTAATTTGAATTTTAAATGATTTCAGAATAACGTTAAAATGATCTTAACTTGATCTGTATAATATTTATATTGGACATAAATATTTGTCTTAAAATTGATATTTCTGGCGGACGTTGGCCTATACCTGAAGGCAGGGCCGGCCTTAGACTTTTTGCAGCTACAGGCAAGATTTTTTTTGGCCGCCCCTAACACGAGTAGAATTAAGTAAAATAACAAAAACACAAATTTGCTAATTATTCATTTGTAAATATAACCAAATAAGCGCGAACAAGCCTCCTCTAGTCCTCTTTTTATGTTTCGAGATTATTCTTTTTATTATTTTCCATACGATATTTTTTTTTAAATTCTAATATTGTTTTACAATTTTTACATGCAAGTATTAAAATTACGAGGGACGCATTCGGCCGCCCTCATAAAACGGCCGCCTGCTCTGCCTGTACGTAAAGCTAGCCCTGCCTGATGGCCTCACATATATAAGTGTTAATGAGAATAAAACATTGAAAATATTTTTTTGATTTATATTTTATATACAATAAGTTCCTATTTAAATTTGCATTCAACAGAGCATTTTGTGTCCACGTGAAGGTCTTGGCCGAATATTTCATTGGACGGTAAACTAACCACATTGGAATTGACATCTATACTTCTGTACGGTATATTGAATGTTACAGTTTGAATGATGCCCGGGGTCCTTGTTGCATAAATCGTGCAAATGGTTTTTATGTCCAAGAGCGATGAGCTGTGACCCTTCAATGTGAGTCTAATTCTGAATGTTTTATGAGTGTGTTCGTGAAAATCAGCCCAAATGTGAACATATATAGATGTCTTTGTTAAAATTAATTTTGGACTTACATTACCATTATATGATATGTAATTAAATGTGTAATTAAATGTAATTCCAATCAGAAATTTAACACCATCAGTTAGAATTTCTATTTGTTCCTGTATTTTATTTGTACGATTGAGTATTTCATTCTGCTCCTTTCCAAATGCTTTCATTTGTAAATTCATCTGATTCAACATCATTTTGATATCCTCGTGCAGCCTCGCGTTTTCTTCTACCGATTCCTCAATTTCAGCTATTTTTGAATTCAAACATTTCTCTCCGCAAATCTCCATCGGATTCTCTAATATAACAATAAATATTACAATAAATCAAGCGAGTTATTCAAATAAAAGTTAACAATTAAACAGTGAAAAATATCATCAGTGAAGAAGAAATTACAGTGAAAAAATGAAGTTGGCTGGACAGCAAATTGAGGGGACCCCAAGGGTAATGATGACATGAGCATTCGTGGTAGTCACGCTCAGTTCCATCTTTTATTTCTCACTAATTATATTGTCCTCTTAACTACAGATAATATTAAAAGACATTTTTTTTATTAACAGAATTCAGTTTTAAATGATTCTTTAAATAGTTGTTATAAACAAATAGTTAATTAATTATAAGAATTTTAAAAACAATAACTATTATTAAAATAAAAATCACACAAAATCATACATGTGGACAAAATGTAGTAATATTCACCATTTGGTGTATATTTTTGCAATTTGTTTTGATAGCTCGGAGTTATTATCAGGCACTAACTAATTTCAAAAACGATCATAATTATTGCTTTATTAGTAAATACTAAAATTATCACATCACTTGAAGAAGGCTTTGTCGAAAATTCGTGAATATGAATAAAACATCTGATACATTGTCAAACAATATAAAAAAACTCTTTGTCATTGCAATGTGTAAAGCAATCAGATGTGAATAATAGAAAAAGTTCTTTCAATAATTATATAAGCATATATTTAAAAATTAAATATTAATTTTAAAGATTAATTATGTAAAATAGTATTAAAATAATATCCTCAAATTACCACATTAAATATATAATTTTAAATTTTTTATAAATTTAAAATAAATTTAGTATGTTAATGTGAATGAGGAATGAAATCAGTCCTTTTGAAAATATCAATATTTTTCATTTAAGAAACACTGCTCGTGAATATTGTGTTTTAATACTATTGGAAAGGGATAGTTGTTTAATTTTTTTGAAATAAATTATTTCGGAAAGTTATGGACGTTATAAACACTAAAGCTACAGTAGCTAATATAAACAAAATGCATTAATAAAAAATTATAAATAAAAGACGATTTTTTTAAATTAATTTGGCTGTCATTATAAGTAAATTCAAAAAATGATTATAATTATAGATTTATTATTATTTACATAATTATACGTGTGAAATTAAATTCCAATAAAATTTAACTAAATATTCTAAAATTACAAATGGTTATTACATTATTGTATTTTGATTTTTTGGTAAAATCATTTTAGTATCATAGCTTCACAAAAATCTAAAAAATTTTAAACCCTTAGAACAGCGATGGCCAAAGTGGGGTCTCGATTTATTTTTGGGGGTCGTCAAGTAATTTCATACACAAACCACATATGGGTTGGAGTTATAAAAAGCCCCACATTTGAGTATAAAAAGGTAATAATTAGGTTATTAGAGTAGTAATTTCAAAAATAAAACCAAGAATGGACACCATTAGTGATAATACTCAGGCGCATCCATCATATTAATAATAACCAATATTAATAAATAATAATAATTACATTTAGTACGACGTGTTTAGAATAAATATAATATAAGTGTTATTTTAATGAATTTGTTTTGCACTTTTCTAATTTTTTTTGATACACTTAAAGGGTTTTAAGCTTTTTCCCACTATAAATTAGGGGTCGCCACGTAAACCTTTTTGGCCACAGTTGCTGTAGGAAATACTTTAAAAATTTTATTTCTAACTTTTATACAGCACTTATCACATATATAACAAAATACGAGATCAGAGGAGCTATTATAACAGAGTTATTACTGAACAGGTCACCAACTTTACAAGGTTTTGAATTAATTTTAACAATAATTTTTTTTAAATTTTTTGAAATTGCTTTTCTAAAATTTCTAAAACCCTCAGAAAACCGTAAAACTTTACCAAATCCAACATAAGCAGCAAAATCACTTTCATTTATTTTATCGAATTTAGCGTTATTGCTATCAGAGCTATTCAAGTTAGCACATATAAAAATTTAAAACTTTTTATCTTAATAAAATGAGCATTTGTCAGTGAATTAAACAAGGGAATTAAGGTCTTGGCAGTCAGGATTAAGGGTAAAGCAATAGCAATACCATCAATTTATTTATACTACTGATTATACTCTATAAATCGCAATACATCTCAATGGTTTTAATAAAAGAAACATTCGTAAAAAGACTGACTGCGTCAAAGAATGCCGTTTGTAAAATCTTAAAGTCGCAGGTGATTTATTTATTCTAAATCTTAAAAAAGTGTTTTCTTTGACATTATTGAATTGATATAAATACGTTCTTGATACAGTGGCAGGATAGGTAATAAGTGGCTACGTAGAGTCCCGAGGACTTCAAATAACATTTCATTAGTGTTGGTGAAAATTTCATATTTTGGATATATGAAATGATTATATTTTGTTGTCTAAATATCATAATAATAGCATTATGTTTCCCCAAATATTATAATGAACATAATTATGTACATTTACACATCTAATGGATACCTTTTTAAGAATATATTTAAAAGTTAAAGATTTTGATAAAAGCAAAATATGTTGCAAAAATAAAAAATGATTTCAAGCATATAACTCAGTTCACGAGAAAAAGAGAAACATCTTTAACTATTTCTATATTTATTTATTTATTTATCATTAATAAGTAGTATGGGGCCAAAAAGCAAAATGAGAGGGTATATTAAAAGACTTATAGCATTGATAGGATTTATATTATATAAATGACTAATCCAATTTAACCTTCTGTAAACGTCGAGTTAGAGATCTATCGTGACCAATATGTGGTAGTAAAGTTGTAACCATACGTTAATGAAAAAATTAAATGTATTTTTACTGTTTACAAATGTTTTTTTCATAACCTAGGACTCCTCTGCATCAGCATCAATTAAAAATTGGCAAGAAGAGCAATTAGTAGAAATCATACAAGAAAAGATCTTTGGAAAATTGTTTCTTCTTTGCGTGACGTCATTCATTTATTATAGCAAACCCAAAGTTATGTTATTTTGAAATTTGGCAAATATTTGGAATTTTTGTTAAGGGTTTTGCGTTGAATTTCATTGTTGATTTCCGTTTTCTTTTCCAATTTTTAGAGACGAACTTTGCCATTGAATTCTCTATTCTAAGTTATGAAAAATAGCCTTTTGTTTATGTTGGTTGGGTACAATTTAAATTAATTGTGTGAGAATATAATTAAATTAATTCATTAAATAAATAACTAAATAAATATTAATTAAATAAAGAACTAAATGAATTTATGTTGTGGATTGATGTGGTATGTAAATTCCTTATGCTTATATTACTTTGCGTTTAATATAAATACTCAACAATTGTGTTTAAATATTACGAATAAATTTTGGGATTTTGAATTTTATAAATATTTATTATAAACATTATTAATACTAAAAGTAACAAATTGCATTTAAATATTTAATCTATCTGTATAATTCCGTAAAGCTGCACCAACACTGTCTTAACTGGTCAACCCTGTATAATTATTACATCATTATTGTGATACAGTGATACCTCGGTTTACGAACTTAATCCGTTCCAAGATTGTGTTCGTAAACCGAAATATTCGTTAACCGGAGCATCAAATACAATAAAAATTGTATGGAAATGCAATTAATTCGTTTTAATATATAATTTTTTGTTCGTAAACCGAATTTTTTTAAACTTTAGCGTTCGCAAACCGAGGTTTTTTTACTAGAAATTATTTTTAATTTAGTGTGTAAAAAATATCGTAATGTTATATATTTTTATAAATCATAGGTTTTAAAAAGATACAGTTTTATTTAGGTCAAAATAATTTAATGCAGGAAAGGGTACTTTAATTTCATCAGTGGTTTTTCTTTGATTCTTGGGTTTTTTTTCTTCTGAGATTTTTGTCAAAAATGTATCGAGAGTAGTCTGTATTTTTCTTCTCTTTAGAGTCTCTTGAAAATATGAAACTGCATTATCATTCATAATATTAATTGCTCGGTTTATATCAAATTTGTTCAACTAATTTAAGTACTTCGGTCCACTTATTGCAAATGTCTTTTATGGTAGCACTTGTGATATACTCTTATTGTTCAGCCTCAAATAACATATCCTTTTTAAACACACCCTGCTTCTCACACAAAACCATTTAAAAGTCTTCTGTGGTATAATTTTCGTCTGAGTCTAATACTATCTCCTCTACGTCAACATTGTTTACTTCTAAACTCATGTTTTGGGCCATTGACAGTATAGCTTTTACTGCATCAACTTCGGACATGACTTCATAAGGGCCAACACATATTTCTATCAAACAATCCGACCAAAGTTTTTCCCACGCCTTGTTCAAGATACGACAACTAACACCAATCCATGCTTTATCAATAAAATTTATGCAATAAAGGATATTAAAATGTTCCTTCAAATTTCCCTTAGAGTTAGGTTAGTATCATTGATAATTTCAAAACATTTTGAAAATAATTATTTCATCTACAATCTTTTAAAATTTGCAATCACTTCTTGATCCATAGGCTGAATCAAAGGGGTTGTATTAGGCTGGAGATACATAACTTTTATGAAGTTAAGTTCATCAATCAAATCAACTTCAATATTACAAGGATGTGAAGGTGCATTATCCATGATAAGAAGACACTTAATTGGTAATTTATTTTCCTGCAAATATTTTCGCACACCAGGTGCAAATATATCACTCAACCAATACATAAAAAAAGCTTTGTCATCCAAGATTTAGTGTTTGATTTCCAAACCACAGGCAATTTAGACTTAATCACGTTTTTCTTTTTAAAAACTCCTGAATTTTCTGAATGGTATACTAGCATAGGCTTCAATTTAAAATCTCCGCTTGCATTGCTACATAGTAAAAGAGTTAGCCTTTCTTTCATCGGCTTATGTCCAGGCATTGATTTTTATTGCTGTGTAATAAAGGTTGTGTTGGGCATCAGCTTCCAAAAAACCCAGTCTCATCACAATTAAAAACTTCTTGTGAAACATAACCCTCATTTGCAATAAACTCTATAAACTCTTTTTTAAATATTTCCTCGGCTTGAAGATCTGAACTCGAAGCTTCTCCATGTCTAACCACAATATGAATACCACTTCCTTTACGAAACTTTTCGAACCATTGCCTACTAGCCTTAAAAAGTCCGTTATCAACGTCATTGATTTCTGAGATTTGCTTAAATAAATCTTTTTATATTTGGTTAGCTTTTTCACGTATTATCAATTCACTAATACTATCATCACAAAGCTGTTTTTGATTTAGCCAAATGAATAATAATTTTTCTACCTCCTCTATTATTTTCGTTCTTTGTTTTGTCAATACATTCACTCCAATTTAATTAAATCTTTGTTTTTTTTAAATTGTGCTAACCGTTGCTTTCGGTAAATTAAAATCTCTTGAAATATTGGTTGTACAAATTCCCATCTCATGTTACTTCACAATTTCTTTCTTTTTTCAATTGATATTTTACTGCACTTTGAATAAGATTTTGATGGTATCATGAAAGGATAAGAACTATAAAATAAAATATTATCACAAATAGTATAACAACACATTAATTACATTATTAAGATAAATCATGTGTTAAATTATTAAGATTAATTATTAATTACAATAAAAATCACATTATGTATTTATTTAAAGTTATGTAATATGTTTTAAAATATTTCATATTAAAAGTGTTTATTTAAACACTAAATATTTTAAATATCTACGCTTTGTCATTTTATATTTTGATGTTCGTAAACCGAAGCATGTTCGTAAATCGAGACAAAATTGGTAAAGATTTTTCAAAACATTTTGTTCGTAAACCGAGGTACCACTGTATTGTTTTGTAGGGAAATTTTTGTACTTTTAAATATGCAATTGGCCATTTTAGTAAATCTTAAGAAAATGAAGTCATAATAAAAAAATAACACCAGATATCTATCGAGCGGCACAAAAAATGTTTTACACATTTTAGAGTGACGAAATATTATTATCTAAAGAGCCATCTATAAATGAGGTCACGCGCGTTGGGGTGATGTGTGAAAATCGAGACGGGATTTGAGAAACGTAATGTCACATCAGAATATATCAGGTATACGTTTAATTAAACATTAATATAATCTTTATTGGACACAATTAACTATCAACTGGCCAACAACAATGATAAAACATAATCATTTAAACAATAGAAAAAAATCAAATTACTAAATTATATACAAAGTTTACAAGTCTGCTAATGTTTATAATGTGTTTATAATTGATCATAACAATTATATAACTACTGCATGCTGCAATATACATTATTAGAACAACTTTTTTTATTAATCACTATGTCTGATTTTAATCAAAGAATATACTATACATTAAGTGATATCCAGTGCAATTCCCAATAGTATACTAGTTTCGAGCTAATGAATCTCATCAGTACTATGTGGGAGGTGCTCAAATTTCTCTTTGCGCCAGATAAATGTAAAAATAGTGTCAATTTAACACTTATACACTTATCCTGATGCACTGGACATCAAATAAGTTGGCAAAGTTTGGCTTTAAGGCAAGAAAAAGGACGAATCTTTATCTTGAAACATCCTTTCACGTGAAACCATGGTAGATACAATCTTACTTCTGTGAACTACAAGTTCAACACAGAAACTGGTAACAAGCTATCATACTATCAGACTATTAAAGAGAAATCTCAGCGCCTCTCGCATAGTACTGATGAGAGCCATTAGCTCGAAACTAGTATACTTTTTTTATTTTTACAATAAGAATAATTATGTGATTTAAAAGATAATACTATATTTTTACTTGGTCAATATTGGAAAACGTTTTTTGGGAGCCTGAATTTTGGACCTCATATTCAAAAGAAGTCTTACTTTTTGTGAAGACATGCGACAAGAGGAGACAATGAGTTAAAAATCACCCAAAATCATGTGACCACTTTTATGGACCTAATAATAATAATGAACAAAGATTCTCTTTATAGAACTGGAAATTATAAACCAAAATAATTGACGGATTTGCAAGAAATAAAGCAAGGCGAAATTTCCTGTAAAATTATGATTTTCTAATAAATTTATTTAATGTGCCTGTTTCTTATTACTCTTTAAATGTGTTTTTAACTTAATGAGTTTATTAGAACATTTTTTTAATTTCAGTTTAATAGCTCTGAAAATTCTACTATCTTTGACCCCACTTGGCTTTATATGCCACGGACTAAAAAGAAATGTGTATATTTATAATTATAAATTTATTAAAAATTACTAACTTAATTAAACATTTAAATAGAAAAATAATTTAGTTGAAATTGCTAACTTTTAATTAATTTAATATTAAGCAACCATACAAAATCCAATTAATATTGTCCAATCAAAACCGAGAATTATTATCCAATCATTACAAAAGCTTACTGGCAATGGCAAATGAAATTGTTTCATACAGCATTTTGTTTGAATTCACTAGAATGCTTTTCATTGTGCATTTGAATTTCCATTTTGAACCGGTTGGGCTGTTGCTATTGATGTAGATTTGGTCACCATTTCCAGTGATAACGTAAAACTGGTCCGCGTTTTTTGGGCCTTCAATTAACTGCCAATTTATTTTTGGATATGGAAATCCATCTTTTATGTAGCATTTAATTGTTGAGTTTGATCGGAATCTCTTTTTGATGATTGGTGGTTGAATATATAATGAGCTGGGGTGATCTGGAAGGGAAATGGATCAGATTAAATGAAATTGTGAATGGATATTTTTATAGTTTTAATTAAATAGAAGAAATAGTAATAATAATCATAATATTTTACTTGCTATTTTAAATAAGATCGTTTGATTGAGGGTTACACAAACATTTTCCAAGCAATTTTTAACAGTGCACTCGATTTTCCATTCAGATTTTGTTGGGCAATTCTTTTTCAAATGAATTTGTGTCCCGTTGCCTATGATATTATAATATAGTGATGAGTTTTCTGGCCCCGCAAAGACTTTCCATTTTGCTTTGGCAACGGGATATCCATCAGCAGGGGAACAATTTATTGTAGAATTTGGTTCCACAATCCCATCTGGCATCGGGTTGATCAGGATTGATGTCGGATGGCCTGAACGGGAAATTATGTTTTAATTAGCATTTTGTAAGTGTTATTATTAAAAATGTGACCAATTGTCCAGAAGGCGTGGCCAAGCCGATGCCCGCGGGCCGCATGCGATCCTTTATGTATATTATGCGGCCCGTGGCATGATTATTATTCGCTTTAAATTTTTTTTACAGAATCTATAAAAAATAAATATATTACAAAATCTACTAAAATTATTAAATACAGACTTTTTTGAAAAAGTATTGACTACAAAATTCAATATTAAAAAGTTTTTATTATGTTTTTTAGTTGGCAGAAAAATACATTTTCCGTGCATATATATTTATTCATAAGTAAAAAATTTAAATGAGTAATTCAAAAATATTTATATAGTAGGCTTTGCCAGAAAAATATAATTAAAGAAGCCGACAATTATTGAAAAACTTTTTTAGTTTGGCTTTGTTTTAGTTAGAATATGAAGTTGTGTATTTTTAAGTGGTAAAAAATATCAAAATTTTTTAACACAAAAAAAAGTAATATTAAAAATCTAATTAATTATATTTCTATACCAGAAAAATTAAATAAATAAGTAAATAACAGTAAATGCACTTATTTTGAATAATTATACATAACTTTAATTATATTTGGCCTTTAGAATGAATTCCAAAAAAGAAAAGTTTCGGAAGAAAACAAAAAATACAGCGATCATTGGGAAGAAAATTACTTCTTTATAATGCAGATCTCATAATTAACATGTTTGATTTGACGAGATACAATAGCTGTTTTTAAGGAATACAATGTTAAAAGACATCATGAAACGAAACACGACGTGTATGTGAAATCTAATAAAAAATTGAGAAAAATTAAGTTAACCGAGCTAAAATCCGAATTAAAATCTCAGCAGAAAATTTTTAGTTCTTCATTAGAACTAGCTTCTAATATTGTTAAAGCAGGTTACTCTGTCGCAATGTTAATCGCTAAGAAAATGAAACTATCTTCGGACGGAGAATTTGTAAAAGAATGTTTGGCAGCTGTTATAGAAGATGTTATGCCAGATAAACATAATATGATTTCAAGCATTAGTTTGTCGCGTCAAATGTCGCATTAATGATATTTCAGATGAAATAGTGGTGACTTTACGAGAGCGGATTCAACAATTCAAAGCATATTCTCTATCTTTCGACGAAAGGACAGATATTTCAGATTCATCACAACTTGCTGTATTTATTCGTGGAGTTAACGATTCTTTCGGAGTGACACAAGAAATGTTAAATCTTTTAAATTTAAAAGACACCACTAGAGGAGAGGATGTTTTTCACGCTATAAAAAAATGTTTATCCTGTAATTCTTTAAATTTAGAGAAGCTTTCTGGACTAACAACGGATGGTGCGCCTGCTATGTTTGGTAAAAATAAAGGAACTGTAAAGTTGTATATGGATGAACTTGAAGCTACATCTGTTAAACCCAGTGAAGTATTTTTAATACACTGTTTGATAAATCAGTAAAATTTATGTGCCCCGGTATTGTCTATGAACCATGTCATGAATGTGGTGATAAAAACAGTTAACTATATTCGATCACATCCGCTTCAGCATCGCAAGTTCAAAAAAAAAATTAAGTTCGGAATA
Organism: Schmidtea mediterranea; assembly: GCA_022537955.1. Taxonomy (NCBI): domain Eukaryota; kingdom Metazoa; phylum Platyhelminthes; order Tricladida; family Dugesiidae; genus Schmidtea; species Schmidtea mediterranea. The sequence goes on from CM039680.1 coordinate 222,893,916, forward strand.
CGGCGATATTGTCTATTTTACTAAAGTTAGATGGATGAGTCGCGGAACATGTTTAAAAAGATTTTTTGAATTACGGGTGGAAATAGAAAATTTTATGGCTGAATAGAGAAAACCAGTTTCAAATTTAAATGGCGAAATGTGGTTGTTGGACCTGTGCTTCTTAGTAGATATAACCGAAAAAATTAACCAGCTAAACAAGGAGTTACATGGGCAAGATAAATTAATTATTGATGCTTGTAATCATAAAAAAGCATTCCAAACCAAGCTAATTTTATTTGAGTCCCAACTTAGAAATAACAATCTTCACCATTTTCCGTTATTAAAAGAATTTAATAGCAGTCAAACTATTAATTTTGCAAAGTACGCTGATGAAATTAGAAAACCGAATTTACTAGTCGTTTCTCAGAACTTACAAAATATGGCAAAACGTTTGAGATATTTTCTTCACCATTTCAAGTTGAGAATCACTTACTTGCTATTTGAAAGGTAACATTCTTTTCCTTGATTTTTGCTACATTTGCAATGATGCTTTTCATTGAGCATTTGAATATCCACATTGATCCGGTTGGAGCATTTGAATGGATGTAAATTTGAGATCCGTTTTCTCTATTTTCATAATACTGAGATGCATTTGATGGACCTTCAATGAGTTGAAACTGTAATAAAGGGTGAGGATAACCATCTTGGACATAGCATTGGACCGTTGTATTTCCTTGCAACATCTCATTAATATTTGGCAATATGTGAATCCTGGATGGGTGATCTTAAAAGAAGTATAAATTATAATTGATAATAATAATAATAATAATAATATGTCACTTATTAAGAAATCAGAGGTGAAAAACAAAAAAAGGTCCTTATAATAATAAAAATAATAATAATAATAATTATTATTAATATTATTATTATTATTATTATTATTATTATTATTATTATTATTATTATTATTATTATTATTATTATTATTATTATTTATTTTAACAAGTCATAACTTACGATGAATGCGAATGGTGAAAACTTCTGTGACATTTCCGGCTCTACAGCTGAAATTAGTGAGATGGTCACTGAGAAATGCGCGTAAATTCATTCTGATTTCATTGGCCGTTTTATTATAAATTATTTCCGTCACATTCAAGTGATCCTCGAATCTCGGTTTATATTGCGGTATACCATCGAAAGCTCTGCAAGACGCCATTAGCGTATCATTTATTATTATTTCATTTCTTTTGACATCGAGTGGGCGCACAGAGAGTTCCAATGTGGATGGGATAAGCAAATCAATAACTTCATGAAATAAACGCTTGGCAAGGGAAAGTTTCTTCATATATTTTCGACGTTGAAATATATTTGGCGCAGAAAAGTAAAATATTTCTAGATATTTGTTATGAGCTCCTCGTTTGAACATTATAGATATATCAATTTTTGTGGACATTGGATTCTTCTCCCATACTTTGATGTTCATTAATTTCCCCTTGATTTCGTCATCTATAAAATATAGTACTCCATAAACAAGATACGCTCTTTCTATCTCTGTAAAATTGAGATCCACAATTCGTATGGCCATCGTATCTGACGGATCAGAACTCAACTTTCCATTGTCGGATAGTGATCGGATATCCAGTGAAAAGACGTTTCCAATGAAATGTGGAAATTTTGACATGGATTTTATAAATAATGTATTTTCAGCTTCCACCAGTAATAAATGCAAAAGAAAACCTAAAATAAATAAAATGTTGGAAGGTGTAAACTATACTTACAGAAACCCGCTAGCCTTTGCATTTCCAGACTCATTTGGAATGTTTATGAAGATGGTCGAAATATATAATCATTGATAAGTCATCATAAATATGACTAAGGTCAAGGGTCAGTCAGGATCCCATTTGCTTCTGGATAAATAATTCATTTGCACTTCTAATTTAAGCTCCAGGTCTGTCCAATACCGATTATTTACACTCACATCTACGATTCATACGACATATAACCAAATAGACGGGACCCCTTGAGACATAACGACAATAATTAAATTGTAACAGGCTTGTAATAATAAAAATAAAAATAACATTTTAATCTTATTTACTAAAGGTCAATTGTGAGATAAATAATATTGTGATATTATATAATATTTGTTATAATGTTATGTACTAAATTTACTAATAATATATATATATATATATATATATAGTTCTGAGTGGCTAAAGAACAAAAAAGTTGCGAATGTTGGTCTGAACAAGGAAATGGTTTCTCACCCCCTCATTCCGTTGATGATATCTTTCAAGTAACTAATCAAGTTTGTGTACCATAAATATTTTCCTAAATTTTGCAAACATACTTTCAATCTTTGGATTTTTCCATATTTAGAAATGACATTGTTTTTCTTATTTGTTTCGAATTTGAATACTTTTGCTTTACTGGAGATGCTTCAGCAATATTTTTTTCTAAAATTTGTATCAACACCACCAATAAATACTATTTTACGTTTCCATCTATAATTATGTTAATTTTAAGTACTTTTCTATTCCAAAAGACACTGAGTAAAGTTTTTTTAGTGGTTTTTCATTTCCAGATGAAACTACTCCTGATGTGTATTTTCACTCTCATTGACTCCTGGTTTGCTTATGTTCTTCCAAATTATCAATCTACCAGATTGATTAAGTCAAATAAGGTCGTAAATCACACAACATTTCAATATGCCATTCATTCATGTCATTTAATTTAATTTTCTTCTTTCAATCGTCTCATAAATAACACCCATCTTTATGCCATTTTGTTTTCCATCTGGATTTAATAAATTTTAATAGTTATTCTGTTGAAATTACTTCGTTGATTTTTATTCCTCGAAATATACTCTTCAACTGTTAACATAAGATTTTTGACTACATGATAACTAGCGATTATTAATCTTAGGGAGTAAATAGGAAATCAGAAAGTATGATAAATGTACGATTAATGCATAATTTTATTTTAGTGACCGGTAGCGCTGAATCATGGAGGTCGGAAGCCTAGGCTCTCAGAATGGAGAATTTCAAATTGAACGATTGACTACAGCAACATAGTAAGGAGCTCCATGAATTGCAAGTCGCATGGTTCAAGCTAGGCAAGGTTAAAGAGCTTTATCAACAACTAACGTCGATACGAGTGTCCCTCAAGAAGGAACGCCAGAAGACACCAGCTCGTCTTCGCTCCAACCTAATTGGCCTACCAAAAGATAAGGGTTGATAGTCATACATATCAGCTGACTCTCAAGAAATCAAAGCCCGGAAAACGAGTCAGTGACAAATAGAACCAGGAGTCAATCCTAATTTATCATTTTGTAATCTAAATACTTGTTGTTTATTTGGTTATAATAAATGTATTAGTTGTGACAGCGAAAGTTGTTTTGGATTATAGGTCTACAGACCGAAATTGGACCAACTAAAATTAAAAAAAGAATTGTTTCTGGTGGACTGACCAAACAATTTTCAAGACTAGGGTAACAAGCGGGTGGGGTAAAGTCATTGTATATCTGGGTTATACAAGGTCGCAGGGTTCTAATCCACCAGTCTGGTCAGTTATAGCATTAGCATTAGCGCTCACTTTTTGCGGACGACAACAACCTCAGTGTTGGGCAAAAACTGATGAAGCCCATTTTTTGTTTAACCAGCACGATAACGCCTGTGTGTTTTTGAGCAGAAAATTTAAAATTAGATAAAAATGGAAAATTTAAAGAAAAATAAAATAAATAAAAATTTAATAAAAATTTTGATATATGTTGGGCCAGAACACAAACGGCCTTGGAAAATGTTTAAATGGATCGGTAACACACATGCAAACATAACATGCAAATTTAAAATAAACCTATTAAAACATCAATTAAACCCTATCAAATATGAGAAAAAAGATAATTACATATAAAATAATAAACATAAAAATAAATTAAATTAATACAAAACGCAACAAGATCCGCACGATACAAACACAAACATAACATGAAAACCCAACAAATTCGACCGAAATTTGATAAATTAATAAAAGTTCATGAAAATGAAATTTAAATCAAAGAATTGAATCAGAAATAATTCAATAAAAATTCTAAATAAAAAATTATCAAAATAAATGAAAAAATAATAAAAATATAGATTAGAATACAATAGAAAATAAAAAGGTCGAATTTTGTTTTACTACATCAAAATTAACACGCGAGGTTAGGGACAGAAAATAGGTATAAATACCGATTCATTTTCACATTAAATTTAACCATTTTTAACACCGTTTTTCGAAACAAAACTATCTATCAATCTATTGCCAGATCAATTTTAGGTGAGCAGTAGTTTTATTTGGAAACTCTCTCTCCACGTCCCATCCTCGCAACCTCTGTAGAGCTCTGCTTGGATGTCGGCGTGGGGGGAGATGTATTTTTATGAAAATTTTTATTATTGGATTGATTTGGTCAAGTAATTTCGTACTTTGCTTTTAATATATATTAATAAATATTTATGATGTTAAAATTTGTTTTCATGAAATTAATTAATTTATTTATTTGTCGAAATTTTTCCGGCCCACAGCCAAAACACATTGCAAGACAGCAAAATCAACATACAATTCAGATTCGTGTAAGTGCGTGGAATATCGCCAATGATCTGTGCCCGTGAAGACCCGGCGTGCGGAACGCAGGGGTTGGAACGTCAATATTATTCCGTATAGAAGAAAGGAGAAATAAGGAAGGGGTCTTTTGGCTACTTCCTCGTTTCTCGATTTCTGTAAATTCGACCTAAATTATTCTACACACGGCTCAAAATCATCACACCGAGTAGTCCAGTGGGCACTCATTAACTATAATATAAACATAGAATGTGTTTAAGGCCTATTAAAGGGAAAGGGTACGGGGAATAAATTAATATGAAATCATTGATATGAAATAAAATAAATTAATAAATTCAAATTAACCATAAATTATAAATTTGTAATCGTTTTCTAAATGATCGCTTCAAACTCCTAGTAAAATAAACAAATTAATCGGGCTCTAAGATTCGACGTGTTTTTCGGGATCATCGCTATGTAATCAATGATTATTTTCACCGTAAATTTACAGTTGTAATAAATTTGAAAGGAAAAACCATAAATTAATATTACTATTACATAGTTGTTAATAACTCGGTAAATACATAATTATAATGATGGAAACCAACTCACCCTAAAGTTTCAGTAAAGTAGAGAATTTAACTAACTCCAAGTCGGAGTACATCCCTCAGTATAATGAGCAAACGCATTTTTCTGAATACCCTCATAGAACAACATCATTAATAGTTGAATTTGACTAAAACTTAATCGTGGAAACAAAATAAATACCATGGGAAAAAAAAATAAAAACCCATCGAGCAGATCAATTTATTCCATCAAACTTTTGTATCATAAACCAAAATAACCCCTCCCAAATCAGCATAAGATGCTCGTACTAACAGAACCCACGAACTCCCTACAACCTCAATAAAATTGTGCGAAAAAAAAATTAATTAAATCACTAACCCCACTTACGGAATAGGTAGCACCGATATAGCTAGAACAATTCACCCGGTAAAATAATTCCATTTGATCATGATAATATAAAATAAGACTTATTTTCTAAAGCCATTTCCGGCATGTTTGGCAGAGACATCCAACATTAACTAAGAAAATCTGTTAGAATAAGAAGTCATCATATAAAAGAACTTACCAAACCATGTAGTCGAATAAACTCCGAATTTTTCGATAAGACTCCGAAAACCGATCACTAAAATTTCGCGTGTTTGGATTGACCCATTAAACCGAATAAGTTAAACATAAAAATCCAACGATCAACGGAAATAGAATTTAACATCAATAGTCAAGTCAATTACCATTGCATAAACAATTTTCCGAGATTCATCAGAATTAATCAATAACCCGTGTATATAGACACCCACTGCTATATTTATATAAATCATCAAGATCAAGCGACTTTGGAATTTTTTATTTTACATATGGATATCCAATCTTTGGCTAATGAAGCAACGGCGGCGCATGGAACATCTGCAAAAGGAGCTGCGACGGCACAGGATAAAACGGAATGTAAGACTATTATATTGAATTATAAATGATTTTCATGTTTTCGACCATAATTGTAAATAATTTTCTTATATTAGATTATAATTATACCTAATTTGGACTATTCATATTCCTTAATAAATAATTTTTCCTCATATTCAACTTATAATTGTAAACAGTTTTCTCATTAATTATACTCACTTTGGGATTGGTTAAATAGTTTTCTTGTCCATATTTAGTAATAAATAATTTTCCTATTCATATCTAATTTTAATGGTAATCATGAATGTCTAATCTACTATTACAGATAACTCATACCTACGGTAGCTCCATTCCCATCGTCACTAATTTTATTTCTTTCACAAATACTTTTCAAATACCCGAGTAATTGCAGTTAGGCCATTAAATCGCAGAGCATCACAATTTTCCCTTAAAATATTTATATGCATCGCCATGATAATATCGATTATGCTATTACCTCTCCTATTTATTATTTCTTTCCCCTTTCACAAGTTTCAGGAACATCACACTGAAGAAGTAATTACAGAACAAGTGTAACATCGCTCAAATAGCCATTATCAATCAATAAATCTTGGAGATTTGATTTTGGTCAATATTCAAAACGGGTGATATAGGGACTTATTCTCGGTAAATCTATATAAAAGGGAAACCCCATTACACTGAAAGATGTGCCGCAACCCATTTTTTTCTTCAAAATGCCAACTCTTACCGGTTCAATGGAGAATTTCGGTCCAAAGATTCCGACGGACGTAGGGTTTTTTACAATAATGCGCACGAAATATTCTAAAATAACCGAACTAGTACGTAAACGTGCAATAACGATACGATATGCATAATGACGATAAATCGAACCAACACTTGAAATAGACCAATCGTTTTCCTTATAAGGTGGCTGAGAAACCCATAAAATCCCTATACATAATAATGGTAGAAATTAATTTAGCCGACGGCAAGAGACTCATCGTAATTATTTTCCTATCACTAAGAGTGGTAATATTAAATAATATCTATTCCAGCAACCAACCCAATGGAACAGACGGAAATCTCCCTCGCAGACCGATGGAGATGGGCCTGGACTCAGTACCGCCAGGAGAGATGCCCAGAGTTTCCCCCGTCGAAGTTCCTCGATAGGGACAATCTGGGACAAGGAACTATCGATCAATGGAGCCCGACCAAGGAGATCCACCAACAGGCTCAACGACTGCTCAGCAATCTAGAGACCCATCAACGCGAGGTCAATTTACAGGTGATCCGAGCTCGCCAGTATCTGGCGAATGTTGAGGAAGATTTGCTGGCGGGTCGGATTGCCGATAACTATTGGCATCTCCAGCCAATCGTTCAGGACTCGCCAACCGCTACGGCTCGAGCACGCGACACGAAGCGACCGGTTATGTCGATCTCGGGATACACACCCGAAGAATGGGTGGCCAAAAGATTCCCTTGAGGGATTTCAAGCCAAATTTCGCACAACGAGTTACTCTAAACAATTTTGTTTGTTTTTGATTTAAATAATACAAATTAAATTTGGGAATGTTTTATTTTCGTTATTTTATAACTTCACTTGATTAAGATTGTTGAATGATTTCGCCTCAATTTTGTTTTAAGTAAACCGAATGTCACACGATCGTAACCTATCAGTAAACCATATGTTAACCATTTTTATCATTATTAGACATGGACCCCACCCAATTGCTACAAAATGAATTACTCCGCGCCCAGAAATCTAACAAATCCCTCTACGAACAAATAATTCAACTTGCTAAAGAGGTGCATCAAGTAAAATCTACCTGGGTGGATCCGACCAAACTCAAATCCATCCACCAACGCCTCACAGCCGCTCAAAAAGGTTGGGCGGAGGAGCGTCAACTCTCCGGACGCAAATCAGGGGATTGGAAGTCGCCCTGGCAGCCAGTCGTGAGGGGGAAGCGGTAACTTATCCGCTTATCTTCGCCCCTTCTCAGTTGGCGTACCGGGATCCCATCAACAATGTCGCGCTGGCAGCAAATCCATCAACAGTCCCGTCAAGTAATCGCCGGCCGGGACGCAAGGAGTGGGCCCGACGCAGAGCCGCACTTCTGCCAAGCCAATCGAACTAATTTACCGACACTATATATACTTTCAATCGTTTTTCTTGTTTGAATAAATAAAATTGTAATTATTGTTAAACAAATCCCAAGTAACAGGTCACAAGATATGATTTATATGAGATTATCATCGTGAGTACTCACACCGTGTCATCGAACCATCGTTCTATTTCTACCGGTCAACATGAATCTGATTTTGAACTTTCTCACACAGGGGACAGAGTAAAGCGAGCATAGGTCTTCCATCGACAGCTCGTTGAACCCGAGGGTTGTCCGAGCAATTACTGTATTAGTAATAGTGCTCACTTTTTGCGGACAATCCACCCACTCGAACACATTTCCAACGTTGCTTAGCAACGGGTGCCAAGTGGTAGCTAGAAAACATTTATATGGCGTTACGGGGGTAACAATAAGACGATTTAAACAAATAACGAAACCCTGTAACCCACCATATATAAAAATGTAAAAATTTCAATTTAAATCGAAAAGAATAAAAATTTTTATAATTTTGGAATATTCTAGAAATTCCTTGTTTTAATGCATCAAAACACACACACGAACAATCGTGATATATAAGGCGATGCTGGTTGAGCAAAAATTAATGCAATTATTATTATCAACACTTATTATCTCTTTGTGTACTCTAAACGTTATTAAAGTGAGCCCTTATCTATTTTACTTTGATTTTATTAATAATTCATTTATTTATTTATGAAACTTTAGCATGAATTATGTTTATTTTATGATTGGGAATAAAACTTATTTAAAAATATTTTTTCTTTTCCTATTATTTTACCCATCATAATCAATTTGTCTATTTTGTCATCTAACCTCCATTATGAAGTTTTGTATTTAAAAAAAATTTGTACAATTGCGTAGCTGTAAAGTCACATAATATAGCTTACATGCACGCAAGAAAGAAATATGAAAATCTTTTTTTTGGTACCCCGGATCGAACCGGTTGTTAGTGGGGGAAGCCGCGGCGAAGGCAGTAGCCAGGTCCGTTCAGTATTCTCCTCTTCCTAAATCCTATCACCCAACCCTCGAAAGAGCAGAGTTGAGGTCCTGGGAAAGATTAAATATAAAGGTTGAAAATTACAATAAAAAGAAAAATATGTAGACGAGTATCTAGTAGAATTAGAAAGATTTTTGTTATTCGACTAAACACATTTCCATACAAAAAGCCATTATCTAACCTATATACACTATACTACGAGACTAATCACAACAAAGAAAAGCTTAATCGACTGTATATCGGATTTTTCACAATACCATTATTCGTAAATAATCTACATTTTAAACCTAAAATCCAAAATGACTTCGACTATAAATCCAAAATTTTACGTTATCTCATTACATAGATTTTTACTACTTCGTCAAAGGTAAAATTTTTATTCATGTTACAAAACCGAGACCATGACCCTATGACCCGTAAAACGACTATTATCCTTACTAGTATTGTTATCATCATACATTTAAAATTATTATTATTACTAAAAATTTCATTATTATTTTCATTGTTATTATGATTATTATTATTGTTAATATTATTATTTTCATATTATTATTATTATTATCAATATTATTATTTTCATATCATTATTATTATTATTATTATTATTATTATTATTATTATTATTATTATTATTATTATTATTATTATTATTATCATTATTATTATTATTATTATTTTCATATCATTATTAGTATTATTATTATTAATGTCATTATTCATATTACTGTTATTATTATTATTACTAAAATATTATTATTATTATTATTATTATTATTATTATTATTATTATTATTATTATTATTATTATTATTAATACATCATTATTTTAATGTTATTGACTATATAGTGTCATTAATGTTGAAAACCTATTATTACCGTTAGAATGCTTCAAATATTATTATTGATAAAATTATTATTAGTATTTTCATTATTAACCTCCTTAGTTATATTAATATCATTATTATTATTAATATATTATTATTATCGCTATTGGTATTATTATTGTTGGGCTCAGAGCCAAAATTAAAACAAAAATTACAAAACCAATTTAAACAAAAAGGTGAAAATTGTATAAGTTAGAACAAAATGATTAATGTAGTTTGGAAATTGTCAATATGGCTGCCGTTACATAAACACGCACCGCAAGAAGAGACCAAAAATAAAATAAAACATATTAATTAAGACAAATTAAAAATATAACAAAAATTAAATAAAACAAATAATTTATTAAAATTCGGAAAAATGCCTACAGATGCAAAAAGAAACATACGAAAAATAAAATAAACTGCCAAAACCTTGCAAAATAAGGTTTAGAAAAAACACAGGCAGAAGAGGCGACCAGAAAACAAAATATTGGGGTTTAAAAATAAAACCCAACAATAAAATATTAATATATCAAAAAATAATGAAAAATATATAAAAAATTACAAAAATATTTCGAAATAAATAAAATAATTAAAAAGCCCTAAAAATGGCAAAAAATCGCCCATTGGTCGCACACAGGCACAAAAATACTATATATACGGCAGTCATTTTCACAATTTTTAGACAGACTTACAGAATTCTAGACTACAAATTTTTAGACATTTTTTCAGTCAGACAAAGTGTTTATGCCAATTTATGCCAATTTTTCAAATCTGGTTGCATGATTGTGGATTGTAAGTACTGTTATTTTTTGTATAAATATATATTTCGAAGTCTTGTTACTTTGATTTTATTCTGGATGGTCGTGGAATCTTTCATTGCCACTGACAAATCCCTCTAAAATCTTATTTATAATAAGTATTTCAATAGATGGTTCATGGGACGGACCGTGTGCCGGCTAGTGGGTGACAACCCTTAGTTGAGCTCGTGAATCATGCCTCGTGAACCCCTCGGCAGTCCGTAGTCGGGTCTGGCAATATGCACAGGACCGCTACGCAGGGCGCCGTTGTATATTCAAGGCGGCTGTTGAAAAATGGCCGGAGCGAGTCGAAAAAAATTTCGGGAAGTGCGACTTTAGTTAAGGGGAATAAAGTTTTGTAGGGAAAATTTAAAATATCGTCAGGAAATTAATTGGAAAATCGAGTAGGAAAGAATAGAATAGTGTAGGAATGTAAATTTGAAAGTATTTTTTCCAATAGTTGAATGATATAATCTGACAGAAGAGAGAAGTGTTTTCTTAAAGTGACCGCAGAGGTTGTAATTACTTAAAATCATGGGAAACGTAGCGGGAATTAAGGAATTGTTGATCAAAATTTTAATATAGAGAAAGATAAAGGTAAATTAGGAAAAATATAGCCGATTCCGTGATTGAACAAATGAAATAGGAAATTTGCCGAAAAATAAGGGAGGAACGCTGCCCAAATTTTTGAAGGATACATTTACAAATAATGGGTAAAGATGATAAATAAGTATAGAAATTGTAGGAATAGACGAGTAAGGACCAGGATATAGAAAAAGAAAGACGTAAGACTTTCCATCGGCAGTCCAGAACCCGAAAGAGAAAATATCATGAGGAGTAGTTCTAGAAATGGAGCTCACCTGCTCATGAATTTTCAACCTCTATGTACAGTACCAACATAGCAATCACCATGGGTACATAGATGGGACAGAATAATAATCTTGCTGGCGTTTAGGGGTTAGATGCACAAAAAACCCTAAAAAAAATAAATAAAAACCAACCCTATTCGCCAACATTATTTTCATTATTAACACTTAATTTATATCATTATTATTAATCTATGGAGATTATTATTATTATTAAGAGTATGATTATTATCATTCGTATTATTATTATTATTATCACAATAAGTTTAATATTATTATTATTGTTATTACTTCATTATTATGATTATTATTATCATTATGATTAGTATATTCCTATAAAATACTATTGTTATCATTATGGTCACAACCATTATTAATATCGAGGCACTATTATTATTATTATCATTCAGTTATTATTATTATTCTACTTGTTATTATTATTATTATTAACTTGTTAAAATTATTATCATTATGGTTCCTATTAACATTGCCATAATCGTATTACTATTACTTATTTTAACTTAAAATCATATTTTGATAGTGTAATTAAAATAAGACACAATTTTTTGTTTATTTTAAAACATTACAATAAAAATTCCAATAAAAGAGAGAAGAAAATCCTAAATTGATGCAGCTTGTTGTTGAGTGACCTGAAGCATAATATCAAATAAGATAAGTAATATATGGAAGAGTATACCTGATAGTAAGTATTGATGGGAAGATAGGATCCAACAGACGATTGGGTTACGGCAGGAGATCTAAAAATTACAAAATATTAGGTAAAAGTAGCTAAAGAAAATCGATATTACTTATTAATGGAATTGTAAATTGTTTAACCCGTTGTCGTGGTAATAAGCGGCAAGCAGGGTAAAACACATTTAGAAAAGGACTATATAATTGAATTTCTCCTAATCCTTTGAGTTTTTAGGGTCAAAACTGTGGCAAGTAATACTAAATAATATATTTTATGTTTTAGTAAAGTAAGTCTTATTTTTACAAATAAAATTTTATAAATTATATTACAATATTTAAAAATTATATTATAGTAATTTAAAGAAAATTTTTTTTTTATTTTTAAATTTAGCAAATTAGGATTTCTTTTTGGTAATTCAAATTAGCTTTCATAAATAGAAAATTGGAAATAAATTCTTAATCTGAAAAATAACAATTTTAATATTATTATATTATAGGACCCAGAGCGTCCCCAGCAGTGCGCGTAGCGCGTTGACCGGTGTCACGGCTATGATCACTGTTGTAGATGTTTTCTTGGGCATGTAAGTCAGATAAAAGGTACACACCCATCCCTTCCCCCATCTAGATGGCATGATACGTCTCCGAGAGATATTGTTTTAGAAATATAAAGTTATGTTAACATTCATTATGTATGAATTAAAATTAATAAAGATAAGAATATAAAGATTTTTTGTTCAGTGGACTCACACAGAAGGATAATAGACAAGTTTCGTAGGGACAAATCCGAATACCATCAAACGGCAGTGACTCAAACTCAGAGGGCGCAGGCCATGGTGCGGAAGTGCCGCTACATGGAAAAACGTGGCTTCGCCCGGATGCGGCAAATAAATTAAGGACAGTGATGGACGGATTGAAGGCCGAGTTAAGTCGGAAAGATGAAGCCCTGCGGCTGGCCGAGCAGAAGGCTCAGGAGCTTGAAAAACAAGGGACCGAACTGAGATTGAGAGATGATATCCGCACAGGCCTAATGCAGAGCGGAGCCATACTATCAGTAGAACAACAAGCCATAGTAATACGAAACATTACTGGAAAAGATGACGGAGTAAAAACTATGACTCCGGGTTCCTCACGTCCACCAGAAGATTTGCCTAAGAGGAACAGGAGAAAGAATCGGCCGAGCAAAAAGGAGAAGGAGTGACAGTTTAAATTGAAACGAGCTCGCCTATCGGGTCACATTTCGGACGCAAATGGATTTTAGCTCTTGTGCATTCGATAACTTTGAACACTTCTCACACTGTGATTATCTATTAAATTTGAATATAACTTGTCAATGTTAATCATTTGCTAAATTTAAATATAATCTGTTAATGTTAGTTTTGGTGTTAGAGTTGATAGTGATGTTTGAATGTGAATTGAAGTTGTTGGATATGGGGATACTAAATGATCAAATGATTAGGTAAATTATTAATTAAATAGATAAATAGATGAGAGGGGGACCGATCAAGTAGAGCATGAAATCTTCTATGACAGCTCATGAAACCGAGGGGGTTAGGGCATTAGTAGTTCTTGAAAAGGAGCTCAACTTTTGCTAACCTTCCACCCACTAGTTCACAGTACCAACGTCAATTTTGACGGGTGACTAGCGGTTAAATTCTTATATAGGCGCTGGTGGGGAATGGTAACCCTTAGACAGTTTAAACTATTTTAAGGACCCATCAGTGCCCAGCATCAGACACAGTTCAAACGATGATTAGCAATGGGTGCCTGGTGACAAGCGAAAAACTCTTGTATTGGGTAATTGTCTGAGTAATGTCCTATTAGTTTCAAAATTCGATGGTCACAAATCCCACACTTAGCAACAGCTATCAGATGTATTTGTTAAAAAATGATAACTGGGTTGCGCTGGAAACAAATGTTACTAACATAAGACAATACTGTAAATCACCAAGTTGCTTTTTAAATTAAGTGTGTTTTAAAATAAACAATTTAAATACATTTTTCAGGCGCCTTACCTCAGGAGCTTCAAATTTCATAAGAAGTTACTGAATGTAACTATATATGTAATTCCTAGTTCAAATTATTTTGAGAAATATACTATTTGATTATTTTAAATGCTAAATATTTTCCCAAAATTATTTTAATCTACATAAGTTTTATATTTAATTTTATAAACAAACTAATTAGTTTTATTTTATCATATTAAAATCAAAATAATGGATGGCAATAATTCAAAAAATGAATCAAATCGTAGTTGGGGTTTACAGGATTTGGATGAAGATGATGAAGCGTATAATGTATATCAGATACCAAAAGAAAAGATGAATAAAGCAAATAGTGCAACTGGTTAGATTTTTGATAATTATTATATTATTTCCAAATTATATTAAGTGGGGTTTAACAAGGCTCCTGAAATGTCAGTTCCCATAGTAGAAAAAAAGAAAAGATCAAAACCTAAAAGTAAGCCCAGTGCAACTACACCAATTGATGATATGAATCGTCAGGTCGCTTCTTTTACTTTTAGTCATAACCCAATTGAGGAAAATGGAGATTTAAATAAGTCAACAGAAGAAACCATTTTAGCCCAATTGCATTTACCAGTCGAAGATTATAATAGTAAAACATTGGAAATTAAAGATAACAAATCAATTAATGTTCCTGTTTTTCAAAATTTTCAGCCTAATCAACTACCACGCCCGATAATATCAAATCGTCCAAATGACATTAATGCATTGATGTATCAGGCAATGAATTTAAGAATGTCATCGCCTCCAATGTCCTACCCGAATTATTGTGCTCCAGTACAATATTTACAGCAACGTAATCAATATATACCTATAGGAAATTTTGCAATAAATAATCCAGCTCCTAGAATGATGAATTATCAACAGGTAAATGCAACCAAAAGTACTTATTATGAAAGACTAGATGTTATTGAAGTGCTATTTCGGTTTATTATTCAAATACTCAGATCTCCAGAACAGCCGTCTATCGAACAAATAGAAGAAATTAAAATTTTGTTGGATTCATTAGTAATTAAAACGAACGAAACTCATTTAACGTGAAAAATATAACGCAAGTCAAAAAGATTGTTATAGGAAATGTGGTATTCTAAAAAATATTTTTACATTGTTATTTGAAATTTGAAATATATTTTTATCGATTTGTTTAGGTCCTACAAGTTAGTTAGATTAATGGCATTTTTTATTTATTTAGCCATCGTCTACCACACTTTAGATGAGTAGGATAGTTTTATCTGATTGATATGTTAGAATAAATATTGCACTTTCTAGTTTGTGCAATTAAATAAGCTAACATTTTCAAAAAACGCAGTAATTAATCGTTGATTATAAGTTTTATCAAAAAAATTGTGGCATTTATAATTACCGTTCATTATTAGGTTAAATCTAAATTTGATTAAACTTCTTTCATTAAGCTTATATTGTTGTTAATTAAGTAGGTCAATAATAATTTAACGTAATTGAAATCCAAATGTGAATTTTTTTAGAATAGAATTATTATCTGTTTAATAGTTTAAAATATAAATGTGGGTTATTCAGTATATGAATATTAATTTAAATTTTTTTATGTGATATTTTTGTTTGAATAAGTCAAATAATCACTTTTCTAATTTGAATTGCCTCAATAATATGTTATCGGTTTTAAAACATTAATTTTGGCTATATTAACAAATGCCATTTCGACGCGATTTTCAACAAAATAAAAGAAAAATTAAAATATTTGTAAATTGTATTTGCACTTGTTTACTGATTTAACAAACGAGAAAGGCTATCATTTATAATATGTATTATATATTGTGATAGTATTTATTAAAGTTTTGTAAAATTATTCATCAATGCATAACGTTACAGTTTCTATGTACACCTATGTAGTATTTTAGTCTGAGGCCATTATACTTAAACGTTGGTCGGTCATTAAGTGTCTAATACGTTATTGATCAATAATGCTGTTCACACTAAGGGTTGCATTACAGATAAACGGTTTGCCGGTTGTACCGGTAATTGCGGTAAAATTTTTTTAAAAATATTTTATTACAAATTAAATAAAATGTTTCTTATTTTTTAAAAATAAAAGCTTTATAAATTATATTCAAATTAAAACACATCTAGTTCATTGTTTATGAATTATAAATTTTCAATTATAAATAATAAGTTTGTTGTAAATTGTTTTTGCTTTGCTATAGTAGCATTTAAATTACTTTTAATTCTTTTTCATTGTTGCAGTAATATTTATATAGTAAGTATATAATGTAGGAAGTAGTTAATATATTTTATTTAGAAAAAATCTTAACCATTCAAAGCCATGAAAACGGATAAAACAAAGCAGACTGTATGAAATGACTACAAACAAAATTGAAAAAATATGCCCAAATGCAAAACCTACGATAAGATATTGAAAACTACTTGAGGTTTGTTGGGCCAAAACACAAACGGCCTTGTAAATGTTTAAATGAATCGGTAACACACATGCAAATATAACATGCAGTTTTAAATTCAAACCTATGAAAACATCAATTAAACCTAGCAAAATATGAGAGAAAAGCAATGACATATAAAATAATAAACATAAAAATTAATTAAAATAATAACAAAAAGCAACAAGATCCGCACGATATAAATATAAACACAACACGAAAACCCAACGAATTCGACCGAAAATTGATAATTTAACAAAAAAAAATGAAAATTTCATGAAAATGAAATTAGAAATCAAAGAATTTGAATTAGAAATAATTCAATAAAAATTTAAATAAAAAATTATCAAATTAAATTAAAAAATAATAAAAATAAAGATACACTAGAAAATACCAAGGTCGAATTTTGTTTTAACAAATCAAAAAGAACACAAGGTTAGGGACAAAAAATAGGTATATATACCGATGCATTTTCACATAATTTTTAATCGTTTTTGATATCAAAAATCATTTTGCAAATCTTGACTTAAAAATCTATTTTAGGGTGAGTTTTATTTTGGAACTTTCTCTCCACGTCGCGTCCTCGCACTCTCGATGGAGCTCTGCTTGGAAGACGGCGTGGGGAGGGTAGTATTTTGTATGATGAATTGTTCGATGGATCAAGTACTTATTATATTGTTTTATTTTTAATAAATTATTGATAATATTCAACTTATTGTTCTATAATTATTTTATGTCGAAATTTTTCCGGCCCACAGCCAAGACACCTTACAAGTAATTAAAATCAACATATTATTCAGATTCGTGTAAGTGCGTGGAATATCGCCGATGATCTGTGCCCGTGAAGACCCGGCGTGCGGAACGCAGGGATGAGAACGTCAATATTATCCCGTATAGAAGAAAGGAGAAATCAGGAAGTGGTTTTTAGCTGTTTCCTCGTTTCTCGATTTCTTTAAAATCAACCTAAATTACTCTACACACGGCTCAAAATCACCACACCGAGTAGTCCAGTGGGCACTCATTAATTATAATATGAACATAATGCACCTAAGGTCAATCAAGGGGAATGTGACGGGGAATTGGTAAAACGAAATCGTTGTTGTGAATATTAAAAAACGAACAATCGCTATAAATTTAAAATTAACTACTAATAGGATCCTAAAGTAATCGCAAATATTGAGCGAGTACCACGAACCTATAACATTTAACCAACCTAAGCTAAGATTTCAGACCCAAAGGAACCCTAATTTCAAGTCAGCCTCACGCCCGATTATGTGGCCACGTTAAACAAAGACCTAAGATGACCAAATCATAAATTTTGAGACGTCATCTTGCACTAAAAATTCCATAGTTACCCTGACATAAACCGATATAGTATGAAGGATTAGTTTCTCCAAATTAAACTCCGGAAGCAGTGAACACCCAGACAGTCCTATTAATGCCCAAAATAAATGTGTTGGGCCAGAACACATATGGCCTTGAGAAATATTTAAATGGATCGGTAACACACATGCAAATATAACATGCAAATTTAAATAAACCTATTGAAACATCAATTAAACCCTATCAAATATGAGAAAAAAGAGAATTAAAAATAAAATAATAAACATAAAAATAAATTAAAATAATAACAAAACGCACCAAGATCCGCACGATACCAACACAAACATAACAAGAAAACACAACAAATTCGACAAAATTGAAAAATTAATAAAAGTTCATGAAAATGAAACTTAAATCAAAAAATTCGAATTAGTAATAATTCAATAAAAATTCTAAATGAAAAATTATTAAAATAAATCAAAAAATAATAAAATTAAAGAATAGAATTCACTAGAAAATAACAAGGTCGAATTTTGTTTTACTACATCAAATTTAACATGCGAGGTTAGGGACAGAAAATAGGTATAAATACTGATCCATTTTCACATTAAATTTAACCGGTTTCAAACCATAAAACCATTTTTCAAATTACCTTTGAACTTTGCTTAAAATCTTACTTTTAGGTGAGAAATGTTTTATTTTGGAGCCCTCTCTCCACGTCACATCCTCGCAACCTCGGCAGAGCTCTGCTTGGATGTCGGCGTGGGGGGAGAGGTATTTTTATTTTATTTCTGCTATGCAAATGTTATGAATTTTTATTTTTTTATGGAATGGAATGGAGGGTAATTTATGTTTATTTGTTATATTCTTAATAAATATTTATATTATCTATAAATTGTTTTACATACTTAAAATTTAATTAAACATTTTGTCGAAATTTTTCCGGCCCACAGCCAACACATATTGCATGATAGTAAAATATACATAGTACAGATTTGTGTAAGTGCGTGGAAAATCGCCAATGATATGTACCCGTGAAGACCTAGCGTGCGGAACGCAGGGGTCGTAACGTCAATACTAATCCATATAGAAGAAACGAGAAATAAGGAAGAGGTCTTTTGACTGCTTCCTCGTTTCTCATTTCTGTAAACTCGACCTAACTTATTTTACATACGGCTCAAAATCATCACACCGAGTAGTCCAGTGGGCACTCATTAAATATAATATAAACACAATGTGCGCCTAAGGCTTATTAAAGGGTAATGGTACGGGAAATAAATTAATTCATTAATGAATCTAAATTAGTTTGTTGACTAAGATAAAATAGCTCATTAAATAAACGAAAATAATTTATTGATTAAAAGTAAAGTAATTCTTGAGTAAAAGTAAGGGATTCATTAATTAAATTATTATAATTATTGATTAAAATTAAAGTAACGACAAGTAATTCATTGATCAAATTAGTATAATTCATTTTAATAAAATTGAAGTAATGATTGAGTAAAAGCAAGTAATTAAATTAAATTAATTCATTGATTAAAATTAAAGTAATTATCGGGTAAAGATGAAGTAATTTATTGAGTAAATAATTCATTGATTAAAAATAAAATAACTTATTGATTAAAAATCAAGTAACTCTTTGATTAAAACTAAGGTAATTCTTAGACTAAAGGATAAAATAATTGATTAAAAATAAAGTAATTTGTTGATTAAAGTTAAATTAATGTAAATTCGTTGATTAAAGATAAATTAATTCGTTGCTTAAAGGTAAGAATAGAATAAATTAGCTACTTAAAAAATTTAAATTAACACCAAGCCATCGAGTAAAATTGAATTAATCCGAAATTGTTGTTATAAAGTAAAGCTCGCATTGCTGATAAATTAAATTAGTAAATAAATTAAATCGATGGAAGCAAATTTTAATTAATTAAATACGAATTCAAAGCAAGACGAAACCAAAATTTACTTAAGAAATTGATGATTGCACCCCATAATTTCAGTACCATAATCTAAAATCCAAACCAAAGTATGAGAAAATACAACTTCCTGAACCATTTCGTAAACATCGTAAGGATGGAATGAAACAACTGAAAGTCTTCGAAAAATCATAAAATTTATTCCCCTTAAAACAATGAATGCTCCATCACCCGCTAAATAGTAAATAACATCATCGAGAAGTAATAAACGATCATTCCAATAGTCAATAGAGAGTAGATTCCGAATCCCTATGACAACGTTAAATTTGTGCGAAACTAAATCATAAATTAAAACACCAACCATTTACAGGACCCGTTGTGCTGCCGTACTTAATAATCACCCTTAGCAAACCAAATGGAAATACTTAACGAAATTCTAAAGAGAATTAATAACATTAAAAAACTGAGGTATAAGGCATGAAACTTACCAGATCGCGGAATGTCGAATTTTCAACAATCGCCGAAAATTAATAATCAATCATTAACTATTCAATCTACCATGAACGGAAACAGACAAATTCCACAGGATGTATATTCCAAGTGTGAACAATGTCAATGCTATAAATAATCAAAATCAGTTTATCTCTATTAATCAATATTTTCAGCATCCGGAGAATTGACTGAAACGATGGAAATTAAATCACATTCAGAGGTAATTAAAGAGCCAGGAGCATTCTTGGAAGGAGATGGACTGAAGGAATTGGTCGCCCTACATAGTGGTAACTCAATTTTGACTTTCATACTTATCGTCTTTAATGATAATTAAACGATTTTAATTGTAATACCTCTTGTGAATATTATTAAATAATTTCCATTTTTACAACCAGCGTCAATTTTATTAAACTGTTTACATCACAATGCACCATTCATAAGACGGCAGAGTCTAGTGCACGGTATTATCAGCCTGGATGGTTCCGTAGCAAGGTTAACAATATGGCGTCGTCTTGTAGTTGTGGGCTCTGAGCCTCATTGAGGAAAGCGATAGTTAATATTTATTTCCTAATGTTTACAATCCTGGTTCATGACTTTCAGATTAGACTATTTATTTCAGCAGCTAACTCCCAAACGAACTATCAGGCGCCCATGGTGAATCAGCGATAGAATTAAGTCTCGAAAATATTACTCCTAGTTCATATATTTAATGCTCACTAATAAACATGTTCAATTATACAAGGAGATTATTGACATTTAAGGAAAAGATCTAATTAATAGGAGTCCTAAGGGTGTCTACGACAAGACAATATAATATGACCCCTTCTTGACCCATGATATATTTAATCATGAAACACCTTTTCCGAGACCATGATGATAAAATCCTATGACGTTAAATACCCGAAATATAGTTCAAGGGAAGTATTTCCGGCAGCAATCTGAAATCATAACCCATGTCAAATACTATTAGCCGAAATCCCAAGTAAAATAACCTCGATAACCGCATTGCTGAGGCTTTCCGTAAGTGAATATCCGTTGACAATAGTTAATTTCAGCTCTCAATTCCACACTCTCCCTCGCAGATCGCTGGAGATGGGCTTGGGCCCAACACCGCCAAGAGCGATGTCCGGAATTTCCGCCGTCGAAATTCCTCGACCGGGAAAATCTGGGAGCGGTTACGTCCACGCAATGGAGCCCGTCGGAAGAAATACATCAGCAGGCCCGACGGCAATTGGAAGACCTGATGTCACAGCAACGAGACTTAGATTCGCAGGTGGCCCGAGCTCGCCAGCATTTGGCAAATGTAGAAGAAGATTTGCTGGCGGGTCGGATTGCCAACTCATACTGGCACCCCCAACAGACCTCACCAAGCAACACACGCAGTACTAAAAGGCCGACGATGGCCATTTCCGGCTTCACACCTGAAGAGTGGGTGGCGAGCCAATTCCCCTAACAGTTGTGACGATCCTATTTGTTTTGAATCAATATTAATAACTTGTGATTTCTCGCTATATTAACCTTAAAAAATAAAATTTATAAACTTGTCATTAGTTGTTTCTGCCAAATAAAATTCTTCTTCTTTGTACATGAATTTTGTTTAAATTAATATTAATATGGTGTGCTTATACCCGTAATATGAATCTCTAGACTTAATTTTGTTTATAATAGCTATGGATCCGACTCAGTTATTACAACAGGAACTATCCCGAGCATAGCAGAATAATCGAACACTCTATGGACAAATCATACAGCTTACCAAGGAGGTCCAGCAAGTGAAATCTACCTGGGTGGACCCGGCCAGGCTAAAATCCATCTACCAACGCCTAACAGCGGCTCAAAGGGGCTGGGCAGAAGAGCGTCAGTTAAACCAAAGTCTCCGGACTCAAATCCGAGGGCTGGAAGTCGCCCTGGCAGCAAGTCGGGAGGGGCAAGCGGTAACTTACCCGCTCATCTTCGCCCCATCCCAGTTATCTTATCAGACGCAGACCCACGACCCTACACCTGTCAAAGATTCTCCAACCGTCCCATCCAGCAGTCGTCGACCGGGACGCAAAGAACGTGCACGCCGCAAAGCCGAACAGCTATTGGACAAAAACAATCTTGAATAATTGACTTGACAGATGAACTTCATTTTTCTTTAAAATTATAATTGTGATTAAATCGAAATTAGTATATTTTCAATATAATTAAAAATGGAATGATCTTCAGAAGGTCGGGAATACTCTCCCTATGTCGTTGGAAAAATAGTGTTCTTCTCCTACTAGTAAGCATGAATTTCGAATCTCCACTCAAGGGACGGAATAAAGCGAGCATAGGTCTTCTAACGACAGCTCGTTGGACCCGCGGGTTGTCCGGGCAATTACAGTATTAGTAATAGTGCTCAATTTTTGCG
Source organism: Schmidtea mediterranea (assembly GCA_022537955.1). Lineage (NCBI taxonomy): Eukaryota > Metazoa > Platyhelminthes > Tricladida > Dugesiidae > Schmidtea > Schmidtea mediterranea. Next base: position 222,916,852 of record CM039680.1, read on the forward strand.
GACAATCCACCCACTCGAACACATTTCCAACGTTGCCTAGCAACGGGTGCCGAGTGGCAGCTAGAATAATTTTGTATGGCGTTACTGGGACAACCATAAAGATAGGTAAGTTTCGAAACCCTGTAACCCACCAAATGTAAAAATTGGGGCGGTTCCAAAGATAAAAATTTTGGGAGAAAAAGTAAAGACAATTTAAGCCATAAGGACTCTCAAGGACGATGTCACGAAAACCGTACTGAAATGATCTAGTTTAGATTAACAAAATTCATATGGAGAATTAGCTGACCAGAATAAGATTACCAATTTTGAAAATGTTAAATGGATAAGTTTAATGACTAGATTAACTCCGAGTTATCGTTTGATAAGATATTAAGATTATTTAAAATCTACCTGGATAAGCTCGATAATTCAATTAACCTCAAGAACCATTTAATCAGATGTTAAGAATTTCAAATAAAGTTTGATAATCGATAAAATATCGTTAGGGTTTTTAAAATATAAATAAATAAGTTTGATTTAATTATCTTTGAACCATCGTTAAATGAAAATGAATAAATTTGTTAATCTAATATCGTTATGATCGTTTGATTTAATTATCTTTAAACCATCGTTAAATGAAAATGAATAAGCTTGTTAATCTAATTATCTTTGAAATATCATTGCGATCTTTAAATATAAATAAATAAGCTCGATGATTGAATTATCTTTAAAACATCGTTAAGTGCAAAGAATAAGTTTGGTAACCTAATTATCTTCGAAATATCATTATGATCTTTAGATATAAATAAGTAAGTTTAACGATTTAATTATCTTTAAAACATTGTTAAATGTAAATAAATAAGTTTGATAATCACCCTTAAAATATTGCTCCAAATAAATAACAAACTCAAAATTCCTTACAACGGGCAAAAAACTCAATTTACGAATAAAACGCATAAAGATGTTCCAATAGGCATTTGACATTGTTCTCTGTTCTCGCATAAATTTCATCGAGAATGAGTCGAGTTTTCGGATAAGTCCAGAAGGTAGAGTTGAGAGGGGCCGGGTTGGATTCCGTTGTGTTCACCGTGAGTTTAATGGTGTTCTCTGCTGCCTACGAAAAATGAAGTCAAAGTCAGCTAAAACAATAACGTTATTAAACTCACGCTTTGAATCCGAAATATCCGCATAAATGAGAGAAATGGTGAGCCTCGAAAAATCGACGACTTTATCTGAAATAACTGTCAATCGAGAAGTCGATGTGACGGAATGTCGTGGGTAGACATCGCATTCTGATTTTCAGACCGTAAAACGCCCAAGAGTAGAAGACAGAATTTTCTCTCACGGTCTAGACACCACGGGTGAGGACCATATGCACACACACACCGCAACGGTGACATACATTTTCGATTTGATAATATAAAGGCCAAACACAAACCAAAATCGACAGATTTAAAACACCGTGATCGATGCAAGGTCATGAGAACGAATCGGATACAAATGCCTAAGGTCAATCCACTCGAGGAACTACGCCGTCGGACTACCGGGTAGACGTCCTAGGTAGATTAATACTTGTTATTAAATTCTTTTAAATATATAAGCCTTAGAAAATTGACCGGCCGAACAACGATTTCCGCAGAATCGGGTACCCCCTGTAATTTCCTGTATCACGATGAATTCCTTATTATTCCATGACGGAGGTTAGGTCCCGTCGATGGCGCGCCCCATCAGGCTTCGTGCAACCAAGTTTATTATGTCGGAGTTATAACCATCAATGCCACCTTGTCCACCGTTATTCTGGACGCCGGTAGCAAAATTCCCAGATTCTTGAGCAATTATGACATTAGGAGTTTCATGAAATATAGTTTGAATAAACTCATTGTCCATTAAAAGATCCAAGAAGGTTGGGTTAGGATTTTTATTTCATTACTTAATATTTAACCAGGCGTGCAACCAGATAATAGGGAGTGTAGGAAGAATTTTGGAGTTAGAATCTCATCTACAAGGCATTATTTTGTTTTGATTAAACTTACGATTATCCGCTTATATACCGGAGGTCATTGTGAACCAACGTAAGCTACCGCTTGTGGGCACATAATTTAAAGGTATCGCGATATGAGACCAGCTGTTTAAAGTGGGTACACACCGGCAATCTTGTTTCGTTCATATGGGAAAGTAGGCTTAACCATATTAGGCCGATTTCCACTCATCAGGGTTTTTACACGATGTTATCAAGCTTAATTTTTGCCGGTTGTAGGTTCCATGTGCCGAATATACGAGCATCTGAATGCCCTGAAACTAGTTTGTCTTAAAGGAAAAGTGAAAGAGTTTATTGCAAATGCCAAATCGATGACAGTTTTCACGACATCAGGCAGAACCGGTAAAATGTTCGATTTTTAGGAATTGTGGGATATTCAAATTTTTAATATAATTTATTGCTAAATATAATTAGTTGTTTCATGGTAGATTTTAAATTTCGAGGGTAAATGTTATTTTTGTTTCCCTTTAATTTATAACGACCCTCATTCATGGTAAGGGTAGCTGAATATTTTAGGTGTTTCTTTCAACCCGGATTAATGTTTCATTACTTCGAACCAGAATTTTGTTGAAAACCTGTTTTCTCTACTAAATTGTTAACCCGGATTCATATTCCTATGTGAAATGGTTTACGCAAAAAAATAAATATAACTTCAGTTTTAAAGTTAGCTCTTATCGAATGTCGAGGATTGTTACGTCGAGTTACCCAATATCATACAACCCTTTTGTTATCGGCCAAATTTTTTCTACATCATCCCGGTTTTGATTGTTGTCGTGCAGGTTTTTCTCGATGGCGCATCGGTTTTCGGAAATTATAAAGAGTATCGGAGCGTTACCCGACAATCTTTAAGCTGTATTAGTAATCCATTCGTTCATGTTGTTATTTCAGACCAATAGGACCTTTTATTCGGATCTCCGTATCAGAAGCCGACCAATGGCGTCAAGCATGGGGGCGAGTCAATAAGGAGAGGTACCCTGACATGCCCCAACCAGGAAAAAATAGATGGGAGGATATGCTCCTAATAGAGAGTACGATGCAACAATTCCGTAGGAGTGGACAGCCAAGTGATCCCAGTCCGGCCCAATACATTATTATGGGGGCCCAAGCACTCCTGTCCCATCTCAAGAAGCATCAACGCAGAGTCAACTCCTTAGTTGACCGAGCCAACAGTTACCTGACAAACGTGGAAGACGATCTCGCCTGCGGACGACTCGCGGACATCTACCCATCCAATCCGAGACCGACTCGCAACACGAAACGATACGTGCTTATCGTCCCGGGCTATTCCCCCGAAGAAGGAATAGAAAAGTTTTTCCGGGATTCCAAATCCCAGTGACTCCTGAAATCCAGTTATGTAATTTTTAAATAAAATATGTAATCTCCGAAAATATGTTTTTACTATTATTATTTTGTGACCTACTTTTATACCATGTGTTTGAATTAACAGTATGTCTGAAAATTTCTGACAAATAAATGAGAACTTTAATACTTCCCATTGTAGTAATGGAGCCTTCACAAATAATGGAGATCGAACTAAAGCATGTGAAACAAGCCAACAAGAACCTTCTCGAACAGATCCTATAGCTAACTCGAGAAGTCCAGCAAGTTAAAACCACCTGGATAGACCCCAGGAAGGTCAAATCCCTATAGCAACGGCTTACGACAGCCCAAAAAGGGTGGGCCGAAGAAAAACAATTGGCTCAGAGTCTGAAGATCCAGATAAAAGGGTTGGAGGTTGCCCTGTCCGCCTGTCAAGAAGGGGCAGCGGTAACCTACCCTCTCGTGTTTGCCCCGGCTTAATAGGCACATCGTGAACCGGCGGCAACTCCAGCAACAATCGCAACTCCCACCACAACCACAACCAACAGTTACAGACCCGGAGGAAAAGAGCGAGCGAAGTGCCGAGCTGCTCGACTATCGAACAAAAATCTGACCAGTACATGAATTGAGTTTACGATGTGATTTAAATATACATGTTCATATTTTTTACTTCCAATTAAAATTTTCTTGATGAGCAAAACGAGGTTGAACCTATAAAAAGTTCAGAGACCTACACAGGGACCCAATAGATTAAAGCGAGCACAAGTCTTCTAACGACAGCTCGTTGGACCCAGGGATTGTCCGAGCAATTACAGCATTAGTAATAGCGCTCACTTTTTGCGGATAATCCACCCACTCGAACACATTTCCAACGTTGCGGGCAACGGGTGCCGAGTGGTAGCTAAAAATATTTATATGGCGTTACCAGGGTAATGTAAGAACGCTGAAAACAAACATCAAAACCCAGTAACCCACCAGGTTCAACTAGTGGTTGACGTTCCCACTTGAAAAGCCAGTATCAAATAAATCTTTTAAAGCGTTTCAAATCAGTTCCTTCCACTTCTTTAACATCTATTGAGTCATCTCATCAAAGTGGTGGGTTACTGGGTTTTGATGATTGTTTTCAGCGTTCTTACATTACCCTGGTAACGCCATATAAATATTTTTAGCTACCACTCGGCACCCGTTGCCCGGCAACGTTGGAAATGTGTTCGAGTGGGTGGATTATCCGCAAAAAGTGAGCGCTATTACTAATGCTGTTACTATTACTTAAGTGTCGTTAGAAGACTTGTGCTCGCTTTACTCTATTTCGAATCGTAAAATTTTGATAGGTTTTGTCGGGATATGGCTACCACGTTGAAGCTATGAATCAGTGGCAGTGCGCCGAGTCCCTGGTGAATCGTTGTTGAGTCACGTAACCAGCTTGGATCTGTTTAGAAGTGACCAAGAAATAGCGTGAACAGATCGAAATTCTCAAAAACCAATAATACACACAAATAAATCAAAGTAAAGATCTGGGAGCAGGCATGCCTCATCGTAAAGCTTGAAGCACGTTGCCATATTAAGAGTGACTTGTCTGGTCAGTTGACTTATTCGGAAGTAGAATTATTCCATACCATCGGCGATAATGTCTTCAAAATCTCCACAACCACAGAACCAATACCAAGGTCTGATACCAGTAAATTGGCAGTAGTCTTGGCAGAAAGGTTTACCTTTTACTAACATTTCGCCCACTAGAGCACAGTACCAAATTCATTATTTGACGGGTGTCTAGTGGTAATGTCTTATTATGTGCGTATTAAATAGGAATTCTGTAATAAATATATGCTTGAGTTCAAATTTATCACTTATCAGTACCCAGTATATATATATATATATATATTTGTGTTAGTATTGCCGTACTCTGAAGGCTTTACAAATTATAAGAGGAAGTTGGGTAAACTGATAGGAAATTTAGAGTATAAGATCGTCTCTAATTCGTGTAAAGTACGCAATATGTTTATTAATAAATCAAAAACTCCGGTTGGATTGTGTTCTGATCTCGTTTATCAATTTACATGTAATGGCTGTAATGCCACATACATTGGAGAGACTTCCCGTCATCTCTGTACTCGAGTTCTAGAGCATTGTCGATTGAAGGGTTTGACCAATATTAGTGAACACGATAGAGGCTGTAAAAGTGATATAGGAATGTCTGATTTTAGAATTTTGTTGAAAAGTTTTAATAGTTATTGGGAACGAGTGATATGTGAAGCATTGCTGATAAGGTCATTGGATCCAAAGATTAATGTGCAGAGTGCTGTGACTACGAATGTTTTGAATGTTTTTAAATAGTTTACGTATGTTAAATCATGTTTGTTTTTTTAATATTAAAATAATTGAAAATTTTAAATTACATTAATTTTTAAAAATTAGAATATAAGTGAAAAAATTTTAAAATTTTATATTAATTTAAAATATATTTTTAAAAATATTTATTTATTAAAAAATTAAATTAATAAAAAATAATTTGTTTAAATTAAATGTTAATTCATAATATTTTTAGTTGGTTTTGAGTACCTGAAGATGATAGCTGTGCTATCGAAATATATCGTACGAAAGGTTTTTTATTGATTTTTTATTGGCGTTATCTTTTAATATATATATATAGTGCTAATATAAACAATATACCAATCTTTAAACAATGTTTTCTTTATGTTTAGATACACCAAACATTTTTTTGAGAAGACTAAAGACCTGCAGCATTTGGTTTTCTATAAATCTATGTATCATGATGCTCATCATTGCGCTGAATTAATAAATCTAAGAACACAACAAATGACTTTCTATCCGTTTTATATGTAAATATAATGTTTCATGTAAACTGTTCATAAAATGAAAAACTTCTTTGCATATCTCTAGTTTTCAAATACAAGAAAAATATTATCCACATACTGTTTAAAAAAAATGAGTTTGTAAAATTGAAAACAAACAATTTTATTTTTTGAACTACCCAAAAATATTGACTTAATCGCTTACGCTAAAAGAGAACACATAGCGACTCTATATATTTGTTGATACCATTCATTATTGAAAAGAAAATTGACATTAAATCCATCAAATTTAAATCTGAAATATGCAAAAAAATCAATTGTATCCACCAATGGTACATTCGTAAACATACTGCAAACATCAAAGAAAGCCATAATCTCAGTTGCACTTTGTCTGTTTAACTGTACAATGCAAGATACAAACTCAAAACTATTCTTTCATTCAAACTCTTATCGCAATAACCATTTTATTAATACACCAAAACGTTTTGTTATTTTATACTTGAGTGTACCAACCATTGACAAAACTGGTCCCATTTGTACACCATTTTTATGGATACGCATAAATTTTTCAAGGTTACGATTCTATAAAACGAATAGATTTACCACTTTTTTAATCAATAAGCTTGTTCTCAATCAAACCACTTTCTACCTATTGCTGAAACTCTTAATCCTCAAGACAAGGCAATTTTCCATAGTAGTGGGTTTCTGGGTGTTGAAATTTTGAAGCTATATAGTTGTTACCCAGACAACCCCATACAAATATATTTCGCTTACTACTCGACACCCGTTGCTAAGCAACATTAGAACTGTGTTCGAGTGTGTGGATCGTCCGCAAAAAGTGAGCGCTATTACTAATGCTATAATTGACCGAACGATTAATGGGTCCAGCGAGCTTCTGATAGAAGGCCTGTGCTCGATTTCGATTTTAGGACCCATTCTTCCTTATTTCTTTCATATGTTAATCTATACTGCTATATCATTCATTGTTATGACCAGTCCCACAGTCCTTCTTATCGATCGTTTGTATTATTGATTTTTCTATGCACGCTTTGTTATGTTAAATGTCCTCATGGTACCTCTCTTACCTTTATACCTACTACTATGTTCCCTATTATTGTTACTAGTACTATCATCGTTACTATTATATGTGTTATCTTTATTAATTGTTACTGCTATTACATTTATTATTATTCTTATTACTACCATCACCATTATATTTATTATTATTATTATTATTATTATTATTATTATTATTATTATTATTATTATTATTATTATTATTATTATTATTATTATTATTATTATTATTATTATTATTATTATTATTATTATTATTATTATTATTATTATTATTATTATTATTATTATTATTATTATTATTATTATTATTATTATTATTATTATTATTATTATTATTATTATTATTATTATTATTATTATTATTATTATTATTATTATTATTATTATTATTATTATTATTATTATTATTATTATTATTATTATCCTTACTATTATCATTATTATTATCAAGTTTTTGTAGGAATTTGTCCTTATTCCTCAGCTTTGTGAAAATATTTTACTTATATAAAAATTTAGCCGTGCTCCATCCTTATTTTACAGTTTTCGATAAGTATTTTGTTATTTCGGAAATTTTTATCAGCGTTCCGCCCTTATTTTACAATTTTATCAGAATATTATACAAACCATTTAGGCGTGTTCTACTTTTATTTTACAATTTTCGCTAGGGTATTTTTATTAATTGGGAAAATTTGAGCAGCGTTTCGCCCTTATTTTACAGTTTTATGATAAATATTTCAATTATTTCCGAAAATTTGTGCAGCTTTCCGCCCATATTTTCCGTCTCAACTCAAATTAGTTTGCTTAGTTCGTACATATTATTTAAAATATTCCTTTTCATGATTTTAGTCGTTCGGATTAATCTTGTTCCGATGGCTATTCATTTTAACTGTTGCAACGATTTCACAATCTTCCCCACTACACTTTCCTTTTCTTTGTCCTTATGATCTAGTTGTGTTCATATTATATTTAATGAGTGTCAACTGGACTACTCGGTGTTAGTGATATTTAGCCGATTGTTGTTTCAAATTTTATGTCGATTTTATCGAAATTGAGTGCAAGAAAACTGAACCAAAAGATTAACTCTCGAGCTACTTTCTTTCGCCATTTAGTTTTATGATTTGACGTTCGAGGCCGTCGTTACTCACGGCGAGGTCTCTCATGGGCACGAGCTATTGGCGGATGAACCACACTTACACCACTCGATAGGGATGTATGATTTTAATTACTTGCTGGTGGTGGGTTACTGGGTTTTGCTATTTGTTTGAATCTTCCTATTGTTGCCCCGGTAACACCATATAAATATTTGTTGGTCACCACTCGGCACCCGTTGCTAGGCAACGTTGGAAATGTGTTCGAGTGGGCGGATTGTCCGCAAAAAGTGAGCGCTATTACTAATGCTGGAATTGCTCGGACAACCCTCGGGTTCAAAGAGCCGTCGATAGAAGACTTATGCTCGCTTTACAAGTCCCTCGTGTGTTGGTTATCAAGATTAAAGATTCATCATAGTGAGAGCTAAATTCGGTGATGGTGTCCTTAGAGATAAGACAGCGACTACTTGACGACGGGTAAGTACTCATGAGATAACTACGGGTTTTTAATTCTCTAGTTTAAAACGTCATTTGAATAATTAAACAATCTTTATAATTTAATTAAATTCACAGATGAAACGAATTTTAAATCAATTGAGTTTATTCGACAGACGAGCGGCTCTTCGTCTGGCACGCTCTTTTCGCCCCGGCCTATAACTGCTGGATGGTGTTGTGGCAGAAGTTACAGCGGGCGTTGGTTTGTTTATCGAGTCCCGATAAGCCAATTGGGATGGGTCGAAGACAAGATGGTAGGTTACTGCCTCTCCCTCCCGACTGGCGGACAAAGTAACTTCCAACCCCCTTATCTGTGTCCGGAGGTTTTGATTTAATTTCCGTTCATCGGCCCAGCCCTTTTGAGCGGCGGTGAGCCGGTGGCATAGGGGCTTAAGCTTGGCTGGATCCACCCATGTGGTCTTCACTTGTTGTACTTCTTTGGTGAGCTGTATGATTTGCTCATACAGGGCTTTGTTAGCTTGCTGGGCACGGGTCAGCTCTTTCTGCAATAGTTGAATGGGTTCCATAGCTATTATTAGAGACATTAAATGATTTGCTATAGACAACAACAAAGTTTTATGCAATAAACAAAAGGAATTCTCTTATTAAAACATTCACACAAAATAAAAATAATCATCTAAAATAACAAGCTATTTATTTAATCAAAATTCAATTAAATCAGAAGTTACATGAAGTCTTTATCATGGGCTGAAATTCAGGAGGCAGGGAACCCCCTTTCGACCCACTCTTCCGGAAAATAACCGGATATCGTCATCACGGGCCGCTTATTATTGTGGGTCCGCGTGGTTTTCGGTCGGGTGCCTTGTACGACCGTGCATTGCCGCGGATGTTGATAATTGCTGGCGATCCGACCAGCCAGTAAGTCTTCTTCGACATTCGCCAGGTATTGGCGAGCTCGGACCACTTGCACATCCACCTGCCGTTGGTGGCTTTCGAGCTGCTCGAGAAGAAGACGGGCCTGCTCGTGGATCTCCCAGGCCGGGCTCCATTCTTCCCATGGCCTATCGGCTAGCCACAAGCCATGATCGCTTTCCGATTGCCGGTCGACTTGTTGAGGCTCCGGTTGGGGAAACTCGGGGCATTTCTCCTGCCGGAATCGTTCCCATGCCCATCTCCATCGATCCGCAAGATGGGTTGAAACGCAGGCCATCGAGCTGGGTTTCTCTGCATTAGGAAGAAACATTAATGTTATTATACATTTATGTTCAATTTAATAGCGTTCACGGTAAAATAATGCGAATAAATCCAAGGTCTGCTCCGTAACCGGCCATATAATAAAAGATGTACGCCGAAAACCAATATTATGATTAGCCAACATTCATCACGGGCATTTACAAGTTATAAAATAGTGCGGGTTGAGGGTAATTTAATGATGGATAGTTATTAATCAACACTTAAGGACATTTAAAAAACAAATAATAATTTAAATGTAGTTACAATCTATTACCTTTAAAAACAAACAAAAATAATTTAAATATAGTTCAATCTGTCCATAGCCTATGTCATCAACGCCACCGAATTCTGACAATGATCTCGAAGCTATAGTCAATGACATCAATTACTTGGAAATTTCTGCTAAAGTTATCAAATTATTAGGGTTAAATAATATCCGTTTCTACGAATCGTTTAATTAGGGGTCATCATAAAGGGTCCGTTCAAAATTTCTAGATAACTTGCGATTGGATTCATGCTGAATATTTAACTCAATCAAAATTTCCGGGTTAAGGGAGCTCCTATCTGGCGAACTTTCATGAGGCGGTCAAGAATTACGATTGACTTATCTATTTCTGAGCGTCCATAAATCAGAACAACTATTGTTAAATGATTTATCAAAAATAACGCGGGGTTAAATTATCAGGTAAGTAAATCCTAATTAAATTATCAAGTTATAGTTAATCAAACAAGAACAAAAATGATTTAATAGTTTATTTGAGAGATATCATTAAGTATGAATTAATTTATTTACATCAAGAATTAATATTACTTGTCTCGTTCACAGTAGGTTCCATAAATTCCACGGGGGGTATTGGTAATTCATTTTTATGGAGAGGTTGATCAAGCATTTTGTAAATGAATATAGAATTCCAACTATCGATTTATAAGATGATCGGGTGTGCTTTACACACTGTCTATCGGTGTGTGGGATGACGGGTGTTGATCGCCAGTTAGATGTTAGAAAATCGACATTCGGATGGAATTATTCTAATTTGACGATTTCTGTTTATATAAACAATTGCGACATCCGTTTGGATTTTTCGACTACATCCATCGTGATATTAATTATTGGTATACATTAGATATATCTTTATTTTTCTGAGTGCTAATCGAATTAGGAATTAGAAATCGGGTAAGTTTTTCTTTTGGATGCTAACATCGGAAAACCCGCATTGTTATTGTCAACTTCGCAATTTCACTGCGAGTGTTCCCATGTTACTTCCAATTTTCGACATTTCACTTTATTTTATTAACATTTAATTAATTCATTTTTCGGAGTTAGATGTTTCGTGATGTTATAATTATGAATGATCAGAGACATCTTCCGAGCCGTAAGTGTTGGGTATTATACTTTTCCTTAATGAATCCTTATGGAGTTAAGATTTTTACTTGGGTCAATTATTTATCTATGGTTCACTTCATGTGGTTGCGAGATACAGTAATGTTAAACGGTTTTATTTTATATGAATTCAAGTTTAATTATTCGACTCTAGGAAATGTGCGCGACTTAGGCTTCTGGTAAATTGGTTTATGATGATGATCGCGATTTAGAAATCATTTATGGGTTATGAACTCATTGAATGTTTTTCGGTCCAAAGTTAAATGATTGGACAGTGGAACAGGTATCAATCGTTGGAAACCGGTGTCATAGGACTACCAGCTGATGCTGAAGTGGTTCAAAGGGGACAGATGTCAGGTGGATTATTAGTTCAGTTGGCTGCTCAAGAGGAGTTGGGTAATTTTTCTCTTATTTGGTTTACACTAAACTTTCTTCTACTTTATCAGTGTTTGTATTTTAAATTTATTCATTTAGGTTAATTTACTTTTATGCGGGAGCCATTTTTGATCAACGGTTGGGCTTGGTAAGGATTAACTTTTATTTATAAGGGATTTTGAAAAGGCTCTTCTATCATTTCTTATTAGTAAAATATACTCTGGTTTGGAATTTGATTAAATCTACTACTTTACTGGGAGTTCAGGGTAACTTAAAATTATTATTCCTCGTCTAAATTTGCATTTGAGTTAATTTCATAAAATTAATTTATTTAATTTCATAGCAGTGATTTTATTTTAATTTTATTCCCCGTCACCTTTCCCTTAATAAGCCTTAAACGCATTTTATGTTCATATTATATTTAATGAGTGCCCACTGGACTACTCGGTGTGGTGATTTTGAGCCGTGTGTAGAATAATTTAGGTCGAATTTACAGAAATCGAGAAACGAGGAAGTAGCCAAAAGACCCCTTCTTTATTTCTCCTTTCTTCTATACGGAATAATATTGACGTTCCAATCCCTGCGTTCCGCACGCCGGGTCTTCACGGGCACAGATCATCGGCGATATTCCACGCACTTACACGAATCTGAATAGTATGTGGATTTTACTAACTTGCGATGTGTCTTGGCTGTGGGCCGGAAAAATTTCGACAATAAAATAATTAATAAAAATAAACTGATTTTAGGTTTTATAAATATTTATTAATATATATAAAGCAATACAACAAATTACTTGTTAAAGCATAAACATCATACCAAATAAAATTACTACTCTCCCCACGTCGACATCCAAGCAGAGCTCTACCGAGGTTGCGAGGACGAGACGTGGAGAGAGAGCTTCCAAATAAAACTCTTACTCACCTAAAATAGATTTAAAAATATCGAGTGATTCAGAATATAATTTTCAAAATTAGTTTTTTAAAAATGGTTCAAAAATGGTTTTAACGATTTAAAACGATTAAAATTGTGTAAAAATGAATCGGTATATATACCTATTTTTTGTCCTTAACCTCGCGTGTTTTTTTTGATTTAGTAAAACAAAATTCGATCTTGATGTTTTCTAGTGTATTCTAATCTTTATTTTTATTATTTTTTAATTTATTTTGATAATTTTTTATTTGAAATTTTTATTGAATTATTTCTAATTCAAATTCTTTGATTTAAATTTCATTTTCATGAAATTTTCATTTTTTGTTAAATTATCAAATTTCGGTCGAATTTGTTGGGTTTTCGTGTTATGTTTGTATTTATATCGTGCGGATCTTGTTGCATTTTGTTATTATTTTAATTTATTTTTATGCTTATTATTTTATATGTCATTGCTTTTCTCTCATATTTTGCTAGGTTTAATTGATGTTTTCATAGGTTTGAATTTAAAACTACATGTTATATTTGCATGTGTGTTACCGATTCATTTAAACATTTTACAAGGCCGTTTGTGTTCTGGCCCAACACTGGTATGTGGCTGTGGGCCGGAAAATTTTACGATAAAAATTTGATGAAAATTGATATATTTTATTAAGCATTTATAAGTATCCGTTAGATAAGTTCCGTAAGTGTTATTTTTATGCCAAGCTTGTTTAAATAAACAGATTTTTAATCTTTTTGAATTGTTTCTTTATAGATTAGCATTTTTTGTATTACTAATTATTCCAGTGAAATAATTTCACTAATTAACTTATTGCCTTCAACTAACATTATTACACCTTTGCCTTAATCGTAGATGTCGACAGTTGTAAGGTTTATTAAAATTATTGTATTTATTTTATTTAGTTTAAAGTTTGTGTTGGAATATATTTTGGGATTTATTTAAATCAGAATTATCAAGTAGTTGTTTAATATTATTATAAATTTAATATTCTTATCTAGATTCCGAAAGTAGAGGATCCAAAAACTCTTTATGGACGAATACTTACATTTCTCGAAAGTCTTAAAAAAGAATAGCTGGATATTATTATATTCTAAACGAATTTTTCCCATTCAACTTGATATTTTTTATTCTCTTTTAAGTCTTATACAATGTATTTAATTACCGATCATGCAGTTTTTTAATATTCTCATTACAACATTTTCATAATTTAAGTGATCCTCATTATTTGCATCATTATTTGATTTTGAATTATTTTTCAAAATTTATGCAGCATTAATTAATTTTATAACGTCTTATTATTTTTATTGTAATGTAAATGTTGGTAATGTTTTGCTAAGTAATTGCTTCTATCTCAAATTGCTAAGTACTCTCTAATTCAAGTTGGGTTCAACATTGCGTTTGAACTTTTTATTAATATTTAAGACTGTAAATTTTTAAATTCCTCCCAAAGTGGGATAGTTAATTTGCTAAAGAAACTATTTACGGATGCTATATGAAGCTCTCGAATACAATTTGCATCAAAAAATAAAAATACCAAAAATTTAATTTTCATTAATAACAATAAATTAATGAGTTCAAAATTGCGTTGATTCTTGGCCAAAGCTACGTTGTGAACAAAATGATCAAATTGACAGATTTCAGTACAAATGCATGGAGTTATTGACGACTAACACTATTATTATTCAAGACAACCAAAACACAAAAGCTATGAAAATGCCTGATATTTGTGGCAATCCAATTGTAGCCAATGCGAAATATAAAGGTTCTAGATCAGGGGTGGGCAAACTGATTGCTGGTATGATTGACTTTAATTTTTCTTATTTATACGCGATCGACTTCAAAAATGGGTTAAATTAAAAACACAAAAATTTAATTAACGTCTTTATTAATAATAATGTATTAAATAGATACATTGTGTTTTGTATTGATTTTTTTATGCAAAAGTGTGATATTCAATTTCATCAGAGTCTTGTAAAATCAGGTTTGTAATCACTGATGCACAATCGAATAGATGTCATCAGTCAGAGAATTTTATAATTGCGATTTGATGTTTTTCATTTGAGAAAACGCTGCGTCACATAAATAAGTGGAACCAAAAAGTGCAAATATCTTCGTTATCGGTGTCGCCAAAAGTAAACGAAATAAATTCAAAAATCGGTTGAAGATTATTGAGATTTGCAAATCGTTTCCCAAATTCTTGATTAAAATTTTCCATTTCAAAACAAAATATTTCAATATTACATTCACCAGCAAGTTTAATATGTTTTTCTAAATATAGAAAATGTATAAGATTTTGTCTTCTTAATTATAATGCAAAAAGTTTTAATTTTTATTTAAAATCAATTACCGAAATGACCAACTTAAAAATATTTTTTCCTTTTCCATGTAATTGTAAATTAAGCGAGTCCATAAAATCCCAAGGAAACGCTAATTTTTTTACTCATATTGGATCAACCAAATGTAAATTTTCATATTCTGAGTCATTGCCTTCAAGTTGGCTGTGTACAATAGCATACAAAGAAAAAGCATCTGATAAGAAAGTATTTTTGCTCTCATTAGTGGCACGATCTAAATACACTTTAGCACTGATAACACGATATTTAATCAGAAGATTAAATATTTCCAAAATCGTTTCCTTTTATAATAATATTTATATAGATTTCGATAACTCGTTTCTAAGTTCACCGCAAGGTGTATTCAGGGAATTACTATGTTGTACTATAGATACATGTTTAATTTTAAATTAATGTTTCATTGTCTGCTAAATTTTTATTTAAAAATTTTTAAATTAACCTAGTAAATTATTTTAAATGCTAGAGATCGACGGTTTGCCCACCCCTGTTCTAGAACATCATATGAATTTAAAGAAAAGATAGTTTTTTTCAATAAAACTACTACGACTACATTAGATTGGTGAGGTTACATATTGTTACGATCATGATTGACATTCTCTAGATAAACGGGAATAGGAAGGTAGCTTCTGACCTCAATTCCAAGCTAACAAAATTTTGACAATCATGATTACATTAAGTTCCATGAATACATACAGAAATAAATTGATAGTAACTTTCCATGTTGAATAAATTGTCGGATTAACCGTTCATTGAGACTGAGAGAAGAGAAACTCCAAAGTGATGAATTGAACAGAGTTCCGCGACATTAAATACTGAGACATACGTAAACGTTTTAATTTGGCGACTAAGACGGTTTAATACACATTCAGTACAAACTTTGGGTAGTATTGATACTAACATAATTTTAATTATCGAAAATAATATAATTAGTATTAAAATGGAACGATGTTGAGACTTCCATAAGCTTAATTTTGTAGTCACAAGGAACAAATATGCACAAAATACTAAAATTTGAGGATGTTAAACTCTTATAATAATAATACTCCGGACCTTCAAGAAATTTTCTAAAGTGTGAATTTATTATGTCTCTAATTTTCATTTTACGCAAACGCTATACATGGCACTATTATTGAGAGGTCGTCACAGGGAAATGACATGTAATGTATCCCGAAGTTTGGACATTAGCTAAAACCAATATCGAAGAATATAATTTCAAATAAACATGAATAACTATGAATAACAAAAAGTTTGATGATTTAAGAAGACCGATTATAATTAAATTTAATGTTTCCAGTCAATTAAATCATAAATATATGTTTTGCATGGTAAGAAATATTAATCATCTTTTAAAATTTTTAATATGGCTGCTGGGAAATACATACGCACCGCAAACAAATATCAAAATAAAAATAAAAACATTAATTAAAACAAATTAGAAATAAAACAAATATAATTAAAGCCTACAGCCGAAGACTGAAACATAAAATAATACATAAAACCACCAAAACCTTGAAAAAGAAGGTCTAGAAAATACACAGGCAGAAGCGGCGACCAAAAATAAAATATCCAATGATCAAAGAAAATTAATAAAATCGGCGCGGTATGAGACAGATCTTAGTTAAACTGTACCAGAATGGTAGGTCGCCGTCGTACAAACTGCAACGCACGATAGAGATTTCGTCCAAGGTAGGCACTATTAAAATGATGGAATAACGTCGGATGATGTTTAAGTAAGACATGCAACTTTTTCTTAAAAAACCTGTTTTACTACATGAAGTGTTAGAGTGTCGACAAGGGATAGGAATTAGTGATGTATATAGAATAATGTGGAGTGTTCCAGGAAAAGATTTCGCACTGATGGCCGTAATAGAGGTGAACGTAGAACACAATGATAACAAAACCATTTCTCTGCGTAAGAAACAGGTTCTACATACAAATGAGGTAGAATAATTGCCGAACATCTAGTCTAGTCAGAATCGCCATAGTAAAAAGAATCATTATTAATTAGCCAATAACGATTACGATTAAGCTCACGTATCAAAAGTTTTAACCAACAATTTTTTTGTAATTCGGAATTAAATTAGCACTTAATAATGGACGTGGGCTTGAGAGTCTGTAAATCTGTTTCTAATGTGTTGTGCCGCTGTGTGACTGGCGTAATTATAGTAGACAAAATTTAAGAATGCTAGTAGTTTGCTTGAGATGATTTAACTGATCATTTTTTTTTGAATTCTATTTCTGAAGGAATTTTCCATAGAACTCCTACAATGATAACCGAAGCTTTTTTCTAAATTAAAATCCTTCAGTCGAATTCAAATATCAATAATGGTCCTACAAAAAATCCCTAAATTAGCTATACCGCTGAATGTCATCACACTAACCCAGTCGGATGTCATTATTTAAACTGAGTGTGAGCAATTCAATGAGAAATATGCAAAAATGAAGGACACACGATTCTTGCCAGAAAGAGCAAAGGAACTATATCAGAAGATTCATCGCCTGTCAAGATTCTGCGATGAAATGATCGCAGAAAACCGAGCGAAACGTATTTGATTTCAAATAAAAGTGCAGCTCTTCTCCATGTCTTCTAGGAGAAGCAGCTCTACAACAAGCCGGTATCATTTATCGCACACCGAAGAGTCAAGACCAGCGAAACTGCCAAAAATGAACCCGATGCCCCAACCAAGCAGAAATCGTCACCGTATAGAGCGCGATGGGCAGAAAATGCAGTCATGTTAACAAATGTCGCGTGCCTGATATCATCCATGCCATGTACAGGAAAGTCAAGCTCCGGCCAATCATCGACCAACCAAATGGACTGGCCCCACAACCATCGTTTTTTCAAGAGAAGATTGAACGGCCATCAATATTCAGGTCAATATGGAAAACCTATCGGTGTACCTGCCGATGAAGCAGCAGTTGGCCATTGAAGCCAGTCAGGTAGAAAATGCGACAGTTGCATCAATCGTGGCAAACTCAGAACTGAAGGTGACCTTAAGTTTTTTTTGGAAAATCGCTTGAGAGAGGAATCGAATATCGCACAACCTGCCAATATTGAATCCCGATACGCCGAACGTTGGCCAAAGCGAAGATATTTTCCGGTTGACATAGGCGCAAGTAACAGTGAGGATAAGAGGAGATCAGGGATTTATCTGTCTTATGCTTAATGAACAGTCTTGCTGTAAAATACATTAAATAACTCAGAATGTGTGATGCTGATTAAACTGTATCATTATGATCATTTTGCTTAACTTCTTTTTTAGAATGTAGTTTTTAGGTTATAACATGCACTTTTCTTGCGTGCAATCAATGGGGATAAATTTTTCACTATATGGCTCCAGCCATTATAAAACAAAAAAAATTTTTAAAAGTAAAAATATGAGACAGTCGTCTCATTTTAAAAGGAAGAGGAACAAAAATGCAGGAGTCAATGAGACGGCATGAAAACAACTCAGTCTCATTGGCAAGACAATTTAGTCCAATCCTTTAAATTTATTGGTATTATCAAAAAAAAAGAAAATTATCTAATTATGAGGAAAGCTCCATGGTTATAATTAAATTGTGGAGGAATGATTTCCCATATCAGACGAATTCGGTAAAAAAAATTTCAATTAGGAGTTAAGAAATATCTAAAAATCTAAATTAAATTAACATAGATTTTGTAGAACAGAAAGGGAACGATAGATTGTTGAATTAACCATTATAGGGACAATTTAGTATTGGGTATTTCATCAAAAAAAGGGGGGGGGGACAAATTCCAATTATTGACAATGAGAATATTTGCCGTCGGGCAGTGACGTAAACCGAGGAAAAAAATTAAATATTATTTCAACAATTTAGGTAATTAAAATATCGATTATTACTTAATCTAGGAGTAAAAGAATAAAATCTTTGAATTGAGCTTGATAATTGGTCATAGGGAAACCTTTTCAATACTTTTATGTATTTATATTATCATTCCTAAATAACAAAGTCATTGGAAGTTAATTTTTAGTTGTAATAAATTTAGTGTTGGGATCATTGCAAACTCTTTTAGATATTTAATCATAGGATGATTACTTGATTATCCTTTTTGAAAAATATATATTTATATCACTTGATCAACTACCGACAATTGTTTGTATAATATTTTTTTGGTTCAATTAAATGTGATCTAAATCCTTTGTAGATGGAATATAATAAATAAATACGATTAAATATATAAAGTGTAAACATTTTTTTTTACTTTTGAATGTATGTGCTGAATATTACTTAGTAATTATCTTTAGTAAATTAAGGAATGAATTCCTGTTACTTCAGAAAATTATAGTTATTCTAATAAATTTCTCATGTCTATATAAAATAAAATGACAGATTCGAGGCGAATCTAAATTAAAGGGGGAGGATATATTGGTATTATGGAATTTTTGCAAAACTATAATAAATTGGAAAATCGAAAAATAAAAATAGTTTATTAAAAATAATCAAAACATCAAAATCAATATTTTCCGGGTAAATAGGTATGTGTCGATGTCAATTGACGAGACGAGTATGAAAATAATAATATTAAATTACTTTGGGATCCCCAGAAAAGGTTATTAAGAAAATACAAATTAGTTAATTAATTGAAACGACGAAAACAAATAAGCCATGGGAACTAATTATTCCTTAATATAATTTACTCCGAAGTTTTCTCCAGGGGAACGACCAAAAGTTAAAAGCAAATTACTTCACGAGTTCCCCGGGAGTTCAATCAAAATTCTAAAAAAACAAATTAGTTGTCGAGAAGAGATTCCTATATAAAGGAGTCTCTAATCGACAACTAGAACAAAATTATTTTCAAATAAAACTAAGCAAGTGGAAGCGTAACAATACATTGAAAAGTTGGGAGAATTGAAAAGAAAGTAGTTAGTGTCAAATCGGACTCATGTCAATAAAATTTTGAGATCTTAGAATATTATAGATTTAAAAAGCGGCTTCACTTGGGATTCCAGCCAATCTTGTAAAAAGGAAATTGTAAATCGTTGTAAAATTGTTGGTATCAAATAAAAGTTTTCCTGTGTTGAGTTATTTCAGTATTATTTAAAGAGCACGTGAAGTCAGAACAAACAGTTCGTACTGAACCAAAACAAAATATTAACTCAACATATCGAACAAAGTTTATATAAGACAGTTTAAAATACATTTTATTTATAACAAAGATTATAAATTAGATACCTGCAGGAATTGAAATTGTGCAGAATATATTCAACAATTGAAGAAAAATTCATTCGAACCGTGTAAGAGAAATATTCGCATTCAAATAGAATCACAACGAAAGAATTAAAATCCATTAGAATAATATTGAAAACTCTTGGTACCAAGCGAACAGGATCATGAACATTCTCCTCAAATTTACAAAAAATCTTCTTGCATTTTGTTTTGGCTATAAATAGTCTATCCGTGTGGAGAGGTTCAAAGATTTTGTAATATAATGATATTCACTGGATCTAGAAATAGCGTAAACAATTCAATTCAATTATATTGATAATGGGTTAAATTATATTACGTAAAATTTACCTAAATAAAAAAGGCCAAGTGCGAAAATATTTATAGGCTGCTCTAATTCTGTCAAAAAACTTTACCTATAATATATATTGAAAGTATCTTTCATAATACTCTCCAAATCTTTGAAGAATTATCTTAATATACATGAAGGCCAAAGTTACTTATGACCACTTCATGTTTTCAAATATGGAATAGAACACCCCTTTGAATGCATTTAGTATTGTTCTAGAAAGGATCCATGAAAAATTAAATGGTTTCTTTCTATATGCCATTATTGCTTAATCAACATGAATTTGAAGGTTTATTATCCTTTCATCTCCTTTCTCTTCTGTTATAAGGAATTTTAAAATATAGATTATTTGTTTGTTCATTTTAAATAAAATATAAATTTTTGGGTTTATTTATACCAGGGCTTCTTAAACCATGGGTCACGACCCCATTTGGGGTCGCGTAGCAAAATTATGGGGTCGCGAGAGATAAAAATACAATTTAACAGAAAATGTTTTTTAACTTGTAAAATTATTGTTATAAAGATAAAATAACAATTATCGTAGATAAATATATCATAAAATCTTCTAGTTCGGAAAGATTGCTTGTACCTGCATTTCTATTAAGAGTATTGTAATAACTTGAATAACATTTACTGTGAATTAGAAGATGTTATAGGAATTTTAAAAAAATATAAATTTATTTTTCTTTTATATTTGTATGGGGTCGTCAAGAAACTCGCAATCATAAATGGGGTCGTGAATTACAAAAGTTTAAGAAGCTCTGATTTATACCATTATCCGATTATATATGCAATTTTTATTGGATAATAAATTTTTTCAAAAAACAAAAACAATATTAATAATAATTATAATAATAATGATATTTGTTACAAAATATTGAAAGTTCTTATAAAATGTATCTTAACCAGAAGCACGCAAACAAAGAAAGGAGTAGAAAATATATGATTAACAAAGGCACTTGCAATGTAAATGCAAGTATAATAAAGACATGTGCAATACAAGCACAGATATAACTAAGATATTTAAAAAGTGACAGTGATAGTTTTTAAAAATATTAATAATATAAAAAAACAAATAATAATATTAATAATAATATTTTAACATTTTTGAATTCTCAAAGTTTTCTATAAAAGTTCTGAATTAAAAAAGAATACAATTTTATTTAAAAGGTTATGCATTACAGGCATAAAATAATTTAGAGTGTAAGGGAAGAAATTGGGAAGAGTTAGTTGAGAATCTAAGAATTGAAATTGTAATTGAGAGAGATTTACAAAATATAAATGTTCAGAAATTTCGAAATAGATATCAGGGTAGCAGAGAAACAATTATATATATATGGGGTATTGCGAAAAAGCAAAGTAAAATCGATAAAACACCAAAATGATAAAAGTGCAATATTAATTAAAAAAACTTATAAAAATTCGAAAGTAATATTGATCGGGAGAAATTGGTATGGTTGAACGCCAAATTGAGAGACGAGTCCAGAAATAATAATAAAAATTTAGTGAGGGGTCCCTAGAAAATAATATAAGATAAAGAAAGAAATTAATTAAAAAAAATTAATTACTAATGGGAAGCCCGAGTCAATGGGAAGTACGAGGCAATGGGAAACCAGAGAGATGTGGAAAATCCGAGAGCTGAGGAAAACCCGAGAGATGAGGAAAACCCGGCGCATAGACGGAATAATATAGCAGGATAAGTTAGCCTAAACAACATTAAATGGGCGCCACTGAGTTACGGAGAGATAATTATTTCGTAATTAGTAATTTGGTAATGGACCAAACGTTGTTGACAAATGTCGGTCTGGAAAGTAATTAATATTAATAATTTAATAATGTAGAAAATGTTGTTGACAATCGTCGGAAAACAGTCTGAGCATGAGTATAAAAGAAAGAAGGAAAAATACGAAAAGACAGTCATTATTAACCAGATACGAAAGACAGTCATTATTAACCAGATACAAAAGACAGTCATTATTAACGAGACACGAAAGGACAGTCATTGTTAACAGGACACGAAAGAGCAGATATTATTAACTAGAGCGGATCCACGTGAACGAGCAGTAACTAGGTTAGTAGAGGAATCTAAATCCAAGTAAAAGTCAAAGTTATCTATCAGAAAGGGTGGTTCTCCCTTGGACAACCTACCCTAAGATAATCAGAGTCATACGGTGGTTAAAAGGTAAAAATCAATTAGTGAAATTGTGATTACAAACATTGAAATAAAACGGATTGATCTGTCATTGTGATAAAGTGCAAATAAAATTATTCTGTGTTGGGTTTGCTTATTTGATTCGAAAAGGACACGAGGAGTCAGAGGGAACCGACTTTCAATAATAATAACCCAATATTTTGGTGAGCCCGACGTGATTCGAAAGTCGGCTGAGAATAGTGCTGAAAATAATTAAATTGTTTAAAAAAGAGGAAAACTAGAAAAAAAAAGAGAAGAGTGACAGAGCAAAAATAAACTGAAAAGAGAATAAATTATTGAATTAAAAGAAAACTTTCAAATTATTGAAAACTTCGTGATTCATTACGACAGAATTTATAAAGAAAATTATTATAGAATAAATTCCAAAATTAAAACAAAAGGTAACATTAATAATTGTAACATTTTAAAATTCAGACGAGAAAAAGTTGTGCAAAAAAGATTTTATAATTTGAGAAACCAGAAGCAATCAGAAATAATGGCGAGCAATTTCAATAATAATGATCAAACCCCGGTGTCTACTGTGACAACCTCTGCATCTAATGTCCAAGCAAATATGTCTAGTACTCTTAGTAATGATTATGCAAGTTTTCAGAAACTACCAGTTCAACAATATGGAGGAGATCCTGTCGAATTTGTTGATTTTATGGCTGATTACTATATGTATGCCACTGCTTACGGATGGAGCCAATCGATTATGGTGCAACAGTTACCATTATATTTAAAAGGAACAGCGAGGGAGGCTTGGCAACAAATTGATAAAAGACTCATTGCCAATGATTGGACCAAGTTGAAAGATGCCTTAGCAGCTAAATTAATTGGTGGTGATATCAAACGAATAATGCGCCAAAAGTTTTACAATCGGGTGAAAAGACCAGACGAGTCGGTAAGTGAATTTGCTTATCATTTGACAACCCTTGCAGAGAAAGCTTTTGAGATTAAACCCGAACAAGTTGATGTGTCGAAACAAGTGAAGGAATTGTTGCAAGACCAATTTTTGACAGGAGTTAGAAAAGAAATTAAAAAGGGCCTATGTTATGTAGATTTCAACAATTTTGATGAGCTAATAAAAGGCTATGAAGATTGAATTGAATTTGAAAACTACTCAACCAAAAGCAGAATCTTTTACAACTATTGATGAATCTAGAGACAGATCAATATCCCCAATCAAAAATAATTTATTCCAGAAATCCACCAGTCCATCACCAAAATTTAGAGTAAAATTTGAACCAAGGAAATCTACAAATAGTCCAAACGAGGAGAGAGAAAGACCAGTTCAGTGTAGTCATTGTCAGAAATTGGGACATAATATGAATCAATGCTGGTTTAAAAACAATACCCGAAGAAGTCCAAGCCCTGTCCAGTGTGATCATTGCCAGAGAAAGGGACATAGTAATAGTCAATTTTGGTTTAAAAATGAAAATCAACGAAGTCCAAAGAGGATGTTGCCAGATTAGTTGAAAAGCAATGGTGGGAAAAGTTTTAATAAAATGAGCCCCAATAGTCAGCGAATTAACGATAATATACAGTGCTATAATTGTGGAAAGAGAGGGCATGTATCACGAAACTGTTTCGCAAGATCAAGATCTCCATCAACTTCATCGTCACCTCAAAGAGATAGAGTTAATTTACAAGGCCGAATTCAATGTCATTCATGTAGAGGTTATGGACATATGGCGAGGTCATGTCCAAGGAATAATAAGAGATTTCAAAAGCCAATCTTAAAGAAAATTAGATTCCAAAGTGATAAATCACAAGCAGACAACTTTGCTTTTGTGCAGCCAGATAATTTTAATAATAGAATTGAAGACGAAGTGAAACAAATGAGTCGACGTTTGGATCGTTTGATATGCAAGTTTGAATCTGATGAAGAGACGGATAACCACATAATGTATGAGTCGCAATCAGAAGCATCAGACACAGAGTTAAAAAAAATGATGATTAAAGAGGATCTGCAAAGCGAAAAGGCAATAATGATTATGTCGAGGATTAATAAATTAATAGAATCGAGAGCATCGGAAACGTCTAAAATAATGACATCATTACTGGAATTGAGTCAGATGTCAATGAGTGTACAAAGATTGAAAAGTGTAATTGAACTATGTGCCGATTATTATGAGGTGAATTTAAAAGATAGAGATGAAATAACAAATATGATGAAAATATTTGGGAAAGCTTTCAGAGAAAATAAATGGTTAGATTTTATTTTTATTGATGTTGTAGATGAAAGTAGAAATAGTGTGACCTGTATTCGTTGTGAAATTGGAGATTATCTTAAAGATTTAAAAGAGAGATTAAAAGAGAATAATGGAAGACAGATAATAAAGGTGAAATTTAAGAATAGGTATTTAGAAGACAATGAATTTTTAATAGATTGCGGTTTTATACCTGGAAATAAAAATAAATTGCAGGTTGCGTGTATGATTAGGGAAGAAGTAGTGGAAAAAAGTGATTCACAAGAAATAATAAGAGACTTACGAGATGCTTTAAGTGAGTGGGATGGAGTTAAAATTACGGAGAAATTAAAATTAATTGATAAAATATAACTAGAGGAAAAGGCTAAACTAGAAATAGTAAACATAATACGACCATATTTATACGATAAATCGAGGTATGGAGAAAAATTGAAATGTTTGTTCCAAAGATTTGGTAGAGAATTAAGAGAAACTGGAATGGAATTAAAACCATTTATAAAACTGGGTATATAAAAACTGGGTATATAGAGGAATATTGGTGTACAAAGGTTCAGAAGTTACGAAAAATAGCTGCAAACCAAATAGGAAAAGATGGAATTATTGTATTGATGTTCAAAGATGAAGAGTTAGATGATGATGAATATTTATATGATTGTGGATTTAAGCCACAGGAATTAGATGAAAACGGATACCTAGATGCCGATGGAAGGGCAGGGTATTTAGTAAATTGTGTAGTAGCAATAAAGGAACAGAAAGTAGATTCAGTGGATAATTCGGAGAATTCAAATACAGATATAGAGGAAGATAACGTAAACGGAATAGAACAACAAAAAGTAGAGGGAATTTTCAGTGATAAGGAAGAAAATGAATCGAATAATAGAATTCAGGTAGAACATTTTGAAAAACAAGAAATTTTTGAGGCACCAAGAGGTGAAATAAATAGTGAAATAATTGTTAGGAAACCTAGAACTTTATACGAGATAAAGCAGAGTTTGGTGAGAATCGAACAGGAAGTTGATGAAACAAAAATAATATTAATGGGCTTGATTAAAGCAGTATATCCGATGTTTAAATTAAAAATGAAGGTAGAGTATGAATTAGGAAATATAGTAACTGAAATGAAAAACAGACTTCCAAATGTTGTGCAAAGATTTGGAGAAAACGATAACTTGAAAATTTGACTAAAAATGGAGTTGACAAAGAAGTAATGTTAACAAGTTAACAGGAATGTTAACAGGAATCTGATCTACGGCGAGCCAAAGTTAGAGAATGTATTGTGAAGCGAACTACTTTTGTATTTTTCTGTGGTAAATGGAGCCACACATCATTGATAAAAATGCACGCTATTCCACGACCAGTAGAGGTAATGCCAGAAAACTGCTTAGCCGCGTTTCAAACAGAGGAGTTAAAAATTAATCCGGAAATTAAATTAAAAGCAAAAGTAAATCACAGAATAAGAGAGACAGTTGCTGTAAAGTGAGTAATACAACAAGATGGAACGTGCGAAGGAGAACCATATAAAGTAAATGGGAAAATTATTAAACAATCAGTGGTGATTGAAGAATATTTGACAGAATTGAGAGAATTTGAAGGAGTTTTTGATGATGAAACAGGAAAACGTCAAACGCATCCGTTTTGTAATATGAGACAAAGTAATTGCCAAACCGGTGAATCCATTCTAGTATTTGATGTTAAAACCAATGGATGTAATTTAGCGCATTTGAAGACTATGACTTTCAAAGAGTTAAGTGGAGAACAGTTTAGAGAAAGCCCTGATAATTTCAATATAAATTATAAATCGAATGGCACAATTAGGTCAACTCCAGTATGGACGAGGAAAACCACACAAGTATTAATGTCGACATTACCAACAGATAGTATGCGTTTTATAAAAAAGGAGGCTACCAATAAATGTGAGCAAATGTTTTATGCAACAAATTAGAGGTGTTTACGTATCAAAAATGATGGTACAGGAGGCGAAAACTAAAATACACACAAATGATATTAAACTCACTCACTATTTTAACAATAAAATTGATTATTTGTACCATTTTAGTCAAAACATGATGGAGAATATATATCGGGAAATGATTCTAAATGATTGTAAATTGAATAAAGAGATATTTAGAAACAGGATGGCAATGCCCATTACAAATCCAAACTAAGTAGCACACATGCTAATATCAGAAATCGGTGTATTTGCCAGAATCTTCGGAGAGGCCCTATATAGGAGAAATATCATCTCGATTGCAAATGTTCGGACTTAAGCTGCGATAAATGTAAATGAAAGGGACATGTAGCGTCAGTTTGTAAAACTAAGTTTTCAAAGTAATAATAATAATAATTATCGAAATAATAATGTACAGAGAAATGAGGTAATTTCGACAGGTAAAGTAAAGTGTCATAAATGTGGAAAATTTGGTCATATGACGCGCTCTTGTCCACAGATAATAGTAATACTAATAATAATAATCGGCCAAAAACAACTACGTTTGCAGTTAATTCGGAACAGAGATTAACTTATCTTCAACAACTCGAATTAGAAACAGGAAAAAGAAACAGGTTAGCTCGGCTAACGACAAATGATAATATTGATGATAATGAGGTTAATATGCTTTCCAGCCAGAAAAAGCATCAAGGAGCGGACCATGAGTCTAATACCGTGAATCTGGAAAATGATTTCAAGGTTAGAACTAGTGAGTTCGAAACCAGAAGAAATGGTTTAGCGGTTTCACCACGTAAAAATCGATTGGCTATGGACAATGAGCCAGAAGCCTGTAAAGAGGTGTTAGCTGTTTCACCCAAGAAAAATCGATGTAAAATCGTGAACCAAAAGCAGCAAAAGCCACGTCATCCATAAGAGATGGTGATGGAAAAGCTAAAATACCATATGGTCGACGAGAGTTTGAAAGATCTCTAAGAAAGGAAACTATAGAGAAATGCGCAGCATTAGTAAAATATCGCGATCAGTGGGAAGGCGAAGTAGTAGAGAAATTAAAAGAAATTGATAAAATTCTCGGAATAATAGGCACTCTAGAAAGGGATGAATACTATTATTGTCTGATAAAAATTTTGCGAACTGGGATATCTAAAGAAAACAACATTTACAAAGTTAAATGGATCAAGATTTACGAGTCATAAATACCAAGATGGAGTATGGGGAGAAAAGAAAATGCACCAAATCAATAGAGAAGATATCTCTGAGAAAAGCGCATCCTAATGATGCAATACGATTGGTCAGAAAGGGCAAAAGATGAAATGTAGTACAACGGTTTATGAAACCAATTACAAGAGTATATATTTTTCACATAAATATATACCGGCAGCGGAAAAGAAAATCGAGTATCCTAAATTAGCAATCAAAGAGAAGCAGACGAAAACAGCTAAAATTGAGTATGCAAAAATAGTAAAAAGCAGATAAAGGCATTCTGAAAAAGCAATCCGTGAGATATCCATTTAGATCGAGACAGTTACCAAAAACAGTGACATTTGCGACAATAATAAGTTGTATGATGGCGTTAACATTTACGTTCGAGGATTTCCTACCTGAAGCCAAGAAGATTTCGAATATTGGATATCAGCGTACAGATAGATCATTTAGAATATTTTTGAAGCATTACTTCCAAATGAAGTATCAATTTCACTTCTCGACGGAGGAAAGTGAAATGGCGTTTGATCTAGATGATGGAAGACGATAAAAAGTAATTGATAATTTGTCTCCAGAAACGGAGTATGACTTAGAAGTACATTCATATATACAAAATATGAGAAAACAATGGGAGATTGATTACAAAGTTGCTTGGTATATCAAAACAGCAAACTTTACGGAAAAAGTAAAGATTTAATATGATGGGCAAACAGCTCTATTTACAAATAACTTCGGGAGCAAGAACCACAGACTAGTGGTATTGATAGTGATAGAAAATGGTGAATCTATAATCAGGTTGGTGATGAATCAGCAATACCAAGGCCGTAAATGGATAATAAAACCAGCTATAACTACATAAGCGAATATCACATACTTCGAATTCGACTTAAAGCGTGGTTGGCATACAATATATCGCGAGATACTAGAATTATTGACTTCAAGGAGAAAGAAAGATTTGGAAAAGAACCCAAGAGCAAGATTAGTGAATATCACAAAATGTAATGGAATAAATTTACTAAATATATCTTGTTTAAAATTGGCAGCGGAGATTTCGATAATCCAAAAAGTAAATTTAAAAATCCCTAAAGAAAATTTAACTATAAATTCAACAATCCCAAAAGTAAAAAAGTTAAGAGCGCTAAGACTCAACAAATATTTGTACATGCCCGATTACGAATAAGAGAAAAATACCGCTGTGGATAATAATTTCAATAACGGGAGGGAATCTGCGATTTAATGTTGAACATCAGAATATTAATCAAATCGAGTTATCAGATAAAATCATTTAAAAATTAAATAAAGAGATGAAAGGCATGGGACCAGTTAAAATTCAATTCACGGTTCTCATTCAGAATTTTTTAATGGAAATAAAGATTTTGAAGCTAAAATTTTGTTAGTTTTATTAAAGGAGTTTGCAATTGGTTTAATTCCATAAGCGAAATTAAACAAGTAAATCATTTTAAAATATTTTTAGACAAATATATGTGATATATCATCAGTTAAAAAAACGAAGCCGAATTGGAAATTATTTCTTAGCGTTTTTGCACCTCGTTAGGCATCCTGTACCTTACGAGCAGCTACTGCTGTGTGGCTAGCATACCCAGCGTTGTATAAACATTTTATCCAGTCCAAATCAAATTCAGGAATGGCAAAAAGATTAGCTAATACAGTAATATAATAGCTAATATAATAGTAGGTAGATGGGAGCCATCCAGCACAGCGAGTTCTGATTGACTGACGGAAAACGATGACTTATCGGGTAGAGGGTGAGTCAGTGGTAACGTGTGTGTGTATGACTCATGGCCTTTGTTCTACAGCGGTTCAAAGAGGTCATGTCAGGGTAAAAGCATGAGTCATATATTTTTAAAAATTTCTAAGTCAAAACAAAGACATACCTTCCAGGAGTATATTTTTATGACTCATACTTTTTACGAAAATTAAACCAAAACAGATACTCCCGGGGTATAATTTTTTTTTGATGACTCATACTTGTTTAGAAATTTTTTTTGTATCCATCGTGTTCAATTTACATTTAATAGCATCTTTCACTTTGAAAATTGTAAATCGATAAATCATTATTATTATTATTACTGTTGGACGTATAGGAGTTTTTAAGCTACGGTGTTACTCATCTCACTGATATGGCCTTCACTTTTAACTACTATGGATAATTACCTGATACGTCGCATGATTTTAATAACCATTGCGTACCGATGACCGCAATCACGTTGGTGCTGTACGCAAATGGCCGAATGCCATTCGAGCAGGTGAGCGTCATTACTAACACTACTCCCCGAAGGACCTTCGTCTTCCCGGATCATTAGCTGCCGCTGGAAGGACTTACGCTCCTACCTCTTACCCTATTTCTAACCACTACTTTTTGCCCTGATTACGTTGGGAAAATCATGGAGAATGGTTAGGTCCCAATATTTATTTGCGAAGTTTTTTACGATGCCCATTGTTAATCTGTACCTCACCTCTCATGAAATGGAACTAATTAATGTATTCTCAATAGAAAAGGAAGACAAAACAACATAAGAATTATAAGCAAGTTATATTGACAGCGATGTACATTGATAACATATTTTACAGAAGTAGACCGTCCATATGAGCATTCCCAGACTGAACGAAGAAGACCCATTTTCTCATTTCAATCTTCTTCGGCGTCGATGTCGGTAAGTAAACATCTTCTTTTTGCCGGCCGATACGGCGGGGGATCCGCTTGATGTTTGTCCTCCCTACGAGTGGAGGGTCCTGCGATTTCGCGTTGAGAGACGCTATCAGGCACTTCGCCCGTGAGGATGGCGATATCGTCGGTGTCTAGTCCCAGCTGGTCGAGAGCTTGTGCGACTCGGGAAGGTTCAGGATCTTCATCCACTAGATTTATGTGGATGGATCGGGGAGGTGACGTGAAGATAATCCGAGGAGCATAACAAATGTCTGGATCAAGCCCCGGAATCTCGAATATCTGATAAGGGGGCGGCAGGTCATCGATCCGACAGGAGACTTCGGTGGGCTCCGCTTCTCGGATGAGCTCCTCTTCCCGGCGGCGTCGATCGCGACGTCGCCGGTTTCGATTTGGTCGACGACGAGCAGTATTTGCGATAGAGTTCACCACGACTTCCGCTGGCGGAGGGATGAGAGTTGACGGAGTTGGAGGACTGTCGGCGATAGGGAGGTGATGGGTCGGAATAATATTTAACTGGCTAGCCCAAACACTTCCAGGGACGTGAGTCCGAAGCTCTACGTCCGTGAATGCTCGACGGAGCGCGGTTGATTGCTCCCGGATTAACAGCCGTTGGCTGCGCGATTCGGTGATTAACTCGTCGCGAGCTTGAGTAAGCCTAGAGATCTTCTGCTTCAGCTCCCTTATGGTTTCTGGCGGGGCCCAGGTGCCTTTCACCCGCTCGTATTTAGCCCGAAGCTCGGCCACTATGGATCGGGGAAGTCGGGGGATCTTTGATAGGCGATTTACCTCCGAATTGGCGTTGTTGTCCATTCTAAAGAAAAGGAAGAAGAAAATTTATAAACGGGGGTCACTGAAAGGTGGGGTAAATAGACGGAGTAGAACCAAGAGAGTTTGAATATTTGGGTAGAAATTGATTCCTTACTTTCCCATCATGTTAGCTGTGCTTGACATATCACTCAACAAACACAAAAAAAATCTGCTATCCCTATGAATTAGTTCCTTCAAAATTAAGTACTATCGATAATTTGCTTGATTAGTCGATTTCTGAAGATTTTAAATAGCGGAGTTCGCAGTAGATTCGTTTTGGGGTCATTATATCATTTATCACGGAAATTCGATAAACACTACTATAGTGACGATCATTCTAGGTTCTAATTTATGAAATTTGTCGGAATGGTGTTTAACATTAGGGATCATTACTAATTTGAACTTACCACATTTATTCCAGTGGCATTCACGCTATTAACATCTTTTCCGAATTTTATTTAAACCTATTTAAAGCAAATACTACGTTATTAGTGTTTCATATTGATGGAATTTACAAAATTAATTATAACTAGGTTTGCACGCTACATTGTTGGTGATCTATATTAATTGAATTTATAAAATTAGTTTAAAACAGATTTTCACGGTCGATGGTGTCTCTTCAATCGACCGAAGGTAATACTTACATTATTAAATCCAAATTTAACATTACACTTAATTGACGTCATAAATCTTGATGACCCTAATATTCCGATCAAAAGATTTAGCCGCGATTGCTTCTCAAACAAGTTGATTATTAAAGATGTTATATGATAATAATTTAATTCGGAATTTAATTGCAACATAATTGTACTTACGGGGTTAAATCCTAACGTAGAGAAGATTTCAATATATTCCGTACGGGTTTTGTTGCGGATTAACAGATGCTATGGTGATATTAAACGTATAATCGGAGTTGTAAAGATGACTATCGATTATTATCTAGTACTGGTACTGGTAGTAGTGTGTTGAAATTCGTTTGTTAGAAATTTTCACGCATGAGTTAGTATGTAATTATCGATTATGTTAATCTTTATATTGTTATTCAGTCGACTGTGACGTTCATGGAGTTTTCACTTACCAGATCGATAAATTGACCGGATTCTTGTCTCTACAGGCATATTACTAGAAGAATGTTACCCTCACTCTCTGGCTACCTTAATCTATGTGTAGCTTCTCAATTGGTTGTCGTCAGTAAACATTATGGACAGTCTTTAATGCGTATTGGCGGCAGTTTCTCGCAATGCCGATCAATTCTCCTGTGGATACTTAGACCTGCTGAGAAAAGAAAAATGTAGTTTAGATTCGCGGACTTACTAGAACATTCTGTCGTAATAGAATTGTGGATTTTCCCCCTCATTGGTCATATTAATTCAACTCGGAATTTTGCTACACTCCCATGCTACAGAATATTCTGCTAATGTGTGAGAAGGTTTTTACATTAATTTTATTCGGTTTGTTATGATGACATGTTTAAATAAATCATGAGAGTTCCGTTTTTGATCTATATTACTTCTAGTTTTTAGTGAAAATTTTTATTAACTGTCGACGTCTAATGCTTATCCCTTCTACCCGTTTTCTATTTATTGATTAGTCCGAAATTTAAGAAAACAAAAAAAATTTTCTTGATCAACCTGTGATCATTCCTAATCTCCCCTAAACTGAAATTGTCGCACTACCCTGGATTTTACTTCTACTCGCTCCGGCCACTTTCTTTCTGCAGCTGTAGGCTTTCTAGTAATTTAATTAATTATTTTTTTTTATTTAAATTATTTTTTTGTTATATTTTTAATTGGTTTTAATTAATGTTTTTATTGATTTTTGATATCTTCTTGTGGTGCATGCTTAGGTACAGTGATTCGTTCCACTACCTTCACTCTCTGTCTCTAATTTTTATTTTTATTTTTTGTTTAAATTGTGGCTCTGAGCCCAACATTACTAATACTATTATTATTGTTATAATTATTTTTAATTAATACTATTATTAGATTAAAACAAAACCAAAATAGATACTACCCCCCCACCCGGGGTATAATTTTTTATGACTTAAAAATAACATAACTATTATTGTATTAAGGAAAACTGTGATTTCTGATATTTTTATTTCAAAGATGGCCCAGGGTTATGTTTCAGCCTCACCACAAATTCGAATTGATTATTTTTTTGCTTTTCGAAAAAGGACGAAACCTGCAATAAGATAAGGAACCAAATTGCTAATAAACATTAGAATCATAATATTAAATGATTCCAAAATTTTTTTTAAATATAGTTAATAATTTTCTTTTCGCTTATTAAATCTTTGAACATTTAAATAATTAATATTAACTTTTAATTATATTTAAAATTTAACCATTATTTAGGTCGAAGTCACAAAAAAGAAATCGCCTCAAATAGAATTGTTTGAATATTAAAAAAGATTGTTTTAATATTGAACCAGTTGAAAAGGACAATTTTTGTTTAATAAACTTTTGTATAAAATTTGAATTATTTTAATTACGAAAATCGATGAAAATGAATGCTTATTAGCACAGTTAACATGGTAACCACTTTAACAAACTTATTAATTAGCAGAATGCTACCATAGACGACCTGGAAAAATTTATTGAAATATGCCAACATTTTTCAAAATAACAGCACATCAGCTAAGATGTAGAACAAACTAAATAATAATCAAATGTGAAAAAACGACAACCAGGAACACTAAACAAATAAAACCAAAAAATTTAAAAGCCAGCAATCAATCAGTGGTCAAACTTTAAGCCAATAAAAATTTGGAACACGAAAGAACAATCGGACAACCAAAGAACCCTCTAAAATCATGGTTTGCATCATCAAGCAATCAGTATCGCCATATATTATCTGTAGCGAACAAAAAATGCACTCGCTTAACTTTCTAAGTTCGAAATTACCGTTAAACTAACAAAAGATGCCTCTAACATAACCATAGGCGTAGTTCTAACTGGAATTCTTTTCACATAAATTAAATTCCATTCCGGCCTGCTACTTCACATTCAAATAATTATAAATTAAGTAAAATAAATTTATGTAAATATCAACATCATAACCAAGTTTTAAAATCAAACGTGCCAATTTCAGCGATTAATGATTCAAGCATTAAAAATTCAATGATTACTAATTCAAACATCACAAATCCAAATATTATTAATTCAATAACTTACAATCAGGACATTCCAAATTAAAAACGTTTCATTGGAAACACTAACGATGTAATTAAAAAAGTCAGTACTCGAGTCATCGTTGAGATGGAACAAACTAATTATATTCATAGAATTTATGATAATTCTGAAACATTGCCTTTATTACAATGGTGTCAGAACGGAGGAATTCCTATTATAAGACAGATATATAAAGAAACTTATCTATAATTGGAACACAAACTATTTTATATCCGTTAGAATACTACCGCATATTAAACACTTTCGTTTTTCAAGCCAAGAAATAAAAATTGTCTGGGGAATTTTTACTTTACCCACCACTTTACAAAAAACCGAAAGCAACACTGATAAAATTAATTTTTTTTTGTGAGACTGGATCTACTTAATCATGTTTGACTGTCGTTTGTTTAAAAGAAAATGTTTATTTATATTTGTTTATAAAACAAAAACTAATTAAAATTATAAATTGAAAAATGTAAAAGTTAATAAATGTTAGGTATTTGATGATCTTAAATTAGTGAATTGGTATTTGTAAAAACTATTTTACATGCATTCACCAGTCAATGGTATTATATTATCTGTATAGCACCACTCGTTGAATGCAAAACAAAGCTCTCATTTAGATCTTAGTAATGTGAATAATATTTGCCGCTTGTCCCTCACAAATATTTTCTCATCCCTTGTTATCAAGATTTCTCGGAAAACAATCTATCTTAAATAATAAATTTAATGCAAATTATGGCGTTTAAACAGTTGCATTGAATTAGAGATAATGTAAACAAATATCTTAGTATATTTACATAAGATTAGTATTTATATCTCAGATCACAATAATTGACAACTGTTTTGTACTCATGGCTACCTGTATTGAAATTTTAAATGAAATTGGGAGGTTTTCCCTATTATTCAATATCATTGCCTGCAACGTATAAGTTGACTGATGTGATAATTGATCCGGTATAAATCTAAATTGGATGGATGTTTAATGGTATTGTTGCAATTTTTAATTACTGAATTTGTCTTAAATTTTTTATTCATACCATTCGCATCACAAAATATTTATCTTCAATTTTAATTAATTTTCATTTGGTTTCATTCTTCATTTAAAATTTTAAGCTCTCAGTGGTTTTTTATTCGAATTTTGCCATTTATTTGTGCATTTTTATAAACAACCCCGACATAATAAGAATTATTATTATTATATACAAACTACTTCCTAACTTATTGTTAGTCGTAAAAAATATTATAATTATTTCAAAAAATTCAATGTCGGGACATCGAATATTTTCAAAATACTTTTTGTTATATTGGAAATGGAAGACGTAAAAATAAATAATAAAATTTTAAATGACTTTAGAGAAAATATGTGATGCTTTGAAAAGTCGCATTTTAAGGACTAATTGATGCATACAGCAATGGACCAATTGCTGAATTTCGATTGGACCAATTGCCTTGTCTATTAGTGATCCGAATGTCTTGCACCCACACAGGAAAACAGCGACAACTCCCACAATGAATGATTTATAATTATAAGATCTCAAACGTACCGCTTCTTTCGATGGGGGCTATTAGAGTGTTTTAACAACTTAAATAATAATTTGAAGGATTATTTTTATTTAGAATTTATTTAATAGCTTTATTTTATTATAATATTAATATTAACACACTAGACTAGACGACAATTCAATTCAAGATCCAACTGTGAAAGTAGATCCAGCCACAGAAAAGCGCCTGCCTATCTGAAAGAGGCACTGTGTAACACCGGGTTTCATAATTACTCAATAAATTACCAATAATTACTCATGAGAATTGAGATGAAGGAGCCGGCGTAGAAGTCCCAAGCCTCACGAATAAATGAAACCGGAATATATATGGTAAGACCGGCCGATTAAAACTGAATATACAGTATACATGTCAGAGGCATCACAAGAGCACAGTGACCTTGTCTTTGTCAAAACTCTTGTTGCTGGATAGTGTTAAACAGCGCATCAGAAACGTGAAGACCTTGAGCATTGATGTGTAAAACCAGGACCCCATTCTAAAATACATAGAGGCCCCAACAACTGTGGCTCCTATAGAGGGATCTAAGTTTTGACCCTCAAGACGGCTCTCATAGCGAGCCAGGAGCGTGTCCTGGTCACTTACCTTCTGGTTTTCACAGACCCAATTGATGTATAGAGAACAGGCAAAATCGATTGAAGGAAAACTTGTCGTTCGACAACGTGCAAAAATGGGAAAGACTGAGGGCGAGAAATCGATTAATATGGTCCAAGGATAGATTCCAGTGATACGACAATCTAGCTAAAACTGTCTTGTAGAAAATTAATACTCATTAATACTCAGTGTGAATATCCGTTTTAGAATAAAAGAAACCGAATTTCCTTGTTGCTTTTATTTAATTGTTGGAAAACATCAATAAATAAATGCATGAATAAATGACATTGAAAAATTAAAAGGCAATCACAGCTTTCCGGAACGACCGGCAAATAATAGTTTCAGTAGTGAAACTCAATTCTTGCGAACCACCCTTCACATTACCAACGTTGAACAGCAACAAGTGCCATATAGATATAAGGCTGTATGACAGGGTAAATGGGTCGATTGTTAATAAGCGACGGAACATCAAGGTCAAAATGCCCATAAGCAATCACAAGAATACAGACAATTTTGTTGAGTAGCTTTCGAACCAAATTATGATGAAACAATATCTGATGATGAATCTAAAAAATTTTATGCCAGCTGTTGAAAGACTTGCTAAACTTAATTTCTTATTAATGGCTTAAATATTATTTACAACTAATTTAAATACTAGCAATTTAATTGCAAGTTCAATTAGTGAAAATGTAAATGTCAATGGTAATATTTTTTAATTGATGTAATAATTATTATTAATGTAGATGGATGCTGAAAATTTAGCTTATGTAGTGTTTTGAACTAATTGTGATGAAACAATACCTAATGATGAATCTGAAACATTTTATCCCAATTCGTCAACTGCACGAAGACTTGGTAAATTTTTATCATTAATGAATGGCTAAAATATTA
Source organism: Schmidtea mediterranea (assembly GCA_022537955.1). Taxonomy (NCBI): domain Eukaryota; kingdom Metazoa; phylum Platyhelminthes; order Tricladida; family Dugesiidae; genus Schmidtea; species Schmidtea mediterranea. The sequence continues at coordinate 222,954,702 of CM039680.1, forward strand.
TTTACAAGTAATTTAAATACTAGCAATTTAATTGCAAGTTCAAGTATTGAAAGAAATGTAAATACCAAAGGTAACATTTTTTATTGTAGTAATTATTATTATTATTATTATTAATATTATTATTAATGTTGATAATTTAAACATGGATTCAGAAAATTCAGTTGTTGTAGTGTTTTGAACTAAATTATGATGATGAAAAAATATCTAACGACGAATCTGAAACATTTTATGAAACATTAAATGACAAAATACAATAATGAAATATCAAATCAGAAACTAATAATAGGCCCTGCATGATAGACACCATGATCATAGGATTCATTTAACTAAATTTATTGCTGATGAGGTCAATATTAAAAAGCAGTGTAAGAAGAAAAAGTACCTAAACATCCTATATAATTGAAAAAATAATTATTAAAGATACTTTACAAATCAGCCAGAAGGGTTATTATGTAAAAAAAGCAATAATTAATTACAAAATATAGATAGTGTTTGGGCTGTAATGGAATTTAATCAAACTTAGAAGCATACAGATAAACAAAATAGTTCCTATACATTTAGGAAGTATAATTCTAATGATATAGCAACCTTTATAAAGAAATATCCGGGTTTTGATGTGTAGAAACAACTTAATGGGCACGTTTGATATTTTAATGAAACATCGAGTTATCATCATTTCAGTTGTCAAATCTGTGTAAATGAATTTTGTGAACTATCATATATTATAAAGTTGTGCTTAGTAAGAAAGCTAATGTTATCACATAGTTTGGATTAAAAATAATCGTTTAATATGTGAAATTTCTTGTGAGAAAAAGTTAGTAAATAAGGTTAAAGATCCAGATCCTTTTTCTAGAAAATAAATTGGTCCTGCATGTAAAAAATGTAATATATCTAGAAAAACTAATAAATTATAACTTATATCATGTTGATCATGATTTTCTTGTTTTATCGTATTGATTTCGTTGCTCAAAAAGTATTTTTCGCAATTGGTATTTTTATTTTTGATTGATTTTAATTCTCTTATCTCATTTCTGATTTTTCCGATCAATTTAATCAATATTTTACTGTGGTATCCAATATTCGAAATGAAATTATCATTCAATTTATCACTGCTCATGTCTTTCATCTGGCAGCTATACTGCTGAACGGGCATTCCACACTTCTTAATAAACATAACCCAAAATGCTCATCCATTTCAACGAACTTGCATTCATGAGCGCTGTTCGGACACCATTTTAATTTTGATTGAAATAATTAATTTTTTTTCGGGTCTTGTAAATAAAATCGGTGAGACGTCGATGCCTTACGATACTTTACATATATAGTAGAGCGCGGCCCAGCTACAGAAAATTAAATCATAGCGCAAATGGTTAATGTTTGATTATGTTTTATTATTCTTATTATTATTATTATTATTATTATTATTATTATTATTATTATTATTATTATTATTATTATTATTAATATTAATTAATTAATGGTCACAAAGACAGTGCATGATAAATGCGTGATCATCACATGATAAGTGCGTGACTGCATGCATACAGACAAACTGTATGTGATTTACAAAGAAAACACATACAAACAAAAGTATGTATGTGATTTTACAAAGAACTCATGCAGTCACAGTGTAGACTGCATGTGTTTTACAAAGAAAACATGTCTAAAAATCTCTCACCTATGTGTGTATCGCTTAAATGTGATTGGCTAAATCCTGAAAAATTTGATTCTCTTTATAAACATTGACAATTTCCAAAGTTGTCACAATTAATTCAAAAATTTAACAAATTTCAAAAACTCTTTCACGCAATTTTCAAAATGGAGAATACAAGCATTTTAAGACAATTATTGGCCGATGGCAATGGTAAATTTTTGATTTTATTATTACTAATATTATTATTATTGATTAAGGTACATTTAATTGGTTCGATGTAACCGAAAATGATATTCAAGAAGTTATTTTAATCGAGGATAGCGGTAAACTTATTAAATTATTATTATTATGTTTATTTAAGAAGTAATTAACGATACACCGACGGAATTCATAGTTATCAGTGATAGCGAAGATGATATCAATCATGGTAGATTTTTTATTTTATTTTATTTTTTAAAACCATTTTAGTAGATTTGGATGATGAGGATGTATTTGCCCCGTTTCTGGGGATGACCACATTGAAAATTATGCCCCCATTTCTGGGGAAGATCCCTGCATTTCTGAGGATGACGATAATGAGGATAAAAGTTAAAATAAGTTAATCGTATGTAAAGTATTATAATTAATATAATACTTTAAATATTATTAATTTATAATAAGATTATAAATGTTACTAATATATGATTTATAATTAGAAATATATGCTTTATAATTTGAAATGTGAGATTTATGAATTGAAAAATACGATTTATAATTTGAAAGATAAGATTTATGAATTGAAAAATACGATTTATAATTTGAAATATACGATTTATGAATTGAAAAATACGATTTTTGAATTGAAATATAAGATTTATAATTAGAAATATATGCTTTATAATTTGAAAAATACGATTTATTAATTGAAATATACGATTTATAATTTGAAAGATATGCTTTAATATTTGAAAAATACGATTTATAATTTGAAAGATATGATTTATGAATTGAAATATACGATTTATAATTTGAAAGATATGCTTTAATATTTCAAAAATACGATTTATAATTTGAAAGATATGCTTTATAATTTGAAATACAAGATTTATGAATTGAAAAATACGATTTATAATTTGAAAGATATGCTTTATAATTTGAAATATAAGATTTATGAATTGAAATATTAATAAATATTCACTTAATTATCATCATTTATATATTATTATTTGATTCATATATGATTTAAATAATAATAAACATTTGATAATAATTTATATTTTTATCAGGCCAATTATATCCGAAGTATTGCGTCGCTTCAACATGTCATTCTGTAAAATGTCATGGTGAAATGAAGCGATACTACGGTCAAAAATTCTATGGCATTAATTTTTTCATATGCCCAATGCGAGACTGCCTAGGATATAAAATATTTAGATTTTTATAAGGGGCACTCTACCCACTTAAATCAATTTACATTGAATAAAAAGGCACTTTTACGAAAAATAAATAAACGAAAAAATAATAACAATAACAATAAACGTAAAAATAATGACAATAATGACAATAATAACAATAACAATAATAATAATAATAATAATAATAATAATAATAATAATAATAATAATATGTCGAGACATAATAACTACAATAATAATAATAATAATAATAATACGTCGAGACATAATAATAATAATAATAATAATAATAATAATAATAATAATAATAATAATACGTCGAGACATAATTAACGACCTGCTGCAGATATTCAGTGTGTTCCCTCTAAACTTAAAAGGGTTGAAATCATCATTAGCGATGAAGATAATAATCAAATAGGGGGTTCGATTAATGTTGATAATGAACCTGAAATAAGGTTAGATTTAAATGGGAGTCATAAAAGTATTAGATTTGATGTAGCACATGAGATTCTAATACAAATCTCATTAACAAATAAAATAGTTAATAGATTAAAATATGAAATAAACCAAATGGGGTCGGTTAAAATACAATTCACCATTCTTATACAATTCGAAAAAGATGGTGAAATAAAAGAACTTTTTCAGTAATAAGGCAGAACTTTTCTCTGATAATTTTCTGCTTGATGGGATTACTAAATTAAATAATAAAATAGAACGATTCACATTTAGGGAGCGGATAGCGGGTTGTTAAAATGAAAGAAATTGATTTTATATTAATAAAGTATTTCCCCATAAATAGACTAGCTGGCGATAATTATATCCCAACACCGAGATCTTTATCTGGCAAAAAAGCTATAGTTAACGTTCAAAACAATAACCATCATTGTTTTATATATAGTATATTAGCTCTTTTAAAACGTAGTGTAGTTCTCACCCATAGAAACAGAGTTTCTTGTTATCAGAATTATTTGGACGAATTGAATTTTGACGATTGTCCTATGAGACTATGTAATATTCCCAAGTTCGATGGAAACAACAAGGACTTAAAGCTGGCTATAAATGTTTTGACTTATAACGAAAAACCGTCTAAAACTCTAGATGTTGAGCCCTCTGTATTAGCCGGTCATCAACTGGGGCTTAATTCTAAGCATGCAATATATCCTTGAAAACAAAGGAAATTGTTCAATTTGCGATTGCTAAAGGTTCAGCTTCTTTCTATAAGGAACAAATATTTGGTGATAGAAGAATGCCCAACTTTATATTGGTAACATTTCAAAGTGAATCTCAATATAATGGATCATACTTAACATCGTACTCAATTTTCAAAAAATTTGGAGTAACATCGTTAACTTTATCGAAAAATAGTGATTGTAGAGAAACATATACTCAAGATTTCGATAATGATAATTATTGTGCTACATATATGCAGAGTATAGTGAGAAATATGGGTTATTTGGATAAAAACTTTAATTATAGTATAACGCTTGAAGATTTTAAAAGCAAATATCCATTCTTTACATTTGTTTTGGAACCAGATTTTGATTTAAATCAGAGTCAATTACCTCAAAATCCAAATTTACGATTAGATATAAAGTTTGCTAAAGCTACAACTGAACCGGTACATGTTGTAATATATGGAGTATTTGAAAATGAGGTTCAAATAACTGCAAACAGAACAGTACTGGTTTGATGGTATAAATGTATAGATAATTTATAACTTGTCATGGAGTAAGTTTTTCATATATTATTAATATTATTGATGTAGTTCTGTTCAGGTCTATCGAATTGGAAAACAAATACTAGGACATGAATTTTTAGGGGTATTTCCTCTTGATAAAATTCCATATTTACGTAATAATCAAGCCATAATCGTCAATACTCAATCGTCTCATCTCGGTGGAGAACATTGGTTAGCAATATATATGAAACTTAGCAAGATATTTGTATTTGATCATATGGGTTTCTATTATCCGGCTTTAATGGTTTCGAAATTGCAAACAATGGGTAAACTTATTATGTATAATAAAATTATGATTCAAAAACCATGGACCTTGGTCAACATTGTTTAGCTTGGTTATTATCCAAGCGATTTCATGTTTAATAAACATTTAATTAATGTTAACAAAGCCAGTGCTAATGCGTGATTTACAAAGCTAGTGTATGATCATCACATAATTTACAAAGACAGTGCATGATCATCACATGATCACAGTGCATGATATGTGCGTGATTAGTAACAAGGAACAAATGCAAACACACTCAAGACTGTATGTAATTTACAAAGAACTCATACATACACAGTATACGCTACATGTGTCTTACAAAGAATACATGCATACACGGTAAAGGCTACATGCGTCAAAATCTTTCATTTATATGTGTATTGCTTAAATGTGATTGGATAAATCCTGAAAATTTGATTCTCTTTATAAACATTGACAATTTCAAAAGTTGTCACAATTATTTCAAAAATTTGCAAAATGGACAAATATCTTAAGAAACCTATTGATAACGGAGAATGGTAAATTATTTTTTATTATTTATTTTTTAGATTGGATTACAATAACAGAAATGCAAAATCAGCTCGATGGAGTAAACGAATTTGAAAATGGTAATCTTAAATTTTATTATTATTTATTTTTAATATTATTTTAGAGATGATAGTGGTAAATTTATTTTATTAAATTAATAAATTATAAAATACTTAATTTAGAAATAATAAAAATAATAATAATACTAATATTAGGTTGTTCGATAAGTTCCCGCCATTTTTTTAAATTCAAAATTGCGCGTTGAAAATATGTTTTGTGTTATTCTAAAGATAATTTTTTCCTTTACAAGATAATGTATTTGGTTTTTTCAAAATACTTAAATTTTGTTTATTTTTAAAGCATTTAAATGGAGTGTCAAGTAAACAAAAAAGATCATTTTCGACACTATCTTCTGTTTGCGTTTAATCGAGGTGCTCCAGCCACAGAAGATGCCCAAGAGATTTGTGCTGTATATGGAGAAGGTGGCATAGCTGAAAGGACCGCTCGTGATTGGTTTGCAAAGTTCAAAAGTGGCAATTTCGACCTTAGGGACGCACCTCGTTCCGGACGACCTGTTGTGTTCGATGAATATCGTTTGAATCAACTTATGCTTGAAGATGCGCGTCAAACAACCAGGGAATTAGCGAAGCGGATGGATTGCAGTAATTTACATGTAGCGGAATATCTCCCCTCAATAGGAAAGGTTCGAAAACTTGGCGCGTAGGTTCCTCATCTTTTGAGCGAAAAGAACAAAATCAACGTTCCAATGTTGCCGCTAGTTTGCCCGCCCGTCACCGCTCAACTCATGGCCACAAGCAAGGATTCCTTTATCGCATCATCATTGGCGATGAAAAATGGTGTCTCTACATCAACATGAAACATGAAAATTGATTTATTATTAACTAAATATTATCGCATAAATAGACTAGCTGGCTATAGTTATATGTTTTACAGAAAATACATGCATACATGGTATAGGCTAAATGCGTCAAAATCTCTCATTTATTTGTGTATTGCTAAAATGTGATTGGATAAATCCTGAAAATTTGATTCTCTTTATAAACATTGACAATTTCAAAAGTTGTCAACATTAATTCAAAAATTCGCGATATTCAAAAATGGACAATAGCAATTAGTATTTTAAGGCAGTTGTTGACTGATGGAAACGTTATATTTTTATTTTATTAATAATATTTATTATTGATTAATTCAGGTATATACAATTGGTTCGATGTAACCGAAAACGAGGATCGAAATCATGAAGTTATTGAAATCGAAGATGATAGCGGTATATTAATTTTAAATTATTATTATGAATCTTTTAGAAAATGATGTAATCATAATCAATGATACCCCGATGGAAGTTATAGTTATCGACGATGGTAAATTGAATTATTTAATTATTATGAATTTTTGATGAAAATAATGTTTCATTTTAAAAAATTTCAAATTATGCGAAAACTGTTATACCACCATTCGTAATTTATGCGGATTTCGAGTCAATTTTACCACTGGATATAAGGCATCATCAAATACACATGCCAATAACAGCAGGTCTACTACTAATTAATAATTACACAATCACTAAATAGTTTAATTTGATTGTCTTGTCGTATTACGAGGTTCATTGCCAAAAAACGATAGGACCAATTTCTATCAGTGAGGAACGAGAGTTCAACTTGTTATTTTGTAAAAAGTTTATTAGGGATAAAATTAAGGATCATTGTCATTTCTCAGGTAAGTATTTAGGGGCTGCTTGTAGGAAGTGTAGTGTTTCTCGACGAATCCAGAAACAATTACCTGTGGTTTTTCACAATTTGAGGGGATATGATCTCCATCATATTTTAAAGTATGGTTTAAATAATTTTTCTTCTTGGGAATTAAATATTATTCCCACCACTTCTGAAAAAATTTTATCCCTCATCGCGTACATTAATAAATTGCCTGTTCGTTTTATAGACAGCATGCAATTTGTTAATCCATCTTTAGCAAAAGCGGTTAAGACACTTACTGATTTGCCTTTAACTGATTCTGTTTTTGATGGTGGAATTGTTAGAGCCAAGGCTATTTTCCGTTATGACTTTGCGATATCTCTTGAGTTTCTTGAATCGACAACTGAATTGCCTCCTATTTGGGGTTCTGTATCTGCTCTATGAATACGCTACAGCCCAACAAATTTGGACACAGCAAAATTGCGAGACAATGTTAGATTACATGTTAACCTACTTAAAATTAGACGTATTCCTTCTTGTGGATTATTTTCAGCAATTTCGCGCAAAAGCAATTGCTTATAATACTCTAGAACCTCTTAATTTTTATGGAATTCCTGGTATGTCATGGGCGTCAGCTCTCATGACATTACAGGAACCCATAGAACTTCTGTAGGACATGGAAATGTTTAATTTCTACGAGGGAGGAATACGGGTGGGTTAACATTGATAATTTGTATGGTTGGGCACTTAGCCAATATCTTCTGTATGCTGATTTTACTTGGGTGTATGATGGTTTGGATGAGGTTTTGAGTGAATGTGCGAATGTTGTGGATATTGAAATCCTTCCATATGGATATACTATGGAAGTTGATATCGAGACTCCAGATTATTTACATGATTTTTTGAATGATTTTCCGATTGGGCCGGAAAAGATGTGTCCACCGAATTCTAAAGTTGATGTTCTTCATTGGCAGCTTCTCAAGCTTTATCTTTCTCTCGGTGTGAAGGTTGTTAAAGTTCATCTCGCAATTAAATTCAAACAAGCACCTATATTTCATGCATACATTGACAAAAACACAAAATTAAGAGCTCAAAGTACTAGCGAGCTATATAGGGACTTGATTAAACTTTATAATAATAATTTGTATGGAAAGTCTGTCAAAAATCTTAAAAAACGGATGAATTTGAGGCTATGCAATTCTGATGAAAAGATGATTGTATATGCCTAAAAACCGACTTTCAGAAAATATATCGTAATTGATGATAATCTGATTGCTGCTCATCTGAATAAGGATTTGATATGTTTAGACAGGCCTAGTTACATCGGACAACCTGTTAGACACCTCAAATTACGACCCGGCACATCCCTTAAACTCAAGAAAACTTGACTCTATAATAGGAAAATTTAAAAATGAGTAAGGGTCTTGGGTATGAGGAATGGGTTTTCTTAATACCCAAGTGCTATAGTCTTTTAGGTACTAAAGATACAAATTGATGATCGTAATTGATGATAATCTGATTGCTGCTCATCTGAATAAGGATTCGATATGTTTAGACTGGCCTAGTTACATCGGACAATCAGCTCTAGACCTGTCTAAACTTAGAATGTACGAACTACAGTATAAGGAACTAGCGAAATATCGTAATGAATTTAATTGCGAAATAAATTTCGTTGCCGGCGACACTGATTCGTTTTTCCTTGAGGTTAAGAACTGTAGGCTAGATACTCTTTTGCCGGCAATGATAAGAGACAACCTTTTAGATACCTCAAATTACGACCAGGCACATCCTTGTACTCAAGAAAACTTGACTCTTAAATAGGGTCTAGGGTATGAGGAATGGGTTTTCTTAAGACCCAAGTGCTATAGTCTTTTAGGTACTAAAGATACAATGAGTGCTAAGGAGGTGAAGTTGAGAGATTGAGCACCAGTCATATTTAGATTGTTTTAATAATGACACAATATTTACGGTGCCTCAAACTATAATAGGGACGCGGAACCATCAATTATTTACATTTAAGAATAATAAAATTGCGCTTAACAATAAAGAGGATAAGCGTAATTGGGTGTGTAGAAATTCCAGTCTCGCATTTGGGAATTATTTATGAGTCGATGCCATTGAGGATGACCGAGTATCGCACGGGGACAGCCCAAGCTACCAAAGCACACACAGCCCGAGCTATGACAGCTAATACAGACTAATGTATTTTGTGATTTATTTGAATATGTATTTTAGAGTGTTTATTTGTTATATTTTTATTAATAACATTGTAGTAAATAATCATAATTTTATTCATTATTAACATTGATTATTTTATGCTTGAGGAAAGGAAGATGCGTAGACGTAGAATTTGTGTTAATGTTGATAATAATAATGTATTTTATAGAGTTTTTATTAATATAGTATTAATAACATTGTAATATAATAATAATAATAATAATAATAATAATAATAATAATAATAATAATAATAATAATAATAATAATAATAATAATAATAATAATAATAATAATAAAAATAAAAATTTCAAAATGGACAGTATTTTAAGAAAGTTATTGGCCGATGGAAATGGTCATTTTTTTATTTTATTATTATTAATATTGATTAATATTGATTAATTAAGGTACATTTAATTGGTTCGATGTGACCGAAAATGATAATCAAAATCAGGAAGTTATTTTAATCGAGGATTCTATAGCAGTAAATTTATTTATTAAATTATTATTATTATGTTTATTTTAGAAGTAATTGTAATTAACGATATGCAGACAGAAGTTATTATTATCACTGATACTGAAGATAATGATAAATTTTAATTTTATTTTTTCTTTTATAAAAATTTTTAGTAGATTTTGATAATGATGCCTGCATTTCTGAGGATTTAATTGAAAATTATGCCCCCGTTTCTAAGGATGGAGATGATACAGATGATACGGATAAATGTTAGTTTTTATTATTTTTTAAATATTTTTAATGAGTAAGATATAAGTTAATAATATGTAAAGTATTATAATTAATATAATACTTTAAATTTCATATCATTAATTTATAATAAAATTAGAAATATTAATAATATCTGATTTTATTTTTTATGAATTGAAATATATTAATTATTTAAAGAAATATTAATAATATCTGATTTTATTTTTTATCCATTGAAATATTAATTATTTAAAGAAATCTATCGAATATATTTATTTTTTATCAATTGAATTATTTTTATGAATTATTTAAAGAAATCTATCGAATATATGATTTATTTTTTATCAATTGAATTTTTTTATGTTTTATAAATTGAAATATTAATTTTTATTAAAATATTCACATAGTTAATAATTATCATCATATTTATATTATTATTTGATTCATATATGATTTAAATAATAATAAACATTTGATAATAATTTATATTTTTATCCGGCCAATTATATCCAAAGTATTGAGTCGCTTCAACATGTCATTCTGTAAAATGTCATGGTGAAATGAAGCGATACTACGGTCAAAAATTCAATAATAATGACAATTATAAATGACAATAATAATAATAATAATAATAATAATAATAATAATAATAATAATAATAATAATAATAATAATAATAATAATAACACGTCGAGACATAATAACAATAATACGTCGAGGCATAATAATAAACGACCTGCTGCTTCAATTATTTAGTGTTGAAATCATCATTAGCGATGAAGAAATCATCATTAGCAATGATGAGATCATCATTAGCGATGATGAAGAAATTTTTAATAATCAAATAGGGGGTTCGATTAATGTTGATAATGAACCTGAAATAAGGTCAGATTTAAATGGAACCCATAAAAGTATTAGATTTGATGTTGAACATGAAAATCTAATACAAATCTCATTAACAAATAAAATAATTAATAAATTAAAATTAGAGATAAACAAAATGGGGTCAGTTAAAATACAATTCACCATTCTTATACAATTCGAAAAAGATGGTGAAATAAAATAACTTTTTTAGTAATAAGGCAGAACTTTTCTCTGATAATTTTCTGCTTGATGGGATTACTAAATTAAATAATAAAATAGAACGATTCACATATTTAGGGAGCGGATAGCGGGTTGTTAAAATGAAAGAAATTGATTTTATATTAATAAAGTATTTCCCCATAAATAGACTAGCTGACCATAGTTATATCCCACCCCGAGATCTTTATCTGGCAAAAAAGCTATAGTTAATGTTCAAAAAAATGACCATCAGTTTTATATATAGTATATTAGCTCTTTTAAAACGTAGTGTAGTTCGCACCCATAGAAACAGAGTTACTTCATATGAGAATTATTTGGACGAATTGAATTTTGACCCCATTGACGATTGTCCTATGAAACTCTGTAATATTCCCAAGTTCGAAAGAAAGAACAAGGACTTAAAGCTGGCTATAAATGTTTTGACGTATAACGAAAAACCGTCCAAAAAAAATAATGATGATTTAAATTATATCCCTCATTTAGATATAATTCACCGCTCCAAGGTTACTGACGGTACACCTATTTATTTACTTCTTTTGGAGGATGGTGATAATTATCACTATACTGCTGTTTTTGATTTGGATAAATTAATGAACTACCATGCGACTAAATCTTGCAATATCCAAATCTCTGTACATTGGTGCCCCCCTTGTCTTAATGGCTTTAAATTAAAACCCGCATTTGACACTCATGTTTCCTTGTGCATTAAAAATCAAACCGGCACTACCCTTTATACTTTGCCTAAAATGATTGTTTACCGAACAGGTTATCAAACCAGTACTTTGGCGTGGAGATATCCGTAGTTTGCCGGATCAGTTCTATAATCCAAGAATCTCAACGTCAGACCCACTGTAGAGAGTGATTGGTCACGAGAAAGGCCTAACTATAAAGAAAAAAGAAAAAATAAAAGTATTAGTATAAGTCAGAGAAGTAATGATGACTCAAAATGTTGGCATACAAAGAAAAACTAATGTATTAATTTGATTTAAAGCATCCAGAAACTTATGCAGCACGAAAAATAAGAGAAAAGAAAATTTTTAAATCAATCTTATTACTGAAAAGACAAAGATTCGGAAGAATTGTGAAAGTATTTCGGTTTGCTTCAGGAAATTTCTTAATGCGATATATATAACTAATTTGTTAAAATGATTTGATGAATTTTAAAAATAATTTTTTATTATTTTTTTTATACTGTTTTATTCTATTAATTATCTTTTATTATGCCCACTCATCGTCGATAGAAGCCAATGTCGATATTTGTCACTTCCTAACAAGGAGAGAAAAGAAATGTATTAATTATCTTTTGCATTTTAGGTATATACCCAATCCAATTCACAAGAAAATATCATGTAATTACCTACTATTCTCGCAGTGTGATTAAACAAAATATTTTGAAATTAAACTACAGTTTTTATTATATTATCAATATTTAATTATAATTCATAAAATGATTCATGTTTTCTATGTTTATAATTTTCATCCACATGCCACGAAAAGGAACAAGTCAAAGCTCCTGAGAATTGTCATTGGATTTCTAAAACATGCGGCCAAAAAAAATGGGAAATTGTCTAATAAAAGCTCAGGAAATAGATTTTTGTTAATTGAAAATAAGAATGTTTTCGTGAATTTAATTTAATTTTGTTTTTTTTATTTCCTTTTATTTTTATTTATTTTAAAGGTTTTAATTAAATTCTAAGAAAAATAAAATTCAATATTATTTCAATTGAATTAACAATAAGGGAGCTCGAAATCAAGTGAGCGTGAAAACCTTATATGGTAGCTCGTGAACCCAAAGGTTTTCTAGGATATTGGCAGTCATGGTAGTATTAGAAACCGCCCATTAGAATACATTTTCAACGTCATTTTTGACGGGTATCCAATGGTTATATCTCTTGTGCGCGCATCTGGTAGGGATCCCTTGAAAGGGTCTGCGAAAATCTTATTTCTTTTACCCATCAGGTGCCCAGCATAATGAATAAAGTAAAAAATTTTATGATTGATCGGAATCTTAAGACACCTGCAGGTTCAAAAATAAAAAAGCAAAATACAAAGCACCTGCAGCTGTATGAATGGAAAACAATAAAAAAATAAAAATAGGCACTAAGTGTCATGTAAATAAATTATTTTTAATAATAAAATAATAATAATTTTTAATGATAAAAGTATTAATAATTTTTAATGTTTATGATAAAAATAAAAATTGTGATTTTAGTGATAATTACAATAGTAAAAGATATATACCCAACCACCAAAATAGAAAAAAAAATAAAATTTATTTATAAAATGTTTTGGTCAGTTAAAATGTAAATTTATTTAATTGTAAAAAATTGCATTTGCGAAATTTTTGTGGTTTGTTTTGCTGGATCAATTTTGTTGGTCTTTTTGACTTAAAATTTCATTTTTTAAAATAAATTTTATAAGTTTGAATTTTTGATTTTCAAATTCTAATCTTAATCGGTAACTAATCGAGGAAATATAAAAATTATCAAAAAAGTCATTGACAATGATAATGACCTATCAATTTTGAAAATCAACAGGAAAGTATAAATATCATAATATTTCTTAATTTGATCACCCCTTAAAATTTGAATCTAGAAAGAGCTTCAAGTTGGTAACAAACTTTTGAAAGTAAAATCTAAAGCATACAAATTACATAGCTTAGCTCAGACAAACACATAGTAATTCATCGCAAATGACACAAAATACTAAAATCGATTTATCAATTTGGTAAAGGTAAATATATACTTGTGTATATAAATTGTGATATTCAATAAATCTTTTGTGAGCCAGTATTTTGTCTTATTTATATAGGACATCAAGTTGATTATCAAAATCAAAGCATATGTAAATTAGTAAAATTTAAATTTTGAAAAATGTAAATGAAAATGTAGAAAACAGTTTAAGGTAAAATGTAAAAAATTGTGCTTTTTATTTAAAGGTAAAATGTGTGTTTAAATATTAAGATAGTAAAAATTGTAATTCAAGTATGTAAATAAAAAATGGTGTAAATATTTGAATTATAAAATTTTAAATGATATCGTAATTTAAAATTCGACCAACTCAATTCAATAATAAATAATTTTATAAAAAATGTAATTATGAAAATCTCCACAATCTTATTGAAAAATCCAGTTAAGGTAATTTGTTTTCCTTCAATATGTATCGACAACAATTTTCATGAAAAATATTAATCGTTCAATTATTACTAAGACTAATCTCATTGTAGTATTCTAACCTATCTTGCATAATTGTAGGGCGCAGGCGCATGTGGCGTTTTTTCGATGCATTCACTATAATTACACAATAGTTCCTTAGTTTATTTTTAAATGGAAGATGGCGGAAATGTTTTCTGCATAACATTGGTAATCTCGCAATGACGTCGCAACTGCAGTGATTATTTAATTCATTCTTTGTTTTGGTAGAATCAGGGGTGTAATTAAGCCAGTTGTTAAATTATTTCGGAAAAATTCGTTTGTACGGAACGTTGTGCCGTCCGTCCCGATACGTGTCTGATAAATGTAAATGTAAATAGGACAAAAATCAGTTTTATTGCACTGTTAAAATTAATGTACACTTGATAGTCGACTTTATTTTTCGTTAATTTTTATAGTCTTTCACTGAAAAACAATAAAATTTTTTTAAAATAAATTGTGAAAAAATATAAATTTTTAGTTTTGTGTTGTACTTTCGTTTGTTTTAATGTTTAGATCATTTTTTTTACTTCAATCGGAATATAATTGGCTATCAAAGAAAAAGGGCTACTGCTCAAATAAACCAAGCTATCAAATGAATCACAACAAACAAAAGAAAGAGTAAAAAGAAAAAGAACTAAAAGAGCAAAAAGAAAAAGAACTAAAAGAGCAAAAAGTAAACGAACTAAAAGAGCAAAAATGAAAAAGAACTAAAAGAGCAAAAAAGCAAAAAGAACCAGAAATAATCTGGAGAAAGTACACACCAGAAGCCGAACGGCAAGAATCAAACAAAAAATGATCTGGGCCAATATGGCTACAGAGAACCCTACCAATCCAAGGAAGATTAGGAATTGATCTACGGTAACGAAATACCTTAAATTTCTTTCACAAGAAATGAAAGAAATTATGAAAACAAAAACAGCCAAACGTAAAACAGAATCAAAAAAAGAACCAGAAAAGCAAGATAGAATCAAACAAAGTATATTACGATTAATTATGGACTCCTCTAAAATGACCACACTGAATTCAATTGAGCTTAGCTATCACGGTTGCTGATTTAAACAGTAAGGCACCTGATAGTTTACCAATCACTATGAATATCCTCGGATATTTAGAAACTGAGTCGAAGGAATGCCAATAGTAAAAAAAAATTTTTTTGAAATAACAATTTATTATATTCAATTGTATAACTTATATTTTATATATAACGTGTTATAATTTATAATAAAACTGATTAATTCTGATTACTAAATTATATTTTCCTGAAAAAATGAAAAGTGTTCAAGGAACTTATTGTCATTTGTTAATTAAAAAAAACCAAAGTTGCCGAAACTAAAGTAACACCAATGAGTTGCTACACCAATGAGAAAGTAACACCGAAGTTCAAGAACAATTTGATCCAATATCCAACAGTAAGATACAGTCAAATTGTTGGAATGAGAAACAACTAAGGATATTTACAGAGCAATATAAATGGCTAGTAAAAGATGGAAAATTATGTGGTTTTAATATGGGATCAGGTATAGAATTGAAAATGAGGAAGATTGGCATAAAAAAATTTCATTATTTTGAAATTTGAGAAAGTTAGAGGGGGGAGGGGGTCTTAACCCAAATGTTGCCACCGTCCTTTTAAAAGAGCACCATTTTGTGACAAAAGCGTAAATCATAAAAAAAAATTCAAAGTAAAATAACTTTATTTAGCTACTTTAAATAAGATTTTACTAATTTTATGTTTTCTTTTGAATAAAATAGTTTTGGCAACATCTGGGTTAAAGCATTTTTCCAGAGTTCCGTAAACGTTTTCAAGAATTTAAAGATGGGATAAGATAGAGCAGGGATCGACAGTCGATCGCGAACGAACTCGGCGTCAATCGCGGATTACTTGAAGATTTTATGTGTATAAAAACATTTTTTTGTGAATCTAAAATTTTTAAAAGTGTGGTGCCATGTTTTAGCCAAAAATTAATCTTGTGTAAAATGAAACTAATAAAAAATTTGGAAAATCGTTTTGAAATTTAAAGATATTAAATTATTTAATTTAAAGATGAAAAACTATTTTTCTAAATTGGCATTGCGAATCATAGAGCTTTTCAGTGGAACAGAAATTTTATAACATATTAACTTGATAAAGCGAGCATACGAATCTTTAGCATTTATACTAAAATAGAAAAATCTGTAAAAGATAGTTTATTAGACAACTAAAGATGGAATTCTTTCACATTTTTGAGGAAATTTGGAACTTTATTACTACAATAAAATCTCTCAACTTTTTTCAATAACGATTCTAAATATCAACCAATAGATTGCAGAAATGAGAGATGCTTTTTATTCATTTTTCGGTATCCTCAATGCTTTTCTTTTAACTAGCCATTAAGCAAAACTTAAGGAATATCAAAATAAGAGAATTTAGTTCCAAACTTTGTTAAAATGAGAACCAAACGATATAACGATGATAACCCTATTGATATGTTTGTAGGATAATAGAACTGAGTAAGATACGATAATTTTTAGCACAGCTAGAAATGGAAATAATTTCAATACAAAATGATAGAGGTGAGTTGCTAATTTTCTAAAAATCAATTGGAATTTTGGAGCCATGTAACACCGAATCGGTATCCGTTTTTAAGAGATGTTGGATTAAAATATTTTGCCTCTTTGGATCAATGTACTTATGTGAATCCGTATTTGGCTGTTACAAACCATCATCCCGATGTGAAGAAAGTATTTGATGAAAAACAATTCCATTCATCACATTAATTGTTTAAATAAATATTATATTTCTTTATGTATTTTTTTTAAATAAGAGATCGATCTTGAAGCCGCATGATTTTAAAAAAGTAGCTCTGGTCATGGAAAAGTTTGCCGACACCTGATATACATCATAATCATCGTTTAATAATAGTTTCTTGTTATAGATTCAGCACGATAACAAGAAAGGTTGACCAAAAAATTCGTTATTTAACAAATCTTTATGAGAAAAATAAAATGTAATAGAAAAAATTATAATTCAATATAAAAGATAAATTAGCTGCAAAAAATAAACGAAAATTAAAATATAATAAATACGAATTTCGAATAAAAATTTTATAAAAATTCGGTTTTCTAAGAAAAAAAGCCAAAATAAAAATTATCCAATTATAATCATAAAAAATAATAATTTTATTTTCAATGACTTTGTTATATCTCCACGGTGACTCATCGCACGCACACGAATGACTCATACCAAAATGCCGCCGGAGAATGACGCGTTGAATGAGTTATCCATTTTTTCAGCCAATCAGAAGCGACGGTGCTGGATGGCTTATAAAAGAGTGTTCACAGATAAATAACTTGGGAAAAGAAACCAAAAAACATATACATGTTATAAAGGAATGGATTGTTCCTACGGATCGAAAAAGAATTGTACCGTACAGTGGTAACCCTAATTATTATACTAGCAACGGTAGCGACAGTGAGTAACAAAAAAGATATTAATAGCTATTAATTTCTCACCTTCAACACCTTCAAGGCGCTTAGTAACCTGATCTCCGATAGCGACGTAATCCCTTAACGAGCATACTTTCAACGAAGCCGTAATGTGCACCATTCTCAGTGTCGTTTACTGTTATTATACCTCAGAGTGGTCAAGTTTCCTCCTCCCCAATAAGCAGTATGGTACCGACAAGTCTTGTAGGGCGTGGGTAGCGACAATTGGCCGACGTTGGAAAGTGGAACTGTCGGGGATCGCAACCAAAAGGGAACCAAGACGAAATCCGGTCAAATAGGAACAAAAACGGATCAAATTTCGATTACACCACGCAAAAGAAGCTGAAAGACGGGCTCAGGTAAATGAAGACATAGCGGCAGGTCGAATTCCCAGCTCCGTTTCACCAAGCCCGGATATGGGGTTTCGATTGAGCTCAACGACAAAGGCATGCTCCATCATCAGTTGCCGTAACAGCTCACCTGGCTCGGCTTTACCTGATTTCACAATGCATCAATGACTTCCGACAGAGCTGACGACTCGCAACTCTAAACCCGTATTATATCACCAATCGTCATGAATAAAACTGGAACGTTTAAACACAAAAATTGTTTTTGTGTGATTAATTCAGTGACGAAAGAGAGTGATAGTAATCGAAAGACGAGCAGTCGTCTTTTATCGTCAACTCGGGGAACCCAGGATGTGTCCAGGTTAGAGCAGTCTTGGTAACAAAGCTCACGCAAGCTTCGATCAATGAAATTTTGCCGATTTTTTCGAAGACGAGCAAAATTAAATGAGTGACAACAGCTATTTTCAATGATGGGTTTATATTTTACTGTATATTTACTACGTTAATGTAGGAGTGACTGGAACATAATGAAATTAAACTCAGTTAAGTCCGTGCTGAAGCAATTTTGATATGACATTTGATGATTTCTATTCATTTACAAAAATTTCGCCTAAGAAGTCGTTAGTCAAAAGTGGATAAATATATATAAAAGAAAACAATTTCGTTTTTGGATTTGTTAATCTAGTGCAAAAATAAACAGAGATGTATTACTCAATCGTTGAAGAAAAAGCATAATTGTGAATTTTATTAATAACACGACAAAAATAATATATGTATAAAATAAAAATACTATTAGAATTTTTAACTTTTAAAATAAAATATAACAAACTTTTTAACTGCTTTAAATCTGTACTATTTTGAATTTTAGCAGATGATAATTGTTCGATTACCGCAAGCTACACTGTAATATTAATGCGTTAAATTATGAATAAATATTAAATGTATGAAATTATTACTTCGATTATACTTCGTAAACCACCATTTAAATTTTTGTTGATTTAACGAAATGCTTCTAATTAATTTGTTCATAGAAATCTTAAAATCAAAATAAATTATTAATAAAATTCAATAACACAAATTACTTTATCAGCTTCTCGTCTATAAATAATTAATTCATGGTTTCAGTTAAATTTCATTTTAAATTAAAGATTCAGTAGTATGACTGAAAAATTTAAATTATAAATATTTAAACAACATATTGTGAAAATGGCGATAAAGACAAGATAAAATATTTTTAAAATATGAACTTGCAATAGTTCTAGATTGAGAAATATATCTAAATAAACAATATGAATTATATTACACAAGAATTAGGTAATAATGGTAACTAAAAATCAAAGATTTAAAAAATAAAATAACTTAATACAGTCGGTTCTTTTTAATGCGTTTTTGAAGTTATGCGTTTTCCCTCTTCTATCCAGAAAAGTACTAATCTTTGTTCAATTTAAACCAACCAGATATTTTTGAATAAAGAATCATTCAAATAACAACGTTCTGTTTCAAATTTTGAAAAATAAAATAGTAAGTAAACTTTATATTGCTGGACCAAGACTAAGTGACCCTGAGATTTGTTCAAATGGATCGAGAAAGCATGCAAACATAGAAACACGAATTTAATAATGAATCCACAAAACATCAATAACGCACCCTAAACTATGAGGGATATATTCAATTAAATACAAAATCAAGAAACCCAAAAGTAAAAAGCAAGTGACATAAACCCTCTTGGACAGAAAGGATAAAACTCCAAAGACGGAAGGCGAGAACTGGAGCATAATGGAGACCCTAATAACAATCATCAAGCAAATTCGAAAAGCCAGCAAAGCCAACTGTAATGGTCTTCATAATGATTTTTATTGTATACTGTAGTGATCCCCCCGCTCAGTGTTCTTCATTTATTTTTTTTTGATTGTTTTTATTTTTTTTTCTTAAATTGAAATATAAAAAATCAATGCTCTTAATTAAATTAATATAGGGAAGGAAAAGAAAAAAATTTTGAAAAAAAATCGAATCAGAAATTTATAAAGAAAGAATTAATGGAAATAATTTTAATTTGAAGATTAAATCATAAATTGAACAAAAGAATTTAGAAGGAAGACGAAATATAAATTAAAGATTATTAATTAATTTGGAATTTATTAATTACCAACCATCAAAAGAAACAATTTGGCCTCTTACTGTTCACAGATGTTCATCTATAACCTAAACAATATAAACGAAATTTGAAAATTATTATCCACATTATAAACCTAGTTGTTTCAGAAAATCCTTAAAATAATATTTTTGGAACGGATAAAAATCTTTCTGAAGCATTTTCTGTTCAAAGCCAACAAATCAGTCAAGTTTAGCGTATATCTATTAGTTAGGAACCAGCCTTTCTCCTACAAATAATGAACTATCAAGTGATATTTATTATTATTTGCACGGTTGTGGTTTGATAAAAATTAAATTTTTAATATTGGTTAAAAAATACTTTTTATTTTTTATTTTTTATTTTTAAACTAATATAACATAGTATTCACTCCAGACTGTCCCAACCCTTTTTCACAGGTGACTCAACTGGGCACTGACATTTTCTCCAGATATATAATATTAACTTAATACATAAAATACACTCTAACATAACTTCATACCTTAACATAACACCAACTCTTATTGCCAGCAAATACAACAAATTCAGAAAACTCTCTCATCAATCAAAAACTACTAACAGAACAAACCCCACAAAACAAGCCTACCAAAACCCCAAGTTAATCAAATCAGCAATTCATTATCATACACAATTGTCTATCTTATGGAAATAACAATGACAATCAGTGTAACACTGAACATGGTATTCTTCATACTCTGTTTCAATATCTGTTTGGACGTAATAAACCGACAAAATCGCAAAGCATCAACCCAGAAATCCGACGGGATACTCAATCGACTCCGAGTCATCGGAGAAAATCCAAGAAACAGAGAACCTCGCGTGCATCTTTGTCGACAGATCAACAAAGTCAAGCCCAACAAAAAGAGGAAACCATCTCGAGATCGAAACCCTAGCCATCTTCAAAGACAATTGTGAGACATTCAAGACTAAATTGGATATATGACTGTTAATAATCGAAATATATAAAAGCAGGACCGGTTAGGAATTATACCTGTAGTAATTGCAGATAGCAATTTTTAGGGCCCCGGAGTGTTTTATGTTGCGCCAAGACTAAGTGACAGTGAGATTTGTTCAAATGAACCTAAAAATATGAGGAAAAAATACAATAAAATATCAAATCAAGAAACACAAAAGTAAAAATAAAAATAAATACAAAAACACATCAAGAACCACTAAGGTTTTACACAAAAATAACATAATAACAAGAAAAGTTGAACAAAAATTGACAAGTGTTGAAAAAACAGAAAACCAACGAATTAAATGAGTAAAAATAAAATAATTATATTTAAAAATTTTGGTTAAAAAATCGAAGAAATAAATTGTCACTTAATCATTAAAAAATTAAAAGTTAGATAGCACAAATATGCTCAAGGTCAAATTTTATTTTACCGCATTAAAAAAATAATAAACAAGGTTAGGGTCACTGAATAGGTATACATACCGATTTTTTTAACATAATTTTAATCATATTTTCCTTGCAAACTGCTTAAACTGTTTTTTTCCAGCAAAACGCACTTTATCCTTCGGAAAGTATTCTTGTGAACTACAAAGTACTAACAGAACAAAACTCTTTGAAAGATGTTTTATTTTGGATTGAAGTACCGTGAATTTTCTCTAGGTAAAGCTGGTAATCATTTTGGGAGATTATGTCATACTGTGAATATGTACTAATGATATGAGCTTAATTATATGATATCAAATGCAATCGATTTCTCCGGCCCACACTCGAAACAAATTGCAAGAGAGTAAGCTCACACATAACTACCGAATTTTTTAAGTGCGGTTCACTCGCCTATAATTCGTGCCAGTGAAGTTCAGTCGTGCTTAACGAGGGGCCTGAACGTCAAATATGAAACTTATAGGGGTGGCAGGAAGATGAAGGACCAGTCTTTTGGCTGACCCTCTTCCACCCATCACCAGAAAAATTGACCTAAAATATCTATTACTTATCAGCTTAAATTCTCTTACACTGAGTTTTACGGTGGGCACTCATGTAATCATAACATCGACATAAATTTATTTAGAGTAAGTAAATGGGAACTGACATGGGAAGCATCATTCAAAATTTCTATAACCATAAATTATTTATTCTTTAAAATGATAAATAATTTCTAGTAAAGGTTAATTTTGCAAAATGACCTACAGGATTTTATGAAGGGAAACTTATATAAACCGATTTAAATACAGGATCCCGATGTCAAGGTCATTTTATTAGGAAATACGAAGCAAATATGAAAAAGGAATAATAACAAAAACAAAATCGAAAATGGAGTGAAATATCTCGATAGTCTGGTTGAGATAAGAAAAATGAATTACCGGAGAATTCGAGAGTTGGCGTCTTGAAAAATGGGATATCTCGACAGCTGTCAGAGATATTAGAAGAATTGAAGATGGTCAATTGAAGTTAGCTGGAAGAGATATTGAAATTGAAATAAAAGTGTGTATCATTAAGTAACATTTAGTTATAGAGTATAAAAAGGAAGCGCAACTGGAATCAGAAAGAGAATTTGAAGTCAAGAATAAAAATCAATTAGAAATTGAGAAAACAGAAACGCTAAGCAGAAACTAAAACGAAACGAAAATAATGCAGAATTTGTGAAGAGAAGAAACCAAAAATTGTGAGGAAAGAAAAGGTGAAATCAAAGAAATTATCGTTATTGAATGAATTCAAGTCAAAGCAAAGAACTACATCAAACTTATCGATCTTAAAAACCCGCCAGAGTGATCAAGTGATTGTTAAATCCAATTGGTATTGAAACGTGTTATTCCTCACGAATGGTTGTAATAATCAATCCATTGTCATTGCAACAATAATTCCTTGTGCCAGTATAAAGTGGTGATAAAGTGTGATCAATAAAGTTTGTATTGTCTGTAGTTCGTTATTTCGATAATTAAATATACGCCTGGAGTCGGATCAATAATAGAAATTATTTAACTTCACCGACTATCCCAACATAAGTCAATAGGTATAGTCTCAAAAGTCAAGTTCATTTCCAGCAGCATGAAGGCAATCTAACCTTTGACCACATACTAATCATGAGGAATTGGAAGAAAGAAAATCATTTGAGATGACAGTGTAGCGTAATTGGTGATTCAATTTATAACTAAAATTGAGTAAAGCAGGAGGGTAAAGTAAATTGGAAACGCCACACCCCTCCAACGCAAACTCATGTGGCACTATACTGAGTTATTTACTAATTTCAATAAAAAAAAAGGCCACATTTTATTATGACACCAGGATCAACCCAGTCATAGTACTAGCGAAGTCGATGTATTTTTAATACCAAAGTGAATAAAACACCTCGTATCAGAAGTTCTTTCTGCCAGCTGTAATCTGAGAAGTAGTAGATTTTATGCTATCCTTCCAGTAGCCGAGTTCCGAGTTACCAAGTTTACGATTATCTCAACGGGCATCATACACTCATGGAATGAAAAGTCGGACGATGCCGAGTCAGCGTCAGGAATTTTGAAGTGATCGTTCGCGTTGGTAATATTATTTGTGGAGATACAATCGAAATCCCTCAGACACTATCTGTAATCTAAAGAAAATCTGTAAATCTAAAGAATTCTGAAAACTGTAGGTTTGGAAATAACTTGTAATTCGTGTTCATAGAATTTCTCCTGTATTACATAGTTGTCACTATCTTTAATAACATACATTACAGGACTCTGTTTAGTATTAATTTTAGTTATTCGAAATACCTCATCACACCAATTACTATCGAAATTTTTGATGAAAGGTGAAGCAAATATTTTACTAATTCTAACGTGATCACCAATTTTATATTTTGGTTTTGTAATTTTTACATATTTTTTAGATCGTACTGATTTAGCTAATGTTTTCGAGCTGATATCTACGGGTCTCAAACCATTCAGACCTCGATGTGATGAATTATTATAACTATCAAGTATTTTCGGCAATACATTTATTCATTAATAATACCTTTAATAATATTTTTTTACCTTCAAATGCGAAAAATTCTAAAAGAACAACCAGCATCAATGATTCCAGATCTCGTATGCACCGAGACAAATATCTGGATATTCAATATAATCGATCAAGATTTATTGGATGTTAAGTTAAATAGAACAACGAAGGATATAGAACCCGAATACCCGTGTATTCTGGATTGCATCTGTTGCGATTTCAGATAGCAAAGATATGTTGAATGGTGCCTCGTCAAATCTGTTAAAAATGTTTGTAAATTTAAACTTTTTAGAAATAAATGTTTTATTGTTTATTTGGTTGTTTTGGTTTGATTAGTAGAGTAATTTTGATAGTAGAAATCTTTTAAATAGTAATAATATTACTATTTGTTTGGTTTTAATAGTATTAATTTTTTAAATAGTAATAATATTAGTGATTACAATAATATAATAATAACAATAATAATTTGGCACATTAAAACATATATAGAAATAATGATAATCGAGGCACACATAAAATACAATAACCATGCAATATTCATGCACGATTCTGATTGGCTAATCAGTATCTATCAAGGGTATAAAAGCTCGTCACCACATTATAAAGATCATAAATCAAACATGACCAAGAAAATAGTGAGCTCTGCTATCAGTGTCCAACCAGTTCAGATGTTCCACAATTATAAAATGTATTTTTTAAAGGAGCCTATCAATATGCAATTGGTAAATTCAGTCAAACTCCATCGAACTGGACACTCTCAATGATATATATCAAGGATATTGATACGGTTTTCAATAAGATTAATTCGAATTTAAAATGCAATGAAAATGCATTCTTCACCAGTCAATATACAAGATATTATTATGCATTTTCAGAAATAGGTTTCAAAGAACAGGAAAAATGGTATTTACCAATAACCAGTGTAAAAATTAGAGATATGTTGACTCTGGTTGAAGCATAGGGTAAAGAAAATTCATATTGTGATTCAGAATGTCAGAGTGATGACTATGAAGAAATTGTTAATGATAAGGATACTGAAATTATTATTGATGAAGAAATCCCTACTGAAAATTTAGTTGGGTCTAACGAATTTAAGACTTGTGTTGACCATGCTATAGAAAATATAATGATAGAATATTGTAATGATGAAGCATGTACATGTAATTATCAAAATATCTTTAAAAATGTAGTTTTTTTATAAATAATTCAGTTAATAACAAAGAATAACATATTTATTAAAATTTATGATAAATTTTATTACAGATATGTGGCAGATGCTCCAGTTAATAGTTTTAATAAAAATTTACAATTTGAAATATAAATATCTGAAAGTTTGGCTTCTGCGGCAACTTGAATAATTGTTACCCAACCACCGTTTGCTTCTACCTATGGATCAATTTTTGTTTCTTTTACCTAAATAATGATAAAAATAAAATAATAATATAGAGTAATATACCTGTATAGACCATTGGAAAAAATTTTCATAGTCGGATCCAGATTTTAATATCATGTGTTTCATATACATTAATCCTACTATTATTCGCATCCATTTATTATTTTCATCAAGCATATAACTAAATATTGATTGGAATGAATATTTCTTTCTCTCCAATGTTGGCAAATTGAGAATAGGCTCAAATGAAATATCTCCTACGATTTTCTCTGTACGGTTGACCATTAATTTTATGTTTTTAATGATATCATCATCATCTTCATTATTAGCAACCAGCTCATTCAACAAAGTTATAAAAAATTTAGTTTCTGGCATTTTATAAAAATGTTTGGATGTTTAAGCCTTTTTATATTTTTCAACCAATCAGGATCATGCATGGATATTGTGAAGTTGCAATGTCTTTATTTAAGAAAATATGTAAAAATATATAATGAAAATGTGAATATTGATGATTTGTTGCCACTGTTAACCGGTTGCATCGGCTGTTGAACTTCTTTCATTATACGATTGAACTGATCAGTTGTTTTATTAGAATAAACTTTTATACTATATTGAACTTGATTTATCATTTTTTCATTTAGTTTACGATTTGCATTCAATTCAAATATTGATTTTCTTAATTAATTTTTGATAATACCTATGGTCTGATTTAGATATAGAATCTCATCATATATTGTGTTCCGTGCTCTTTTTAAAGTTCCATATGTGAGTTCAAATCGGATTTCTAAGTTACTCATTCTTTCAGATAATTTTTTGACTGGAGTTTTCAAATATCTAGGCCTATCTATCATATACAAAATATCCATCAACACGGCTGTATCAGGACATACACATCTTGTTGAATTTTTACCTTGAACGGTTATAAGAATTGAGTTAGCCATTTTAAAAACACTAATAACTAATATTATTATTAAAATTTATTTAATCATTTTCAAAACTATATAAATTAATATTTATTGTTTATAGCTAAAGGTTTGTGTGTTTAACTTCTCATTGGTTTAAATTAGTATAAAACTAATTGTTATTTCAAATTTTATCATTAAAATTGATGTTATTGTACCGAGCGCAGTTCAAGCTATGAATGAAATTGAACATTATGGTAATTTATTATTATTATTAATATTATTATAAGTTTTGTAGATGATTATTTTAAAGTTATCAAAGAACGTCTGGACTTCTATTATCCAGATATTTAAGGATAAGCTAGCATCAATGATTCCAGACTTGGTCTTTAATTATATATCTATATGAATATTTTCCGTAATCGATGAGTTTCTATGGGACATCGAACAAAAACAAAATGTTACAAGATATGGAACCCGAATATCCATGTGGTGATGGATGTCAATACTGCGCTGCCAGATATCGGAAGTATGTGGAATGGGTTTTGAATAAAGCTCTTCGACAATATTACTATAGTCGAATTATTTCTTTTTAATAAAAGTTTTTGTTGTTAATGAATTTGTTTTTATTATATATTAATTATAGTATAATAATAATAATAAGTAATAGAATAAAAATTAAAAAATATTAATAATTAAAACACTACTTATAAAAATAAGTAGTAAACTTAAACAATTTTTTTTTCAAAAATACTACGACCTTGAAAAAATTCTGATGAGTCATGGTCTTTGTTTGAATGACATTTAAAAATATAACGACTCATCCAACAACCTTGAATTTTTTTGAATGACCTTGAGGGAATTTTGATGAGCCATTCAATGACCTTGAATGAGTCATGGTATTTGTGTCAATGACCTTGAATGAGTAATTGTCTTAAAATTTTTTGGTATTTTTAGACTTAGAAAAAAACTGTTTACCCCCCCCCGGCGTGATCCAGCGGTGACATGATTTGACAGTGACACATCTCACTGCTATAGTCATATCCATCTCTTTCAGAGAAATATCTTTTGACTTTATAGCATGAATTTCCATCCTCCATATACTGAATAACTTATTTTTTAAATGAAATTGTATACGATGTTTTTTCTTGGAAAGTTTTTGTTTTCTTTTAAATATTAAAACTTTTTAAAATATCAATTATGCATATATTTCGAATTAACATAATACATAAAAGTTGCTAATTGTAAATTAAATATCAATTTATTAACTTCAAATGTATGTAATTTTTTATTTTTATGTTGATTCATACGCGTCGTAACAATGACATTTCCTGAATAAATAAGGGGTGATCTGGATTGAATGTGATATCTGTTATAAAATTTTTATCTGTAATCTCTGTTTTAAATTGAAGGAAGCTTTAAATTATGTTGGAAAAATTGATATGTCAATAAATAAAGTTTGTGGTAAATTTTCTGCTGTACCATAATCATTATTGACTCCTGGTTGTACTGTAGTACTATTGATTTCTACACTTGATAAAACAGTGTGACTTAACTTATCACCATCAATATCGAATGAACGTAAACCAGCTGTTAACACATCGTTAACTTCATTGAGGTCAGACATTTTATTTAACTTCATTTTCATAATATCTTCAATATAATTTTTTAAAAAACGAGACAAATTCCATTTATTTTTATATACATTTTAATCATAACATTTAATCAATTTTCAAAATTTACAAAAAACCTCTAACCATATTGACATACATAAACTACAAAATAAATTCTAAATTTTGATAATTTTATTTTTAAAAAACTTAATTCGAAATTAACCAATACCACTGGAATGTAATCTTTGTAATGTAAATTTTGTTGGGCCAGCACACCAGCACACAAATAGCCTTGAGAATTGTTTAAATGCATCAGTAATACAGCACGAAAACCCAGCACCAAGATAACTTAAAATACAATATACAACATCAACTAAACACTTTAAAATCTGAGAGAATATAAATAAATATAAAATCAAAAACATAAAAATTAAAATAAAATAAATACAAAATGCATCAAGAACCGCACGAAATTTACATAAAAAATAACATAATAACAAGAAAATTCGACCGTAAAATGACCATTTATATAAAATTAAAAAATAAATGAATTAAATGAATAAAAAAAAAAATATTTTTTGATGAATAAATTTAATTAAAAATGTTAAAAATAAATTACCAATTTAAATAAAGAAATAAATAAAAATTTAATGTAGATAACATAAATAATTTCAAAGTCAAATTTTGTTTAATCGCAGTAAAACTAACACGCAAGGTTAAGGCAAAATTATAGGTATAAATACCGATGTGTTTTCACAAATTTTCAGTCTTATTTTTCGGAGAAAAAATTTCATTACAGAACTGTATAACTGGTTGTATAACTGGTTGAGAGCCGTGCATTCAGGCAATTAACACGGGTAAGTGTTTTGCCTGAACACGATCACTCTCAACTGGTGCAATATTATTAATTGATTTTTTCGAAGGGAATTGATGGGTAATTTTTCAATTGAATTTATGGATGACTTTTCAGATCGAATTTATGGATGATTTTTGTTTTTCAAATTGAATTTATGGATAATTTTTTTTTCCAATTGAATTTATGGATGATTTTTCGTATCGAATTTATGGGTGATTTTTTTTAATTGAATTTATGGATGAATTTTCAGATCAAATTTATGGATAATTTTGTTTTTCCAATTGAATTTATGGATGATTTTTCAAATCGAATTTATGGATGGTTTATCGAATTAAATTTATGGGATTTTCGAAGTAAATTTTATGGAATGGATACAATGAATTTCAAATGTATGTGGCCGATGTAATATGCTGAATAAATATTTTCTATCTATAGCCTTAGTGCATCGAAACTTTTATTCCAAATGCTATGGTAAAATATTATTTGTTATTCCTTTTCCGGCACACAGCCAAAGACACATTACAAGTTAATAAAATCAAACATATTATTCGAACCATGTAAGTGCGTGGAATATCGCCAATGATTCGTGCCCGTGAAGGCTCCGGCGTGCGGAACGCAGGAGTTAGAACGTCAATATTATCTGTAAATAGGGAAATTGGAGGGTAAATGAGTAGCCCTTTGGCTGCTCCTTCATCATCCGTTTCCTGTAAAATTGACATAAATTTTTAACAACGATCGGCTCAAAATCTCTAACACCGAGTAGTCCAGTGGGCACTCATTAACTATAATATGAACATAAATAGATCTTAAGAACAAAAAGAGGGAATGGGTAGCGGGGAAAATTGCGAAATCGTTGCAAAAGTTAAAATGAAAAGCCATCGGAAAAAGATTAATCCGAACGACCAAATTCAAATACTTAACAAAAATAGTAACGTAAAAATGAAACGTATAAAATAAGGGCGGAACGCTGCTCAAATTTTTCGACTCAACAAAAATACTTTACCGAAAACCAGGGAAATACAAATGGATTACGGCTAAATTGTTATATAAGAAAAATATTTCTTAAAGCTGAGGAATAAGGACGAATCCCTACACAAAATTTTGTTAATAATATTGATAATAATTATAATAATTGTAATAATATTAACACGTTGACGGACAGTAGGAACAAGCGAAGTTCGAAAATTGACACTATATGTTTTTGTGAATGACAGGTTTAATGGTTCAAACAAGCAATTTTTGTATGCAACAAAGTATTTTTGGGAGTTTTACACGAAATGTTAGTTCTTAATCAAACAAAAATAAATAAATGACAAAAAAATTTATTATAATTTGTGCTGCTATAGCCGTAGTGTCTAAAAACGACCGTTTCGTTTTGGACGGCTATAGCAGTCATGCCACATTGTGAACTTCGCTTTGACGGCTATAGCCGCAATTGTCCGTCAACGTGTTAATAATATTAATAATAATAATAATAATAATAATAATAATAATAATAATAATAATAATAATAATAATAATAATAATAATAATAATAATAATAATAATAATAATAATAATAATAATAATCATGATGATAATAATAATAATCATGGTATTTGTAGTAATGATGATAATAATTATGATAATAATAATAGTAGTAATAATCATAGTAGTAATAACAATAAATATAATGGTAGTTATAGTAATAAAAATAATAATATAGGAAATAGTAGCAACAATTAATAAAGGTAATACATATGATGGCAACAATAACAATGCTAGCAATAATAATGGGAAACATTGTAGTTATAATAGGGATAAGGGTAAGAGATGTACTGTGTTTACTTAACATAACAAAAAGTTTACAGACCATAAAAAAATCATCAACATGGACAATAATAAGAAGGACTAAGCAAATGGACATAAAGATAGATGATATGAGAGTATAGGTTAACATTTGAAAGAGATAGGGGAATAATGGGACCTAAGAATCAAAAGCGAGCACAAGGGTTCTATCGACAGCTCGTTGGACCCAGAGATCGTTCGGTCAATTATAGCATTAGCAATAACGCTCACTTTTTGCGGACGATCTACCCACTCGAAAACAGTTCCAACGTTGCTCAGCAACGGGTGCCGAGTGGTAAGCAAAAGAAATATTTGTATGGGTTGTCTGGGTAACAACCATATAGTTTCAAAATATCAAAACCCAGAAACCCACCAATTTTATCATAAATTTTAAATTGTTAAAGCCGGGCTTTCGATCAACAATATCACTCATAAAATACTGCCTTATTTATATAATTTTAATATTATTTTATTCTCAATTATTTACATATTGCTAACAATAATTATGATTAGGTGACACGCATCAGTCGTGTTGTTTTCGTGTCGTCATATAGATGGAGGCGATTTGATCATATCATGAATGGAATCTGGAACATATAGTAACCCACAACAGGCACTTGTACTTTTTTAAAACTGACTCAATCTTTTGTCTACCATATATATGTAGCAATAAAAATAAACCTATTGTAGTTATATATCTGTAATTTAAATTTTCATAAATATTTATTTTAGAAATGTGTAAAAAATGTAATGTTGGTAATTGCATTTATTTTCTTTTCAATTTTTTGAATTGTAGTTTAACACTATAAAAATTTATTATTTTAAACAGATTTTATTTTTCTTTATCGCCATTTTCTCAATAAGTTGTTTGAATATTTAAAATTTAATTTCTTACAAATAAAATATTTTATTAACAACTATATCAATATATGAATATTTTAAGTTATACTACCGAGTATTTAATAAAGAAATGGAATTTAACTAAAGACAATGTTCTGAATATTCAAAGAAGAGAAGCAGACAAAATAATATGCGACATTGAATGTTCTGTTAGTTGTTAATAATTTATTTATTTTATTATATTTTAGGCTTTAGATTTATATGAACAAATGAATCAGAAAGTTATTACTCCATTGTATTCACTAAATAAAATTTTAAATGGTGGATTACCAAGTGGAACTATAACCGAAGTAATTATTTTATAACTATTTTTTATAAATATAACCAAAATCGTCAGTCTTACAATGCAGCTTATGGTAAATTCTTATTTGTAACTTAAAACAATGAAATATTACAAAATTTGAGCCTTTAGTAAAATTATTGTATTCAAAGAGTTAAACTCAATCAGTATTTATTGAATTTTTTATACAAAATCATTTATGTTGTCGTTTATTGAATTCATAGTTATACTTTTTTTATTCAATTGCTTTTCCAAACAAACAAATATCTTGAAATATCCTTGAGAATAGAATTCAGTAACCAGTCATTTGGTCACATGGTTATATGAAGTGTTACATTTATTGGAATTTCTTATTCAATGATATTATTATGCCTCTAAGAAAATATAATAAAAATTATTTAATATAAAAAAGTCAACAAAATATAAACAGTCAGCATACGTAAACGTTTTTACATCGTTTTATTTCAATGTGTTTCTGTATTTTTTCACACTGAATACGAAGATTTTAAAAAAACACACTTATTTTTCTAAGCAAAAAATCAATTCAGATTATCATGCAAATTAGTTATTTTAAGCAGATATTTTTTTAAATGTAAATTGTTAAAGATCATACTGTTAAATATTTATTTTCCATAAAATTTAAATAAATAACAATGGTAGCCAATTTCCGCAATGTTTATTCATAAAATATGAAATATTTCGACCGATAAACGGCTCTGATCACTCATAACCAAAATTTTACTAGACTTTCGCTTTCTCCTATTTCTCTCTGATTGATATTTTCATTCACTGAACTGTTGTCAACAAATATATTTATTTAAAACAGAAACAAAACTTAATTTTTTAAAAAAAATAAAAGTCATTCATTCAATTTCAATAAAGGTTTTTTAATATTTTTAAAATCTAATTTAAAATATATAAAAACTTAATTATTAAATTTTGGATTTTCGACATGTCACCTTGGCAGAGGTTTGTTTTGATAAACTTTCAAATCTTTTCTTTTGTCGATGGCGGAATCATTTATATAAACAAAGCATATCTAAATCAAGATCATATTGTGTGAGTCATTTTGAAGCTTTCCCATCAATTTGAAATCATATTTAGCAAACGAATTAAAGGAGGAATAGGAACATCACAAGAGTGAGTAATGGTTATGACATATAAAGGGGATTGGATACTGGATGAGAGGCTTATTTTTCTTCTGGAATTCTGTCACTCTCATTTTACAAAAATAGCAGTTGTCTCCAAATGGCAAACATTTGCTCTGATCCCAATTCCATTTCCCAAATTCTACACGCATGACTTAACAAGCGTTTTTCTTGATCACCAAGTGTGCTTCCAAAATACACATGATGATAACACCGCTTCATGAGTGGAAAACTTTCCACGCATATCAAAGTATATATAATGCTCACTCTAAACTGAGTACCTACTATGTTATTGGCTTATCTATCTGAGGCAGGTAATGAATCAAAAATATAAACAACAATGCGAACTAGAATACCACTTAAAATAAAGAGATTGTTTTTAGAACAACTTGATGTGCTGTAATAAAGAAATCAATAAGGTTATCATATGTATTATTTCAGAGCAAAAATACAAAATTCCTTTTGAAATAAATTTTAAATAGAAACTGTTTTACGATTATATTTACAATCCGTTCCGATTTTATCGGTAACTATATCAGTGCGGTTACAAAATTCTTTGTAAAACAATTTTGAAAGCGTATTTGTTTGTAGCAATTCATTGATGATTTATAAAACGTAAAATAGAATTCTTTGTTAAAGTTTCTCTTCAAACCGACAACATTTTTTAGGCTAATTTCTATTTCAGATATTCCTTTTGTATGCTACATTTTTAATTAATACTATAAAATAGTCAAAAAAAATTAAATACTTTTGTTTTAAATATCTTTTTTGTGGCTTGTTTCTATTGGGATAAAAATTTACCCTTTTGGAATTTAATAAAATCGATTTTTATCAAGAAAATCCTTATAACTAATTTTTTTGTTAATATATAATATTATGTCTAGCTATTATCAGTCCAGGTCATTTTGTGTGTATTTGGGATACACACGAGAAATGTATGAGAAAATAAATAAAATTTAATAATACAATTAATAAACTCATTCAATCGATACAAAAAAAATATTGCACTTTTTTTTAATCGGAAATATTGTGATTTAAAGTTGAAATGTGTCACAAAGATAAAACCTGGACCAATAATAAAAATAATTATAATACCTGTGAGAAAAAAACAAACCAAAAATAATTTACCCCCTTAAATTTTGTCCATTATCGTTATTTTAAAATACAGACATTTTAAGCCAAAAATAGGTATTTTTCACAAATTTATATCGGATTTTTGTCCAATACATACTTACACATTAAAAGGATAGAAAAACTGTGACGCAGATATTTTGTTAAGAAAATTTTGATTAATAACTAAGATATTTGCAGTGCAAATGCGAATTAACAAAAACATGACCATAATAAAGACAAATTGTCACAAGTTGATAGTTCCGAAATTTATTGAAAATTGTTCATATAATAATTGAAAATTATTAATAACTTAATCAAGAACAATGCTTGACAAAAAATAACAATACATTTAATTGAAAATATTATTAAAAAGAATTTTTTTAAAATATTTATGCTCTAAACATTATTATACTAAACAATAATCCAGTGTTACATAATGATATTTTTAAAATGTTACTTTTCTAGCATATTTTAATGATTCCAAATCTTTATTTGGTTGTCATTCTGAATTATTTAAAATAATAGTTAATATTAATAATATTATAAAAATAATTACTTTTTCTGACAATTAGAAATAATACTAATAGAAAGATTGTGATTTCTCTAATATATTTTATGTACATGAATTCCACTATGATGTGTGACCATTCCATGCTTCTTTCAAAAAGAGAACAAAGTGCCAGTTTTAAACGGTATTCCTTTTAATTAATTTCTGATTTAGAATACCAGAAAAATAAATGGGGTTTTCTTGTCTTCTCTATATAAGATATTAGTATACTCAAACTTAACATTATTTTCTCGCTCGTTTGTCCATATGCATTTTTTATTGTGAATCACTGATGCTAATATTACAGTAATCAAACGGCCGTATCATCTAATTTTACCCCTTTGTCTTATTTTTGTATCGTCATTTTCACTCAAGAAGCTATAGCATTTTGTATCAGAAATACTATTTCTTTTTACTATTTCAGAAATACTATTTTACTAATAGAAAGATTGTGATTTCTCTAATATATTTTATGTACATGAATTCCACTATGATGTGTGACCATTCCATGCTTCTTTCAAAAAGAGAACAAAGTGCCAGTTTTAAACGGTATTCCTTTTAATTAATTTCTGATTTAGAATACCAGAAAAATAAATGGGGTTTTCTTGTCTTCTCTATATAAGATATTAGTATACTCAAACTTAACATTATTTTCTCGCTCGTTTGTCCATATGCATTTTTTATTGTGAATCACTGATGCTAATATTACAGTAATCAAACGGCCGTATCATCTAATTTTACCCCTTTGTCTTATTTTTGTATCGTCATTTTCACTCAAGAAGCTATAGCATTTTGTATCAGAAATACTATTTCTTTATATAATTTTCCCTTGTTCTTGCTCTTGAATTTTTCAAGTTTTTGCCAAATAACGAGCCAGTAGATTCATAATTGCTGGTATCCAATAAATTATCAGCAATCATGAGATGAAGTATTTGGTTTCTTAACTTAACATTTTTCCATTCCAGGAAAAGGAGTCAGAGTCCCCCACTTAAATAGTTATATGACAGTTGAACTGGTTTCGATATTTTTCCAGTTCATAATACCGCAATTCATACATTCTAAGTTTAGATAAGTCAAGTATACTTTTCTCGATCTAAGCTGGCCTACCTAAACAGTCTTCATATTAATTTATGTTGCTATCAGATCATCTGCCATTTTGATCGATCTCCTGAATTTGGGCTTTGAGCCATTTTCCAAATCTAACTAATAACCGTTCCAATTCATTTTCTTTCAAAATCCATTTAAAGTTTTTATATAGTAATTTTTGCCAAACCGTATAATTTAATATACAACTCAGTTTATGAACGCTAAACCACAACATATACCGACATCGAAAAAATTATACATTTCGATGTCGAGTTAAAGCTCAATGGGTTCCCATAACGTCATGAGTGACAATGCCCAACTCATTCCAGGAATTTTAAAGAAATTTGGTGGCTCCAATTTATTGTGGGCAACTAATCTAGCTCGAAATTGCTGGAATACGTCGGTCAAAAAATATACATCGAGTTTTAAATAGATCCCAAATTTCCATTCTGGTATTTCGCTTCACTTACTTTTTTCCAAATCTGCAACAATTCCAATGATGTCTTCAAAACTTTCATGATTATAAGGGAAAATTCCTTTTGTTTCAACAAGAGTTCCATCACACACTAACATTGAGGTAATCCGCTAAATGTCTTAACCGCTTTTGCTAATGACGCACGGCTAAGTTTTTGATTCTCACCATAAGCGATAAAAATTTTTCCGTTGTTAAAATGCAATTTAAGAACCAATAGGTAAATTCATTGACCCAGTATTTCAAAGTATGGTGTAAGTCATCCTTTCAGATTATAAAATACCCGCAATAAATATCTAATTCTTGATAAATTGCAGTCATTATGTTATTTGGTAAAATGTTTGTGATCTCTGACCAAATACTATCGTTTATTACACATATAACATACTGGCGCCCTATAAAATTAGATCCGTTCTTAGACTGTTATAATCATTGTTCGACTGGCATTTTCTATAATAATATGACAACACTATTCTTCAAGTTCCTCGATTTTTGGCCAAAACTCCTCAAAAATTCAGGCCCAATAAATAGATGATATTCGCTTACCCAACTGTAATTATTTATCCGCCATAAATTGTAAGTGTTTTTAATATCAACTATAGTTTGTTTATTAACTAATGCTTTTGGCAAATAGAAATTCATGTTGTTTTTGTTCCCTCATCTTTAATAAATTCGGCATCACTACAAATTGAGTTTTTGCATGTTCGAGTTCATTTTGAGCATTTCTCAATGCAAGTAAAATCGGAACTGGTAATTCAATCGTTGCATATTATATCGTTCAACGTTTTATTATATAACTCTATGTGATCTATTCAAATCATATTCGATCACTGTCATGTCTTGTGCACCATCTTCTCCACGGTTTTCGATTTCATGTTCAACAATTTTTTCACGCTCAGAAATTGTTATAATTTCTTCGTCAGTAAAAATAATTTTAATAAATGTTTTAGTTTATTTAGAAAATATTTCTTTTATTTGTTTTAAAAGGGCTTAAGGATTTATTCATAATTTCACAAGCAATTTTAATCTATATATAAGAAGTTATAAAAAAAATTAATTCAAATATTAATCAGTAATATTTCAACTATCACATTTTATAAAACAATCAACGAATTAACAACATATATTTAACATAAAATCATAATATAAATAACTTATATATTATTTAAACCTATTTAAAAATATCTAAAAACAGTTATATACATATGTATAAGATGAGGGAATTGTAATATCAGTTTCCTAGAAAAATCAGTTGTGATTGGATATTTACTTTCCATTTCACCAGAAAGCCATGCTAATTCTCCTTTAAATTTAAATATGTCTTTTATAGAGTCATCATTTTGTAGCACGGCGATTTCTTGTTGATATATTTCTGGAATACGCGATAGATTCACTCACATTGGTTGAGTCATCCATGAAGGAAATTGTATATTTTCTAAATCAGAAAAACTTTCCTTAAAATTCTTACCTAATAAATTTAGGTGATCGCCATAAATATTTTAGTTAACATTGATTAGTGTTTTATTTTTTCCCCGGAGTTGGGTGTTCAATATGTCAAGCTTTTCGAAAATTTCAGCCAAATAGCTTAAGTAAACTTTTTTGTAAACAGTTTGTAATACCTTTATTTCAGGACTATCATTCAAAAATTCGCTGAGTTGTTCATATAGTTCCATAACTCTTTAAATAATTTCCCTTTTTCACCTGACATTAGTGTGAATAACAAGCTTAACATGAGCAGGATCGCTTTCTTCACAAAATATCTGGAAAATGCGCTCGCATTTAGCATTATCTTTGATTGCGTTGATGAATTTTATAGTAGATATCAATGCCTGAAGTACTGGAGAGATGTTTGATACTAAATTTTCTCGTGTATCATGAAGTGCACAGTAAACAAGTCTGGATTATCGGCCTTCATTAATTTTAATCAACCAAATCATTCTTTTTGCCTTTCATTACAGGGGCTCCATCTGCTGCACACGATGTTAAATTATTTCTAGATATATTATTTATATTCAAGTAAATATTTAAAACATATATCAAATGCGGTTATAGTGGTCTCCAGTGGCTTACAAAACAACATTTCTTCTACAAATTTACCGTTATCAATGTATCTTATGTATACCATTAGTAGTGCTTCACTGCATCTTCCATTTGTTTAAAAAAATGTCTCGATTGAAGCTTTTCAATAAGCTGTGGTTCAACGCCATCGCTCATCTCATCGATCTTTCTTCTAACAGTGTCATTACTAAGCATTCTTTCACTTTGTAATAAATATTTAAAACGATTTTTAGAAATGTTGATATTTAAAGCTTAATAAGATCTTTGCCCATGGTATGATTTTTTCCACTTTTTGCAATCATCAAAAAATCTCGTAACTTGCCTCAGCATCATTAGTTCTCGCAGGGAACCAACTTTTTATGGTTTTTCGTTTTTCAAATTTCTCTTAACGATTTGAAGTAATTCAAATCTAAATTCGCATGAACAGCATGTTTGGTTCTTAAATGTGCCTCGAGACGGCCACGCTTCATTGACTCATTGCTCAACGATTGATGATATATTAGACAGAAAGGCAACCTTTCGTCATTCACAGCGGTTATAAAGTCAAAATTTATAAATTCTTTGTAATATCGAGTCTTTCTTGCTTGCGCTACTCATTTTTTATATTGAGCTGAAGTAAGCTAAAATTATATTCTATAAGTATTTATAATTTGATTATTATTAATAACTGGTTTTTGATTAAAAAAATGTATACCTATATTTAAACAACCAAATTGAACAATTTTGAACTCAATTATATACTCCTACTAGACAAGAAAAGCATTTGCAAAAAACGTGAATACAACTGACAAATGAAGTTCAGAAAATTTGAAAATAAGATCCGTGTTCAACAAATTATCACGCCACGGTGTCGCGACGCATAAGGGTTTTGCTGCCTTTTTTTAACTCGAAAAAGGTATGCTTCGCTCGGTCACTACAGCATTATCTATCTCACATACGTATGTTTTCCTTGCTTCATTTTTGACCAAAATCTTATCTAGCTTTGTTTATGATATCTTTGATTTATGATATTTTTTGGTATAATTTAGTTAATAGTTTATTAGTAAAATAGAAAAAAATTACTCTTTTTAACCCTCATATACCCACGATTTTTTTGCCTACATTTGTAACCACCGGGGGGGGGTATAATTACCCCCCCACCATTGGATATCAAGCATTTCATGATAGATATCGGGAAATACAAAATACCATTTGAAAGTAGGGCAATAACTGTTCAAAACTTAGTTAATGCAGATGACTTTGACAGTACACAATGTACAACTAATGTTCAGTGCTTTTGAACTAACACAAATGGAGTTGCATCCATGAATAATTTACAGTTTGTATTTTTATTTTGTCTATAATTATCAGTAATATACTGGGTACTGGGGTAGGAAGAAAAGGGACAGTTATTAACGCATATACTGCGCGTGTGTGCATTATTCCAACAGCATAAAAATCAAAAGACAGCATTTATTACAGATCAAAAATCATAATTTTACCTGCAGGATTGATGTATATGTTTTACAATGAAATAATTACAACAATTTTGTTGTTTACAAATGGTGGCAATGACGTCATACATAGAATAAATAAACAAAGAAATAAGTAAGAAA
This sequence comes from Schmidtea mediterranea, assembly GCA_022537955.1. Lineage (NCBI taxonomy): Eukaryota > Metazoa > Platyhelminthes > Tricladida > Dugesiidae > Schmidtea > Schmidtea mediterranea. The sequence goes on from CM039680.1 coordinate 222,994,871, forward strand.
AGTAAGTAAATAAGAGTATAAGTTGCAGTTAGTAAAAATAGAACTGAAAATTACTTGAATATTTAGCACATACATCAACAAATTACCAGTAACATTTCTAGATACATTCTTTCCGGTTACCGTGACATGATTACACTGGGATTATTCAACAAACGCATATATATAAAAATGGAAACCACTACCAAGACTGGATAACAAAGGTCCAAATTGATAATAAAGAAATATTGGAAGCCCTAAAAAACAGCACGGATTCTGCCCCCGGAGAAGATAACATTCCTTTGAGGCAATGGATAATCTGGAACAACGACGGTGTCCTCTTTGATATGTTTAACTACATCAAAAGGACACACGATATCCCAGATATGTGGAAAAACTACACCACAACATTACTTATAAAACCCGGAAAAAGCCAAGAAAGCAACATCCCTGCTAATTGGAGGCCAATATCGATATTGCCAACAAGCTATCGTATATTTATGAAAGTCCTATATATATATATATATATATATATATATATATATATATATATATATATATATATATATATATATATATATATATATATATATATATATATATATATATATATATATATATATATATATATATATTTATGCATTTAAGAAAAATCCAATTGGTTTTGACACAAACCTAAAAAGATTAGCGCGGGGGTAAAAATTCACCCCCGGTGGTTACATACGAGTTAAAGTTACTTATGTCCTTATTCGTTGTTGAAATTGAGCTTTCAAAACCAAACGACCACCTAAAATTCTCAGCAATATATTCCCTCCCACCCACGTTGAGAAGCACTGATCTATATCAATGATTAGATTTCCGTGTCAAGGAACTCGTTCATTTGGTTTCATCGTTAAATTAATTGCAATCATTTTTGAGTCGGGTTTTCGAATCCAATTGTTTCAACTGCGGGTTTTTGGGTGTAAATAATGTCACTAATTTAACATTTGTGTTGATTTCCAGGGGAGATTTGTAATTTGCTGTAAACTCCAGTAACCTTGCTCATGTAAGTTTCAACATCAGTTTGGAATATTATTGATTTGGAAATTTCAAGATATAAATGTTAGGTTCAGTATCAATTTATTGGTACTTATCATCAAGCGTCAACGCATATTGTTTCCTGGTTTCGCCTGACTGACTTTTAGAAATTTTGAAATCAAAGGCTCGGTTACGGTAGATGGTAAGAGGTAAAACTGTTAGTCGTAAACGCAAAAAATTTAAAAGATATCTATATCTATTCAAAATTACTAAAATATTTAAACAAATAATTTTGTAAATTTTAAAATTATTACTTAATCATTTACAAAAATTAATATATTTTTTACAAATAATAAAAAAAATGACACTTACATCGGTAATTTATTATCACAGATGACTAATTGGCATAACTGTTTTTAGAATCATCATAAAGCTGTTTTATTAGTTCCATAAGTAGTTCCATTTACAGAATATTTGACATCCATATCATCTAAATTACAGATAAAAATGCATAAATATAAAATATATTACCATTTCTATCTACAATTTCACCTATTATGGATCCTGTAAATGAATCGATCGTATTTAAATTACCTAAATTATATTATTATGCATTATTAAATAAATTTACTGAGTTTTTGATGAAATTCACCGGCATTCAAAACATTTTCGTTAGAGCTCATTTTTAAAGTTAGGTTGTTAATAATAATGACTAAATTTTGAAACCATTTGGTTTATATACTAAGTGATTACACACATCAACCAATCAAAATCGAGTAAGAGGTAGAAAATTATTTTGAATCATTCATCAATGTTACATTGATATTACAAATATGAGAAACATTACAGTGCGTTGCATGAAAGTTATAAATTATTTCTTCCAATTGCAACAAATTAATATTGCAGTGAATTGCACCAAAATATTTAAATATTACAATAATTAATAAAATATTCTATTACTCGATTACATAATACCAACTCAATCAATGGTTACGTAGTCCTATGTAATTTTAAAACCATGGTTACTTTCTTATTACATAACCTTACACGCATACATACCACGAAGGGACGTCGCTCCCCGGAAAAATTTCCAGTAATGCTCTGTTGTCCAGGGGCAAAGTCTTAAAACGAGATTTGATCTTCGTGATGAATTTAAAACGTTTTTTAATCAAAAATCTAAATCATACTTGTGAAGTACTTTTTGGCGAAAAAATCAACTTCACAAAATTGTTTATTTGCTTGACATCTTTGTAATCTTAAACTAATTAAATTTATCGCTCCAAGAACAAAATGTAACATTCCTAGATTTGTCAGAAAAGATCCGAGCATTCCAATTGAAACTTCAACTTTGGTAAACAAAATTGGATGAAATTAGAATTTTCATGATGTTGAACTTATCTGCATTCTTTGAAGAAAAAGACATTTGAAATGAACCAATGAATAGAACAATACGTTCTGTCAAAGAACACTTTAAAATTCTTGAAGAAGAAATTTCAAGATATTTTCCAAATTTACATGACACACCATTTGCACTTGCTAGAAATCCATTCACCATCAGAGTTGAAGATGTCTCCGAGAATGCACAAGAGGAATTTGTTGAACTCATTACCAGCGATGCAGAAAATAACGATTTCTATTCAATGTCAATTACCGAATTTGCATCATCTATTTGCCTCCATGTACTGTCTTGTCTAAGATCGTTTTGCGCCTGCTTCTTCGTTTTCCAACAACATAACTTTGTGAAACAGGCTTTTTAAGCTTGCTAGTTATGAAATCTAAATACAGAAGTAGACTTGTTGCTGAAGATGATCTGCGTTGTGCTCTTGCAAAGACCGCAAAACTGGAAAATCAAATTATTATCAATTTGTTGGTCAAAACTGTGTTTATAATTTTTTGAAGGTTTTAGATATATAGGAACAAACATTGTGCTACTATATTAAAAAGTAGAGGGACATAAACCGATTTCACCACTTACTTCGGATTAAAAACATTCTTTTAATATCAGTGAAAATTGTTAGTTGTGTGAGAAAAAGATAGTAGTTAATGTTAAAGATCATGACCATTTTACAGGAAAATATATTGATCCTGCATGTAGCAAGTGTAATTTATTTAGGAAAATTATAAAATTAATACTTGTAGTTTTTCATAATTACTTTCATTAAGTATGGATTAAATCAATTTCACAATTGGAATTTATCCAATTAGTAGTGAAAAGTTCTTATCTCTTATGGTATATGTTGGTGGACTTAGACTACGGTTTACTGATTCATACCAGTTTGTAAATGATTCATTGGCTAAAGCCGTTAAAACAATGAATAATCAACCCTTAACAAAACCGGCTCAAATAGAATATTCCCATATAATTTTGCAGCTTCTTTAGAAGTATTGGAAATAAAATGAATTACCACTTATCTCGGAAGAAGTTACAGAGGATGAATATCAAAAGGCAAAGAAAATATGGAAAGAAACAAACTAACTCTATTGGATTACATGATGTTTTCTTGCCTGCCGACTTTTTTCAACAATTTCGGTTAGAACCTTTGAATTCAGCATTGATATTGGATGAACGCATTGAATTATTACAAAACATGAATATTTACAATTTCTATGAAGGGGGAATTCGCGGTGGTTTGACATTTGTTTATAAGCATCACGTGCAAACTACTGAAGATACAGATACAGAGTTATTATATATCGACATCATTGATGTCACATCAATAACCCAAAAGTTTACCCTGTAGAAAATTTAGTTGGATTCATGATAAACTTGATAGTATTTTAGAAGATTGCAAGAATTTGGAATTAGAAAGGCTGTCGTATATACTGTGGAAGTTGATTTGGAAATTCTGAATTAAATTCATTATTTATTGGATAATTTCCCTATTGGCGCAGAAAAGAAATGTTTCAAAAGTAGAGAAACTACTGTTAACGCATAATCCAAAGCAAAATTATGTAGTGCACTGGCGATTGCTCAAAATGTTTTTATTATTAGGTGTGCAAGTTGTCAATATTTTTATCGGGCTATCAGATTTAAACAAGAACCTATTTTTAAAAGTTATATCGATACTTACACCAAACTTAGAGTTGAATCAACAAACGCACTTGATAAAAATTATTTGAAGTTGCTTAACAATAGTCTATATGGTAAGACTGTAGAAAACTTAAAGAAAAATATGAATTTAAGATTGTGTAATAATCAGCAGAAAATGCTTACATATGCATCGAATCCAATTTTTCGAAAAAGCATCAAGATTGCGAATGATTTTAATATATTGGATAAATATTCAACATGTTTAGATAGTCAAAGTTACATTGGACTTGTCAAAATGTCGAATGTATGAGCTTTAATATGTAGAATTAGCAAAATATCGAAATCATTTCAATTACAGTATCAACAATGTTGCTGAAGATACAGATTCCTTAGAAATAAAAAAAATAAAAATTTTATAAGCTTTGACCTGCAATGATTTCAGATAATCTACTAGATACGTCTAATTATGATATAAATCACCAATTGTATAGTAAAAAGTTAGACTCCCTCATTAGAAAATTTAAAGACGAGGATACCAAGAGTGTATACTTTTCAGACCAAAATGTTTGTTTATTATGTTATACTTGTTCAACAAAAGCAAAAAGGATAACATTGAAAGATACAGACATAAAACACCAGTCTTATTTCGATTGTTACAATGGAATAGAAATACCTAGGGTGTCTTAATTTCGAATAGGTACCAGCAACCATCAGTTGTATAGTTTCTAAACAACTTAAGTCGCACTTACAAATAATGACGATAAAAGGGTTTCAGTTAAAAAGAATGAAAGTCTGGAATATGGTCATTATATGATAGAGAATATCAATCAGTTTACAGAATAATCACATAGCTGTGCATGGTCTGCTCTAAAAATCGATCATCAAGTTACCAATCAAACTTTTCATCAAATTGCTCATAATTATCAAACTTTTCATTGACATACTTTTGATTAGCATTGTTATATCTATTTAATAAATGCATATTTGTTTCTGATCTTAATAATTTATATTCGTAATAAAAATTTGGTATATAAAGTATATAAAATAAATAAAAATAATAATTATAAAAATGATAATTATAAATAAATTAAATTAAAAATAATTAAATAAATTAATAAATAATTTTTTAATTCATTGCGGTCCTTAAAAAAAGTTAGCCACTAAGTCCACAATTGTTTTAATGATTTTTTGTATATTATTTTCTTGAACTAAATTCTGTTTTTTTCATAAAAGGTATATTTTGGAATTAAAATTTTATTTTATGATAATCATACAATATAAATAATCATTCATATTATTTTTTGAATTGCTCAAGGATATGATAGCGTTCAAAAAACTCCCATATCGAGACCAGGGTTTTTATTGCATGTACGTTCTCCCCCTTCTACTTGGGATGTTCCTTTTGGAGCAAACAATGAAATCCTTATTCTTTCTTAAAGAATGTGCATATATAAAATGCAATTTTCCGTCCAACCGTGTTTCCCTGTCTGGGATAGAAGTTCGTCCTGACTTTTTACTGGGTGCTCTGAAATTACCAAGGCTCAACATTATCGATTCTCAACATTTCTTATGATCCATTGGCTTTTCCCCATTTTTATCACACATATTTGTTCTTAACATGAAATGCAAAAAAATTCATACAACGAAATCTGAAACTTCAATTATTGGAATGTCGTATTAGACTCGACATAGGACCGCAAAGGGTTAAAATAAATAAATGATTAAAATATATAACTCAATAAAAATAAAACTTAATTGAGTCAATCAACTAAATACATAATATTACCCTTTATAATCTAATAAGTAGTATAAGGGTAACCAAAAAGAGGGCCATGTGTTACACAGATCACTACTGCTTATGTACTTTTTTCCTTGCCATTTCTTAACTTTTTTATGATTTTTTTATAATATTGTTCTAAGTTTTCTATTGTTTTATTCTTAATTTTTGTCCAATTCTGATATTTTTTTATAATTATGGTCAATTTTAATATTTTCGCCATTTTATCGGTGCATTGGCCTTCATTTCTAGGTTTTGTTCTAAACTTTTTAGTGATTTTGTTTTGATAATTATTTCGTGCGATTTATTTACTTATGTTTAATTTCGTTTTTCTTTTATATTTTTATTAATATTGGTGTTTTTTGATAATTTTTGATATCAGTGATGTGATGTACTGTAATATTTTTAAGTAATTTTATTTTAATAATAATTATGGATTTTGACCCAACATTGCAAAAATTAATTTCTTAGTTTTGAAAATCTACTGATCTGAGGATATCCAAAATTAATTTTGGTTGAAATTTTTAATTAAGTTTTTGTTTTGAATGATCGATATTCGAGGATTACTATAACTCGAATAAATTTATGAATTACTTTTGTTATATTTGTTACATCTTTATTATATGCCAGCGACACATTAATTAACTTTCAATGATATTTGTTATTAATTTTTGATTTTTTTTGGAATGCTGATCATTTGATTAATGTACTTTCGGTCAATAAAACTTAAAAATTTTTAAAATTTATACAAGCATGGTTCTGATGATTGAGGTTGATATTTAAGCTAAACAAACAAATATATGATTAAAACAAATTAATTAAACTGTATATTTATCGTTTATCTCATTATAACATCCACATTGATCATCACCATATTTACAGCCATAAGAACTTCAATTCTTGTTCATTAAAAATGTTTAAATAATTTTCTTAAATATTTCTATAACAGTAAATTATTTACGAAATATTTATTTAAAAAAAGCAATAAAGCGAGTAAATTCTTTTACCAGATTTCTTATAAATGTCGATTTCTGCCAGCTGCATTTATTTCACTTCTAATAATACAATATTGTCATAATTTGTGTCATTTACAGCCTCAATTCTTTAATGTATATATTCATACAAATTGTGGATTTTTTCCAAGGGATTTTAGCCAATTCTTTAGGTTAAACATCTTCCAGTTCTTTTAGAGACTGACTGCGAAAATCGATTTCTTACTTGAATCGACCATAAATGCTCCATAATGTCAAGGTCTGGGGATTATGGTGGCCATATGAGATGCTCAACTTCATTAGAATGTTCCACGTGTCATTCTTTAACAATTATAGCTGTATGGATTGGGGCATTATCATCTTGAACCATTTGCTAAACTTGGTTGCCCAAAATTCTTAAATAGTCTCGGCTGTTAATTTTTCCAACAATCATTGGACAAGTGATTACCAAGAAATATAACCCCAGATCATTATAGAACCCCCGCCATGTTTTGGAGAAGGCAGCCTGTCTCTAATCCTGCACTCGACTGGAATTCGGAAATTAGGTAGATGAAAATCACATTTTCCACCTCGAGGGACCATTTCTAAAGGTTTCTACGATTTGAAACATTTGTCTTTAAAAGGGAGAGGTTTTCTAATTTCAGTTCTTCCGTAGAATCCAGATTTGTGTAAATCCCCACGAAAAGGTTTTTTGAAAACTGGGTTCTGTAGGTGTTCATTGAGCTCTGCAGTAATTATAGAAGCCGTGGTTTTGAGATTCGATTTAGACTCCGACGGTCTGTCTCAGACAACTTAGACTTTCTGCCAAACCTGTGCTTTGCTGAGGTCGTTTTTCCTTCTCTTTCAAAGGCAGTGATTACTTTTTAGTCAGTATCTCTTGAAATGTCAAGCACTCGGGTAGTTTCTGTTACACTAGCGCCATCCATACGAGAACCAAATATCTGGCCTCTATTAAACTCCGAGAGGTCTGCCATATTATAAGGTTATAATCGATTTTTTCACATATCTGTAAAAAGTTATTTCAAATAAACAAAGAAAATAATATATGTGTTAAAGTTTTGAATAGTTCTAACATGTTCAAAGGTTGTGGTGCCAAAATGTTAGGTGTTTCACTTATTATGCCCATATCCTGCATTTATATAATATGTTTAAAAGATTTTTATTTTTTTGAAAGTTATTTTTATAAATAAAAGATTGTTAAGTGTGTAGTATTAGTAAATCTTTCCACTCAGAGGCTTTAAATTTAGTTTGTCTTATCTGTGTGTACGATGACAGTTTTTTAAGAGTTTTGCACGGTGTGCGACACAGGCTGGATTTTTTAGATTAGGTGTTGTTACGTTAATGTACACATCTTAATTTTCCTCATTTATATTTAAACCAACTAAATTAATAATGCTTTAAAAGTATAAAAATAAATAATTATATTGTTAAAATTAAATGTGCTATTTCCACTTTTTCTTATAATTGAAGTATCAATATTACCCAATTACAAATAAATAATTTTACATTATTTTTATACTTGATTAAAGTGTAAAATAATATATATATATATATATATATATATATATATATATATATATATATATATATATATATAGCTACTATTCACATAATGTTAAGATCAAAAATTGTTGGTTAGAATCTTAGCACTGTTTTAAGAGTTAATAACTCTTCGATATTGTTAGGAAGAATTAATTTGTCAAAATATACTTTGACCAAAAACAATTTTTAGCTGCTTCTGAAACCTAGGACATACACTGCCTGACAATTTCTTAATGGTCCAGTAACTTCTATAGTTCTTACCTTAGTGTTTACAGAAGTCAGAAAAGCATGCAAACTTTATGGAGTTTTTAAAGGGCTAGCTTCTTGTGTCTCTTTAAAGCTTGTAGATGACCTATGAAAAGCAATAGTTTTCAGTTGAATGCTACCTTGGACTGGCATTAAAAACAAGTGTGAGGAAAGTTGAAAGGGCTGCTTCTCTTATCGGAAACAACTAAATGATAAGTAGAAAATGTTTTTTCTTGTACTTTTTTTTCTGAATACTTTGTTTTTTTCTCAATATGATTTTTCTGCTTTAATAATTACTTCTGAATAAGTTTTCTTTAATAATTTTATCGCTCCTTTAATATGAAATTTAAACAAATAATCATCTTCGGATTAGTTCCAGTTGATTGCTTTGAAAATGATTAACTGCGGCTTTTACACTAATCCCTCGCTGTGCGCGGTATTTATGTTCCAAAAATAAAGCGCGCACACCGAAACCTCGAATTGCGAACCCACTTTGGCATTGAATTTGGTGAATACGTTTCAAATCCTAAATATCTCAAAAAAATAAAATTAATTTTAAGTAAATACATGCAAATAAATGCAAATAGTCTTTTATTTCTGACTGTTTAACATAAACAAAAAATTCATTTGAATTTAAAAACCAAAAACTCTTTAAATTATTTCATCTTCACTGCTGGTTCCTGATAAATTTGTTAATTCTGTTGCGGGTTTTTTAAAAAACTAGTTAGTAATGATTGATACTTGTCTCTTGAATCATAAATTTCCTTGTAAGGCATTAAAACTTCGTTCACACGTCTTGGAAATATTAAGGCCCGCTCTAAATCAGCGTCTAACTGAATCGATTCTTCACAAAGTTGATTTCAAATTTTCAAAAATTCGGCCAGTGCTTTTCTACTTAATTTAACACCCACTTGAATATAAATATACCCTAAAATGATAATAAAAACTGTTATTACCTTTAATATTAACTAATTTTATTTAGATTTAAACTGTTTCAATTGTTACATACTTTACACGAAGACTTTCGAAAACAAACCGCGAATATGTGTACGAATAATTATACAGAAGTCATATACAACATATTAAGGGGATTCCCTAAATTCCCGCGAAAAAAATAATATTCCGCAAAAATAACATCAAAAAGAAAAAAGTGGGAAATATTTCCGCGGCAGTGCGAAATTTTGGTGTCAGAGACAAAATCGCGCAGCTGTGAAACCGCATTTTTTTTACCACATTTTTCAGTTATTATCTTTCTATCACTCAAGATTTTTGTTTTTTTCTCTCCAGCTTCCAACACTAAAATTTGTCGCTTTATATCTAAAATCAATTTTATAATTAATAAAAATTACTATTTTAAACCGACGTCATCAAGATCCTAAATTTAGTAATTTCTTGATGACCTATTTATAAAATATATTACTAAAACCTATTTTCAGAAATATTTCTTTGACGTCATTAATTATAATTTTTTTTTGTGCGTCAGAGTTTAGTGATGACACTGATGATTTAAAGGCCAATTTCTAACAATACTATTAAAAGTGCAAATCTGGCAGATCATATAAAACATTTCAGAATCGTTATATTCAGCATTATTTTAAATATTTTCACTAAAATCATATTTAATTGCTTCATATGATACATAAATATCTAATGAATTAAGTAAAATATATAAATAAAAATATTTTAACAATATTGAATCCCATAGTGGTCAAATAAAAATAATAACAACAATAATAATGATTTATAAATGTTTTGTCATTAATAAGCTTAAATTTATTATTTGTAAATCCTTGTTTATGGCATATTCTTTTTGGCAGTAGTGTTACTCTGTATTTGATATTTGAATGCAATGTTTACAAGTGAAATGAACTCTTTCAATTTTAATTTATTATAAAATTCTAGGACATTAATATATTGTGAATTCATGGATAATCTTGACAATATTTAATTTGCACAGTAAATATGTAAGCAGTAAATATGTAATATTGTAATACTAGATTGAAACCTTTTTTTAAAATTTTGTTCCTGGTTTAAATACCGAACTTTTTGAGATTGTATTCTTTTTGTTTAAGTAATCACTTTATAAAAGATTTGGTTAATTTATATACATAATTACTTGTTCGGATTGTTTGTCTGTTGACTCTAATGTCAGTCTTATTGTATAAACAACTGCTCACTAATAATAGAAATAATAAATAAAAATAAAGTTGAGGTAAATCAAAAAAAATTTTAAAAATAAAATTTATAGTATAAAAATTTATTTAATGAAGATTGATGAATAATCAATAAAAATCCTGTCTAAATTTTATTAAAACAAAATATAATTTCAACTTTCCCTAAATCCAGATTTAAACAAATCAGTTTTACAATAATTTTACATGCATTCCAAAATATATTTAAATATTTTTAAAATACACACTTGAAAATTATTTCAAGAATTAAGCTTATATAATTAAAAACCTCATGCATGTGATCACTGATCAGGGTAGCAGATAGCTCACACAACTTAGGCACATTTTTTTACAGACGCTTGATTTCATTTCACAACTTCACGAATATATTCTATCATAAAAATTTTGATTTGACACGCTCATTGATTCGTTTTTGATATCATATTTTACCATCCATCCGTTTCTGTTTTCCACTAGCATTTATTAATCATTTTCATGATCTTGATTATAATTGTTATTATATATTCTTAATTATATTATTATTAACACAGTTATTCACTTTATTCTTTTAAAGTTCGACTAAAAGAAAATTGAATCTAATTATTATGATTATGAAATGTATTTTTTAATAATAACAATTCATTTTTTAAAAATGTTGAATTCACTATACATTAATCAATACTTTTACCGACATTTATAATTTGCACATTTTATAGCTAGTCGGTCCACCAGGCAGTGGTAAATCTCAATTTTGCATGACATTTGTCGCCAATCATTTAAACAATATCAATCAGTCTAGTATTTTTTACATTGATACAAATGGCAATTTTTCAATGAATCGTTTATTTCAAATTTTGAAAAAGAATCTGACCCTTCCATTGGATAGCGATACAAATAATATGCTCTCTAAATTGTATTTTTTTGAACCTACTGATAAGGACGATTTTTATGCAATGTATATTTTGTTATTATTTTCATATTATTTTATGGATTTTCTCAGATTTATTAATTTAAGAGAATATTTACAAGCATTTAAACCAAAATTACTGATAATTGATTGTATGGCTTATTACATTCGAACTATCAGTGACTTAGTTGAGCGTACTCGAATGTCATCTAAAATCATATCTATTTTAAAGAAGACGGCGATAGAATTTAATATGACAGTAATTTTGCTTTAATTGATAGTTATTAGTTAATTTTTTGACCAAATAATTTTTTTTTGTTCCTGATAGTTTAAATATCACGTATCTTTCTAGGATAGATATAAACTAACTAGATTTAGATTTCATTCTTCGCTCAATGAGGTGCACCGAATTCATCATATTATCTGCATTTTCACTTAGAAGCTGAAGATGTTTCATATAATCTCTGTTGAGCTCTCGAGACTTGTTGAAATGAGCAATGATCTTTTCTTTTTAGTTTATAAGCGGAAACTGAGTTTTATTTTTAATAGATCAACTTGTTACTCATCTACATAATGTTTACATCTTATTTTGTTTATATAGTTTTCCAATTATGAATTATTTTATATTTAAAATAAAATTGTATAATTGAATTTGAAATATTACAATATTGTTTTTTATATTGATTTTGTAAATATTGCAAATTAAAAATATTCTCTAAATTATAAGAACTTTTTTTTCACCTCTTTATAAGTGACATAATATTTTTATGTAAAAATCAATTACTAATAATTTTCATGAATTAACTGATTTCTACAAATCGGTTTACAATAAATACATAAAATTGAATAAAAATGATAAAACCATTTTACTTTATATATTTGCAACATTTATTAATTTTCAATGAGATTCATGCAGTGGAAGTACAATGTATTTCAAAAGTTTTTTATATTAATTTTTTGTTTTTATGAAATTTATTTTAATCACAAAATTAATTTTTGATCTTTTGTCTAAATGAAAATAAATAAATATCAATGAAAACAGATCAAAGGTGACTAAAAAAATAAAAGATTTTTCTGAAAATAATTAATCACAGATATAGATAAAATCGATAATGTAACGTTCTATGATGGATTTGAAAGAAAAATTTAAAAAGTATTTTATCTGATATACTCAATATAGAATTTAGTGACAAAAAGAGTTATTTTAGAAGATGTAATTATAACATTGTCATATTTCTTATTTAAAATATTTAATGAAATAAATATAAAACACATTTAATTGTAATTTTTATAAATTATAGACAGGTTTTTTAAGAGTTTTGCACGGTGTGCGACACAGACTGGATTTTTTTAGATTAGGTTTATTATAATGACGTTATATGTTACTATTTTGGCATATTTTGTGGAGTTAATTTATTGAAATATAAAATATATAGCAATATGTATTGATTGTTAATTAATTACCGATTCGATTTTCATCTACCTCGATAAAAAATTACAACGTTAACAAGTATTAACAACAGTTTTAGGACACTAAACCTTATGCACATATTCTAAGATGGTTAATTTAATTTAATTTATGAGTCACTACATCATGAATAACATGTTAAATGTTTAATACAAAATTAAACAAATCAAACATACTATTTTTTAAATGTTTTAATAACTTTTAATTGGTCATATCTATTCACTCGACGTATTATGGTATAACCAAATATGAAAAAATTTAAAATACATTAGCTAAATTATGATTGAATATTATTTAAATAAAATAAATTGAATGTTTTGTAACCTGATATTTCCTTTGATTCATAATTAGATAAACTGGTCTCCAAAATTGTTATTAGTGAGATTGATGATTGATGAGATTTTACCGATATGCTGCTCTTCATTTTTAAATGATAATACTTCTGGGTCTTAATCATAAGTTTCTATATATCTCAAATGTCAATTTTTGGATGCAATCTATTTAATTTCTTCAATTCCTTTCTCTGTGCCTCAGATAAACCTTGTCTTATTTATTCTTTGAATTTTCGAATGAGGTTCTCACTCTTCGGTGTTTAATGTAAAAATAATATTGAATGATATTTTTTATTTTCATATAAATTTCTATCTTTGACTAGGTATTATTAACTAATCAAATAACCGGTGTCAATTCAAATTTTTATTTGGAAAATGCTGCTCTAGGTAATTCTTGGTCACATTATATTAATACTCGAATCTATCTTGACATTGATTGTCCTGATCGTCTTTTTTCAGAAAAATTTATAAAAAGACAGGTAGAAAATTTTCATTTAATCGCTGAATTTCTTATTGGTTTTCCAGGCCAGAATGGTTAAATCTTCGTTTGCATTCAACTTTGTGGTGCCGTTTAAAATCGATGTAAATGGTGTATATGAAATATAAATTACAAATTTTATTAGTTTTCTCTTGTTAATTTTTAATTATTGTTTTTAAATTACACAACAGTGGTCTATACAAGGTTGCACGTGACACTGAAAGGGTTCCTTGAAAAGCCTATTCTTGTCGTTTTGTTTTACAATGAAATTCTTAAGGATAAGTCGGATAGTTTTGCATAATTTTAAAATAAAAATTAGTAATTAAATATTTATATTTTAAGAAATATATATAATTAGCGATATCTAAAGGGCATGAATTATCGAAGTATCAAAATAAACTAAACTTGCATACAATAAAATTAAATCTCTTATAATATTTAAGATGAAAAATAAAAAATCATTAATTTTATCAATTTAAATTAAATTATCATAGCATAAAATATTTCAGGTAATAAATATCAAGAAAAATAGTATTAATTTTGAATTAAATTGAATTAAAGTTCAATAAAAATGAATGATTATTTTTTCAATTTATTATTATTATTATTATTATTATTATTATTATTATTATTATTATTATTATTATTAATAATATTATTATTAATATTATTAGTGTTATTATAAATTAAAGATTACTTAAATCCTTGTCAGCTACGAGCATGTCCTACTGATAATTTTGTACACGCTCGACTAGGACACTAGCGACAATTAAAATATAAGCATATATATTATTACATGTATATTTTACGAATAAACAACATATTTAAGAAAATACAATTAGTTCAAAATAATTAAAGTAAATTTGCAACGCCACTGGAAATCCGATCATTTTCTTGACCAAAAATTCAAAATAAATGTGGTTAAATAAAGATTTTTAAGTTTATAAAATGTTTTTATTCACAAATAATTTCGAGAATTTTTTATATGTGATTTCTATTAATCTTTTATCAATTTCTGAATGTCTCAAAATATTTAATTTTAAAATTATTTTTTCACTTATAAATTACGTTTTTCAATGTTTTTCTTCGATATTTTCTATAATTTCCGGTTAATCTTCATCATTTTCCGAATTTCTAAAAATATTTAAAACTGGAATTTTAAAAAATAAATTATAATTTAACTGCTCTTCTTTGGTTCTCTCTTACTCAAGGAAAGATGGAATGTGATAAGGTGCTTGAAATATCCTCAAATTGCAAAATTTATCATTGAATGTGGATAGTGTAATTTGTGATATTTTATTTTCATTTTCTGACTGTGTATCTTGACACTGTTATTTACGCAGTAAAATTACTAAATGAGTAAACTTTTTATAATAAATAAAATTATAATTTATAAAACAAATTTAAATTTAAACAAACTTAATAAATGTGTAATTTAGTAACATAATAATATTGGGGTTTGAAGGGAATCTATAAACTTGAATTTATAAACTTGAATTTATAAACTTGAAGAAGTGCTATTTTGACAATCAGTGCAGAAAACATTGGTTTGATTGCCGCATTTTCAGCCCGGAGACGCATTTTATGCGAAGATTTTTCCGGGGTTGGCCTGGGCAAAATGAGTGGTTTCTCTACCTGCTTGGGTTGAGTATTCTTCTATCGCATTCAATATCGGACCGCTTTTTCAATTCCGATATTTCGATATTGAAATTTTTCAATTCTGAGGTTCCGATATTTATATCGATAATAAACGTGTCTACAATTAAAATTTTTTAAAATCAATTTAACCTAATTTTCTATACGCGCGCTTTCTGTTCTGCCTCCTTGAGAATTATTCACCTGTCCTCCAGATTTAAAATACAAAATCGGCTTCTTGATCCACCACTGCAACGGTAAGGTTATCAGCATTACCACAGTAGCATCCCAATTTGGCAAAACTTGTCGACAGTTCGTCCTATGTCTCTCTTCTGGGTGATCGGTTATCCCCTCCCGATTTGGCTTTATACGTACTACCCGAAGGTAACTCTAAAGTGTTTCCCCTCAGATCTTTACTCTGGATGATTGTGACATTTTTATTTAAATTTCTCAGTCTTTGTTTTCACGATTTCACATATAAATAATCAAATATAGGCATATGGGCAAATGGAAGGTTTATTTCATGACACATTTATTCATAATATACTGTTACTTTCTCATCAATATTGATATTACAGATTACACAAATTGTCACGGGTCTAAACCTGTTCATTGGGGTTGTTTTCTCGCGTCAAATGCTTGGGGTCATAACGAGTTCGTGGGATAGTATGTGATAATGATGACAATTTAAGCTGAGTCTATTGGATTTGTAAGGTGCAGAGATAATATTAGTGGATTAGAACCCTTTTCCATAATTGGTAGACGTAATCATCAATATTAAGATCGTCGTAAAACTGTAATATTAATAGAAATCACCGTGGCAATTGTAGTAATTATCAAGATAACCTAGGGATAGGTAAAACAATAACCGTACTAATAATAATAATAATAATAATAATATTAATTACTTTGAAAAAGGTTGGACAAAATATTAATATTAATAATTTCAATTGTTAATTCCCAAAGGGTAGCATTAAAACCAATAATAATCCTAATAATATTTATTTGAACAGAGATAATAAATGAAGACCTTAGCGGAAAATTAATTATGAAAGTGCCACTATCAATGATTATGAATAACATGATATTACTAGCATTACTGACATTACTCGCGTTATTAATAATAATAATCATAAAATAATAATTTCAATATCAAGTGGTAAGGATGATATAATGCACTATAATGACAACTAATCCTCACGGTAACCGTAATTACAACTTCATTGATAACCAATATAACAATAATCAAACTCCGAAAACATATTAAAATGTTAATGAAATATTGGAAATCAAAATCGGAACAGGCGTTGTTTAGTAAGTTTTTTGGATGCCGCATGGTGCCCTTTTCTCTTAAAGAAATTCAAAAAATATATGATTGGAAAATAATAATAATAAAATGTACAACTTCAGCTAGCAGAAAAGCTTGGAGTATTAAATCTCGTTGAAAAGTTTAAACAAATACCACGTCATAATTATTGTTCCAAGTCGATTAAAATCAATTTTTCATTTAAATTCCATTTTTTATCTCGTTTCACAACCAAACATAGTCAGACTGAATTCCTCTGCCCATACATGCACGCTGTACTTTTATGGAAATTGTCAAGTAAGTTTCCCATTTCCCTTTACCAATTAATTAATAACTAACAGTCTCGGGACCCCCTAGACAGGTGCATACAAACACCACACTCTACCCATCGACAACTCTCATTGGTCATTACAAAATTCTCGAACACACAACCTCACTTGTCTATGCCTCCTCCCCAACTGTTTACGTGGCTCTACAATAGGAGGCGAATTCAACTCGATTATGCTCAATGAAATCCGTAATTATATCCGCGGGTGATTCAGAAACATTTGGTAACGCCCTTCATTCTACACGATTCCTAATGATTTCTGAATTTATCTGCTATGAACAAGCGTGCACGATAGAGAGAGAAAAACATCTGGAGTTCCTATCTGACCAATTTCAAGGTCATTTCAATTCTCTTCTGTAAATTTATTGAATGGGAATTTTTATAATATGAGTTGATAAAATTGCGGATTTAGATCTATGTTTGTTAAACTAAGAAGAAACCAACTCGAATCCTCAACATTTATTTTAAAAACATTTCTTTTCAAAATAATCAGATTTATCTGATTGCACTTTTGTTTATGTTTTCCACTGTAGGAATTCTATGTTCATTTCCTTGACTAAATCAGAAACCCACAACACAACACGACCTTTAATGTTGGCAAGTTGTTGTGTTGCAGTATTATTTAATTTACTGAGATTTTCCCGTTTTGTTGGGCCAAAACACAAACGGCCTTGTAAATGTTTAAATGAATCGGTAACACACATGCAAATATGACATGCAGATTTAAATTCAAACCTATTGAAACATCAATTAACCCTATCAAAATATGAGAGAGAAAACAATAAAATATAAAATTATAAACACAAAAATAAATTAAAATAATAACAAAATGCACCAAGATCCGCACGAATTAAATATAAACATAACACGAAAACCCAATGATTTTGACCAACATTTCACAATTTATTAAAAATACCAAATTTCATGAAAATGAAAATAAAAATCAAATAATTTGAATTAGAAATAATTCAATTAAAAATCTAAAAAAAAAATTGTCAAATAAAATTTCAAAATAATAAAAATTAAGATTAGAATACACTAGAAAAATCCAAGGTCAAAATTTGTTTTACTAAATCAAAAAGAACACGCAAGGTTAGGGACAAAAAGTAGGTATATATATACCGATGCATTTTCACATAAATTTTAATCAAAAAATCGTTTTTGAAAATATTCAACTAGTTTTTAAAATCTATTAGGTGAGTGAGAGTTTTATTGGAAGCTCTCTCCACGTCGCACCCTCGCAACCTCGATATAGCTCTGCTTGGCTGTCGGCGTGGGGAGAGTAATATTTTATGGATTATGGATTGGTAACTTGTTTTTATTATTTTAATAAATTATTCATGATTATAGTTTTGTTTTTCTTAAATTTGTCGAAATTTTTCCGGCCAACAGCCAAAGACACATCACAAGATAGTAAAATCAACATATTATTCAGATTCGTGTATGTGCGTGGAATATCGCCAATGATCTGTACCCGTGAAGACCCGGCGTGCGGAACGCAGGGATCGGAACGTCAATATTACCTGTATAGAAGAAAGGAAAAATAAGGAAGTGGTCTTTTGGCTACTCCCTCGTTTCTCGTTTTCTTTAAAATCGACCTAAATTATTCTACACACAGCTCAAAATCACCACACCGAGTAGTCCAGTGGGCACTCATTAACTATAATATGAACACAATGCGCCTAAGGTCAACCAGGGAAAAGGTAACGGGAATCTAAATTGAAATCGTTTTTGGACCTATAGTAAACAATAATTAGAGTCATCCATTTAAGTAAACTATGGAGGGAACAGTCATTATGAACTTAAACTGAACCGTGAATAAACAATTTTTGTTCTATAAACAGGTCTTTAGGGTAAACTCCCCAAAGTGAACATGAGTTTAGTTTCCAGGTAGCAGGGATAGTTAAAACCATTGAGTATACACCCGATTTCCTATTACGGACCCATACTAATATCGAGCCGATATTGTAATCTTAATACTAACGAATTTTCGACATAAATTAAAATAATTTACCCAAATACCAAATCAACCGCAATTAATGGAACGATCTCAATAAATTAAACTGCTATTTAAATGTAATAAGCCCACATTGATTTGTCACAAATGAAATAACATTTAGTCGTAGTAAGAACACAATTAACTCGACCATAAAAATATTATATTGAGAATAAATTGATTATCACAATGAATTAATCCACAGCCGAGCAAGTCTGGAACTCATTCAGCTCCCGATAACTTCCGATTAGTTTTTGAAGCCAGATTCTGGTAGTTCAGGAAAGAGATTCCGTAGTTAAAATAGCTCTGAATAATGAAATACTGCAACTAGGATAAACATTCGATTCCCGGATCAGTAAATATTGAGTCTAAGAACCTTAAGAACAAATTTTGTTTCCCCTTTTCTCTATAAATGTCATGAGGTTAAGCCGATGAAATATAAAATAAATACCGGTAAAGTCCGTTCCCAAATCACATAAGCAGTGCCCAATTGTTATCGCTCAGATGAACCCTCCATTCGATTTAGTCCACCTCAAAAGTAGTAGGCCACCAATTGACGCCGGTTATCTACAAACCAAAGAAGAAAATCTCCACCAATATGAACAAATAATTCTTACCCTATGGAATCAGATTCCACCCGTGTCTATAGTTGGGATCCCGTACAATGTAAATAATAGGCATCAAACTGTAGTGAACGTTCCTTGTAATTTATGATAATTTATCCAGAGTAAAATGCGAATATTCTAAAATGACAAATAAGATAAATAAGGAGTAATAAATAAAGTTCCCGCACTTACCACATGCAGCCGTTTTGAACTGCATGTGTCGTATTACGAATGAATTAGATAGATGCATAATGTTTCTAAAGACGCACTAAAAAGCGCACTTGATAAGGCCAGTAACGATGACCTTTTACCGCACACGCGCGCTGCCAATCGAGGTGCACACCTCCCCTCGATTCAGTAAATGGCACACCGATGTTATATATGACGACAAATCGACACAGCAGATTTAATTCAGCCAAACCAAAAATTATAACGTGTTGGACGTTTAGGAATTTTTCAGCGCACTATGTTATTCATCCTATTGGGGTAACCTTCTCGTTTAACTTCTAGGGATATCTTCCTAATACGCCGCACGATTTTAATAACCATTGCGTACCCATGACCGAAATCATGTTGGTACTGTACGCAATAGCCGAATGCCATTCGAGCAGGTGAGCGCTATTACTAACACTACTCCTCGAAGGACCTTCTCTTTCCCGGATTAATTGCTGCCGTTGGAAGGACTTACGCTTCTTAACCTACCCGTTTATATATAAACCCCGTGTATTTATCTGGACTACATCGAGAGAAATTCGTGGAAATCATACCCATTACTACAATTGTTTATAACTTCTACTTGATCAACAACTATCCGTTATTACTGTTACTCCTCCTCTCTTAACTTAAGACATTTTAGCGCTAACTCAACAAAAGAAAAGAAAAACGCAAGCAGGTTGTATTCTGACATTCTAATATTGTTTTAGCTACACAATAGGTGAGGATGGGTAGTCCGCAAAACGAGTTCACAGAGAAAATTCTGGTAAGTCATGTTTGCTTCAATCTTCCTCGGCATCGATATCTGTAGGCAAGCATCTCCGCTTTGCCAGCCGATAGGGGGGAGAGTCGCGCTGTGATTATCCTCGATCCGAGTAGAGGGTACTGCAATCTCCGTTTGGGGTTGAACATGGGCACTTCGCCAGTGAGAACGGCGATGTCTGAGAGATCTAGTCCTAGGCGGTCGAGAGCCTGAGAGATTACGGGAGTGTCCGAATCCTCGTCCACCAGATTGATGTGAATTGGAGGAACTCCGGGTTGAAAGACTGCCGTCGGAGCGTACAGTGCGTCCGGATCGAACCCCGGAATCTCGAATTCCTGATATGGGGGGCGGCAGATCATCGATCCGGCACGGACCTTCGATGAGCTCCGTTTCCCGACGGCGCCGGTTCCGATTTGGTCGTCGGTGGGCCGGATTTGCATTAGTCTCCACCGCGATTTCTGCCGGTGGAACGACAAGAGCGGAAGGAGTCGGTGGGAGCTCGGCGACAGGGAGATGATGGGCCGGAATTATATTCAATTGGCTGGCTCGAACACTTCCGGGGACGTGAGTCCGAAGCTCTACGTCCGTGAAGGCCTGACGAAGGGCTGTTGCTTGTTCTCGGATGAGCAGCCGTTGGCTGCGGGACTCGGCTATTAGCTCATCCCGAGCCCGAGTTATTCTTGCGATTTTCTGCCGGAGTTCTCTCACTGTTTCTGGCGGGGCCCAGGTGCCTTTCACCCGCTCGTATTTGGTCTGGAGCTCATCATGTTCTCTCTTTAACTCCTCATATTTGTGTCTCACTGCCACCACCGATGGAGACAGTCGGGGGATTCGCGGGAGTTCGCTTGTCGTAGAACTAGTATTCGTATTCATACCTGAAGAATAGAAAAGGAACTCAGGGAATGAGAAATTATCGGAGAAAAAAAAGAAGGATAGATTAACAGGTAAGTGGCAGTCGGGCTTCGTGAGAGCTTACTCGGTTAGTTAGTTCGTCTTATTTTCAGTATCCTCAGTTGTGATTTATGAGGGATCTCGGACGTTTGGTTATTGATTTTATAAGTAGAAAGATTCACTGTTTATCGAATTCGAGATTATGATTGTTACATGGACTATTCGGGTTAGTGTTGATCAAGTAATTTGGTGATCCTGACGAATTATCGTCATTACAAATTCTATTACCCCTAATTACCACGCCGTCTTTGGCAGGATCCGAATTTATCTCATCCCGTTGTAGGGTCGTAAGAACGTAACATTAACCTTGTGGATAACTTCTGCGGATATTAGAATTATTATAATTTAAGATATATACATTTCCCCCAATATTCCAATCTGGAATGATTGATGGCTCGATCTACACCATTTAATAATATCAATTTATTAGGATTTACAGAATTTACTAGATTCATATTAATAAGTTAAGCCGATTTACTTGGAAGTTGTTAAATTAATATACATAATTAAATAATAAACGAAATCCATTATTAAATATTGAACGAAAATAACAAAGTGAATTGCACGTAATTATTAATGATGGTTACTTTAAATTGATCGTTAATGTCTCGGCTCGTCGAGATAGTTGATAGATTCCGAAATATTAGAAGTCATCTATTAGTATCGATCGATTGATGTATAATGAATTAATAAATTTATACGTGGTGGTTGCGTAGCTCAGCAACTCTGCACGTAGGCGAGTTAATCTTATCGATTTGCAAGGTGGTTAGAGTAAATGTCATTCCAGGATCTAATGCGTCTACTAGAGCAAGTTTATTTTGTATCGTATGAAAATTCGGGCTCCTCTCATGAAACGAGTGAACGTACCGGCTCTAGTAAGCGGAGGGTAGTCTCACTCGAGGGAAATCGAGTTCAGAGAAATGTGGTAAGTTGTTATATAACGATTTGTTATACTCATAAATCGTAATGCTATTAGTTGAAGGAGTTGACAGAGATCCTACCATGTGCAATGCTCGAGACATCCCGACTCTGGACCTAGGGCGTCCCTAGAAGAAGTGTGTCCCCTATCTGTTTATGCCAAATTAGTGGAATTTATGCCGTCCGAACAGTTTCTTTCAGTACTGACAATCCCTTCGAATCGTGAGTTTTATGAGATTATTCTTTTTTAAGGAAAAAAAAATACAAGACTTTCAATACGTTTATTATTCGTTTTTATTTCATCTTTACTAAATAGCATTTTTAACTTGACTATGACTACAATTATCCCCGCTACCCGTTCTCTGTTTATCAATTAGTTCGAGATTTAAATAAAAATGAATCTGTTTCTTAGATCACCTAGTGATCGTACCTAATCTCCCCCTAACTGAAATGCCGCTCTTCCATTGAATTTAATTTTACTCGCTCCGGCCACTTTTCAGCAGCCGCCTCGAGTTGTACAACGGTGCCCTGCGTAGCGGTCCTGTGCGTTTTGCCAGACCCGACTCGGACTGCCGAGGTGTCCACGAGGCATGACCCGCGAGCTCAACTAGAGGTTTTCACCCACCAGCCGGCACGAGATCCGTCCCATGAACATTCTATTGATATACTTTTATTATATGATTTTAAGGGACTCGAAACTATAATTATGTATATGGCATTATAGAATCAAATATTTAAATGAGATATTATAGGCATCATAAAGGTTTAATTATAAATAGTTTACATTAACATAACATAAAAACATTTACAATCAACAAAAATCCTTACGCTTGATTCAAATCGATAAGAGTTGTCAAATTGAAAATTCAGTTAAAAGCATAAGATTAAAATTAATGAATTTCATCACTGTATATATACTAGTTTCATGCGTGTGTGCGACCAATGGACGATTTTTCGCGATTTTTGGGGTTTTTAAATTATTTTTATAATTTTTTATATATTTTTCATTATTTTTTTTTGATATCTTAATATTACAATGTTGAATTTTACTTTTATTATTATTTTTTCATAATATTGTTTTTTAACCCCAATATTTTGTTTTCTGGTCGCCTCTTCTGCCTGTGTTTTTTCTAAACCTTATTTTGCAAGGTTTTGGCAGTTTATTTTATTTTTCGTATGTTTCTTTTTGCATCTGTAGGTTTTCCCGGATTTTAATTAATTATTTGTTTTATTTAATTTTTGTTATATTTTTAGTTTGTTTTAATTAATATGTTTTATTTTATTTTTGGTCTCTTCTTGTGGTGCATGTTTATGTACAGTGATTCGTTCCATTACCTCTATTCTTTGTCTTTAATTTTAATTTTAATTTTTTGCTTAAATTGTGGCTCTGAGCCCAACAAAAGAAACAAAACTTTTAAAATGAACCCACAAGAAAATCTATTGAACGAGTGCACCGTAGTCAGGACCCCACCAGAAGACAAGACAATCGAGGAACAACCCATGAGTAAAATATATTTATTTTTTTTTCTTTATAATTTTACGGCTTATCCGGCGTAAGCCATAGGAAACCGCAACAACGACGTTCCCCATTGAGGATGGGATAAGAGCTTATTTGTCATCCTTACGATTCCCATAGTTAAGGATATTTTTACCCAAACGATTTCAACTGCTAGAAACCGTATTCAACCAGGAGGAAAGTCTATCATAAGCCTCGTTTTTATCAATTTGGGAAACTCTGATTTTTTTTGATTACTTGACGAAAATTTTAGTTAATTTAATATTATTGAGAAGTTATAGTGGATTATATTATTTCAGAAATTGCGTTCGGATTTTCCTAGTTGTATGATTATAATTTTTCGTATTGGTGAGTTATGATTATTCAAATGATTTAGGAAAGTTGATTTCGGATTTTCTTTTCACTACATTTTTCCATATTATTACATTATAATGATTTGAACTATTTATGTTTTATAATTACATTCTGTCATATTTTATGTTTTAGAATTATATTTTTATCGGAAAATTATAATCATTTGAATCATTTATGTTTAGAATTACATTTTTGCCATATTTTACGTTTTAGAATTATAGTTTTTATTGGAAAATGGTAATCTTTTGAATCATTTATATTTACAATTACATTTTTGTCCTATTTTATGTTTTAGAATTATATTTTTATCGGAAAAGTATAATCATTTGAATCATTTATGTTTAGAATTACATTTTTGCCATATTTTACGTGTTAGAATTATAGTTTTTATTGGAAAATGGTAATCTTTTGAATCATTTATATTTACAATTACATTTTTGTCCTATTTTATGTTTTAGAATTATATTTTTATCGGAAAAGTATAATCATTTGAATCATTTATGTTTAGAATTACATTTTTGCCATATTTTACGTGTTAGAATTATAGTTTTTATTGGAAAATGGTAATCTTTTGAATCATTTATATTTACAATTACATTTTTGTCCTATTTTATGTTTTAGAATTACATTTCTGTATTTCACCACATTATAATGATTTAAAATTGTTCATGTTTCAGTATTACCTTATTGTTATCTTTTACGTTCTAGAATTACAGTTTTTATACATTGGAAGATTAGGGTCATTTGAAATTTTTATTCAGATTTTGTGTAGTCTTAGAATTAAATCCTTAACATACGATAAAGTTATAATTATTTGAAATATTCCGGAAGTTTAGTCGAATCTTTTAATTGTAGAATCAAATTTTATCATATCATAAATTTATAATAACTTACGAAATTGTATTCTAATTTATAGAGTAGTCAGATCACCCAAAGCATAGGAAAATGGATACTACCCGTTAGGAAACCCTATATTAGTCTCGACCTTTCCTGAAAATGTTATACCCTTTGGCAGCTCAACCCAGATATCTTAATTATCCTGACTACCTAGTAGGTTGTTTAGTCCCGGCAATCTGTTGTACGATGCTCCGCTCGAAATGTCCTTAGACATCCCTTGGTCAGACCCCGGAATTTTTTTGTAACTAAAAGGACCCGTGAGTAGCCTAACTAGCCTGAATTTCGTCTAAGGATTTTATTCATTTTTGTGGCGAGTTCAATTACTCGTAATCAATTCCCATTATCAGGTAATTATGAATTTCGGCGCAACATAGTTAATCTTCCCCGATTACCGTCGACTCTACCCTACCCTGAGTACCCCATGAAATTATTTCCCATCTATGGAGATCGGATATTCGCTCACTTGACTCAGACCTAGGGGGTAATGCCATAGGATATACCCGAATGGATGGATTTAAAATAGAAGAGTTTCTGATTAATCCATGTTGATCTATTATATCATTCAGAACAATCGAGATCCCACGTCTATATGACCGCTCACGTCGCAGACCAATGGCGACAAGCGTGGCGACGCACCAATCAAGAACGATACCCCGAGATGCCTCAGCCAAGAGAAAACCGACGGGAAGACGCTCTCCTGGTGGAGCTTACCATGAGACAATTTAAGAAGGAGGGTCGATCCAGCGACCCAAGTCCGGCCCATGATATTCATGTGCGGGTCCAGGCACTTCTGCACCACCTCCTAAACCATCAGCGCCTCGTCAACTCCCCTGTGGATCGGGCCAGGAAATATTTGGCTAACGTGGAAGAGGACCTGGCAGCTGGGCGACTCGCGGACAATTATCCACCTTCCCCAAGACCGGCCCGTAATACGAAGCGGCCCGTGATGGTGATTTCGAATTGCTCCCCGGAGGAGGGAATAAAGAAATTTTTTGAGGATGCCTGACCTTCCCGAACTAGCCAACTCTAACCGTCCTGGTTTACTACAGACATTTTTTTTTTATAAAACTTATCGATGAAATTTGTTCTCCATTTGTTTTGGTGATTTCGTAGCATAAATTTTGCAATTTATGTTTTAAAATTAACCGTATGCTTGCGACTTTTAAATTAGTAATAAAAATGTTAATGTTCATTTTTCCAAGAAATGAAACCTCTCCAAGTCCTACGAACCGAACTGACCCGTGCCCAGCAGACCAACAAAGCCCTCTATGACCAGATCCTTCAGTTAACCCGTGAGATCCAGCAAACAAAGGCTACCTGGGTGGACCCAAAAAAGATCAAACCCCAACGTCTCGCCGCAGCTTAGAAGGGTTGGACAGACGAAAATCAGCTGAATCAGAGCCTCCAAACGCAGATACTAGGGTTGGAGGTTGCCCTGTCCGCCAATCAGGAAGGAGCGGCCGTAACTTACCCTCTCGTTTTTGCCCCGGCTCACTTAGCTTATCGATATGCGATGGCAACCCCAACAGCAACCCCAATCACAACAACAGCGCCAAGCAACTATCGACCAGGGAGAAAAGAGCGGCAAGCGCCGAACCGCTCGATTGTCGAAGCAGACCTAATTAACTTTTGAATACCTCTTTATTGCCAGTTACAAGTATTCTTATCGTAATTATATCTTCCTTGTTATTCGATCGGTAATTTCACAGTTTTTCAAGTGTCCATAATCCGTACAGCAATAAAATCCACGACATATAGGGGCCCCAAGAATCTAAAGAGAGCACAAGTCTTCTAACGACAGCTCGTTGGACCCAGGGATTGTCCGAGCAATTACAGCATTAGTAATAACGCTCACTTTTTGAGGACAATCCAACCACTCGAACACATTACCAACGTTGCCTGGCAACGGGTGCCAAGTGGCAGCTAGAAAATATTTGTATGGCTTTACCGGGGTAACCATAGAAAGATTCAAACAAACATCGATACCCTGTAACCCACCATATTTGTCTAAATTTTTCCGGCCCACAGCCAAAGACACATCACAAGTTAATAAAATCCGACATTATCCGAAATCGTGTAAATGCGTGGAATATCGCCAATGATTCGTGCCCGTGAAGACTCCGGCGTGCGAAACGCAAGGGTCGGAACGTCAATATTACCCTGTATAGAAGAAAGGAGTGATAAGGAAGTGGTCTTTTGGCTACTTCCTCGTCTCTCGATTTCTTTAAACTCGACCTAAATTATCTTACACACAGCTCAAAATCACCACACGAGTAATTCAGTGGGCACTCATTAACTATAAAATGAACACAACGCGCCTAAGATCAACCAATGGGAAGGTGACGGGGAAATAGGAAAATGAAATCGTTGTTGTGAACTAAAATTAATTATGAATTCGAACCACTACTATAAATAATTTTAAATTTCAAGATATTAATATGGATTTAAAGCGACACTAAATATCGCGCGATAACCATGAACTTATAATAATTAAATCACATTAAACTAGATTGCAATAAATTATAGATTCACGTAGTTGTCATGAACTCCATAGGTATACTCTTAGGAAAATGAAGCATAAATTTTTAGTTGTTGCCTTATACTTACATCGATAAAAAAATCATCTATGTACCTTTAGTATCTATAGATTTTACTGCTGCTTAGGTAGTCCAAATCATCTGAGGTAACCAATATTTTCTGTGACAACATTAAATTTCTAACGACACATCAAGGAACAATATTAATACTTAGATAAACGTAGTTGAATGCAATTAATTTAAACCATTTGATACCTTAGTGATATTAAATAGTATTGTTCAAAGATAGGATAAATTAGTGCAACCATACAGTAAATAAATTATCGTAACAAAAGTCCAAACCAGGCAAATTTAGAAGACGAAAATCAAGACTCGCCCTAATTATTTAATTTTTTCTTGTAAACAAAATCGACTTACAGAATTCCGATTCCCAACACGAACTTCGAATCCCACTGACAAACTAATATATTAGGAGTCACTCATGAACCTTCTGAATTAAACAGAAAACTCCCCATAATTTAAATAAGTATGAAATAAGAGAAAAAAAATCCCATATCGATTTGCCATAATCATAATAGACAATCACCAGAATACCCTAAAAAATACCAAAATCGGCATAAGCAAGTAAATCCATAATCCAGAAAATCGTTAAATAATTCCATTTGTGAGACAACCGCATTCCCCAGTTGAGTCTGAGGGTTGAGTTGGCAAAGGGGGCATTGCGTTTTTGATGAATGGATAACTGAACTCCTCGGCAAAATCTACACAACGACGATCAGCTTAAAATTAACATATAAATCAAGTTAATCAGAACGAGCCAAAAACCTTACCGAATCTACCAAAACAAAAAAAACAGAATGTGTATATATAGAACAGCAATATTGATCCGACGAGCCAACTACAACTAGCACGCCAACGTGTCGCACACAGACTATGACATTTTAAAAGGAAAGGATAAGAATCGATAAATTGTTCCACGCACACACCCGGTAAAACCAATTAGTGTGACCAAAATACCACCTACACGTAATAAAACCACGCTAGCAATCCCCAACGATTAGAAATTTTTAAATAATATTGGAAACATGATTCCACAACAAGTTTTGAACAATGAGAATGCCTCGACTAGAACATCTAGCGAAGGAATGGCGTTAGATCCCGATTCACCAATCGAAGGTAAAAGTTTCATACGACTTCTTTTTTTTGGGTTCTAAATAATAATGTTCAAATAATTATGTAATTAATTAGAAATTTGACATAAATAAAATTAATAACTTAGATTTTCCAAGTGTTATAAACGTGATATTTAACGATGAACTTTGATTTTTCCTAAAAATTAACTATTTTAGAACTTGATTTTTAAATTGGTGGTAAAAGGAGTATAAGACCTTCAGATTTATGACGGAAATTTCTCTAGTTAGGCTTAATCAACGCAGGTTTATGCACAAGTCATCCTTACATAGACAAAAATTTTTTTAAGACAATTAGGTACCCATTTTCGTCTTATTAATTTTCTTCTCATTCATCCCATTGTTCTAGAATGTTGTTTTGAAATTTCAACCTTCGCCAATCAAACAACCCAATACGTAAAAATTCTTAACATAGTATAACAAATTGATACCTTATTTTTCTCGTTACATAATGGTAGAAATAAATGTGTAATATAAAGCGAAACGGAAGAATTTATCACAGATACGTTTATCCATTCTAAATTCTTAATATCGCGTGGAAAATTTGTAATTTATGGGGCACGCGTAAGTAACCGACATGATAACATTAGGAAGTTATAATTGCGTTTCCAGATAGAGAATGTTATTAATAGAAAGATAGGCCTACGCTAGGAGTCAGAATGAAAATTTTTTTTATGATTTTCATTAGTATTTTAAGAACTATTCTTTTTTGTTTTTTTCAAAAATTATTTTCTCCAGGGAAGATGACAAACCTATTGATTACGTTTCTATTCAGAAAGATCAGGAGCTATCATTCGTGTCCCCCCGAACGTTGCCGATGAGTGGCGAGAAAGATACGGCGAAGGACCCCAAACAGGAGGGCCTAAGCGGGACGTCTTGCAATCGGTGAAAGGGGATAAACTGCCGTACCTATCGGCAAAAGGAAGGTGTAGCCGTAACCCGGCCCAGGAAGTATAGGCTCAGGCCCGGTTCCTCCTCTCTCAACTCGAGGATCACCAGAGCCAACTCAACATCCAAGTAGCCAGAGCCAGGCTATATCTTATGAACGTGGAAGAAGATATAGCGGCTGGCAGAATCGAAGACACCGATGACTATACGCCGCCGCACAGCCCCACGTCCGGTCGTGCTGGCGGAAGAATGAATATTCGCAGTGACGATCATCCGATGCCCTGAGCTAGTCGCATTCGAAACACGAAACGGCCCGTCTTCGTGTATCTAGGCTACTCTGCCGACGAAAGGGTGGAGAGATGCTTCAACGACCTCTGATCCCGTTGCTCGGTGGACTGTGGATTCCTTAACCTTGTACACCACCTTAACAGACTTGAAATTTAACTTAATAAATAATTTGTTGTTTAAGATTTTCAATTTCTTTCTTTTCTTAGTGTAACATTTGCAAATTTATGTTTAATCAAATTTATGTTAATAATTCTGGATTAGTAACAAAAAATTAATTTTCGTTAATTACAGAAATGGAACCCCTGCAGATATTACAGACGGAATTAGCGCACGCGCGAAAAACCAATAAAAACTTTTACGACCAAATTGTCCAGCTGTCCCGTGAGATTCAACAGACAAAAGCCACATGGGTAGACCCAAAGAAGGCCAAGTCAATGTATCAAAGGCTTACAGCAGCCCAAAAGGGATGGGCAGACGAAAAACAATTAAATCAGAGCCTCAGAACACAGATAAAAGGACTGGAAGTTGCACTATATGCCTGTCAAGAGGGGCAGCTGTCACTTATC
This sequence comes from Schmidtea mediterranea, assembly GCA_022537955.1. NCBI lineage: Eukaryota > Metazoa > Platyhelminthes > Tricladida > Dugesiidae > Schmidtea > Schmidtea mediterranea. The sequence continues at coordinate 223,025,759 of CM039680.1, forward strand.
CCTTCGTCTTTGCTCCTGCCAAATTAGCCTATCGAGAGGCGGTAGCAACTCCAAAAACGACACCAACAACGAACAGTTATCGTCCTGGACGCAAGGAGCGGGCCAAACGCCGAGCCGCTCGACTGCTAAATACCACTCAGCCGATTAACTGAAATTATATTACTTCTTTTATAAAATATGTATTCACTAATTTTGTTTTAATATATATTCATTAATATTTTTTAATCGTTGACTAAAGAGTTCAACGGATGCAATTGATAAAATCTACGGCATAAAGGGACCTAATAAGCTAAAGCGAGCACAAGTCTTCTAACGAAGGCTTGTTGAACCCAGAGGTCGTTCGGGCAATTACAGCATTAGTAATAACGCTCACTTTTTGCGGACGATCTACCCACTCGAACACAGTTCCAACGTTACTTAGCAACGGGTGCCAAGTGGCAGCAAAGAAATGTTTATATGACGTTACCTGGGTAACCACAGTAAGATTAAAACAAACATCAACACCCAGTAACCCACCAGTTTATAGAAAATGTTATTCAAGGGAATTAGGAACAACCATATACAAATTTTCTTTAATCTCATTGGTTCCAGCTTTTCTTTATTTTTGGGGAATTTTTCATTTTTTATCACTTTAAAATTTTTTTTTTACTATTTTAAGCATTGGAACGATATTTGATAAATTTTAAATTAAAAACCAGGATAAATTTTAAAAACCAGTGGCAAATGAGACGAGCAAAGCATCAAATTCATTAAATGCTATTTATTTGGCTACTTTACGTTCAAAAAGTATTTACATTATAATATTTTTTCAACATCGATTGATTAATCAAATAATATGATCATACCTTAAGTATTTTTTCATCAAATCTAGTGCCGGGAAAATGAAATTTTTTGATAAAATTTATCGCTAAATTATTTCAACGGATTGATTATTTCTGATTTCTTATTCCAACTATACTACCGTATTTGTTAATATTTAATTAAACTCCTAATTATCACTTTATTAATAAGCATTTTGATTTTCATATTATGCTATTTTGTGGAACTATATCTTAGATTGGTAAGCTTTGATTTATTATTTTTTTTGAAACTATCTATTCTATTTTATAAAGTATATTATTCTTAAATAACCAATTTATACAATAATAATAATTCCAGTTCTAAATTGAAAACATGAAATAACATTATTTTACTAATATGACAACAATCAAAATTACTACTTTTAATAATAATTGTTTGCTATAGTCATTAATTTATAATCATTATGTTGAATCTATACTCTAGAATTTTACCAACATTTTTCTGGGTTGATCTCGTCCGCTGGTCACTCCCGTGCCGCAGGCGGCGAATTAACTCTTCTATTAAGCTCCAAATCTCGAAGTTCGGGCACTGTGGGTTCACAAGAATATTTACCAATTTTATATAATAATAATAATATTAATGATAATAATAATGCTAATAAAGACAACAATAACAATTATTATAGAGAATACGAATAAATAACTATGTTTACAATTTTACTAATACGGTTTTTATTTTTTATTTATATTCTGAGTAACTGTTTATAGGGTTTTTACTACAGAGTGTATTGGTATTTCCCTATCACTACTTTACTCATCCAAAATTATTTTAATTCAATTTATTATAATTTGATTATTTTAATTTATTTTATTTTATTTTTCCATTTTCATTCATAAATTTTAATCATTACTGGATTTCTATATTACCCAATTTTAATTCTTTCTATTTTTATTTCTTTTCTATTTATTTCTTATTCTATTTTATTATGATTTTTTTTAAATTGGGGATAACAAACCAAAGTAATTCGCAAATATTAACTTACCATAGCATTTGCTCTACAACTAAACGGCAGCCCAATAACCAAATGTCGAGACTATGTCCCACTAGGAAAAAATCCGGTCAATACCCCAAGACATAATAAACCCATCACTCTTCAACGCGATATAAAAGTTCATAGCGATAAAATTCAAACTTACGAGAAGAGCAGCACGATAACCGCCAATACCATCAATATTTAATAGGATAAATAAAATTATTATTGAAAAATACCAAAAATGAATAAATGAAAGTTAGTGAAACCTATGAATCGCCAAACAACATCACAACAGAAAGATACCCACCACTCGACCAAAAATAAGTAAACAATTCCAGAAATTCCCTCCAATAAAATTATTCCCAAAAAATGATAACGAACAACAGGTTCAAATTTTTTATTTTGATAAGGTTCACCAGTAACAAATCAAAATTTTTCCGAATAATTGAAATACTGCCGTGATGAATTTTCCCACAAAACTCCGGGCACCAGTAAATCAAGATTTTGAAAGGCTAAAAATTTAACGGTACATCGAATTGACCTAAATGAGTAGCCTGAATGGTAAATGACAAATAAACCGGAGATAGCTGGATAAAAATCAAAATAACAGGGTGAATATGATCGTTGAGAATAAATACCTACTATACATCCACTTCGACATTTATACACTAGTGGATCAATAGTTATAAATAAAATGATTAAAGAAAACCAACCGTGTAACTAAACCATCGAGGTGTGTTCGCATGAAATCTACAATATTCACATGCACAATCTGACAAATAGTGACGACGAATACAAACACCCACTCGAAAGATTATTTTCTAACCAGCGATAGCCGGCGTGACCTTTAAGTGATACCGCTAATCGATTGTGGCAGTAACACACTAGACAGTATAAAAGTCGCTGACAAATCGAGACCGACAGTTATTTTCGGAAAACTAAGAATTCCCTATCGACCAAATCGAGTAGATGAGAATGCTTCAGCTAGGATCCCAGAAGAAGACGTAATTCTAGAGCCAAGATCCCACTCTTCAAGTAAAATAATTTCTATTCGTTAATTCATCTTATTAACCCATATAAGTCTTAGAGGGAAACCCAGAGACAACCGATTCCAATACCAACCTCCTGGGTTAGAATAGAGATAGCAGTATTTATGAAAAATAAAATTTTTACATCGTTAACGAATGTGTTCTACCTTATTCTGTTTTTCATGAAAAGATTATGAGAGGCCTGAACTAACACGGCAGAGGATAATCGATCTTAGAGAAATTTCCAATTACACTAGGTGATAACCACAAAACTCACACAGGAATCCCCGATCTTACTCTGACCCGTTCGATGAGGTGATGATTCGAGTGTTGGAACAGTCTAACATGCCGACAATGGGGAATAATTAATTTGACGACGAGACCCAAACTTACCAAATGACGAAACCTCCATTTTTTTATTAATGAATGCCCATGCCGAGAAGTTCAACTTCAGGTTATCGATAATATCCTGAAATCATTGGAGTAAATTAAAATATTTTGTTAATAATACTTATTAAACCATAAAAGGTTCTTTTAGTAATAGATTATATAAATAATTGTAGTAAATAAAAATATTTCGTTAATAATACTTATTAAACCACAAAAGGGTTTTTTAGTAATAGATTATTATCATCAGCATGTTAACTTATTAGAGTAAATTGAAATCTTTCATTAATAATATCTATTAAACCATAACAGATTTTTTGTAATAAATTATATATCATCGGCATGTTACTATTAAATATGTTGATAGCTCGTTATTTGGGATAGTTCACTATAGTAGTCAATTAAAATAATCCAAAATAAGATTGTTACTCCAAATAAGAGTCTCATCCTAATATTACTCATGATTAGTGTAACAAATAATTAGATATCCTTAATATTATCAATTAAATCAAATAGTGAATGAAATTTTATAACTTTTTAGTATATGAAATGTGGTACTTTTGGTAGAGAGTAATTTGTAAGAAAATTCGGTATTATTCTTAATGTAAATAACAAAAATGACATTCTCATTTATTCACCATCCAACAAAAAGATTTTTTCAAAACGTTAAGGCGTGATTAATGCCGTAGTTAAAGGTGAATAGATTAAAACAACGGACTCAAAATCGGTATGTCACTACATTAATAATTGAATATTTCTAGATCGGAAAAATCCGTATCTTGTACAGTTCATTTAATTGATTTCTTTAACTCTAAGTAATTATAACTTGAATTAATTTAGGTTTCACCCTTTACTATTTGAAGACCCAATTTTTAGGAAATGTTGATCAGGAAAAATGTATTTTGTTTTATGTGGAATTTTCCTACAGTATCAAATTTCCTTTTTAAACAAAGATAAAGAAAATAAATGGAAAGATCGATTTTCAAAATAATAACGTCAAATTTGTTACGTTGATAATAGTACTAATGAACTCGGATTTCCTCCTCATCTCGACTGGGTCGGGTAGATCGACGTTTCCCTATAGAACGCTTACATCGACCCTCGTAGTAGAAAGCAACCTCCTATCAAACTGAGTTTATAGTAATGAAAATAGGGATGAAACCTGCAGCGGTACAACTAAAAGACGACATCACGCCACATACATTTGACGGTGTACTGCGTTTTGAAGACGGTCAAGTAACATAATCTATGAAAATAACCAATGAAGTGCGCAACTTCAGTTACCGACACGCGTCTGAGTAATTACCTAAAAATTAGACAACCCAGCAAATTGGAGAAATATTTTGTAATTGTTTTTCGTTTAGATGAGTCGTGGATCGATCAATCCCGAGTCACCGTACGTTTCCCCGCACATGCGGCAAACCGTTGCCGTCAAGCTATGTGGGATGCGGGATTTACCGTATCCCAGGTCAGAGAATCTAGATCCGGCACCCTGCAACAAACGGACGAGGTAGAGCTCCCGTTTGTTGCCATAAAGCGGGAACCTGGGCGCAATCCGGCCAGAGAAATCCGTGGTCAAGCTTAGTTCCTCGTTGCTCGTCTTGAGGAACATCAGCGGCAAACTAATATTCAAGTGGATCGGGCCAGGCGTTATCTCACTAACGTAAATGAGGAAATCGCAGTGGGTAGGATCGCCAGCACGGAGAGTTACTCTCCGCCATACAACACTTCATTCAACTTCGATGACGAGAGGCTAAACACCAAAGCTGTGGCCATCAATGTAGTTGTTCTGCGGAAGATCCTTCCCGCAACATGAGAAGGAATGAAGAGCCAGCCGAAGGACACAGCGAGCATCCTTACGCTCGGACGGCTCCGAAACCGAATCCCTACGAGCATCATCGGAAAACTTGTTATGATAATTATCGACAATAGAACATTATTACGAATGCCTTAGTTAAATGAAATAAAACCTCTTAGTTGACTTTGTTATTTGTTTAACTTAAATTGTTAATAATAACGTCTGTAGGACCCTATAGTTAATGATTATAATTAAATAAACTGAAGTGAAACAACACGATCTAATAACACTCTTTTGTAGATATGGAGCCAATGAAAATCCTACAACAAAAGTTGGATCACCCGCGCAAAATCAACAAACGGTTTTATGCGCAAATCTTAAAGCTGACAAAGGAAGTACAACAAATTAAAGCTACTTGTGTAGAGCCGAAGAAGGTAAAAACGCTCTACCAGAAGATAACAGCGGCTCAAAAGGGCTGGTCAGAGGAGAAACAAATCAACCAGAACCTGAGAACACAAATAAGGGGTCTGGAAGTGGCAGTGTCAGCCTGTCAAGAAATCGCAGCGGTGACGTACCCCCTCGTCTTCGCCGTTGATCAGCTAGCATATAGAGATACAGTAACGGCTCCAAAGACTACCACAAAGCCCAACATCCATCGACCGAGGAGGAAGGAACGAGCCAAGCGTCGAGCTGCTCGACCCTAGGCCAATGTGTAATTGATATCCTCGAATACATGTTTTTTCGTTTAATTGTTTTTCTATTATTTCGGTGGTCACTTGAAATAGCATAACGTTAGTACACACGAGATTAAATAACGAAAGTCCAGTAATTAATTGCTTAAGTAAGATCAAACAGATAAAGATGGAACCAGAGTGAATAAAGCATACGCAGGCCTTCTAACGGTAGTGTGTTGGACCCAGCTTGAGGTCGGGCCAGAGTAGTTCCTCTATGGCGCTCACCTTTGGCGACCTCAAAACCCATGGTTACATTACCAACGTTGCCTAGCAACGGGTAACCACTGGGCGCAGTGAACATTTTACATCTGGGGTCGAGGTTGTCAAAACCATAAACCTCACAATTTCATTGGTTCCCTCTTTTCCTTATTTCTGGAAATTTTCATTTTTTCCCACTTATAAAAATTTTTTTTTCTTCAAATATTGATCACAATATTTCCTACCGCATGCCATCCCCGGTGTATCGAAATTGATACAGACCGCACAGACTAATTTTATTGACGACGGATTTTATTGATTTACGTCGAATGGAGGCATCAAACTTTGGGAGTTTATTTATAAACAACAATCCACTATCAAATCAAACACCATCAAAAAGAATACCACTGAATTCACTATTAAATTGGTATTTTGGTAAGCTTTGATCTATTCATAAAAATATTTTTTGAAACTATTTGAGAAATTATATTTTAATAATAATAATTAAAAATAATTAATAAATTTTTTATTAGAAATATTTATGAAGTTTTACGATAAACCACTTTTCTGGGTTGATTTCGCCCGCTGGTTTCACCCGTGCTGCAGGCGGCGAATTAACTCCTCTTATGATCTTCAAATCCCGAAGTTCGAGCATTAGGGTTCACAAGAATATTTCCCAATTTTATGATAATAATAATATTAATGATAACAACAATGCCAATACCGTTTATATATATATATTATTTATATAATGAGTAACTCCCTATAGGGTTTTTACTATAGAGCGTATTGGTATTTCTCTATTACTACTATACTCATCCAAATTTCTTTTAATTATAATTTGCTTATTTTAATTTATTTTATTTATTTATTTTCTATTTTATTATTTTTTTAAATTGGGGGATAACAAACCAAAGTAATTCGCAAATATTTATTGAGGATTCACAAATTTGACTTTTTGATTTCTATTTTTCTAAATCGCCACAATTTTTGATAACTGGAGTACTTTTCCATCGATTGTAATTTTCTTTTTTATCGAAATTTCTTCCATTGTTTGAGTTTCTTTTTCACTTCGTAGTTTTTTTTTGAGTGCTCGTTGTACACGAATTGTGCTATTTTTTGTCAAATTTAATTTATTTTTTGCAACTGAGCTTTTTGTTTCCTGATTGTCGGTATTTCTGCCAATGTGGAAAGTTTGTTCCATTGTTTGCAGAACAATTTCTTTTTGTAACTCATTAAACTCCTTCACTCTTGGTAGGGCTGTCCTCCTCTGATATTCTTCTAATGAGCAAACTCTTTTTGGTTCATTATTATTTATGTCGTCTTCCCAATCCTATTCAATACTCAAATAAATTCTTCTAACAGCTTCAGCATCTTCCAGAGCAGAATGATTTCCTTTTTGCATTTTAATTCCACACACTTCGTTTGACACAATAGATAGTTTGAACCATTGACTATTTTTTGTTACTTCCCTTTTTATTAATGCTTTAGCTGCCACTAGATCTCGTATTCTCCATAGGTCATTGGCTTGGACTCCACTATATAACAACTAATTTATTAGATCATGGCCAGCTAAAATTTTCCGGGTCGTTAACTCATGAATTTTTTCCATACTTTTGTACTGATCTTCCTGATTTCTTGACATTTTTTCCGTGATCCCATGTACATGCGTGACATAACTTTTGAATTTATCTCTTGGAGTTATCAACGAATCGAATATAATTTTACCCTTCACACAATCTGAAAAACTCCAAAAATTGCCCCTTTTGCTGCTGTTATCTGGACAGCTTGTTTAGATAACAAATATTATTTTAATATTGAAATAAAATAGAGAGAGCGCATTCAGTTGTGTGCTGCCGATCAGGCATTACGGATCACCCCCAATTAGACAAAATGCACGAAAATTAATAAATGATAACAAAATTTAATTTTAAATATTTAAACACATTCAGATTATGAATGAAGAGTACATTTCTTTAAGATCTATCAAAAGGATGAAGGATAGATAAATAATAATAGTAATGCTACTAATAAATATTATGCACAATAAAATCATCTTACTACACCCATGTCTCTATACCCTGAAGGGTATCTGGTTCATAATATTGTACACGATGAGCATTATTGTTATTGTTATCAGTTTTTGAGATCATGATAATATATACAAGCAATATAGCGCTTGGGATTGTCATCAGCATACATATGAAGAATGTTTCAGTACAATTATTAGTGAATGAGTTTGTACCAAGAATCAATGAGCGATTTTTATTTTTTATAGATGACAAAGTTAAATTCAGAATCAACTTATGACTATTAGTTATTTCATTAAACAAGTTATTATTCTCAGGAATAAGCTTCTTTTCAACGAATATGACCTGCCAATGTTCTAGATTGATTTTCCAATGATTGTATTGGATTTTTGTTACTAAATAATTTGGAATGAGTCCTGTTCTCAGATTTTAAAGACTGAATCCAGCACTCATGTGATACTTGTACAGTACTACCTGAATCTTATTATTGTGGTGTTTAACCTTGACCCAAGTATATAACTTTTCTCGCCCTCCAATAGTTTCCCGTTGCTAATGAACGTTGATACTGTAACTACTGGTTATGAGATCGCCAAAGGTGAGCGCTACGAAAGAACTGCTAAGACTCGATCTCATGATGGGTTCAACGCACTACCGATAGGAGATCTGTGTGCGATTTGCCTACCTTCTATCCCTTTCATATAATTTAACACTTTATTGAAGCACTTCCTGTCCGAACCCTGGTTCATAACTCTAATTAAACGATTTTATTTTCAACACGACAAATTAATGAAACAAAAAGAAAAGAGACAATGAAATAACACAAAGGTTTATTTATTGATACATTAAATAACTCAGCTTGACGTAGAAGTTGGCAGTGCGCGACGCCTGGACGTCGCGGTAAGGGTTTCGCCGCTGGTTTGATGGTGTCAGTGGCCTCTCTGTATGCCAACTGAGCCGGCGCAAATACGAGTGGATACGTTACGGCATTGCCCTCTTGGCAAGCCGATAACGCCACTTCCAGACTGCGGATTTGCGTTTTCTGTGCCTGGCATAGTTGTCTTTCTTCGGTCCAACCACGCTGTGAACCATTCAACAGTGTCTTCATCTTGGTTGGCTCTATCCATGTTGCTTTGATCTTTTGGATCTCCCGTGATATGTGTAATAACTGTCGGTGTAATTCTGCGTTTTCTCGACGTGAGTGTATTAATTCCCCGCTCAGAGCTTTGAGTGGATCCATTTATATAATTAAGTAATTAATTAATAAATAATACATCTCTATTTGCAGAATTCTTATTTGTTTTCAATGGATCTTAATCGTTCGCCTATGGGCTGAAAAACTCATTAACTATCTGTTATATATACTGTGTCAAGTATTTTGTCACTCTATCAATTCTTTCTCAAAGAAAAATCAAATAGTTATTAGGCAAAGAACGCAAACATTCAAGATCCAATATTTATTTATTATGATATGTTACCGTCGGATTGAGTTTGGATAAGAAGGGTTTCGACTTCGGCTCAGCCGTTCACGAGCATATGGATGATCCTGTCTTACTCTGATATTACGGTCCTCGTCACGCATTTCTTTCGGAAGAATCCTCCTTGGGACTACCACGTTCATTGGTGTGGCTAGTCCTCCAGCTCGTAGGATACGCCATACGACCGGGTGTATCCGTCGGTGATCGGAATCCTGCCGGCGGCGATGTCGGAGTTCACTCTGGCCAAGTGGTATCTAGTCATTTCCACTTGTCTATCCGTCTGCTTGTGCCGTTCTTCGAGACGGGCTAAGATGTCCTCTGCAAGGCTTCAACTTTCTCGGGCGGGATTCCGGCCCGGTTCGCATTTAATCGCCACATAAGGAAGGTCCACATCATCATAGTTTTCCGAGCAGCCTCTTCTGGACTCCCTCACAGGTGAGATAGTGAAACCTGCGTCCCACATCGCCTGCCTGCATCTCGCGGCAGACCGTGCAGGGAAGCGTGCGGGTTACTCGCGAAGCATCGATCCATGATTCGTCTAAGACATAAATTATATGATATGACTTTTCATGATGAAAGAAATGGATAGGAGTTGAGTTGCTCGTGTGGTATTTATTTAGGTAGCATAGTCTAATACGATATCTACTTTTCTATTCCTCGAACCCGTGCATATACAATTATAAAACTGACGATTCAGAAAGAGGGGTTATCTATAGGGTCTGTCGGGGTTTCTATTGGGTCATATGGGCCTAGTTTTAATATATTTGTGAGCTACTCGTATATATATATATATACTCTCGTTTTACTGACGATGGTTCTTGCTTGCGGATAGCTATCATTGGATATGTAACGATCGGGTAGACGCATCGAAATCATACTCGTCATATATTCCTTGATTATTGTTTCATACATAGATGAACATCTTTATGAAATAAATAATGAAAATTTTCAGGTATTTAATCTTTAATTCATTTAACGAATGTTATAAATTTTATGGGATCTCTCCGGTGGATCGATATCGAGGATTTGATTCACTTTTCCTTCCAGGTTTTGATAAACATAATACCGTTACTACGTGGCACTCGGTTGGATTTCTTAACTTGTGTATCCTATGACTATCCTTTGATCTAGGTCTCGTGAAAGGTTATAATTGAGTATAATACAGTGAAAAAATTTACCTCCTGGATGGCCCTTCTCTTGGTTGAGCCCCTGGTTGGTCGATATGTTGGTCTTCCTCTCTTGATCGAGTATAATGATTCGTTTTGTTCGGCGCTTGCATGATTTAAGACGTTTAGGTGAAATGAACTTCTTACCAGAAGACTTACTATTTATACTAGCTCAACAATCTACACACTAATGGTTGCTAATTTCTCTATATACAGTGACGTGGCGAAATTGGTTTGTTGAATATTGTAGTAAACGACTGGACTATTGATTTCTTTAAACCTGTAGGTGTGAATATAAATGTTCTTATTGCGAATTGGATTGACGTGTCCGGTTTTCTCTACTACGAGTATTAACCAATTATCTGTCTGTGCCAACTACTACTTAATTTTCCTTCTCGCTGGTTAGCGTGCCTTGAATTACCGACGTTTCAGGTCATTCCCTGAGTTCACGTGGAAAACTTGTGGATTTAATTATCTCATTTAATGGATTTATTCATAATTCATGATCGAAATAATATAGTTTTGTTTCTTATCATTTATTAGCTAAATCTGCAGTCGATAATCTCACAATGGAGCGTGCACCTTATCTTGACACTCGACGTCCGTCCCTGAGCCTCGAATGCTCAATCACAATTCAAAACGTGCGAACGTCATTTCAGTCCTATGCCTTTGTAGTCAATATGGATTCGGATTTCTTGGTATCAACTATCTATAGCAGTTCGGTTTTTCTACTAGTCGTATCTGATTATAAATTACTTATTACCAACGGAACATTTCGATTTACTATGTGTGTATTTATCTTATGTATTTATATTATTTGTCAAAAACAATTATATTAATCCACCAAATGAACGATAGGTAATCTTACATCTCTATATAAATTGGTAGTTAGATTTTTAGGCCGATGATTGTCGCTGTGGTAGAATTTACAGTTTCATCATTTTAGGGTTTTTCAGGATTTTTTATGTCGATCTCTTAATTTAAACTATATTACAATAAGAATGGTGAAAAACTGTCTCTTATAATATTAAATTCCTTCATGGCTTTTATTTATCTATCTTGATGTGCATATGGAACTCTATATTGTCGTAACTTGATTGAAGTTTCATCTATTAATGGGATTTCGTGTTCTATTATTGAAGTCACGCCCAAATCATACTGATGTTTCGCGAAAATATCTTGATACTTTATCAATAATTTGGTGAATATTTGTATTTGCTCTTCCGACAATTCTTTACTAGTGATTTTGGGTTCTTTATATATTTTAATATTTTTTGGTAACTTTTTATTTCCAATTTTTAACATCTTCGTTATTTTTCCAAATTTTGTTTTCGGTTTTAGTGATACTGTTTTTATCATTAAAGTTAGTAATATGAACAGGAATTTGTTGATTTTGCACTTTTACTATTTCATCACACATTTGAGTATCATATTTTGCTATTAACGTTTTACACGGTTCGAATATAAACTCATCATCTGGCACTCCTATCGTATTAACATAACAAATGATCTCACTTTGTGGTGGTATTGTTAATGTCTGGTTTAAAAATACATCTCCAACTTCATGAATAACTTTACCGGTTTTCCCTGCAATTAAATTTCCGGTTTTTAAATCAAGAGAAATCCCTTCCAATTACTGCAAGACGTCCATTCCCACTAAACACTGTATTGTGCTTTTTCTCATCACTAACACATCATGAACAACTTCTATATTTCCGATAATTAATTTTACGTTAATCTGCTAAATGATACTCAAATTGTTTTTTATCAGAGACCTTACAATCTCCTTGATGCTTTGTATTTGATCTCTTTCGTTGGAATTCAATACTTTATCTGATATTATTGTATGACTTGAACCGGAATCGATTAGGGCTTCAACCCGATGTTTATTTAATTGTATCCACATTCTAGGTTGCCTTCCTCTTCCAATCGTCATCAAAACATAATTTCCTGGCAATCCAAGCATGTTTTTTTTCTCGATATTTGCACTTGATGGCTCAACTCGCTCAGCCAGTAATTCAATATTCTTAATTGGCTTCATTTCTTTTAGTTTATCAACCGGATATATTGGTGCTGTTGGAAATAAAATGTTTTAGAAATGCATAGCTGACTAAATGTGTCGGTTTCATCTACTCTTGATGGATCAACATTTACCAATTTTAGTTTTAGTTTATCTTTGAGTGCTTTCTCTATGTCTCCTTTACAGTAGTACAATGGTGGTATCTCTATCTTGTCATTGTCATCCCTTCGTTCCCACTTTCATTGTCTGAGCTTGAATTAGCGTTATTTCATCTGTTTTTTAATTTCGATTTTACTTTTCCCATTTCTTTGTATTGATGATTAGTAATTATGAATCTTGCGAGAAATGGAATGCATTCAATAAGCAATTTCCATGATCATCCTGAAATAATATATAATTGGCGAGTAGTCAATATTTGAGATACCATAACTTTGAGCATAATAATAATAACATATATTCCAATTAGACCTGCACAAGCTTGTCCCATAAACATGAATTTACCCAAAACCTTTTTCATCGTGTCATAGGTGGCTTTTTTATAGTGATCTGACGTCAATAAATAATCATAATTTACCTTTCCTTCACCTCCTGGTAATATAGTATCAATCATCTCGGTAATTACTCTTTCCTTTTTGACGGAAATAGTAAATTTATCCGTGCTTCTTCAACATCGTTTTGAGAATACAGTCCAATTTGAGTTAGTTTATTTAATGATGTAAAATTTATTAATTATTCAAGTTTTGTCAACTCTAATCTCTCTGGAGTTCTCACCTCTTTATGATGTGGCAAGGATATCCATGAATCTGATGTTAACCTATATAATGGTGCCAATAACCTATTACACTTTAATAGCTTGGGTTTTTTATCTTCATCTAATAATATTCGAGTTATTGGCTCCATAAATCTCAATTTCCCATTGACACTTACAGGCAATTCATTTGTACACTGCTCGTATTTTATAATCTGAACAGAGATTTCTTTACATTTATAACAATACAATTCTTCCCTAAACATCCTTGCAAATACACCATTTTCTGAAATTAACATAGGCGCCACTAGATTTGGATTTGTAATTCCCATATCCATTCTGTTTCGGAGTATTTCTTTATTTAACTTGCAATCATTTAATATCATTTCTCCATATATATTTTCCATGATACTTTGAATATAGTGAAATAAATAATCCATTTTATTATCGAAATAATTCGTTAAGAAATAATTCGTGCTTTTAAACAACAGTAATGAACTCCAAACGATATAAACTTTATTGATTAACACACTTTATCTCCACTTTGAAATGACACAACGAATGATCTATCAATCAAAATTTGGTGCTTCTTACGACCCTTCGGGAAGAATAGCACTTTTCGATCAATTGGATTTCACAATCACTTGACTACTGTGACGGGTTTTTGAGTTCGGTAACTCTGATTTAGTTGCTTTGCTTTGACCTTACTTAATTTCTGTTTCAAATTTCTTTTTTGTCTCCTTAGTCCAATTTTTTTCTAATTTCTTTTTGTCTCCTTAGTCCAATTTTTTCTCTTTGATTCCAGTTGCGATTCTTTTTTATACTCCGTCACCCAATAATATTTATTAATGTCAAAGAGAATTTCCAATATATTTTACCGCTAATTCCATTTGGACCTCTATAATCACTGACAGCTGTACAGATAAATAATTTTTTAGAGATGCCCTTTCACGGATTCCCAAACAACATTTCTTCCCTTTTCTTAAAAGGGCTTTCGAGATGACGTGAAAATTTTGCTTTTGTTTTTGTTTTCTTAAATTTGCACTTGTTAATTATAAATGACCTTCTTTAATTTAATTGTCTGTTTTTATTGATTTTCTCGTTTTTCAACATTTCTTTTTCATTCCCTTTTTATTAGGCTCCAGAACCACATATTAATCACTTATCATTGTTTCCCCCAATCATTTTACATGTGTGTTATTTATTTTATTCTATTATTTAGGTATCCTCAACACTTCTATTAAATATAATATAAAAAGGGAAATATACTTTCAAAACACGATGATGTTTTTATTAGCCCGTAGTAGCCTGTTTCTACCTTGTCTCGATTATCCAGGCTCGTTGTGTTTGCGGATAATCTTCTCAGTCGTTATTGTTGGATGATGAGGGTAAGCCCATCACCACATTTATCCTAAATAAATATTTTAAAACAGGGCCTGGAAAACATAGGGTAAATATATGCGCTGAAGATCGAATGCCAATTCAGAAACTGAGTCCCCAAACAAACTGAACATATTTGTGATTATGAAGATTCAATTTGTGAACAATAACCGAACAATTATTATGTGTGATGATTTTAACCAATTTTATATATTTTTTGGGCCAGCACTGGATTTTGTTTGAATGAATTGGAAATATCTCGCAAATATAACATGCAGATTTAAAATCAGAACATAAACATCAATTCAACAACTTTAAAAATATGAGAAAGATGCAATACAAATATAAAATCAAAAACAAAAGTAAATTAAAATAATAATAAAACTCATCAAGATCAGCACGAAATTAACATAAAAATAACAAGAGAACATAAAATTTGACCGCAAAATGAATAATTCATAAAAATTAGCAGCGAACGCATAAAACGGAATATTTTCAATAAGAAATATTCTAATTAAAAGAAAAATAAAAACAATTATTCATTTAATATAGAAATTGATAAAATAAGAGTTAGATGTAACAAAATAAAAATCAAGGTCAAATTTTGTTTAACCTCATCGAAAACAACACGCAAGATTAGGGTCACAGAACAGGTATATATACCAATTCATTTTCACAGAATTTTAACACAAATGTTAGCTTTTGGAAGCAAATTTTCTGTGAACTAGATTTAAATTTTCTCGCGGACAATCTCAATTATTGACAATTTTTCCATACTGCGTTTCAAGCAATCTCAAGTAAGCTCTACTTGAACGCATGTATGGGGAGATGTTTTATTATGAATGAGGATGGTTAAAGATGATGTAAAACAATGTTTCATGAAATATATGAATTGAATCGAAATTTTTCCGGCCCGCGGCCGAAACATCCCCGAGAGTTAACAAACTTTATATACCTATCGAGATGTGTAAGTGCAGTCCATCCGCCAATATCTCGTGCCTGTGAAGGTTCTGGTGTGCGTAACGCAAGAACCCAAACGTCAATTCATGCCGTTTATAGGGGAAGATGGAAGATGGGGGAGTAGTCTTTTGGCTGCCCCTTTGTCATCCCTTTCCAGAAAAATTCCACCTAAAATCACATTACTCATCGGCTCAAAATCATCCACACCGAGTAGTCCAGTCGGCACTCATATAATCATAATATCGACAAGCTACGGAGTGTCGTACTAACTAGACGACCCCGTTCTGGAAGAATCGACGACGTCAATGAATGTGGTAGTACCCAGACTACTGCTACCTAGGGATATGCAGGACCTCGACAGAAGTTCCTCGCGATTGCAAGAGTATTCATATGCTCAAAATCGATCAAGATTCAGATCAGGCCCGCATTGTGAAGAAAAAAGATCGTGTTGAAATAGAAAATAAAAATCATTAGAAACACTTAGTTATTTAATTCACAATTATATATCAAAATCTTAATTCTTGAATAAAGGACATAATAATGATGAATTATGGCAATCTGGATAGTACATTTCTGTAGAGTCCCAATAGACCTTTAAGTAGTTTAGCTCTAGATAAATAATAAAATACAGATCCATCAATAATTAATAAAATTTTCATAATAAACTCTGCGAAGTTGTTGACGAGTGATTTAATTAAAGATATGGAATCTCTCAATATACTGAGTAAAGAACTAATAAACTCGCGAAGGGAGAACGCAGAGCTCCACCGTCAGCTTCTTCGATTGACTCGCGAGATTCAGAAGCTCCGTGCAACATGGGTGGAACCCACAAAAGCAAAAGCAGTTTATCAGCGACTGACCGCCACACAGCGTGGATTGGCGGAAGAAAAACAATTAGTGCAAACCCAAAAGATCCAAATCAGGAGTTTAGAAGTGGCACTGTCAGCTTGTCAGGAGGGCAACGCAGTGACTTATCCTTTGGTATTCGCGCCAGCCCAACTAGCCTATAGAGAAGCGATGAGTACTACAAAATCGGCAGTGGCTAAGCGTTCCCAGCGACGCCTAGGAAAGGCGGAACGAGCGAAACGCCGCGAGCAACAAATTGCAGGCCAAATTTGAATGTTTAGATGTCCTAACGACTTGCTGTTTAGATGTGTTGAGAAATAAATTATTCTTATCGTTATTTTGTAATTTTAATAATTAACTTAACAAATAATTCTATTCAATTGAAATGGGGCAAGTGGAGTTCATGTAATGGTTAATCCTTGAAATTATTGTATACAAACGGAAGGGACCGAGGCAGAAAATCGCGCGTAGACCTTCTATCGCTAGCGCGTTGGACCCACCATGAGGCCGGGTCTTAGCAGTTCTACAGTTAGAGCTCATCTTTGGCGGTCTCATAACCAGTGGTTACAGTTCCAAATATATTAATAAAAAATCTTTTATAAAAAAAATATAATTTTTCTAAAAAATTAGGTAAATAATTTCTTTAATAATTCCATAATTTCTTTTCATTTCTCAATTAAAGTAAACAATTTCTTTAAAAAACCAATGTAAATGATTTCCTTAAAAGCAAAATAAATAATTTCTTTATAGGAAAAAAAATCTTTTAAGATATTAAATAACTTCCTTTAGTAAATTAAATAAAATCAAATAAATAACCCTTGTATTAAATAAATAATCCCCTTTTAATAAATTAAATAAATATTTCAAACTAGGAAAATTTTAATATAAAGAGAAGAAATTTTAGTCAAAAGCGCCCAAAGATTGTATCCTTTGAGATAGTCTTGCAAAGTAAATCTTCACAAGACTTTAAAATAAAACAGACAAAAACGTTTACATATATTTTTTGCACGCACGATATAGCACGCACTAATATACATAAAAACTCAACATATCAAGCATCATATTTAAAAGTTGAAGATTTGAAGTTAAAGATAATTTGTACCAAATATATCTCTTGGTAAACTTTTGATTTGTTGTTTAATAAAATTTTTTATAAAGACTTTGTTATTATTATATATAAAAACACCAGTGAAAAGTTGAGACCTCAACATTATGTTAGGACTTGGGTCTTTGTAAGTCAGTTGTGCCAGAGCTAATACCAAAGGGCTTTTGTTTGTCAGACAAGGTGATTTCTAGCATCTTGATTTAAATGCGCTGCGTTTCTATGGTTTGGAAAGCACTCCATAATAACTGCTGGGTAACCCTGGATTTTAGCGTCCGAGTTTAAATTACGACAAAAAAGTTATTTAAATTTAAATTTAAACTAACCAAATTTTACTAAAAGCTTAATTTTTTTCACTATTGGTAAACTATTTTCATTTTGAAAGCTTTTATTCTCATTGTGAAAACCGGAACATATAAAGCAGTCTGGAAATCTAATGTAGCTCACTCTTACTATATCTATTTTAAAAATAACCTTATAAATATTTAAGTATTTTTATATTTTCTAAAGTAATGTTGGGCTAGCACTAAATTTTGTTTGAATGGATTGGAAACAGCACGCAAACATAACATGTAGATTTGAAATCAGACCCATAAACACCAAATAACCACCGAAAAATATGAGAAAGAAATAATTAAAATATAAAATTAGAGACAAAAATAATAAAAATAATAACAAAATGCAACAAGATCCTCACAAAATAAACACAAAAAATAACAAGAAAACACGAAAATTTGACCAGAATTGACAATTTAATTGAAAGAACAAGAGTTCATGAAAAGTAGAAATGAAATAATAATTTAATTGGAAAATACTTTAATTAAAAATTAAAGAAACAAATTGTCAAATTAAATCAGGAAAATAATAAAATTAGAATTAGAATAGTCAAAAAATATCAAGGTCAAATTTTGTTTTATCGCATCAAATTTAACACACAAAGTTAGGGTCACAGAATATGTATAAATACCAATCCATTTTTGCATAAAATCAATCACTTTTAATCGCTTAATAGCTTAAGCACTTAATCATTTACTCGCTAGACGAACAGTAACAGCCTTCTGAAAGTAACTTCGAAACTCTAATACGAATTTATCTAAGGTGAGCCGGAGTGACTTGCCCGTGTTGTATAACAAATGAATGGGAAATTACTATCATGAAAATATATGATGAAAACTATTTGAATTTTAATTCCTTCGAAAATTTTCTGGCCCACAGCCACACACTAACAAGTCATTAAACTCATACATAAATACCGAGCAGTGTAAGTGCGGTGTAAGTCCGCCAATAGCTCGTGCCCGTGAGAGATCTCGCCGTGGGTAACGACGGATTCGAACGCCAAATCATTTGCCATTATAGGGCAGAAAGGAGATCTGGAGTCAATCTTTTGGTTGACTACCTTTCTACCTACTCCCGAAAAATCGACCTAAAATCTTAATATTCATCGGCTGAAATAATAACACCGAGTAGTCCAGTGGGCACTCTTAAAATCTAATATAAACATACAAAACTCTTAGGATCAACTTGAGGTGAAAGGGAAAAGGGGCTTGCGGAAATCGATGTAACGAAAATGTCAAAGAAAAAAAATCTAATAATTAATTTATTTAAATTTAATAGGACGTAAAAGTGAGATGATTTAAAGGTATACGTAGATTACCGTAATCTCAATAATTATTACCTAGCGATAACTAACTCATAAAAAGTGAATTGAACTCTACTGAATGAAAAATGTATTATAAATAGCTACCGTGTGAACAATTACCCCAAAGTAATTAACGAGACTAAAGTTACCAACTTTAATAACGATAATAAGTATGATAATATTAATAATAATAGTCCCATCAATAATGATTTTAATCATCATGACAATAATAATAACGATAGTGACCCGTCATTAACTCTACATTAGAGACTATTTCGATAATTTTTCCCTTCTCCCCTGAGATTCAGATGATTTTGCTCATTATCTGAGTTGCCACTTACCCAATTATATAATAAAATGAAAGGCAAAAAATACTGTCGAATAGATAAGAAAAACACGAGGAGATAGGAGGATTTTAAAGGTAGCCTCCACTCAAATACCCATCATGATAATTACTGTAAACAATATTCCTGAGGCCGATTTAAACCGCAATAATCAGTTAATAAACGATTTCTGAGTACAGGAATAAATTACTAAATCATCGTTATAACCAAAAGGCAAAAGAAGAAATGATTTATTCACAAATATTCTCACTTAAAACGCTCTTCACCATACCGGATTATCTAAGTTGACAATTCGGAATGGTCACCATATCTTTCCCGGACGTTGGAGCAGTGAATACATAGCCTCGAAGCAAGAAAGCCGAATAAAGAGAGTAGATATGAGTATGCCGCCTGTTGGTATAGTGAGATATATCGAGCGAGTATTTCAAACCCCCACATAGCAGAGAAACAAAAGGCTAAATTAGAAAAATTGAATTAATACAACATAATAAAAATTAGTAGGCAATACCTCTCTAAGAGTTCAAAAATCATGATTATGAATTTGTGAAAATAAATTCCAGAAAATTCCATTTTGTCTCGAGAAAAATCCTATTTCAAAACTGGCATACAAACTTGTGCAGAGAAAATCGTGGAACATGCGTTGCGAACACAAAACCTGCTGTGATATCTTCCACCCGCGATCAATGGAAGAGAAATTTCGTGAGCAGCCATTCACCAACTGCCACAACCAATTGAATCTATCACCAGCCACGTGGCAGAAAACGAACCAGCAAGATATATATATACGTGAATTGAATCACAATGGAGGTCAAACTTATCTCTCTCTAAATTGAATTCATGGCCAAATTAACAGTACGCAATTCGAAACAATGCTAAATAGAAATGACAGAAAAGAGCGGAGCTTCCGCCATGGAAGATGAAAGAATACGGAAACAGGCGCGGATCCATTGAGATGACTCCAATAACAATCCGATGCATGCCCATGAGAATGTTCGGCAGGTAGCGTCGATCTCGGCTTAATCTCTGAATGTGTATTAATTTAATATAACTTTCTTGGAGATTTAATTATTTCCATTTAAAGTGAAATCTTTTATGTAATTGAATTTAATATAACTTTCTTTGGAGATTTAATTATTTCCATTTAAAGTGAAATCTTTTATGTAATTGAATTTAATATAACTTTCTTTGGAGATTTAATTATTTCCATTTAAAGTGAAATCTTTTATGTAATTGAATTTAATATAACTTTCTTTGGAGATTTAATTATTTCAATTCAAAGTGAAATCTTTTATGTAATTAATTTTTCTTTTAACCTAATTTCATAAAAGCGGACACATAACCGAGATTTAGTATACTATATATTTTCGTCGTGGGCAGATTTTTGATTAGAAATGCAGTCCAAGGATAGCCATACAGTGATGAAATTAGTTTATGATAACGAACTCCTCCACCGAATGTAATGCTCAGCTAGCGACTATAAATAGATCACATAGGTAAATAATTCGAGTATAACGACTAGCTTAACCTAATCCACGATTGTATAACCTGAATGTATAATCCACCCATCAAGGAGTTAGGCCGTTAACATAGCATTACTGTAGAAGTCGAGATTATAATTGGTTTAGTCTTTAGGAGAGTAGACAGAAAGAGAACCAGCAAGTCGTCAATTGAATGGATAAGGGCTCATTCGTAGTAATTCTATTTGTGATTATGCCCATGTTTTGGAGTTGACTAATCAAGTATACGCCCTTTATTAGCATCGAGGTATATAGATAACAATCATTAGTGAAAAATGAGCCGCGACTTAAATGAATTTATCATTAACATTAACAAGTACATTCAGCAGTAAATGGGTCGACGTCGATCGCACAACATTAACGGTTCCAAATAGGTTCGCCGGGAAATATCGCCAAGCTTTATGGGATCGGGGGTACTCCATTTCGACTTATGGTACTCCTATATGGCTGAATCGAGATCCAGAAAGTCGAAACATGGATACGGAACTGCCAAGTATTCTAGTCAAAAGAGAAACAGGAAGAAATCCAGCCAGGGAAATACGACAAAGGGCAGAAGGAGCACTACATCGTTTCGAGCAGCTGGAACGGCGGTACAGACACTTGGCCAATCAGCAGAGAGAGCATCTGATCCGGATTAATAGGGGTATTGCCAGTGAACGTATCCCAAGTTCAGATGGTCATCTACTCAATTACGGAGTGGCCTACAATCCCAAGGATCCAGCTCTTTTGGAATGCGATGCACCCGTACATCTGGTCGTCCCAAAGAGTCTGTTACAGCCAGACATCCGGGATATATTAGAAGATCGAGGAACCGAAGAGCACGCCTATTCGCGAAGGCGTTTGGCATGTAAAGATCACAGGGAAATTAGTTGTGTGGATAATTAAATAAATGTGTTTCTCTTAATTATGAATTTTTTGGTTTATTTTGATGTTTTCACTATATTATTTTGACCAAAACAGAAATACTATCTTTAAATTCGTCCGTGCAATAGTAACAAATGTTAAGGTTAGATAAATTTTGAGAGAAACTCTGATTCATTTAAGACTTAGTAAATGTGTAGCGTGATGGTTTATCGTATATTACTATTATTAAGGGAATTCAGCTATGGATGCAATCCAAGGGATTAGCAGAAAACAAAAAAAGCTCCACCGAGAGAATGACAACCTCCATCAACAATGTATTCAGCTCAGCCGCGAGCTCCAGCGGGTCAAGGCCACCTGGTCCGAGATGTTAAGGGTAAAACGGCTCTATAAAAAGATCGATGCCACTCAAAAGGGCTGGCAGGAAGAGAGGACCCTAAATCAAGCTCAGAAGATCCAAATCCGCGGATTTGAGGTGGCCGTAGTGGCAAACCATGAGAGAAGGGCAGTCACGTACCTTCTGGTATTCGCGCGAGCACAAGTAGCTTACCGGAATCAGGAGGATCCATTAGCACGACCGAATCCACCAAGGCCAGGCTAAGCCAAACGAGCACGACAGAAGCTACGAAAACAACACAACGACTGAAATTTCCTCGTGATGGGATGTAAATAGTAAATAAAAAACCATTTTTTTTGTCGTTGGATTGTTTTTTCAAAAAACAGCATGTTAATGATGCAGATGATCTATATGGAAATAAATGATAACTAACAGAATTAAGTAAAGAAAGTAAGGAACCTAAACGAGTAAGACGAGCACAGACCTCCCATCGGTAGCTCGCTGAACCAGCTGTAGACCGGGTCTTAGCAGTTTTGGAAACAAAGCTCACCTTTGACGGCCACAGGACCATTGGTTACAGCACCAACGTTGCTTAGCGATGGGTGGCAGTCGTGTAGCATTATATGATTGGGGTCAAGGTCATAATAATCATCACGGACCCCACAGTAATTTCATTAACCCAATCTCATTTTAAAGACCTTGGTAATGGATGAAAGTGAGTTTAAAGTAATATTAAAAGGTAAGCGTGAATATTTCAGTACTTTATCTTTTAAAGCTTGAAGAAATTCTAAAAAACAGGATTTATCTATAAGCTGCATCAGCTGGCATGACCTCGAAATTATGACGTGAATACTGAATGTGAAGCGTAAGGGAAATTAAGAATTCATACAGAGTTAATAGCTGAAATCAGAGTAGTTTCAATATCACACGAAGTCACTCGGATGAGCTTGGACGTTTTTTAGTAATGGATTAGTTATTGGAATTATGAGTGACTTATGGAATAGAAGAAAATTATGAGATGGGAACATGATATTTCTAATGATCGGGCGATGATTTAGGATGTGGATCAATCTTTAATATAAACCCCTGCTATAAAAAGGAAATCGACACAAAGAAAGTGAATGTAAGAGAGGAATTTTTGGACTGATCATGAGCCTAATTTATGAAAAGAAAGCAAAATGTGTTGTGCGATTATTCGCAACTGATTGATTTGATGAATGAGACGAAACAAACATACAAGTTGGGTTGGACAATCGATCGAAGCAAGACGGAAACATTTAGTTATTAATGCGATAAAATTTTGGTTTAAATGTTAATTCAACTTTAAGGTTAAAACTTAGAAGCTGATTTTTTGAGAAAAATCTGTGCATGTGCTGATACAAAATTCAGAAGATGTAGCATTTTCTATTTTCATAACAAATAACCTCGATGGATTCCAGCTCAAATTCCCTGTAACGTACATTGTCAGTCGCCATAATGCGGAGGTCCACCCTCGAATATGCATTTGCGCGGAAAACCTAGCCTAGTGCTCCAATCGAATACTCCGATCTGTTATCGACTATTGCTAAAAAATGTTTTTCTATAAAATTAAATAATTAAGTTTAAATAAATCTTTTACTATTATTTAGATCAACACTCAATTTACATTCATTTATCAAATTACACTCAGATTTTTATTCAATTTGTCAACAGTCTCTTTTATCATCAATAATAAAAATGATTTCGAATACCCATTCTTTATCGAAAACTCAACCAATTCGTCACCACTTTTTACTATATTAGCAAAAGTAGAATATAAAGACCTTGAACAATAGATAAATCAATCATTTCATCATATCCCAATAGTACTTAAATTCCCAAAAGCTTTCTGGAAAAGTATAGAGAATAGTATCAGTTGGTTTTCTATAAATCTCTGTCTCATAAATCTAAGTAGACTCGTCATCTCTGTACTCGAGTTCTAGAGCATTGTCGATCAAAGGGTTTGACCAATATTAGTAAGCACACTAAAGGTTGTAAAAGTAAAATAGTAATATCTGATTTTAAAATATTGTTGAAAATTTTAATATTTATTTAGAACGTGTTATATGTGATTAAATGTCGATAATGCCTTTGGATTCAAAGATTAATGTACACAACGAATGACTAACCGAAGTAAAGCCACTAAAATATACTTTTTAAAAATTATTGAAATTTAAAATATTAATAAAAATTTCGGGGTTTTTGATGAAATGTAAAATTAATATTTTTTTATCTGATTCGAAAGCATGTTTGGATTGACAAAAATAACGAATTTTGACAACTTTAATTGATCAGTACGATTTATTACAATTTATAACGATAAAAATAATTGGTATTACAACAATGACTATTGAGTGCTTATTATAACCTCTCGAGAGGAATAGCACACTATCATTAAAGGTGCAATATAAGTACATCCGGGTACTACTACTGGCTTTAATAATCGATAGAATTGATCTAATTGCTTTCCTTTTTCCAACTTGATAATACTAGGGACTTGAGACAAATAATTAAAATAAATTGTTTTAATAGCTGAAATCTGAAACTGTTTTATCTAATAATTTTGTACATAAATTTATTCGCCTTTTTTCTTATTTGTTTTTCCTCTTTTTAATTTTGTCCCTTAATCCAAGTTGTGTTCTACTTTTTTTAGTTTGCCATCTAATGGCACTTATATATAATTATTTCATTTTGGAAATCTTCCCATCGTACATTAACTTAGATGTAAAAAAAAGAATTCGAAATAATTCGACTGTTGTCGGATAAATTTATTTTTAAGAGATGTTATTATTTTACTTTTTTGGTGATTAATTTATTATCTCAGACAAACTATTGAGATTGGTGGGTTACTGGGTACAGTTGTTTGTTTAAATCTTTCTATGGTTGCCCAGGTAGCGCGATACAAATATTTCTTGCTACCACTCGACACCCGTTGCTAAGCAACGTTGGAACTGTGTTCGAGTTGGTGGGTCATCCGCAAAAAGTGAGCGTTATTACTAGTGCTGTAATTGCTCGGACGACCCATGGGTCCAACGAGCTGTCGTTAAAAGACGTGTGCTCGATTTTTTGATTATCGGTCCCCGTATGTCGTGAACTTTAATGTTGGAGTTTATCATGGGGAAAAAGGGAATTCTACAATGATTTTTCACTCGGAACACTTATAAAACATCTGAAGATACCATCTTTCAACATCGGAAATATGTAATTATAAAACAAACATGTATGATTTATAGGCTAAAATACATTCTAGAAGTTTTTTAGGCCTTATTTAACAATCGAGCGGCTCGGCGTTTTGCCCGCTCCTTTCGTCCCGGTCGATAATTATTCGGCGTTGTTGTTGTTGTTGGGGTTGCTGTTGGGGTTGCCATCGCCTCGCGGTAGGCTAGTTGAGCGGGAGCGAAGACGAGGGGGTAAGTGACAGCTGCCCCTTCTTGACAGGCGGACAGGGCAACTTCCAACCCCCGTATCTGTGTTCGGAGGCTCTGATTCATCTGTTTTTTGTCCGCCCATCCTTTCTGGGCTGCGGTGAGCCGTTGATGTATGGATTTGACTTTCTTTGGGTCCACCCAGGTGGCCTTTGTTTGCTGGATCTCACGGGTTAACTGAATGATCTGGTCATAGAGAGTTTTATTGGTTTGTTGGGCACGGGTCAGTTCTGTTCGTAGTATTTGGAGAGGTTCCATTTCTGTGAACAATGGACATTAAAACTTTTATTAACTAATTTATAATTCTCAAGCATACGGTTAATTTAAAACATAAATTACAAAAATTATACTAAGGGATCATCCGAATGAAAATTGACAACAAATCTCACATAACAATTATATATTTTATAAGATTGATTATCATAAAATCAGGAGATTGGCGCTACATAAAGTAACGAAGTCAAGACTCCTCAAAAGACTCTCTTATCCCTTCCTCCGGGGAGTAGCCTGGAATTATGAATGCGGGCCGTTTTGTATTACGGGCCGGTCTTGGACTGGGTGGATAGACATCCGCGATTCGCCCGGCAGCGTGGTCGTCCTCCACGTTGGCCAGGTAATTGCTGGCCCAGTCTACCAAAGACTTGGTAGTCTTTGAGGCGAGCCAGAAGCGCTCGAGCCCGATCATGAATTTCTTGGGCCGGGCTGGGGCCCCTTGGTTGGTTATTCTGCTGGAATTGACTCATGGTATCCTGTACCAAGAGCATGTCGTCCTGCCGGTTTTCTCCTGGTTGGGGGTATGTCGGGGTATGTCGCCACGCTTGCCTCCACTGGTCCGCGACGTGTGTGGGAACCCGAAAGAGGAATCCTGATTTTTCTAAATAAAAATAAAATGTTGATTTTGTGCAGTAAATATCCCACTCTTCATCCAGTTCAGATCAGTTTATAAATAGAGTCCCATCCTGAACCTCCTATCATTTTAATTAACATTTTGATTATTCTACCTAACAATTAGAATTATTAATTTTCCAAATTGAAAGCACCTCTCTCTTTGCAACCCCTCATCGGTTCTGGGAATTTTAACAATAAAAAAAAATTAAAAAATGAATGATAAAAAATTTGTTAATATGGGAACGCATCTCGAAGATTCGAACGTAGATTTGTGCGAAGTTTTATTGTTTCAATTTTCGTTAATAAAGGCACTATTCAATTCTATTTGTAAATATTTATAAATCATTTATATAAAGATAAAAAAATGGTATATGCAGTTACAAAATCGACGTATCATGGATTATTTGATTTAATGTGGTGGAAATCCTTCCGTAACAGTATTCAAAATTCGAATCTCGTTCAATTGTAGGGTAAGTGCATATAATATTCATTTTTAAGTTTTAGGTGTTCAACTACTTCGAAAAAAGAAATTATCATTAAACTTTAAAGTTGATCGAACCTATCATAATTCACGGAAACCGTACTCCCTTGTAATTGTCGACATTAAATCTATATAATTCGGTTCGGGTTAATTTCCAGATCATGGTACGTTATCCATTTCAGAGTTAATTTTTATAATTATGTATTATCTAGACGTCAAAATCCATCGGGATCTTCCTTAAAATTTCTCTTTGTTAATAAAAGAAAATTTCTAATATTGCGTCGAGATCAGGATCGCTGTTGTCCTCGTTAGAGTTTAATTATTTAAGGATTAGAGCCCTCAAAAGAAAATCAAAAATTTAATTTTTATCTTTACCCTTCCACACATATGGGAATTCCTACAGTAAGCATTAAAATTAAGAACGAAATTTGTTTTATTCCCCTTTTTAAAAATTTACTTATTGAATAACTAAGGATTTCAAATACAAATCAGATTTAGAGTCGAAAAATATTTATTAAAAATCAGAGATAATAAGAAAAGTCGGATTTTGTGTCACTAAACTTACCATGAGTTTGAAGATCCGGGTTCCGAGTTACTTCTTCACTGACTGCTCTGGTTGTCGTACCATGGTTATTGTATTGCATTTTTTAAGAAAAGATTTAATCGTGCTTATTGATTTAGCAGCTGTTCCCCGAATGTATTATAGCAATTCGCAGGAGTGGGCGTCTACTGCGGGGAGTTTTCTTAATCACTCGCGTGGATTCGTCATGTTCGGTGTGTAATACTAGGTGTATGGCTTGTGCTAACCACCTATGGTGTGGTGTGTAGACATGTGCTAACAATTATTCCCATCGATTGGTCGCGGCGTAAATGTCACAAGATGTGTGCGTAACAGTCATTTTAGAATTATAATATTCATTTTTTATTGATTTAGTTTCTTATCCCTGGTGGGAGAACACTTGTCAGCAAACAACTTGGTTCTTGATAGGTAAGATCGTTAACTTTATGGAATAATTAATTGTTGATTTATTAGGGATTATCGCCTGATTGGGGCGGGATAGACTATTATTAGCGTGGCCTAAATTCTAATGGTTTGTTTATTGAAATTGGATTTTTAAACTTTTATTGGATTTAGTTGGTGTGGAAAGATTCCTTGTATCTCCTAACACGGAAAGGCCTCAACTTTTTACTCCTTTATTTACTTTTCTAACTTTTGCTTTCAGGAGTCAGAATTTTTCCCCAGGAATTTGGTGGAGCTTTCGCATTTCTCTATTGGTGTGGATTGTAATTGAATTATATTATGTCGGAATTTATTGTTCTCCTTTGGATGTACTATTATTTGATTAATTCTTTCTTTTGATTGTCGGTTATGGTAGGTTAAACTTTATTAATTTTTGTTTGGGTTTGGATAATTTTGTAGGAATGTTTATAAACTTAAATACTAATATGGTGGAATCGCGTCTTAAGACAATATGTATTCGTCTTTTTAACTAATGGGTTTCACCACTGAGGAACGCCTATTTGCCATGGGTAGTGTGACCATCTGCTTGTTTTTGAGCGGGACAGTCCTGATTTTTTGCAAAATGTCCTGATTTTTGAATTTTTTTCGTGATAGCAAAATTCCTAATCTTATTACTTATTAGTAATTTATTTTTGAATGACAACTTCTTTATTTTTTAATTATTAAAGAAGTTTTTGAAATTTATAGTAAAATTTTAATTCTTTGCTTTTTTAACAAGAACAAGTAGATGAAGTTTTGCAATTTTTATCTATAAATTTAACTCTCCATTACGGTAAATTAATTTATTGAATGTTGTTATATAGAAGTAAAGTTATCAGTTTTCTAAATTTTGAATTTTATATAAGTAATACAGAACTCTAACTATATTAACTGAGCTTTTAATTGGTCATAAAATGTAAATCAAAATAAAAAATAGTTAAAGTGTTGATTTTAGTATAGATTTGAATAAATTGAAGAGAAAAGCATAAGAAAATTTCAAAGTAAGTAAAATAAACTTAAATAATTGCTTCTTACTTAAGTTATAATCTACAAAAAGTTTTTTTAAAAAATTATTTTAAGACTAAAATGTCGGCAAAGAAAAGAAAAACATCATAGAATGAAAAGTACTCCACGGAATTTGGATTTCTCAAAAAAGTCGACAAGGATGAATCAAAAGCATTTTGTACTATTTGTTCTACAGAATTTTCAATAGCAAGTGGAGGCCGTAGTGACATTATGAAGCATATTGAAACTAAAAACCACAAATCATCTGTTGCCGCTGGATCATCAAGTAAAAAGTTAGCGATTTTTTTAAGATAATTGAAGGATCCAATGAAGACTTGATTATTGCTGCAAAAGAGTCCGCTTTAGCATATCACGCTGCTAAACATAACATTTCATTTCGATCAAATGAATGCTTATCAAACATTATAAGACATTTCTTTGACAGAAAATTCTCATTAGGACGGACGAAAACGGCAGCAATTATTACAAAGGTTATTGCACCATTCATTGACAACAAAATTCTTAAAGGGATGGATATTATTAGTTTCGTCTCTATACAAACCGATGCTTCTAATCACAAAAATATAAAAATGTTGCCAGTTGTGCTCCGTTGTTTTGATCCAACTCAGGGAATCATTAATTGGAAGATTACAATTATATCAATTCCAAATGATCAATCATCGACAGTATGTAACACTATAATGGACGTGATTCAAAAAAATAATTTGTGTGACATGATCGTTGCTTATTCAGCAGACAATACAAATATGAACTTTGGCGGTGTACAAAGAAACGGTCAAAATAATGTTTGGAGAAAACTTCAGAGAGACCTTGGAAGAAATATAGTTGGAAATGGATGTTGTGCACATATCGCTCATAATGCATCAAGTGCTGGTTGATTTGGAAGCTATTATAGTAAAACTTTACAAACACTTCAGCATATATTTCATTCGAACTGAAAGTTTTAAGTCACTATGCGAAGAGATGGAACAAATTTATATGCCACTTTTGAATCATTCAAGTACTCGCTTTCTTTCTTTTGAACCTGCAGTTCGGAGACTTATTGAGTTGTTTGAGCCATTGATGGAATATTTTGGAACTTTAAAAAGCTGTCCTGTTTCAATTCAAAACTTCTTTAATGATCCAACAAGTAAATTTTGGATTTTGTTTATTTGCAACAATCTCAAACTTTTTAATGAATCGATACGTGCCATGGAATCATCAAATATTACATCTTTTGAAGTGGCAAATCATATGAAAATACTAAAGGAAAAATTGGTTAACCGGAAAAATTTTGGATTTTTGCCTCATGAATCAAAAAAGGAAAATGACAAATTCTCATTTAAGCACCAAAATCGTGTAAAGGAGAAAGTTTCGGAATTTTATGCTACCATTTTGGATTATCTTAAGCTTTGGGAAGGTGCTATAGATGGATCAGATGTCTTTATGTGGATGCTAATGTTTAAATATCCATCACGGGAAGAAATAGATTTGTCCATTTCATATGCAGCTGATAAATATGGTGATAAATTTTATGACATTATTAAAAGAGATGTACTTTTTGATGAATATGGATTAATGAGAAATTTTATTGAAGATAACATTTCAAGCTGGATGGACGCAAAATTGACACCTGAAAATATTTGGATAAAAATTTTTACCAATTTTCGTGAACGCTCGACTTCTCTTGTTAATATGGAGAAATTGGTACAATTTGCATTTTGTCTTGCTGGCACATCTACTGAATGTGAAAGAATTTTTTCACTTATGAATAATGTTTGGGATGATCATAAGAGTCGCTTGAATATTGATACGATGAATGCAATACTTTCAATTCAGTTCAATTCAAAAATGAGCTGTCTAGACTTCTTTGACATGATAAAGAAGGATACCGAGTTTTTAAATAATGTAATATCTGAAGAAAAATACCTTAACTAAACAATAAAAACTATAATAAAATGTGTAATTTTATAATATTTGGAACATAAAATTTTTCAAATATGAAACTTTTTAAAATGTCCTTATTTTTTCTGGAAATGTCCTGATTTTCTTAAAATTTTACCTGGTCACCCTAGCCATGGAACGATTCTTGTTTCCTATACTCGTGATATTCGTGGTCAATTTATCTTAGATTTATTATGCTTAGGAAAATTTTGGTTGAAGAATTTATAAGCTCTTATTCATAGATAAGTAACATTTGAATGGATTATACTTTCGTGATAACTTTCTTATATTGGGGAATTTTGTTTAACTATTATTTGGGGTAGGTGAGTCTATAGTTTGAATCTTATTTACGTTACATTTAATTGTTGGTTAATTTCGGGTCCTCTATTTTACTCTTTTTATTTAGGCCGTATCAACGATTTCTATTAAAACTTATATTTTAAGTTTGCAGTAGTCATTTCATTATGTACATTAGGTAAATTTAATTTGATTAATTATTAAAAGCTCTTGACGGTTATTTTATGATTATAATCAAGTTCAAGGCATTAGTTAAATTTAAATTTATAGTGACGGTTTCAGGTTCATTTTTCCGTTAGGATTTTCATTGAGGTTAACACATTTACTCTTGTGGGTTTTTTATGATTACCTCATCGTGGTTAGTGCGAGATCTCAGTTAAAAATTTGCTACTACATTTTTCTTAACTACGACTGTACCTATTGAAGATCTCGAATCTGATTTATTTAAATTCATGACCCACTTAAATTATTAATTATTATGCGTTCAGGGTAATCGCTCAATAATTAGTTTAAATTTTCACCCATAATTTAAATTTTGTGGTTATACTAACAGTTTAGCTTCATAGCAATGATTTCATTTTTATTTTATTTCCCCGTCACCTTTTCTCGTGGTTGACCTTAGGCGCATTATGTTCATATTATAATTAATGAGTGCCCACTGGACTACTCGGTGTGATGATTTTGAGCCGTGTGTAGAATAATTTAGGTCGAATTTAAAGAAAACGAGAGACGAGGGAGTAGCCAAGAGACCACTTCCTTATTCCTTCTTTCTTCTATACGGGATAATATTGACGTTCCGATCCCTGCGTTCCGCACGCCGGGTCTTCACGGGCACAGATCATTGGCGATATTCCACGCACTTGCACGAATCTGAATAACATTTCTGATTTTAATTACTTGTGATGTGTCTTGACTGTGGGCCGGAAAAATTTCGACAAATTTTAAAACAAAAACATAAATTATATATTATGAATAATTTATTAAAATCAAAATGAAATTACCAACAAAATCCAATCCATACAAAAATGCATAAATAATTTACTCTCCCCACGCCGGCATCCAAGCAGAGCTCTACCGAGGTTGCGAGGATGTGACGTGGAGAGAGTTTCAATTAAAACTCTCACTTAAGTAATAAATTAGATTTTTAAAAACTGCTTAATGATTTTTAAAAACGATTAAAAATTATGTGAAAATGCATCGGTATATATACCTATTTTTTGGCCCTAACCTTGCGTGTTCTTTTTGATTTAGTAAAACAAAATTCGACCTTGGAATTTTCTAGTGTTTATTCTAATCTTAATTTTTATTATTTTGCAATTTTATTTGATAATTTTTCTTTTAAAATTTTTATTGAATTATTTCTAATTCGAATTCTTTGAATTTTATTTCATTTTCATGAAATTTCACATTTTTGTTAAATTATCAAATTTCGGTCGAATTTGTTAGGTTTTCGTGTTATGTTTATATTTATATCGTGCGGATCTTGTTGCTTTTTGTTATTATTTTAATTTTATTTTTATGTTTATTATTTTATATGTAATTGTCTTCTTTCTCATTTTTTGATAGGGTTTAATTGGTGTTTTAATAGGTTTGAATTTAAATCTGCATGTTGTGTTTGCATGTGTGTTACCGATTCATTTAAACATTTACAAGGCCGTTTGTGTTCTTGCCCAACAAGATATAGAAATTATTTAAATTTTTTGTTTTATTTGAATTTTTCCCTTGTTATTATCTATTGATTACTGATGACCTCACTTTATTTCATTGCTTGATTTTTGATTTGGTTTCTTTCTCATTTTTTATTTTTCTCAATTCTGGTTTTCAGAATTCTTGATCAGATTCCTTTTTTATCTATTTACGCTGTTTAATAAGTATTTTGTTTTACTATTTAAGTAACCTCAACAATAATTAAAAATAATTATGAAAACCAATAATTCAAATCTTTATCGATTTCTGACATTTAAACCTCATTTTTAATATTTTCATTGAATTTATGTAATTTATTGCAAATTTACTTATTTATTTTTGGAATGTTCCCAATTTTTTCGACAATTGTAAGTTTAATTTAATGTTTAAAAATTATTTTGATATTTAGGTGAAATTTATTATTGGATTTTATGCTGGAATTTATGCTGTTCAAAACTACCACGTAATAATTAATAATTTAAATAATTATTAATTCCAATTTGATAAATTAGATCCCAATAGTTGAACATCCTAAAGTGCTTTATCAAAAAGCTTTGATTTTTATTGAGAAATACAAAAAATAGTTTTAATGAAAATTATGAGAAAAAAATTGACATTTTAATGAATAAAATATCATTTGATTATTGTTTTCTACTTTCAACGTTGTTTTCAATCAGTAAAGTTGAAAGTGTAAATAAATGATTTGATAAAATCTATTTTTATCATTTAGTAATCTCATTAGATTTGCATTTATTTCTAATTGTTATTTTCTTATTAATAATATGAAATAAAATGTTTAATGTGGAAAAATCAAAATCTATTAATATTTCTTTGTTAGGAAAATTTTAAATTAACTCAGAATATAAATTATTACGTATAAATTTGATAAAATTTTATGAACATTTCGTTCTTTCCATGCTGCGTTCATTTCAGTATAAGATTGTTAAGGTTCTTAATTTTTAAAGGAATTTCGTGAATTTGTTGATGTTATAATAAAGCCGGCTATATGATGCCATTCAATGTAAATAGTTTGTTTACAAATGCTGCTGTAAAATAACTAGGTTTATAATAATATTTATTAAATAATGCGCTTTGTTTAATGGTAATGTTAAAACAACTATATCATTGTCAAATAATAAAACATCACTCTTTTGAGTCACGGAATCTTTTCGGTTAGCACGAACTGGCCTCTTTGAAGCATTTTATATATTCTTAGTATTTTCCGGTTTTTGTGACTTTACTCAGGATTCTTGTTTCTGATAGCTCATTTCACCAAATTTCAAAATATATTCCTTTCTACAGACATTTTAATCTGATAGTTTTGTTTATCTTTTTACAGTGCAATTAATACATCCATTTAACAAAAAGATTTATTGTTGTAAATAATCCTTCATACCTTTTATAAAATCGATTTTTGCCAACGCTAGTGTTTGCGAGTATCAATTTATTACAGTATTTACCTCTGTCATTATATTTAGCCCATCGTGTTTGTGGCATTGAGCATTGTAAAATATGACCCACCCAGACCTATCATTCACAATTTTGGTGGGTTACAGGGTTTCAAATCTTGCTTATCCTTCTAGTTGCCCTCGTAACGCCATACAAAATGATTCTGATCGCCACTTGGCACCCGTTGCTAGGCAACGTTGGTAATGTGTTCAAGTGGTGGATTGCCCGCAAAAATTGAGTACCATGTGCTAGTACTATAGTTGCTCGGACAACCCTCGGGTTCACGAGCTGTCGATAGAAGACCTATGCTCGCTTTTGATTCTTAGGTCCCATTATTCCCCTATCTCTTTCAAATGTCAACCTATACTCTCATATCATCTATCTTTATGTCCATTCCCATAGTCCTTCTTCTTGTTGTCCATGTCGAAGATTATTCTTTGGCCTGTACACCCTTTGTTGTGTTAAATACACCCACATTATATCTTTCACCCTTATCCCTATTATAACTACAATGTTTCCCATCAATATTACTAGCATTATCATTGTTGCTATTATATATATTACCCTTATTAATTGTTACTACTAATACCTTTATTAATATTTTTATAGCTATAACTACCATTATATTTATTGTTATTGTTACTATGAGTATTACTATTATTATTATTGTTATCATAATTATTATCAATCATTACTACAAATACCATGATTATTATTATTATTACCATTATTATTATTATTATTATCATTATCATTATTATTATTATCAATATTATTATTATTATAATTACCATTACCCTGATCATTATCGTTATATTTATTAAGATTTTGTAGGGATCCTTCCTTATTCCTCAGCGTTAAAATTTTTTATTGATATACAACATTAGCCGTAGTCCACCTATATTTTTCGGTTTTTGATAAAGTATTTTTGTAAATTCGAAAATTTTAGCAGCGTTCCGCCCTTATTTCACGGTTCATCCCTATTCTACAGTTTTCGACAAAGTATTTTCATTGACTCGGGAAATTTGAGCAGCGTTCCGCCCTTATTTTACGCATTCCATTTTTGCGTTACTATTTTTGTTAAGTATTTGAATTAGTTCGGAAAATTTGAGCAGCGTCCCGCCCATATTTTCCGCCTCAACTCAAATTAAATTATTTAATTTTTATTTAAAAATATTATTTTTCATGATTTTGGTCGTTCGGATTAATCTTTTTCCGATGGCTATTCATTTTAACTGTTGCAACGATTTCGCAATTTTCCCGCTACCCATTCCCTCTTTTGTCCTTAAGATCTATTTATGTTCATATTATAGTTAATGAGTGCCCACTGGACTACTCGGTGTTAGAGATTTTGAGCCGATTGTTGTTAAAAATTTATGTCAATTTTACAGGAAACGGATGGTGAAGGAGCAGCCAATAAACTACTCATTTACCCTCCAATTTCCCCTATGTACGGATAATATTGACGTTCCAACTCCTGCGTTCCGCACGCTGAGCCTTCACGGGTACATATCATTGGCGATTTTCCACGCACTTACATGCATCTGTACTATGTAGATTTTACTTTCTTGCGTTATGTGTTGGCTGTGGGCCGAAAAAAAAATAACAAATAATAATTTACCATAGCATTTGGAATAAAAGTTTCGATGCACTAAGGCTGTAGATATAAAATATTTATTCAGCATATTACAGCGGCTACATACATTTGAAATTCATTGTATCCATTCCATAAAATTTACTTCGAAAATCCCATAAATTTAATTCGATAAATCATTCTAAAAAATCATCCATAAATTCAATTGAAAAATTACCCACAAATTTGATTCAAAAAATCATCCATAAATTCAATTGGAAAAACAAAATTATCCATAAATTCAATTTGAAAAAACAAAATCATCCATCAATTCGATCTGAAAAGTCATACATAAATTCAATTGAAAAATTACCCATCAATTCTCTTCGAAAAAATCAATTAATAATACTGCACCAGTTGAGAGTGATCGTGTTCAGGCAAAACACTTACCCGTGTTAATTGCCTGAATGCACGGCTCTCAACCAGCCATACAACCAGTTAAAATTTGTAATGAAATTTTTCTCTGAAAAATAAGACTGAAAATTTGTGAAAACACATCAGTATTTATACCTATTTTTCTCGCGTGTGAAATTTGATGCAGTAAAACAAAATTCGACCTTGTTATTTTCTAGTAAATTCTATTCGTTAATTTTATTATTTTTTTGATTTATTTTTATAATTTTTTATTTAAGATTTTTATTGAATTATTACTAATTCAAATTTTCGATTTAAATTTCATTTTAATGAACTTTTATTAATTTTTTCAATTTCGTCGAATTTGTTGTGTTTTCTTGTTATATTTGTGTAGATATCGTGCGAATCTTGGTGCATTTTGTTATTATTTTAATTTTATTTTTATGTTTTTGATTTTATATTTATTTATATTCTCTCAGATTTTAAAGTGTTTAATTGGTGTTGTATATTGTATTTTAAGTTATCTTGGTGCTGGGGTTTCGTGCTGTATTACTGATGCATTTAAACAATTCTCAAGGCTATTGGTGTGCTGGCCCAACAATTTTAACCCTAAATTCATAAATTTTTAAACAAAAATTGGCTTTTTCGGTAAAAATTAACTTTATATCGATGATTTTGACCGTTCACTCCATGACCTTATATGATGCGCTTTTGTAAGTGAGTTCGCAATCTCGCATTTCACACGACTGGAGGGAGTCAGGTATCACTGCTGATCTTGTGTGTGTGGACAAGAGTGAGTCTTTGTCTTTCATCGTTGATGGTATCTGTAAATCTTGCCTTTTAGTGCTACGAGGAGGTTAGCTGAATGATTCATGTTTCCGGATCTTAGTTGATCATGTGAGTTTTCTGCGTCCATTAAATATTAACTCAATTATACTCATTGATTTATTTACTATAATGGAGGTTTCCATATTAATTTTATGGTTCAGTGCATTAATCGCAAGACGCATTCTCTATTTCATTAAATTTCGCACACTATTGGCATTCCATTTACTCAATCTCAAGTTTTTTTTACCAAATTCTGGATCTTAATCGGTTACAATCGTCAGTTTCACGTTAAATCTTGTGAAACTTTATTCACTTATGATCCGTGACTTTTATTAACTTTAACTTATAGACAAATTTAACTCAAAATGATATTGATCTGCAGTGAGTTGATTTGATTTAATTTAATCATTAATTATAATATTTTACGTGATTTCATAGGTTTATGATCGTAACTAGGTCTCTATTTTGTAAATAATGTTATTATAATTTTTTTATCGACTTTTGTTTTAAATCTTCTTGACTGTGCCTCTTTTAAAACAAAATTTGATTTTAAATTCACTTGATTTTATCTATTTTGATGCTAGTTTTACTCAATTGTAACTTGAGTTTATAGTCATTTAAGCCGAACCTTAACCTATGTGCAGTGATTTTACTTACTATAGGTGAGGTGAATTTGTCTGTAGAGTGAAAAAGATTCGACGCACATATACTATTTAGTTTAGATAAAAATAGCAAAGTATAATTGACTAGATGACATAAAAATGAACATCACTCAAATGTATCTTGAGATGATATACAACAATTAAACACTTACTTGTATCTATAATTGTTGAACAGTCTTGAAGGTCCTAATGCTAAACTAGTATTAGAAGTTATTTTGTCAAAGTCTCAATATATCCACTTCGATTTGTCTACGTGTCTAAAGTTATTTTCATTGATGCGTTAAAATAAACTCTGACCTTGCTGAAAATTGTACATAATTATCATATTTTTTATTTCTTTTTTATTCTCATCTAATTTTCATAATTTCTATTTTTTTATTTTTTACTAGTTCTTTCGACATCATCGCGGAAATCGAATTTTTTTTAAACTGGTTTTATTATAATAATTTATCCATCGGATTTTCATGTTTGACTTGATTTTTATTCATTTTCTCTTAGTTCTTCGCCATGATGGATTTCGCGTCTTTTTAATTAATTTTATATACCGATTCTCTCACTATTTTTATCTTTTCTATGCTCTTTCAATCCATTTTGTCTCATTTTAATTTTGACGTTTTTTCATTTTGTTTCTCTAAAAAGTTTTTGTTGAACTTCTTGCCTTTTTATTTAATTTGTAATCGGTTTAATTTTATTTGAATGTTTCTCTTTGATTTGAAATTGTTTATATAGTATTTCACGCTTGATTAATTTCTCATGGTGTTTTCATCCTGATCCGGTCAAAACATTTTAAGGTTACTCTTGTACTAGCCCAACATAAGTACTGTTTAATTCAACACGAAATTTAACTGGTCGTTCTTACAATCTTCATCTTTAATCTAATCTGTCCTTTTCTCCTGTCTATCAAAATTTTTAAACTTTACAAAATCTTTTCAATTTTGCTAAATTTTAATTATTTGACATTATGGTTTTACAAAAAATTTAATTGATAATTAACTTTGTGCTGGCATAAAGACTTACAAACCCGACGTGAATAATTAAATTCTTGGTTTTTTCACAGGAAAAACTTTAATGAAATAATTTATTGTAGAAAAATATAGTAACGGAATAACTTTCATATTTAAAGAACTTCAAGATGGAATTATTTGATTGGCTGGATAAATTGACTTATCGAAGTCACTCCAACAAAATTTTAAATTTGAATAATTTTTCAATAATAAAATGCTATGAAGTGAAAAATACAATACATTTAAAAATGAGCTAATTTATTAAATACAATTATTTTCATTGGTTTATAATCAAAATATAAAACATGATGGATCATCCCTTTTTATGTTGTTCAGAATAGCTTAAAATCTTTGCATACAGCTCTTTAAGATCATCAACTTTGGGTATCTAAATTTAAATAAAAGAATTATGGGGAATTTAACAGTCTACTTTATAATTCTGGTCAAGGTATATTCCTATATATACCCCAGCAAGTACTTTTGCCTAAAAAGTTTTAAATTTTCAATTCATGCATCACATAACACTTACAATTGAAGATAGCATTGAAAACTATTAGAAACAAATTAAATATTAAAAAAAGATTTAAAAAATAATAAAATATAATGTTTATTAACTTACATATTTAAACACTTATAAATATAGAAAATCATTTCCTTCTTTTAAATATAAATAAAATTAAGGACTAAATACTTTTTATTAATTTTTTAAAAAAATTCTTATTTTTCTTTACATTTTTCTGTGAGTTTTAAATTTTAAAAGTTATTAAACTAATTTTCACACTTTATGTGAAAATAAAAATTTGCATTTCGGTTATTCAAAACATACTTTATTGAATTTAGTGAGCATGTGTTTAAATTATTAAACTTTTATTTTTTTAATGTTTCAATTAATTCAAAATTAAAATGAAACCATTTAATAATTTAGATATTTTCTTGCTTTGGTGTGGGTACAGGGCTAATAACTAAATATTATGTTATTTTTAATATTTTAGGAGGACCTTGAAGTAATTGTAACAGATAATTTGAAAACTGTTTATTTTAGTGATGGCGTTTTGTATCAAGATGTTAAAACCGGACTTGTAATAGATCCTTCAAATGTAGATTCTGGTAAATCACAAGTAGTAATCTGTTTTAAAAAACATTATTAATTATACATGATAATTTTTAGGTTTCAAGTAGAAATGATAAAAGTTGTGAAGATAAAAATTGCCTTAATTTAGTGCTCACTAAAAGTTTCTATTTTGTATCAAGATCTGGCGAGATTATTGCAAATTTTCTTGGAATTACAAAGCCTAGATATTATTATTATTCATATCAACCGATCGTTGAGCACCAACCGTCGAATCTTAACGACAAAAATTATGGATCTATTAAAAATTAAAGTTGAATGAATCGATTTTATTGTTGGTTTTGGTAATTTGTTCTGGTTTCATGGAAAGGCTTTATTTGCATCCAACATTATAATGTTAATTCTCATTGTGTTTCCTTTGTTTCGCATTGATTGAAAATTATTTTAAATGTAATCTACTAATGTTGTATATTATTTTATTATTACGCGTTAAGGTAGGCAGTAAATAGAGTTTTTTAGGGACGTAGTGCCCATTTTGTGAATTTAGGTCTGGTAGCAATAAAGCACGTTATATATTATTTAGAATAAAACAATTCTGCGTATGATTTAAACTGATTTGTATGCAAACTTGCAACAAGTTTCCACTGATCATTAAAATTTAGCTATTTCATTCCTTATCATACTGGATACGATGGGAATTGATTCAAGTTAACAGAATTAACTGTTTCTTGAAACAGGAGAATCCTCACAATCAGCAGACGGTTACTAAAATATATTTAAACGGGATTGGGCTCTATTCTAGATGAAAAGACCTTAAAAATGATCTAAATAATTAATTTAAAAATTAATTAAAAATAATTCTACATAAAATCACGCTATATTTGTATTCTAAAAAAGTTATTGCGTGTGTAAGTGTTGAACAACTTTACAAAAAATTATAATAATTTGTCAAAAAATTGTAAAAATAAAATAAGTAATTAAAATTAATCTGAAAATTATCTCCGGAAAATGGGTATGTGCCGATGTCTATTGATGAGACGAGTACGAAAATAAAAATATATAATTAATTTGTAACCCCTAGAAAAAGTTATAAATTAATTAAAATGACGAAAGCAAATAAATTAAATTAGGGAGAAATTCTCCAACGAAAAAGAAATAAGTTTAATTTTTTTAAATACAAATTTAACTTATGTCAAAAAATTTCCCTCGGAACGGTTGAAACTGTTGCGAATAAAACAAAATTAGTCTATTAGTTCACCGGGAGCCCAATCTGAATTTGAAGGAATTCAATTAGTTAATCAGAAAAGATTTCCTTTATAAGGAATTCTCAAATGAACAACTTCGCCACAAATTGAGCCAAAAACAATTGAAGGATAAAATTTTTACGAAATTTAAAAGGAAAATATATAAAAATAAAGAGATTAAGCATAACCTAATCAAACTTGTTGCAAGAATATTTCGAGAGTTTCAAGCATGTAGCATAGATTTTAAAGGCGACTTCCCATAAGAATTCTTGCAGATGATAATTTTTTGGAAATTATGAATTATTGTAAAACCTTTGTATAAATAAAAATTATTTCTGTGGTGTTTAAAGATCACCCAGAGTCAGAGAAAATAGTTGCAAATAATAACTTAACAAGTGGTATTGTACCAAAAAGTGATCTAGGTAGGGTACACCCCTCTACTCATGTGATTGTTATAATATTAAATTATTTGGGTCGTTATAAATTGGTAATCAAGTATATTGATCAATAAAATTTATACTATCTGTAATTTGTTATTATTAACCAAAACACTCTGAAGTCAGATCAATAATTATTAATTTCACTGACAACCCTAACACATGTTTAAATGTAATTAATCACTTCCTGATAGACCGCAGAAGACGATATAATTTGATATAATTTCAACGAATGAACTATTGTTAAATTCTGTCTTAAAACATAAAATTATCATTAAAAGGTCTTTAAAATAGTCAAAATCTATTAGTAAAATTTGATTTTAATTAGTAACTAATTATCATAGAATTCAATGTTTTCCAAAGATTTTAACTCAATAATTACTAAATAATACATAATTTTAACAGGTCTTCAACATAAAATTAAATACTTATATCACTCTGAATTATTGTAATTAACAACATACTTTGTCATGAAAATTAACTTTATTCAAAATGTTTCTTAAAATCAATTCAAATCTAATAAAACGTATCAAATTATCAAAAAATTTATTGCTACCATAACATGTTTTATATCTCATAATTTTAAAAAATAAAGCTTTATTAAAAATGTACATAATTTTTGTTTTCATACATTTACTTAAAATTAATTGAACTCTATTTTCAAAAATATTATTTATATCTACAGCAAATTATTTAAATTTATGAATTCATTTACTTGATATTTTTCATGAAATAAGAATTAAAAAATTAAGGAATTTTAATTAATATTTTCCTAACATCTACTCTCTGAAGCAAATTCTACGTGAAAAAAAGAATGGGAAAACTCAGGAATACTGATGAGAAAGCATATTAAGAGTGAAAAAATCATCGAAGGAATTATTTACTATAGAACTGGAAAAGCTAGAAAAATTCAAAAAACATCAACTGAATAGAGTCAATATCCATTAAAGATGGGAATACATTTAGAAGTAGGAAATATACATTGAAACTTGACAATATTCATTGAACCGAGAAGGATGCCAAATTTAAAAATATGTTCACGTGTTTTTAGTAAGGATCGAAATTTTTTTTATCGAGATGTTGGCATAAGAAACAAAAGTCCTCGGAAATTGTTTTAACTAATCAGTTACACAGCATAAAAATCCAGAACCAAGATAACTCAACTCAAAAATATAACACCAAGTAAACAACTTACAATCGAAGATAAACTGAAAAAATTTAAAATTAAACGAAATACAAAAAAATCATAAAATGCACGAAGATTAGCATGAAATGTACATAAACACAACACGAAAACATAAAATTTGACTAAAAACTAGGTAAATTTATAAAAACCTAACAGATGAAAAAATATTTAATAAAACTAAAATAAATTTGATTAGAAAAATTTTAATTAAAAAATAATATATAAATTTGCTGAAATAAATAAAAATTAATGAAAATTAAATTTATTTATTATATAAAATTCTAAAACCTCAAATTTTGTTTTACCACAGTAATAGAATACACACAATTAAGGTCAAATCATATGTATATATACTGATCAGTTTTCATAAATTTTCAGTCTTACTTCGTAATAATTTGCTGAATTTGGTATTGGTGATGAATGAATAGCATTGTACGGCAAACTGAGAGGAAGTCTTGTGGCATGTTGCTCGTTTTCCTGGCGTTGATAATGCTGGGCACCTGATGGTTAAAAAATATAAGATTTTCGCGGCTACTTTCAAGGGATTCCCACCAGATGCGCGCACAAGAGATATAACCATTGGATACCGTCAAAAATGACGTTGGACATGTATTCCAATGGGCGGTTTCTAGTTAAAGGTGAGCCATATTACCATGACTGTTAATACCCTAGAAAACCTTTGAGTTCAAGAGCTTCCATAGAAAGTATTCGTGCTTATTTTATTTGCGAGATACTGCAACGATTTAATTTTATAATTGTTCGAAAAGG
Source organism: Schmidtea mediterranea (assembly GCA_022537955.1). Lineage (NCBI taxonomy): Eukaryota > Metazoa > Platyhelminthes > Tricladida > Dugesiidae > Schmidtea > Schmidtea mediterranea. The sequence continues at coordinate 223,069,541 of CM039680.1, forward strand.
TTTGAACAAAATGTGTTGACTATAAAATAATTTTTTTATGCAGATTCCCTGTTGGGAGTGTTAATAATTTGATGTTTTTATTTCTGCAGTAATATTGAAATTAACTTTTTATGCATTTATATACGTGTTTAGTTAGTTAAATTCAATTTTAACATGAGATTTATATTTTCTGCTTTTTCAACATTGGTTTCATTGGATTAATATAAGATTATAAATTATTTTGGGCAAAAATGAATTATCATGATCTTTTTCCATTGGCATATTTGATTTAATACTTCTTTCTGGTTATATTATTTTCCTTTTTCACTTTACTAGTAATATATTCTTCTTTTCTCTTGTGTAAAATTTACTCCTTCCTCGTGACCAGTCGCGCTCTACTGAAGGTTGGCGTCTAGGTTCTTGGAGAAGAGAACTGACCCGGCGAACTGCCATTCGCTACGGGTATCTCCCCACCGAAGTACTAGATCGAGACTAGATGGTCAAACTTTTAATTTACTTTCTTGTGTGTATGTGGTTATCATAAATTAATCAAATTAATAAAAATATAAAATAAAAAAATATTTATCATAAGAATGATTAGTAAATTAATTGAATTGAATAAGTATGATGGATTCCGATCATGGGATTCTGCTATCTCGGATCATGCTCGATGGATACCATGGAAGAAAATGTCCATGATATTCAATTGACAAAAAAAATTGATTAGAATAACGGTTATTATAAATTCTTAATAAGTAAATTTCATTGTGAATTAAATAAAAAAATCGAATTGGATAATGAAATTTAATGAAAACCACAAAGATTACAACTCCTAAATAAAAGATTCACATATCGACTGAAATTAATAAACAGAAATTGCATTCGGCATTAGTTTAAATATTAAAAATTTACTGACGAGTAATAATGACATATAAATAAAATCAAATTATCCTTACTCCTGATTTGTTTTTGTTTTCTTGTGAAGAATTTTAAATTCAAATGTGTTTTTTTTCCGATTTGACATCGACTTATAAATGATCGATTTATAAGTTTATTTGATGCGGTAAAACAAAACACCCACACGACTTAACCATATTTCATCACTTTTCCCCTAGTTGTCAGATTTCCATGATTCTTTTTTATTAAAGTTTCTAATTACATTTTAAGCTTAATTCTCATAGTTATTTTCCAAAATATAATCGTTTTTGATGAATTTGTAACTGATTTGATGAAATTTGATGATTTTGTTAGTTTTTGTGGTTTTGCAATTCTTTTTTTAATGTTTTTAATCATTTTTATATTTTTTTGTATCTTATTATACTTTTTTATTATTTTTTGTTTTGTGTAACGATAAATGGACGATATTTGGTAAATTTTTGTCCATTTGAATTTGCCGCTACCAGATTTTATCAGAGGTCGTGTCAGATAAACAAAATTCTCAAAACCTTAGTTTTTGCCCAACAATAAATTAAACCAAAACTTCATACAACAATTGGCTTTAAATCTATAACATCGGGTAACTCGGTGAGGTCCCATTAATTCATAACATCAACATAAATAGATCTTAAGGTCAAAGAAAAGGAAAGGGTAACGATGATATCGCGAAATCGTTGCAACAGTTAAACTGAATAGCCGCCGGAAAAAATTAATCCGAACGACCAAATCAACAAATATTAAAAAAATTAATCAAATAACGATATATTAATAATAGAATTAAATAGTCAGTTCCTTCGAAAGTTTTTCCAAGAAATAAAGGCGAAACGCTGAGCAAATTTTCGAAATAATTAAATTATTTTACTAAATCTGAGAAATAAGGACGGATCCCTGCTCAAAACTTTGAAATATACATTAGTAGGTGATGCTTGTGATTGAATATCGGTGATGCTAATGATTGTCTGTCGGTGTGTTGCAAAATAAAAATTAAAAAAAAGAAAAACAATCTCGGGTTGAATAGAAATTCCAAAAATCGAATAATCGATTTTCGATCTATTTCATATTAAAATGAAAGTCTAATGTTTTGTAAACGTCGATGCCATTCATCCACTATTAGAAGAAATGTTTTATTTTTGTAACATTCGGAATTATGACAAACAAACAATTTCCAACTGTTTTCAATTTATTGAAAAAATTTGAAGGAAAAAAACCGCCAGTCGTTCCTTGGAGTTTTGAATTGCTGACAATTGAAATCCAAGAAAGAATTGATGCCAACATTGTCAACATAATGCCTTCAACTATTTTCTGTTTGCTGGATCATATGATAAGCGCGTTGGAGGACGACAAAAACAATCGTTTGCAAGAGCTTCTCTCGATGGCGATTAGTGAGAAGAAACCGACAGACGAAAGAATGAAAATGATCCAAAGAATCGACGTCTGTGGAAAATTTACAACGAGTGAAATTCTAGCGTCATTGTTTGAGGTTTATAAACGCTGTGAAGGTGGTATTCATTTTACGTTTCAATATCCCATCGATTCTTGGATTATAATCGGACCTCCAAGAGCGATGACAGAATGGAATAATAACACTTCAAGGGTATGCAAAGATTTGGACATAGCGCTTAGTGATTTTTGTAAAGAAGATCCCATTAGAAAAGATTTTTTTTGTTTTAATATGCAATTTTTGTCACTGCTCGTTCAAAAAGCAATCGACGACAATCGGTCAAAATCAATTATTGCCCAACAAATTTGTAGAATTATTTCGTTGATATTGGCAAACAAACTGATCAAAGTCCAATGCAGCAATTGCTTGACGTACCTCTCGACCAAACGAAGAACGATTACCTGTGCGACTTGTGGCGATGTCTTTAAATTCTGTCAAAGTGACATTGTAGAAAACTGTATGCAGTGTTTGCTGCAATATGTTCCATCGGTGTTTTGGATAAATGCAATGAGCAATCCTCGGGTCAGTTCTTTCATTCGGCGAGACGTTCAAGAAGTCAAGAGAAGTCTTATTGAAGCTTATAAAACGAATTTAAAGTAATTTTATTAACATTATCATTGCGTTATCATGGATTTCGTAATATTCTGTTAAAAAAAATTATTAAAATTTTTAATTATAAAAGAATTATTTTTAGTGATTAACGATTTATTTGATTACAACGCATTCTACTTATTCTTCACAGAATGTCTAAACGGCCAAATAATAATTTTTCTTATTTTTTTAATAATAAATATGTAGTTTTCGCTTGTAAAGCCTTAATATAATTTTTCATTCATGCTTTGTTCATTGAGATGAAATTTTAATTAAATAATATTTTATATTAATTAAGTTTGAAAGAAATTATTTTTAAAAACACTTGATTTTAATTTCCAACATTTTAGAAAGCCAGGGTTATTAGAAAATTCAAGCAACCAACAATTTATTGTTTTAAGAATTGTCAAGTTTGGAGCTTTTATTGCTGCATGTGGTATTAAAAACAAGAGGTTTTACAAAATTTCAATTATTAGTGAATTATTCGCAGATTTCATGTATAACCAATCAAATCATTGCAAACTGCGATATCAACTATATATATGTATATGTAATAAACATATTTAACTTTACATATTTGCTTGTTAGAGTCAAATTTCTTTTACACCCGTTTCAGTTAATTACAAACTTCTATAATTGAAGATTTAATGAACATCCAACTACAATTATGATAAAGTTTTAATATAATTAGCAATTTTTAAAATGGATGACAGGTAAATATTTTAATAAAGTATATTTTAAGGCTTGGGTTGTGATCTCGTATATTTAAGAGATCATTATTCAAATTCTTAAATAATACTTTTCATCAGCGTGTATTTTAAATTTACCTTTATTAATTTTCTTTGGCTTTTTGATGAATTTATGCCAATTTATGTAAATTAGTCCGATTAATTGAAAACTAAAATTTATTATTAAAAAGTTTCTGTATTCGAATAAACTATTTCTCTGTTCCTTGGAAATTCGTTTTGATTGCCATCGTTTTTACTTTTGACAAATCCAAATTTTTGATATTTATTGATTTTATAATTATTGATTTTATGAGGCTTTAGAAATTTCCGTTAATTTTCCAAATTTATAAAAACCATCACCATTTTCAATGGTATTAATGATTTGGATTTTTTTATACTTCTATAAAAAATATTATTTTTAAACTTAAGTTATCGGAAAACTTATTTATTACGTTTTTTAACTCCTCATTTGAAGGTTCTGGTTCCACTGCTCCTGGTAAATTGCAAATGAAGTAAAAAATGAATTTATTTTAAGTATAAGTTAAATCTTACATTGTTATTTCTTCATCTCTGCAAAAACCTAGAGTTTCGATGGATATTTTTGAAATATCTGAAATGTTGTAAAAATATTAAATTGATTGAATTTCATGAAAAATCTTACGAAATTATTTCATAAATTTCTCTACAATTCAAAGTAGAATTATTGGTATTTTTTTCAAAAACTTTCGACTTTAATTAAAAATTTGTCTAACAAGTTACTAAAAATAGTTTTATAGAGTTTCTATTGATCTGAACATTTCTACATTTTTAAAAGTTTGCATGCATTATTTACTATGTATTGCTTTTATGTTACAAAAAATTTTTCTTCAAATTCCATGGTATAATATGGTGGGTTTCTGGGTGTTGATATTTTGAAACTATATGGTTGTTACCCAGACAACCTCATACAAATATTTCCTTTGCTCACCACTCGGCACCCGTTGCTGAGCAACGTTGGAACTGTGTTCGAGTGGGTAGATCGTCCGTAAAAAGTGAGCGCTATTGCTAATGCTATAATTGACCGAACGATCCTTGGGTCCAACGAGCTGTCGATAGAAGACCTGTGCTCGCTTTTGATTCTTAGGTCCCATTACTCTCCTTTCTCTTTCAAATGTTAACCTATACTCTCATATCATTCATTGTTATGTCCATTCCCATAGTCCTTCTTATCGTTGTCCATGTCGAAGATTATTCTTTGGTCGGTACACCCTTGGTTATGTTAAGTATTCACACACTAGTTCTCTTACTCTTATCCTTATCATAACTACAATGTTCCCTATTATTATTACTAGCATTATCATTGTTGCTATTATATGTTTTACCTTTATTAATTGTTACTACTATTACCTTTATTATTATTTTTATAACTATAACTACCGTTATATTTATTGTTATTACTACTATGATTATTACTACTATTATTATTATCATAATTATTATCATCATTACTACAGATACCGTGATTATTATTATTATTATTATCATTATGATTATTATTATTATTATTATTATTATTATTATTATTATTATTATTATTATTACTATTATTATTATTATTATAATTATTATTATCGAGTTTTTAGTAGGAATCCTTCCTCATTCCTCAGCTTTATAAAATAATTTTTTATTGATATACAACATTAGCCGTAACCCATTCTTATTTTACAATTTTAACAAAGTAGTTTTGTTGGTTCGAAAATTTTGGCAGCGTACCGACAAAGTATTTTCACTGACTCGGAAAATTTGAGCAGCATTCCACCCTTATTTTTCGCGTTCCATTTTTACGTTACTATTTTTGTTAAGTATTTGAATTAATTCGGAAAATTTGAGCAGCGTCCCGCCCATATTTTCCACCTCAACTCAAATTAATTTATTTAATTCTTATTTAAAAACATTATTTTTCATGATTTTGGTCGTTCGGATTAATCTTTTTCCGATGGCTATCCATTTTAACTGTTGCAACGATTTCGCAATTTTCCCCGCTACCCATTCCCTCCTTTTGTCCTTAAGATCTATTTATGTTCATATTATATTTAATGAGTGCCCACTGGACTACTCGGTGTTAGAGATTTTGAGCCGAATGTTGTTGAAAATTTATGTTAATTTTATAGGAAACGGATGATGAAGGAGCAGCCAATAAACTACTCATTTACCCTCCAATTTCCCCTATGTACAGAAAATATTGACGTTCCAGCTCCTGCGTTCCGCACGCCGGAGCCTTCACGGGCACGAACTATTGGCGATTTTACACGCACTTACACAGTTCGATAGTGTGTTTTATTTTTCTATCTTGCGTTATGTTTTGGCTGTGGGCCACCAAAAATAAAATAATAGAAAAAATAAATTACCACATGAATTAGGCAAAAGTCTCGATGCATAAACTGTATATTTGGCATTCATATAAACAAATTTTAAATCGGGCATCGATGTACATAAACCAAAATAACATAACTGTAGATTAACAATCTGAAAATATTGCTGCAAAACATAACTGTAGATTAATAACCTGAAAATATTGCTACAAAACATAACTGTAGATTAATAACCTGAAAATATTGCTACAAAACATAACTGTAGATTAATAACCTGAAAATATTGATAACTGTATATTACTGATCTGAAAAAATCTGAAAAAAATCACACAACAAAGTAAGATTTATAAAAAATGTGCATCTTAAATTTGGTTGAAATTAATACTACAAAGTAGTAGTTGAAAATTTGGGAAAACACATCAGTATTTATACCTATAATTTGGCCTTAACCTTGCGTGTTAGTTTTATTGCGATTAAACAAAATTCGACTTTGAAATTATTTGTGTTATCTAAATTAAATTTTTATTTATTTCTTAATTTAAATTGGTAATTTATTTTTAACATTTTTAAATAAATTTATTCAGCTAAAAATATTTTATTTTTATTTATTTAATTTATTAATTTTTACTTTTATATAAATGGTCATTTTACGGTCAAATTTTCTTGTTATTATGTTATTTTTTATGTAAATTTCGTGCGGTTCTTGATGCATTTTGTATTTATTTTATTTTACTTTTATGTTTTTGATTTTATATTTATTTATATTCTCTCAGATTTTAAAGTGTTTAGTTGGTGTTGTATATTGTATTTTAAGTTATCTTGGTGCTGGGTTTTCGTGCTGTATTACTGATGCATTTAAACAATTCTCAAGGCTATTTGTGTGCTGGCCCAACATAAAACACTCCGGGCCCGTAAAATTGCGACCCGCAATTTCTAAAAGATCTAAGCTATGAACTATGCAGAGTTTACATTTTCCATTCAATTGGGTCTACGAGTTACATGGTCGTGACCTTAGAACCCACATGCATAAAAATAATCATACAGTATACATCAATATACGGATTCCAAGATGAAGTGAAAGAGGACATACAGTCCAGCTATGATCACACATAAAGAATAGTTAATAGTCTAAGAATCATTAGTTCATTTTTAATCATGAGTTCAATATTCTGTCACTTGGGTATTCGTCTCGCTGATGCCTTGAGTTTCTTGGTTTCTGATTGATTACTTTCTTCAGCAGGTTCTGATATTTTTACGATTCGATATCTGTTGTGCGATTTGACTTTGAGATTTTGTTTAGTCTGGGGAATTGACTTCATTAGATGCCGATTGTTTGGAAGATTGGCAGACTTAGTGAATCTCAGATAAGAAGAATAGATAGAATGTTTAGTTCAAGACTCCTTTTTCGCTGGTTTATTTAGGGTTTTGAGTTTGTAAATTGACATTCTAACTTTCGTTTGTTGATTTTTTTCAATTGGATTCTGTGGATAGCTGACCCTTTATCATATTATCTAGTTTCGATTGTTTGATGATAATTGATCGGTACGGGATTATTCATGATTCTTTGAGGTTGGTTTGAGTTTCTTCTTTTCAGTTATCAATTTTGGCTGTTTGTTCTCGATTTTCGGTTCTTTTTGTTATTTTGTAGGGTTTCTAAAGATCATCCATGATTATTTTAATATTGTTTCATTGATGGGTGTTTCCTTTTTCTATTGACTTTCGATTTGATTTTCTAGAGTTCTGAGGGTTTGAACGATCTGTTTTTCTTGTTTTAATCCTTTGACCATTGGGTATAATAGGAATTGATCCGTCCGTAATTGGTATCCTTTTTATACTCGTTATCATTCTTCTTGATTTTAGGTAGCGGTTTAACTTTCTGTTTCTCTTCCTTTTGATTTCTGTTGCCTTTATTATCATGTCTGGTTTCTCGTTTCTGTGATTGGTATTAACTTTATTTTTGCATCGCTTATCTTCTTGGTTTGCCTTTACTAACATTTGCAAGATTCTTCGATACTCAATTTTGGTTGAGTGCATTTCGTAGTTCAGTCTCATCATCCTTTGTCTTGTCGTTTATTGGTATTGTCTTTTGTAATCTCTCTTTACTGATTTGATTTGTCTTTCTTGTTATCTGGTTTTTGATTGTTGAATTGTTCTTTGATTTTTTCTCTGGTCCGTTCTTTATTCGTATCCGGTGTTGAACTTCAGTCTTGTTTGGAATTGCTATTTCCGTAATATTCATTTTGTCTCGTTTGGCTGCATCTAGTTTCCTTTACAGTTGGTTGTTTTTCTTGCTTTATTTCGTGCTCTGTTTTTGAGTCTCTTCCTCCCCTTTTTGTATTCATTTAGTTTTGTATATTGAGCTTTACTGGTTCAAATTCTTTGTATTTTTCGTTTTTCCGTTTAACTCAATGACCCCAAATTTTGTTTCTCAGTTAGCTGTCCTTTGTTGTTATTCGTCAGTTTCTCATTACTTGATTCAGTTTTTCATCAAATTATTCTCCCTCGTCTTTTTCGTTAACTGACTTGATATTTCATCTATTTCTTCGATGCTTCCGTTTTGTGTCGATAATTCCTTTACTGTTTTGCTGCTTTATATTGCTCGATCGTGAATTTGTTTTCGTTGTTTCTCATTTTCGTCTTTCATCTGATTGTACTGAATTTTCTAGGTTTTAATTTGCTTTCCAAGTCTACTCTTGTTTCTGATTTTCTTGACAGCTTCGGTACCTCTTAATCGGTTTATTTAAATTTCTGATTCCGATTTGATTAGCTTCTAATTGATTTGTTTCTCAATTTTAACGCAATATTGCATCACTTGTCTTTCTCATTCCGCTTTATTCTTTGTCACATCGTCTGATTTTTTATTGGTTTTTGCTCCTCGACTATAATATTTATATACTACTTTTATATATTATTGGATATTATTATACTCATTCCATATATTATTTATAAACTACTTTTATACGTTACTATATAAACATATCTGTTATATAAATTATATGCACATTTCTAACTATTTATTACTTTATCTCCAAAGGGTCTACGCGCAAGGTGCGTATCCCTCCGCATCTCTCATCAATTACTGGATATATATCGATCTCACTTGGCCACTGGAGTGGTGAAATTAGTGACGGTGGTCGTTGCGTCCATATCATACTTGGGTATTAGTTCATATTTTGACTTGCTTTGTTCTCTCGATTTTGAATTTTCTGTGAGTCCATCATTTGGTTCAAACAGATTTTGTCTGTGTCTTCTTCATCTTTTGATCTTTTCTGATCGTCTACGTTATTTGGCTTTGATTGTTGTCTTATTTCTTTGTAGGCTACTGGATTTTGCCTTTTATTACTATCTCGGTTTTCTCCCTCTTAGTTATCTTCTAGGCTCTCTTTTATTGTCCATGAATTTTTTTTCTCCTCTCTTTAACAGGGCTTTTATCGTCCTTGGTAATGCACACTCGGAATTTATTGCTCTTTTTAGTAATATATTTTCGTTGCTTTTGAATTTGTTTACGTCTATAATTTCGTTATTGGATTTTCTTTTTTCTCCAATTGATCAGTTTTGCTACTGCTTCATCGTATCCTCTCACGATTGCTCCAAGGATTGGGTTTAAATTTGTCCTATTACTTCGATGTCTTCTTTAATTCCATTTATCGTAACTAAATCTATTGCTCTTGCTTCTCGCGACATCATAACGTAATTTAACATCGTTTTTCCTTTATTGTCATTCTCATTTAGAGTTGATCCTGTTTTTAATAACTCCCTCAGAATTTTCGTTGACATATCTCTTGACACCTCAATCATCATGGGTGTTTGTCCTTTCTCATTTTTGATATTTGTATGTTGTCCACATTGGTTCATTACCTCGATAATTTCCATCGTTCGTTCTTCGTTTTCGCTTTCTATAGCATGGTGTAGTGGTGTATTACCCACTATGTCGATTATTGTGAATAATATTGGCATTCTTTTCTTTAAGATGCTGATTTCTGCTGTTGATTTTGAGCCTTTTGCGTAGCTTGTGATCATCTTTGTTACTCCTTCTAATATCTCGGTGATATTCTTGTTTCTAGTCCATTTCGGCATTATTTCCTTAGTTATTTTGATGATTGCTTCCATCTGTTTCCGGTAATTCATTCTATCATTGTAGATTTCGTTATATTCTCGTTCCTGTTTCGCCTGATTACTATAATATTTTGATTTTGTCTCTTGGCTGTTTGCGGCTCCGTTAATTTGTTTCGTCATGTCTAATATGTTTTTCTCCCTTCCAGTTGTCATGTCTTTTCCTGGTTCGTAACTTGATTCGACACTTGTATCATTCGCTGGCTTTATTCTGGTGTTGATATTGATCTCATTTGATTTCCTATTGCTTCCTCTCATTAGTCCCACTGTTCCGGATGGGTTCTGAGTCTGTTTATTTGGACAATTCCGAGTCATATGTCCCATTTTAGACAGTTAAAACATGTTCCGCGACTTTTGTGACAAAATTTATTTAGGTGTCCTCTCTTCGCGAATAGTTGGCTTATTTGATGTCAATAGCAGTCGTTCTCTGCGTGTCCCGATTTTTGACATGTTTTACAATATTCTCTGATATTTACTTCGTTAGCTTTCGTATCGATTGTCCATGTACTTTCTTCGTTCGTTGTGGTTTTGTAGTCGTGTTTTGTTGTGCATATTCATGCTGCATTGTAATTTTCCTTTCCGCATTCGTTGTTTTGCTGAGTTCTTCTCTTACATCTTCTTTTGTCTCAATTTTCAATTCACTGACTGTTTTTGATCTGTCTTGCATATTCAGATTTCTCGTTTGTTGTCTTTGGATTCTCTTTTCGATTAGTTCTCCCTCTGAAATTTTATTAACCATTAAAATATTTATTACCTCTTGTTCGATTGACGTCTCTCCGATTCTTGTATTGTCTCCTGTTGTTTGTATAAATTTTTACTCCAATATTTTACTTTCTACGTTTATTTGAAGTTCCTCTTTCTTCACCTTTTCATTATCTTGTTGTAACATTTTCACTTTCCTTATCGGTTCTCTTTTTGATTTTTGTAGCAGTACCCTCTGATTTTGATATTTTGTTTTTTTGTTTTTCTGATATCTTTTTATCACTGATTTTGTTGCTTTTTCGTCATTTGTAGTTCCCTTCTATGGTGATCTCTTGAATTATCTTTATTTTCTCTTCGCTGCTCAATTCTTGCTCTGATTTTATTTTGTCCTCCTGAGTTTCATCTTTCTTAATCACGTCATTTTCTTTGTCGTTATTTTCGTTATTTATTGCCATACCATCCTCGCTGTTAACAACACACTGCTCGCCAGTGTGGATTTCTTTTGTATTGACTATTTTTGACATATTGCTTCTACTTGATATTTAATTTCTGTCATCCGTCTTTGTCGAATTTCTTGGATTTTCTCTCTCTGTAATCTCTGCCATTCAATTTGTTGCTGTTCCAGATATTTTCTGGTCCATTAATATCGAACATCATTCATGTTTCTCCTCGTATTACTTCGTTGTATTTTGTTGTTGGCGGATATTCTTTGAATCATACCACCTAATTGCTCACTCTCTTGTATTTGATTACTTTGTGTACTTTGGCTATAATTGTTCGGTTTTGGTTGTCTCGATTTTTCTCTCTATTGGACAATTTGCAGCTATATGTCCGTTTAGGTTGCAGTTGTAACAGGTTCTACTCTCGTATCTTGTGGTTGTCCTCATTATCGTCATATCTCTTCAATGTCTGATCTCTTGTGTTGGGCTATTTTGTGGATTCTTCTTGAATTGGTTTGGTTTTTGTTGACTTTGAATTCTTCTCATTCGACAATTCTTTGATCGCAATTAAAACATTTTATCATTTCTTCTCATACGTTCCGTGTAGAGTTCATTAATATAGGTTGTCTGTTGATACTTTCTGTGCGAACTCTTGTATCATATCCTTGGCAATTCTTTAGTTGATAACCTCGATCAGTTCTGCATCCTTCTTTTGAATAGATATCACATACTTGATTGTAGTTCGCGTTGTTAATCCTGAAATAATTATTACACTTTATAAATTTACCTCTATTGTCTTGAATCCTCTTAACTGGCATATCGCAAATTCGTGATCATTTTTTAATGTATTGATTGGTTTGCGAATAAATATCTTTCGTTTGTCTCGTTGCCTCCATCGCTATTTTTATTGGTTCTGATACTCGATCTTTTAACTTGATTTGATCGTTTTTTCTTTCTAATCTTTTTCCATTGTGGTTAATATTTTCTGTTCTCGTATGATTTTCGTTTTCCATGTTTCAGCTACGTTTGTTTCGACTGTTTTCTTTTCCGAATTTTCTGTTTCTTTTTCGTCATTTAAATATTCTTAGTTGCATTTTCTTTCTGAATACATCTCCTGTGCATTCCTCTTTAAACTCGAAAATAGCTGTTCTCGGCTCCTCATTTCCGGTTCATCTCATGTGATTTCGTACATTGTTGATTTTCTCAAATATATTTCTGTTTTATCCGTAATTTTACTTTGCAACTCTTGGTTCATTTCTTCTCGGAGTTTTTCCATCTCTTTACTCGTACTTGTTTTCAACTGAATTGTAATTTTTGTTTCGGGTGATTTCGCGTTATTTCCTTTGTTAGTTAACTTTCCAATTAACTTATCATATTCTTCAGCTTTTGTTTCCAAGCTTTCTAATCTTGTTGTAATCATTGGTTCTGCTGTCGCTACTGTATCAAATTTTCTATCTGTATCTGCTTTTCACTTTCTCTGACTTCCAATAAAATGGTCTATATTTTTTTTTATCCTTGTTCTCCGTTCGTTTCGGTATATTCTCAGTTTCTCTACTGGATGGTTTCCTTGATTCCAGTTTCTCGTAACTCGTTTTCTTGATTCTATCTTGGCTCTATTATTCGTCGTTTACTTGATCTCTTTATTCCTTGCCAATTATCTAAAAATAAATAACACTTCTAGTACATATTATTCTACATAAATTTCCGCAATAATTTTATCGTATTACTCTCATTGCTTCTCCTTATTTTAATTCTTTTCGCTGCGTCAACTTCTTTATCTTTTTAATTTTTTGTCTTTTCATTTAAGTTTATTTTAAATTATCTATAACTCGTATCAATTATCTATTTGTTTCGTCTAAATTATCCTTATAGTTGTATCAATTATCTATATTGTCGTATCAATTAACTATTTTAATCAAATAAATCATCACCATCATATCAATAATCGTCTCGTTAACTATTCTCCTTTATCCCTTTATCGTATATCCAAAAAAAATTCCTTAATCTCTATGCGATATGGCCTTTTTACTTAACTACTCTCGTCTTTTTCCTTAAACTTCATCCGCTGTTGCTCTATGGGCCTTTTTATTTAAATCCTCTTGTCTTTTTCCTTAAACTTTATTCGCTGTGATTGTTTTTCTTTTGATTCATCTCCCTTCATTTTTAAGTCTATTTTGAATTATCTATATCTCGTAATAATTATCTATCGACCTCGTATCAATTATCTATACAGTCTTATCAATTATCTATGTGGTCGCATTAATTATCTATATTACAATAATAAAATATTTATACTCATACTCTCATTCAATCTGTAAATTATTTTTCCTATGTCTCATTGATTTAAAAATCGTTTACTTAATCCTCAGTCGCTCTATGGCCTTATCATTCCGTTGGCTCTCTGGGGCCTTCGTCATCTTATTTCTAACTGGCATTCTATGGCCTTCAATCTCTAATCTCATTTCAACTGGCACTCTATGGCCTTTAATATCTAATCATAATCATATCTCATCTGGCACTCTATGGCCTCTAATATCTAATCATAATCATATCTCATCCGGCGCTCTATGGCCTCTAATATCTAATCATAATGTTGAGCTCAGAGCCACAATTCAAACAAAAAAAATAAAAATTAAAGTTAGAGAATGAGAGTGAAAGTAGTGGAAGGAATCACTGCACACAAACATGCACCGCACCAAGATATTAAAAATTAACGAAAAACATATTAATTAAAACAAAATAGAAATATAACAAAAATTAAATAAAAACAAATAATTAATAAAAATCACGAAAAAAGCAAGACAGCTGCAGAAAGAAACATATTAAAAATAAAATAAACTGCCAAAACCTTGCAAAATAAGGTTTAGAAAAAACATAGGCAGAAGTGGCGACCAGAAAACAAATAAAAAGGGCAAAAATAATACTATCAGAAAAACAATAATAAAAGTAAAATTCAAAGATAAATTAAATTATATATAGAAAAATAAAGAAAAATATATAAAAAATAATAGAAATAATTTTAAAACAATTAAATAATTAAAAAGCCCTAAAAATGGCAGAAAATCGCCTATTGGTCGCACACATGCATAAAATTAATATAAATAAAGTGATGAATTTCATTATTTTTAACTTTTTACTATTCAAACTATACCATTTTGAGATCGAAAAAACATTCTGAAAAACGTAAGGAACTTTGTTGTTGTATAATTCATTTCGTAATTTTTATGTTTTCTCATAATATATGTTCATAATGTTTCATTCTATTCTATGTTAATTAACTGTATGCATATTTATAGTCCGACCCATTTAAACTCTCTTATATAATACAGTATTGAAATAGAAGGTCCATGGGACGGATCTCGGGCCGGCTAGTGGGTGAAAACCCTTAGTTGCGCTCGTGGGTCATGCCTCGTGGACCCCTCGGCAGTCCGCAGTCAGGTCTGGCGATAATGCACAGGACCGCTACGCAGGGCGCCGTTGTACACTCAGGGCGGCTACTGAAATATGTGGCCGGAACGAGTCGAATTAAACTTAGGGAAGATGCGTCAGCAGAGTGAAGGGGAATTTAAGGACGTTTGTGAACGAATCAGACAGATTTTTGTTTAATGTCGGACAAGAAAATTAAGGAATGGGTAGCAGGGGTAAGGTATTATCATAGTTACAAAATCGGAAAAGTTTTACGAATAGAGCACAACAGTAGGGAAATCAAATAAACGATTATAATAGTAGTAATACGTGAACATGACTAGGACACAGATCCATCATTGAACGAGAGTGTCGGCACATAAACTCTTTGAATCATTGGCTCATAGAACTTCACTAGACCCCGTTTCGCCGGAAGTCTACCCCAAAATGAGAGATGTTTTTCACATGCACCTATCGTACATTAAAGTGCACCAAATCAATCAATATTACGTAAAACGAATCAACGCCAATAGTTTGCAATAAATGATGACCGTCACGCACTGACAGACAACAATTTAGCAAATATTGAATGATTAAATTCACTGCAACTGAGAAAACGTTTCTCACAGATACATATTGACCCACTGCAATAAATCGATCATTACGACCAAATTTTCAATTTATGTAGATCATAAATCATAAAAGTAGTGGGATGTGTCACATCCAGCACATGTCACATCCAGCACAGTACCCCCTCCCCCCCCCCGGCTGAGAGAAAATTTTTCTAAGTCCAAAAGACAAAGACCATGACTCATTCAAGGTCATTTGAACAAAGACCATGACTCATTCAAGGTCATTGGATGACTCATCATATTTTTTCAAGGTCATTTAAACAAAGACCATGACTCATTCAAGGTCATTGGATGACTCATCATATTTTTTCAAGGTCATTTAAACAAAGACCATGACTCATTCAAGGTCATTGGATGACTCATCATATTTTATAATATTCTTAATTTTAAACAAAGACCATGACTCATTCAAGGTCATTGGATGACTCATCATATTTTATAATATTCTTAATTTTAAACAAAGACCATGACTCATTCAAGGTCATTGGATGACTCATCATATTTAATAATATTTTTAATTTTAAACAAAGACCATGACTCATTCAAGGTCATTGGATGACTCATCATATTTTTCAAGGTCATTTAAACAAAGACCATGACTCATTCAAGGTCATTGGATGACTCATCATATTTATAATATATATTTTTAATTTATAACAAAGACCATGACTCATTCAAGGTCATTGGATGACTCATCATATTTTATAATATATATTTTTAATTTAATTTATATTTATTTAATATACTTTAATTATTTGTTTTAATCAAGTCAATAATATTATTTATTTATTTTTAAATTATATTATTATTAAATTTAATTGTTTGTTTTAATCAAGTCAATTATTTTATTTTTAAATTATATTATTATTATTAAATTGTTTGTTTTAATGAAGTGAATATTGTTTTAATCAAGTCAATAATATTATTTATTTATAAATTATATTATTTTTTTAAAATTGTTTTTTTAATGAAGTGAATATTGTTTTAATCAAGTCAATAATATTATTTATTTTATTTTATTTATTTTATATACTATAATTTTGTTTTAATCAAGTCAATAATATTATTATTATACTGTCTGTTTTAATGAAGTGAATATTGTTTAAATCAAGTCAATAATATTATTTATTTATTTTTATTTTATTTTATTTATTTTATATACTATAATTTTTTGTTTTAATCAAGTCAATAATATTATTTATTGATTTTTATTTTATTTATGTAATATACTTTAATTTTTTTTTTGTTTAAATTAAGTCAATATTTTATTATTTATTTACTATTTTTAAATTATATTATTATTATTATTATTGTTATTGTTATTATTATTATTATTATTATTATTATTACTATAATTAATATTTTTATTATTATTATTAATATTATTATTAATATTGTTATTATTATTATTATTATTATTAATATTATTATTATTATTATTATTTTTATTATTATACTTATAAATTTGTAAATTTTATTCTATTTTATTATTAATTTTTATAAATATTATTATTATTATTATTTATATACTTATAAATTTGTAAATCTTATTCTATTTTATTATTAATTTTTATAAATACTATTATTATTATTATTATTATTATTATAATTATTAATGTTTTATTATTATTAATAATATTATTATTATTATTATTATTATTATTATTATATATAATAATATTTTTATTATTATTTTTATTATTATTATTATTATTATTATTATTATTACTATAATTAATATTTTTATTATTATTATTAATATTATTATTAATATTTTTATTATTATTATTAATATTATTATTAATATTTTTATTATTATTATTATTATTATTATTATTATTGTTTTTATTATTATTATTGTCAAGGTCATTGGTTGAGTCTTAATTTTTTTTCCAAGGTCATTTTAAAGTATGTCAAGGTCATTTAAAATTTCACAAGGTCTTAGTATTTTTAAACATTTTTATATAAATTTACTACTTATTTTTATAAGTAATGTTTTAATGTTTTTTAATTTTAATTTTATTATTATTATAATTTTCTCAAAGTCATAATATTTTTAGTCATTTTTAAATATAAATTTACTACTTATTTTTTATAAGTAATGTTTTAATATTTATTATTATTATTATTTTCAAGGTTATTGGATGAGTCATAATATTATTTCAAGGTCATTTAAAAGTAGGTCAATGTCATAGTATTTTTAAACATTTATAATTTTAATATACTACTTATTTTTTATAAGTAGTGTTTTAATGTTCTTTAATTTTTATTCTTTTAGTATTATTATTATTATTATTATTATTATTATTATTATTATTATTATTATTATTATTATTATTATCTTATAAGTAGTGTTTTAATGTTTTTTAATATTTATTTATTATTATTATTATTATTATTATTATTTTTATTATTATTATTGTTATTTTTATTATTATTAATAATATTACAAGTTTTTATTATTATTATTTTCATTATTATTTTATATAAATTTTCAACAAAGTATATAAAATTAATATTGAATAGAAAAAGTTTGTTCAATTGTGGTTCATAGTATAGAGGGATAGAACAATTGTAAATGTTTGTAAAAAGTTAAAGAAAAAATTCTATATTTTTAAGAAAATATGTGCAAATAAATATCAAAACTAATTATGGCTCAAATGTGTGTGTTAAACCATCGATATGTTACAGTGTTTATGGAAAAACTTTAATGAAAATATGTGTTATTTTTCAACAATTTATGAAATATTTATTTTATGGCTAATAATGTGTATGTGTTAAATCATAAAAATAGTTCAATATTTATGTAAAGTTTGAGATTGTTAAGAAAATGTATATAATTTATGATACACACGTGTTTTTGATTGAAATATGTGTGTTTGTTTTACCGATATAAGAAAAACTATGGACAATTTTAAGAAAATACACGTAATTTATGATTATCATGGATTAGAATTTGATTAAAGTTGTGAGAAAGTTGTTAAATTTGAGATAAAACTGATTAATTTGTAAATAATGTTATTACTTTGAAGAAATTTTAAAATAATACCTTCAGCAAATTGGTAAGAAAATAGTAGTTATTGAGTAATACTTATTAAAATTACCAAAGTTTTTGACAAGTCTTGATAGATCTTTAATAAAATTTGTTAGTACTTTGAATACGAATTTAAAAAAAAAAAGTTTCAACACAGTAGCAAATCGTAAAGAAACTAGTACTTATCAGTTAATTAAATTAACTAAGTTGTAAAATAATTGAAAAAATTTGTTAGATTTTTTAAAATTTTAAGATTGTTAGGTAATTGTTCTAGGTACTTGTTGAATAAAAATTAATGTATTTTATCAACAGCTCATAGTTTTTAATCGTACAATTTCTCTTCATTCCTGGAAATAATCGTAAATATTTAAATTATTCAGAAAATTGTCAATAACAACATAAATAATAGGTAACCAAATATTTTTAAATACTAGTCAATTTTAGTTTTTAATTTAATTACAAATATAATAATAAAATCAAATAAATACTTGAATACATGAATCGAACAATTTCTTAGAACTGAACACGTATCGTATATTTTATTCAGATTCCAATAATATCATTAAAATTAACCAAAATCTTATTTTTATATTTTGAAAACCGTTAAGTCAATGAAAATGTATCGATTTCACTAAGTATCCATCTTTTGACATTGATATATAACCGAATAAATCCTCTTAAAATAAATTCCTCCTCTTGACCTATTGTTTCCCCTTAAAATAAAAAAAAAATCGACTCTCAACCAATCATTCCTCTTCAAATGTCATTTTTCACTCCATTATACCAACTATATTCATAATTTTTATAAAAGCCTATCAAGTAGATAATATTTACCTTTTGAATACCAATATTCATTCCAGTAAATTTCTTTAGAAATATTATAAATTACTTTCTTGACCAATCATTTCCATCAAATAACAATATTTCCAGCCATATTCAATATTTTTCATAAAAACAAAATCATAAAAATACCAATTTAGATAATATTTACCCTTAAAATAACAATATTTAACCAACCCAACCCCTTAAAAATGACAACAAACTTGTTAATTGACTATTTCTCACTAAACTAAATTCCACTCTAGACCAATCATTTCCCATCAAATAACACTTACTCTTACCCTACCAACTATATTCATTATTTTTTATAGAAATCACCCTTTAAATAACGATATTTAACCGACTCAGTACCTTAAAAATATCAACAAATCTGTTCTTAATCGATTATTTCCCCTTAAAATATTATAAATTTTGTTCTTAGCCAATTGTTTCTCACTAAAATAAAATAAAATTCTCTTTAAATGACATTAATCTAAGCTATATTCATTATTTTCATAAAAAATCACCGACTTATATCGATATTCAACCGAATAAATTTCTTGAAATCCCCTTAAAATAGAATTCATCTCGTGACCAATCCTTTCCCCTTAAAAGATCATAAATTCTCTTCTTAACAAATCATTTCTCTTTAAATGACAATATTTCCACTCTCAAAAGATTTACACACATATTGATATCTATCTGAACAAATCCCCCTAAAAATATTATAAATTCCTCCTCTATATTCTCCATTTAGAAAATATTTACCTTTTGAATACCAATATTCAACCAACTCAACCCCTTAAAAATGGTAACAAACTTGTTCTTAATCGATTATTTCCTTAAAATATCATAAAATTTACTCTTAACCAATCATTTCCATTGAAATAACATTTCCCCCCAACTGCACCAATAATATACATATTTTTTAAAAACCTACAAGGTAAAATTTCTTTAGAAATCTATGTTTAACCGACTCTACTCCTTAAAAATTCATCATTCGAATCATATTTACTATATGTATTCAACCAATCAAATTCCCTTAAAATTATCATAAAAATTTGAATTTTACCAATAAAAATAAATTTTCTTTAAAGTATTACAAAATTGTTATCATCATTTTCCATCGAAAATCACCACAATTTTGTTCTGGCAACAATTTCAAGCAATTAAAAAATTCATCAAAAATGACTAAAATCGAATAAAGTCTATGTTTCCCACATAAATTAAATTATTGTAAAATATATATCATATTGCTCATTAAAATTAATCAGTAAATCAAGTATAAATTCAATAAAAATTACCAGTCAACCATTAGAGATATATCAATGATTTTCATAACTATACTGATAACCACACTGAGCATCCCCTTAAAAATCTCTAAATTATACTACTTTTGTGATTGATATCCATGAAATCAATATTAGATTTGAAAATGAAAGTAATTATTGACCCCTTTATTTACACTGTAAAATCAATTAAAATTTTAGGTTTCACTAAAATATTTTTAAAAATTAACTGATTTAATCAACTATTTAAATAGAACATAAAATTATAATTAAAATATCATTTACTATTCAAAATCTATCAGTCAAATTGGATTCTAATTGGTAAATAATTATCTTAAATAGATGTTTCATAAACATTTTGATCCTAAATTTATTTATTTTTTTTTATTTAAAATAATCTTAAAATCAAGTCTAATCTAATAAATTAGGAAGAAATTAATTGTTTCTAAAATTATAGATTTACCCTAATTTCTTCAATAATTTCATTAAAAACATAATCAAACCTTAAATCCATTAAAATTCAAAAGAAAACCATAAAATTCACAAAGATGATTAAAATTTACTAAAATAAATACCTCGTAAAACTAGATATTACTTAAATTATAATAAAATTTCCCTAAAAGCTCTAATCGATTTACATAGCCTAAAATTATTTTATTTTTGTCGAGTACAACCTAATCTATTGAAAGATGTAATTTATTTAGTTAAATTTTCATTGAAAATAACAAGTCAACAAATGGAATTTTAATTAGTAAAGATTATATTCTATAAAGAAAATTTTCAGTGAAGAAGTAATATTGGTGAGATCGTACATTAAGTGACTAAAATCGTTGAAATTACTGAAAACAGTAGGATAGCTAAAGATATCTACTAAATAGATGAAATATCAATTGATATCTTAATAACTTACAAGGGTAATATACTTTGAATGAAGAAAATATACATCGAAGAGAAAAATATTCGTTGACGAGGAAAAAACATTCATTGAATAAGGAAAACATTAATTGAAGAGAGAAAATATTCATTAAAGAGGAAAGCAATCATTAAAGTGAGAAAATATGAATTGAAGCTAACAAATATTCAGTGAATCGAGAATTGCTTATAATAAATTAGTCGGTAAAATTTCTCAATGATGAGATGAAATATCAATTAAATATTGTGAAATACTTGAAATAAATGGTCTGAATTATTCAATGATCAACAAATATACATAAAAGATGAAAATATTTACTGAAAATCAATTGTACTTTAAGAGTGTATTAATTACTATTATATTAAATTAAAAATTATTAACAATTGAGTAGATTTCATCGGTTAATTATATTTAAATAGGGATATATATTTTTGATGGATACTTATGCGCGGAAGAATAGTTATTAAAAACAATAACCGTGCGCGTATACTAATTCGGCGAATATTCAATAAATCTGACAAATTTAATATTCATATATATATCTTATGTATATAGAATATATACAAATCCTACGAATATTCAACAAATGCGGCAAATTTAATACTATAAATATGGGTGGATATAACAAGTAGGAAGAATGTAGTAGAAAGTCCAACAAATAATGGAATATAGTAAACAATACAATGAATAGATGAATAATTTGGTATTATGATTATAAGAAACATTTAGTATTTTGTAATATTAAATAAATTCAGAAAATTGATGTATGTTTTATATTAATTATTGCTTTTTATAAAATGTTATAAATTTACTTTTAGAAATAACAATCATTTTTGATGTTCTTATTATTTTTGAATTTAAATTATTATTTTGTCAATAGTTACAATTGAATAAAAATTTTAAATTAATTTTACATTTGGATATTTATTTATAACCATCAATTTATAAAGAGATTATTCAAAATATTTTTAATTTGTCCAAAAGTTTTATTTGAGTATAAAACTAAATCAAATATTCTATTTACTAATCAATAAAAAAATTATTTTAACTAAATTTCGAATATAATTTCAAATAATAGAATAAATTTGGAATTGAAAATAATATATTGTCAATAGTTACATATAAAAAAGTATTTAAATATAAGTTTTATCGACATTAATAACATTTAGATAATAATTCTTAAAAGCAATAGATATCCATAATGTTCATTCAAAATATATTATTCAATGTGTTTTGAATTTACTATTGTAAGAGACTTAGATTTGATTTCTAATATCTCAGTATTTGATGTATATTCGCCGAATTAGTATACGCGCACGGTTATTGTTTTTAATAACTATTCTTCCGCGCATAAGTATCCATCAAAAATATATATCCCTATTTAAATATAATTAACCGATGAAATCTACTCAATTGTTAATAATTTTTAATTTAATATAATAGTAATTAATACACTCTTAAAGTACAATTGATTTTCAGTAAATATTTTCATCTTTATGTATATTTGTTGATCATTGAATAATTCAGACCATTTATTTCAAGTATTTCACAATATTTAATTGATATTTCATCTCATCATTGAGAAATTTTACCGACTAATTTATTATAAGCAATTCTCGATTCACTGAATATTTGTTAGCTTCAATTCATATTTTCTCACTTTAATGATTGCTTTCCTCTTTAATGAATATTTTCTCTCTTCAATTAATGTTTTCCTTATTCAATGAATGTTTTTTCCTCGTCAACGAATATTTTTCTCTTCGATGTATATTTTCTTCATTCAAAGTATATTACCCTTGTAAGTTATTAAGATATCAATTGATATTTCATCTATTTAGTAGATATCTTTAGCTATCCTACTGTTTTCAGTAATTTCAACGATTTTAGTCACTTAATGTACGATCTCACCAATATTACTTCTTCACTGAAAATTTTCTTTATAGAATATAATCTTTACTAATTAAAATTCCATTTGTTGACTTGTTATTTTCAATGAAAATTTAACTAAATAAATTACATCTTTCAATAGATTAGGTTGTACTCGACAAAAATAAAATAATTTTAGGCTATGTAAATCGATTAGAGCTTTTAGGGAAATTTTATTATAATTTAAGTAATATCTAGTTTTACGAGGTATTTATTTTAGTAAATTTTAATCATCTTTGTGAATTTTATGGTTTTCTTTTGAATTTTAATGGATTTAAGGTTTGATTATGTTTTTAATGAAATTATTGAAGAAATTAGGGTAAATCTATAATTTTAGAAACAATTAATTTCTTCCTAATTTATTAGATTAGACTTGATTTTAAGATTATTTTAAATAAAAAAAAAATAAATAAATTTAGGATCAAAATGTTTATGAAACATCTATTTAAGATAATTATTTACCAATTAGAATCCAATTTGACTGATAGATTTTGAATAGTAAATGATATTTTAATTATAATTTTATGTTCTATTTAAATAGTTGATTAAATCAGTTAATTTTTAAAAATATTTTAGTGAAACCTAAAATTTTAATTGATTTTACAGTGTAAATAAAGGGGTCAATAATTACTTTCATTTTCAAATCTAATATTGATTTCATGGATATCAATCACAAAAGTAGTATAATTTAGAGATTTTTAAGGGGATGCTCAGTGTGGTTATCAGTATAGTTATGAAAATCATTGATATATCTCTAATGGTTGACTGGTAATTTTTATTGAATTTATACTTGATTTACTGATTAATTTTAATGAGCAATATGATATATATTTTACAATAATTTAATTTATGTGGGAAACATAGACTTTATTCGATTTTAGTCATTTTTGATGAATTTTTTAATTGCTTGAAATTGTTGCCAGAACAAAATTGTGGTGATTTTCGATGGAAAATGATGATAACAATTTTGTAATACTTTAAAGAAAATTTATTTTTATTGGTAAAATTCAAATTTTTATGATAATTTTAAGGGAATTTGATTGGTTGAATACATATAGTAAATATGATTCGAATGATGAATTTTTAAGGAGTAGAGTCGGTTAAACATAGATTTCTAAAGAAATTTTACCTTGTAGGTTTTTAAAAAATATGTATATTATTGGTGCAGTTGGGGGGAAATGTTATTTCAATGGAAATGATTGGTTAAGAGTAAATTTTATGATATTTTAAGGAAATAATCGATTAAGAACAAGTTTGTTACCATTTTTAAGGGGTTGAGTTGGTTGAATATTGGTATTCAAAAGGTAAATATTTTCTAAATGGAGAATATAGAGGAGGAATTTATAATATTTTTAGGGGGATTTGTTCAGATAGATATCAATATGTGTGTAAATCTTTTGAGAGTGGAAATATTGTCATTTAAAGAGAAATGATTTGTTAAGAAGAGAATTTATGATCTTTTAAGGGGGAAAGGATTGGTCACGAGATGAATTCTATTTTAAGGGGATTTCAAGAAATTTATTCGGTTGAATATCGATATAAGTCGGTGATTTTTTATGAAAATAATGAATATAGCTTAGATTAATGTCATTTAAAGAGAATTTTATTTTATTTTAGTGAGAAACAATTGGCTAAGAACAAAATTTATAATATTTTAAGGGGAAATAATCGATTAAGAACAGATTTGTTGATATTTTTAAGGTACTGAGTCGGTTAAATATCGTTATTTAAAGGGTGATTTCTATAAAAAAT
The DNA here is from genome assembly GCA_022537955.1 of Schmidtea mediterranea. Lineage (NCBI taxonomy): Eukaryota > Metazoa > Platyhelminthes > Tricladida > Dugesiidae > Schmidtea > Schmidtea mediterranea. The sequence continues at coordinate 223,094,592 of CM039680.1, forward strand.
AATGAATATAGTTGGTAGGGTAAGAGTAAGTGTTATTTGATGGGAAATGATTGGTCTAGAGTGGAATTTAGTTTAGTGAGAAATAGTCAATTAACAAGTTTGTTGTCATTTTTAAGGGGGTTGGGTTGGTTAAATATTGTTATTTAAAGGGTAAATATTATCTAAATTGGTATTTTTATGATTTTGTTTTTATGAAAAATATTGAATATGGCTGGAAATATTGTTATTTGATGGAAAATGATTGGTCAAGAAAGTAATTTATAATATTTCTAAAGAAATTTACTGGAATGAATATTGGTATTCAAAAGGTAAATATTATCTACTTGATAGGCTTTTATAAAAATTATGAATATAGTTGGTATAATGGAGTGAAAAATGACATTTGAAGAGGAATGATTGGTTGAGAGTCGATTTTTTTTTATTTTAAGGGGAAACAATAGGTCAAGAGGAGGAATTTATTTTAAGAGGATTTATTCGGTTATATATCAATGTCAAAAGATGGATACTTAGTGAAATCGATACATTTTCATTGACTTAACGGTTTTCAAAATATAAAAATAAGATTTTGGTTAATTTTAATGATATTATTGGAATCTGAATAAAATATACGATACGTGTTCAGTTCTAAGAAATTGTTCGATTCATGTATTCAAGTATTTATTTGATTTTATTATTATATTTGTAATTAAATTAAAAACTAAAATTGACTAGTATTTAAAAATATTTGGTTACCTATTATTTATGTTGTTATTGACAATTTTCTGAATAATTTAAATATTTACGATTATTTCCAGGAATGAAGAGAAATTGTACGATTAAAAACTATGAGCTGTTGATAAAATACATTAATTTTTATTCAACAAGTACCTAGAACAATTACCTAACAATCTTAAAATTTTAAAAAATCTAACAAATTTTTTCAATTATTTTACAACTTAGTTAATTTAATTAACTGATAAGTACTAGTTTCTTTACGATTTGCTACTGTGTTGAAACTTTTTTTTTTTAAATTCGTATTCAAAGTACTAACAAATTTTATTAAAGATCTATCAAGACTTGTCAAAAACTTTGGTAATTTTAATAAGTATTACTCAATAACTACTATTTTCTTACCAATTTGCTGAAGGTATTATTTTAAAATTTCTTCAAAGTAATAACATTATTTACAAATTAATCAGTTTTATCTCAAATTTAACAACTTTCTCACAACTTTAATCAAATTCTAATCCCATGATAATCATAAATTACGTGTATTTTCTTAAAAATTGTCCATAGTTTTTCTTATATCGGTAAAACAAACACACATATTTCAATCAAAAACACGTGTGTATCATAAATTATATACATTTTCTTAACAATCTCAAACTTTACATAAATATTGAACTATTTTTATGATTTAACACATACACATTATTAGCCATAAAATAAATATTTCATAAATTGTTGAAAAATAACACATATTTTCATTAAAGTTTTTCCATAAACACTGTAACATATCGATGGTTTAACACACACATTTGAGCCATAATTAGTTTTGATATTTATTTGCACATATTTTCTTAAAAATATAGAATTTTTTCTTTAACTTTTTACAAACATTTACAATTGTTCTATCCCTCTATACTATGAACCACAATTGAACAAACTTTTTCTATTCAATATTAATTTTATATACTTTGTTGAAAATTTATATAAAATAATAATGAAAATAATAATAATAAAAACTTGTAATATTATTAATAATAATAAAAATAACAATAATAATAATAAAAATAATAATAATAATAATAATAATAATAAAATAAATATTAAAAAACATTAAAACACTACTTATAAGATAATAATAATAATAATAATAATAATAATAATAATAATAATAATAATAATAATAATAATAATAATAATACTAAAAGAATAAAAATTAAAGAACATTAAAACACTACTTATAAAAAATAAGTAGTATATTAAAATTATAAATGTTTAAAAATACTATGACATTGACCTACTTTTAAATGACCTTGAAATAATATTATGACTCATCCAATAACCTTGAAAATAATAATAATAATAAATATTAAAACATTACTTATAAAAAATAAGTAGTAAATTTATATTTAAAAATGACTAAAAATATTATGACTTTGAGAAAATTATAATAATAATAAAATTAAAATTAAAAAACATTAAAACATTACTTATAAAAATAAGTAGTAAATTTATATAAAAATGTTTAAAAATACTAAGACCTTGTGAAATTTTAAATGACCTTGACATACTTTAAAATGACCTTGGAAAAAAAAATTAAGACTCAACCAATGACCTTGACAATAATAATAATAAAAACAATAATAATAATAATAATAATAATAATAATAACAACAATATTAATAATAATATTAATAATAATAATAAAAATATTAATAATAATATTAATAATAATAATAAAAATATTAATTATAGTAATAATAATAATAATAATAATAATAATAATAATAAAAATAATAATAAAAATATTTATTATAGTAATAATAATAATAATAATAATAATAATAATAATAATAATATTATTAATAATAATAAAAACATTAATAATTATAATAATAATAATAATAATAATAATAGTATTTATAAAAATTAATAATAAAATAGAATAAGATTTACAAATTTATAAGTATATAAATAATAATAATAATAATATTTATAAAAATTAATAATAAAATAGAATAAAATTTACAAATTTATAAGTATAATAATAAAAATAATAATAATAATAATAATATTAATAATAATAATAATAATAATAATAATAACAATATTAATAATAATATTAATAATAATAATAAAAATATTAATTATAGTAATAATAATAATAATAATAATAATAATAACAATAACAATAATAATAATAATAATATAATTTAAAAATAGTAAATAAATAATAAAATATTGACTTAATTTAAACAAAAAAAAAAATTAAAGTATATTACATAAATAAAATAAAAATCAATAAATAATATTATTGACTTGATTAAAACAAAAAATTATAGTATATAAAATAAATAAAATAAAATAAAAATAAATAAATAATATTATTGACTTGATTTAAACAATATTCACTTCATTAAAACAGACAGTATAATAATAATATTATTGACTTGATTAAAACAAAAATTATAGTATAAAAAATAAATAAAATAAAAATAAATAATATTATTGACTTGATTAAAACAATATTCACTTCATTAAAACAAACAATTTTAAAAAAATAATATAATTTATAAATAAATAATATTATTGACTTGATTAAAACAATATTCACTTCATTAAAACAAACAATTTAATAATAATAATATAATTTAAAAATAAAATAATTGACTTGATTAAAACAAACAATTAAATATAATAATAATATAATTTAAAAATAAATAAATAATATTATTGACTTGATTAAAACAAATAATTAAAGTATATTAAATAAATATAAATTAAATTAAAAATATATATTATAAAATATGATGAGTCATCCAATGACCTTGAATGAGTCATGGTCTTTGTTATAAATTAAAAATATATATTATAAATATGATGAGTCATCCAATGACCTTGAATGAGTCATGGTCTTTGTTTAAATGACCTTGAAAAAATATGATGAGTCATCCAATGACCTTGAATGAGTCATGGTCTTTGTTTAAAATTAAAAATATTATTAAATATGATGAGTCATCCAATGACCTTGAATGAGTCATGGTCTTTGTTTAAAATTAAGAATATTATAAAATATGATGAGTCATCCAATGACCTTGAATGAGTCATGGTCTTTGTTTAAAATTAGGAATATTATAAAATATGATGAGTCATCCAATGACCTTGAATGAGTCATGGTCTTTGTTTAAATGACCTTGAAAAAATATGATGAGTCATCCAATGACCTTGAATGAGTCATGGTCTTTGTTTAAATGACCTTGAAAAAATATGATGAGTCATCCAATGACCTTGAATGAGTCATGGTCTTTGTTCAAATGACCTTGAATGAGTCATGGTCTTTGTCTTTTGGACTTAGAAAAATTTTCTCTCAGCCGGGGGGGGAGGGGGTACTGTGCTGGATGTGACATGTGCTGGATGTGACACATCCCACTACTCATAAATTTGTTTCCATTTAATCAAAGTTAAATAGTTTAACTACTTCCCGAGTAAATAGGAACTGTCCAAAATTTTAAATATAGATACGGATGACTAGATACACTTTTCTTCATAGAATACCCTTCACCTAAAATGTTTACGGAGGAGTTATATTTAAATTCTGTGGTGGTCTTGTCCCCAAGACGACGGAAAAATACCAATATAAACGTTTTTGATTTCGGCAACAATGTAGGCGGTACACGGATTTGCATTGATTCCATAATATATGCACGATTAACCACGATAGGCGGAAAGTGAAATGTTTACAACATTAATGATGTATGATCCGATCAAAAGACGCCATACCTGTAGTGAAACCAAGGGGTAGGAACGAAATAAGGTCGTCAACCGTCAATATGTTGGAGCCCAAAATTTCTGAGTGAGGTTACAGATGCGATAGATATTTGCCCGACATCCCTTCCATTAATTGGGTCGACTATTATCCGATATAAGCCGACTCGACTCCGATAATTCTAGTAAGCCCGACCATACTCGCATTTTCTGATGATAAGGATAAAAATTACAAAATCTCTTTCGAGGACCCCTCCCCGAGGTGTTTGTATTAATTATCATCACCGCAGCTCTCAGCGATTCTCATTTTTAAATTTCTTTTCTTTTCTCCAGGATGAATACGAATAATCAGGACAAGCCCAATGATCTTCCCAGGATTCCCCGTCTTCCCCCTTCCATCATAGCGATTCGTCATCAATACGAGGAGCTAAAGCAGGCGCATGGCGAGCTTAAAGCAAAGTATGAACGCGTAAAAGGTACCTGGGCCCCGCCCGATACCATCAAAGTACTACGGCGGAAGATAGAGCGACTCACTCGGGCGCGAGATGAGTTGATCTCGGAATCCCGTGCTCAACGGTTACTCATCAAGGAACAGCCAACCGCACTGCGACGTGCGTTTACGGACGTGGAGCTCCAGGCCCACGTCCCGGGGAGCGTCAGAGCCAGTCAACTGGGCATAATTCCGGCTCACCATCTCCCCGTGGCTGACGTTCTCTCGTTACCTCCTGTCCCTAATTCGATAGCTCCAGAAATCCGAACTCTTGCAGAAATGCCAGTTCCTTCCCAACAACCAACCGAGGTCAGGGAGACCCCTGGACCCACTGCCATTCGCAGGCGACCGAATCAAAATCGGCGACGCCGCGATCGTCGACGTCGAGAGGAAGAACTCGCTAGAGGAATAGGAGACACCACCATCTTGTGTCAAACCGAAGATTTACCACCTCCCTATGAGGAATTTGAACTCCCGGAACTCGACCCGGACATATGTTATGCCCCGAACGTCGTTTTCCGATCACCTGCCCCGTCCTACCACATCAATCTGGTGGACGAAGATCCGAGCCCTTTCCCAGTCTCTCAAATCCTCGATAGACTAGGGCTCGGAACAGAGGACGTAGCCATCCTCACGGGCGAGATGCCTCATAATATCCCTCCGCAAGAAATAGCGGGTCCCTCGAACAGAAGAGAGGACATCTGCCGTCAGGCCAGTCCCCCGTCTTATAGACCGGCGAAGAGGAAGTATCTTCCCACGGATATCGACGAGGAAGACTGACGAGAAGACGAAACTAACCCTGATGGAATGGAGAAATTCGTGTGGATTCCTTTTCATTTTCCATAACTTACTATTAATTGTGAATCTTTTCTTTCCATCTCGTTAATTTATATTTCCATAATATAATGTTTTTTCCTTTCGTTTTGCTTTCATATTAAAATAAATCAAATAAATGGGTCCACGAGAGAGGGGGTGTAGATGAAAAGCACAACACTCGGTGAATCAAGGTGAACTCTGGATGATGACTATGAATTTCTCTCCGTGGGTAAAAGTAGGATGAACCAATGGGTAATAGCATAAGTCCTTCTAGCGGCAGCTAACAACTCGGGAAAGACGAAGGTCCTTCGGGGAGTAGTGCTGGCCATAGCGCTCACCTGCTCGAATGGCGTTCGGTCATTGTGTACAGCACCAACGTGATTTCGGTCACGGGTACATAATGATTACTAAAGTTGTGCGGCGCAGCAGGTGATTCTCCCTAGCCATTAATAGTGAAGGCCCCATCAGTACGACGAGCACATTTTTGAAATCTAATAACTCCTGTGCGTCCAGCAATAATCATATCTCATCCGGTGCTCTATGGCCTCTAATATCTAAACATATTGTCTCATCTAATCATATATTATTTAATCGTAATCATATCTCAACTTTAATATCTAATCATATCCTATTTAACTATAATCATATATCATCTTTAATATCTAATCTTGATCACATCTTTACTGTTATAACCATATCTTATTTCAAGATCATCTCTTATCTTTAACATCTAATCATAATCATATCTAATCATAATCGTATAATATCTGTTCTCATCTTTAATCATAATCATATCTCATCTTTAATATCGGAGTTGAGTTTCATCAGTGACTTTTGGGTGGGTTTGAGGCCTCACACTGACTCTCAATCCATGGCGTCTTTTGTCTGGCGCATTTTACCGGTTACGCTTTCCTCACCACCACTCGGATATTTGGTACTCGGTGTGGGATCCGGGTTGTTGTACCAAATTCCTCGCTGGGAAAACTAAAAAAACATTCCATCAGTACTCGGTGTGGGGTCCGGGTTGTGTAACTCGGAGAATATAAAAGTATGGAAATGCCTAGACGTTCAACCAAGTTCCAAAAACGGTTTACTTGATTTCTCGAATAGTGAAAAGAAAAGGAAGCGATAAATGTGCGCGGAAATTCCTAATATATCTATCTACTATCCGTCCGCTCTCCCGTCAGATTTCCGGCACAATTAGGCTGCCCTGATCTGAACCTTAGTAGGTCCTTTCGAGTATGAACCGTTTACCGGTTAGTTCATATCTCGCCTACCGTTTGGTGTCCTCGATACTTGGTGTGGGATCCGGGTTGTGTATCGAGTCCCGCCCAGCAATAAAAATAAATTCGTTCGATACTCGGTGTGGTATCCGAGTTTTTGTATCGAACGGCTCAGCGCTACCAGTCCCTTGGCTGATAACATCCTGAACACGACAGTCCGTAGCTGTCCTCTGATGCCTCACCACCAGCTAGGGAAAAAAGAATATCTCTAGGTACCTTTAACGTCTAAATCATGCGCATTTTTTCAATTTTTATTTTTATTTTCGGTTTCTCTTTCACTTTCCCAATTCAAAAATTGTAGTAATTGCGTTGGTTTGTTCCCCAGAGAGGTGATCAATCTCTCGCCAGGAACTCCCCAACATTTGCGACGGATCCTACTACCTTCCTCTCCTCGGGTTGATCAAGGTTCCCCATCGGAATAAGCGTACTATCGTTATGATAGCTCGGTTTTAAATCTTATTTCCCAGTATTATTTCCATATAATATAATATAAATAACATTACAAAATACACTAACAAAATGATGCATCGAAACTTTTACCGTACCTTATGTGTAATTTTTCAGCTTTCACTGTTTAAATTGTGTTTTACTTGTCCACTCAGAATTTATTTAACGGCTTTCATGAAGTTTTCGGCTTTTTCCGTATGTTTTACACCTTTCGGTTGCTATTGTTGTCTCATTTATTATTATTATTAATCTCAACTCATCGTTTTCAATCATCATTTTCCTCTGGTTGCTAACTATTATTCTCGTAATTTATTATTATCTCTAATCCTTTATTTATTTAATAACAAGCATCATCATTTTATTCATCTACGCTCATTTTTTACTATTCATTTCATTTACACCTGAACATTTCCTTTTATCTACGCCTAAGTTTCTCCATCATCTGGATTATCTTTTCGTCAATTTCTCTAACTTAATCGATTATCTGTTCTCGTTTAGTATCTAATTTGGTTTTACTTGGCCTCAATCAATTGTTCGTTACTTCCGCTAATATTTCTCATCTCATGGGGGTAGGGGTTCGAAATCGTTGCAACCTTTTCCGTTAATATTTTGATCTTTAATTTAATTACTTTCATTTAATCGTTTATTACGTTTAGAATTATTTTAACTGACTTGGTGATCATGTCTTATTTCAAACAATTTTAATCCAGTAATTTCTAGTTTTCCAATTTTTTACGAACTCTTAGACGACCCGCATTTTTGTGGTTTCCCCTATTTCTAATCACTTTAACCCTCGTGATTTCCACCTTTTCCCTGTTTTTATTATTTTAATTTTTATTTATTTATCTATTTTTTATATTTTTATTACTACTTCTACGGTTTTTTGGATGATATTTACACGATGATTCGATTGATTTATACAACCTACCCATAATATTATTTTTATTTATAGTTTCCTGTTTCTTTGATTCCTGCTCTACAAATATTGATAATTTTATCCCCACTTTCCTGTTGAATCGTTTCATTTTTGAAATTTTTGTGTATCTAATATTTTAATTTATTTACATATATTGATATTTTCCTCTCTTATTACAATACTCGTCATTCATGAGTTTTCTAAACTGTTGTTTTGTTTCATCGTATTGTTGGGGTTGTCGGTGACTTCGAATAGAAATTATTTTCGATCTGCCTCCAAGCGTGCTTTAAACACCAGTAACGAACTCCAAACGATATAAACTTTATTGATTAATACACTTTGTCTCCACTGATTTACAAAAATATTTACAATTCACTTTCAAAATTTTTAATTTCTTCACAATTTTCTGAATTCTAGAGTATTTGAAGGTTTTGACCCATTGTAACTTTTTATCAAAAGTTCACACGATTATAGTTCTATGATAATTTTTGATCGTCTTATTATTCTACACAATATATCAAAAATTAAGATTTTTGGCCAAAGTTGTGACCCTTTATAACTTTTTATCTAAAGCTTTGATGACTAAAGTTCTATTGGCAATTTTGCTTGTTTCGTCGATCTCTACAACATATCAAAAATTAAAAATTTTGACTAAGGTTTTGACCCTTTATAACTTTTGACCCAGAAGTCAGACTGCCATACTTCTTTAGTAAATATTGCTCAGCTTCTCAAGGTCTACAACATATCAAAAATTAAAATTTTTGAAGGTTTGACCCTTAATAACTTTTTATCCAAAGGTTGGAAGATCCTAATTTTATCACCACTTTTGCCATTTCATCGTTCTGTACAACTTATTAAAAATAATTTTTTTGACCAAAGTTTGAGCCTTTTTAGCTTCGAACCTTTAGAAGATATGACCATGGTTCTATTGGCAATTTTATTGAGCTCATTCTTCTCTACATCATATCAAAAATTATATTTTTGGTCAAGGTTTGACCCTTAACACCTTTGAAGTTCGATAAGATACGACTATAGTTCCATTGACAATAATACTCAACTTGCCGTCCTGTACAACATATCAAAAATAAAATTTTTTGGCCAAAGTTTCACCCTTTGTAACTTCGAACCTTTAGAAAATACAACCATAGTTCAATTGGCATTTTTACTCAGCTCATCGTTCTCTACATAATATCATCGAACTGTTTTCTCTTCGTCAATAAGTCGATCGTTTTCCTTCGTTTGTTGTTAAGTTCCATTCTTTAGTTCACCCTCTCTCCGTGGTCCGACAAAATGTCGTTCCGACATTTCTGTTTAATAATTAAACATTTGCTTTATTTCCTTGGGTTCTTTGCAAAAGCAATCATGCTGATCCCGGCTGAGCCCCCAAATTCGTATTTGATGGGCTAGTCGTCTATTACTTATTCTCTTAATTTGTAGTCAGGTCGTTCGTTTTTCATCGATCTTTACAATTTTTCATCGATCTTTACAATCGATCTTTACACTTTTAAGTTCCACATATTTCATCTCTCCCGGGTTCGGCCAAATGTCGTCCCGACATTTCTATTTGAAAAGATAGTTCTGTAACCTGTCCCCTCTCGTTTGTTTGTACACGAAAATCATTCAATCCCAAATTCGTATGGTGGGTTTCTGGGTGTTGATATTTTGAAACTATATGGTTGTTATCCAGACAACCTCATACAAATATTTCCTTTGCTCACCACTCGGCACCCGTTGCTGAGCAACGTTGGAACTGTGTTCGAGTGGGTAGATCGTCCGCAAAAAGTGAGCGCTATTGCTAATGCTATAATTGACCGAACGATCCTTGGGTCCAACGAGCTGTCGATAGAAGACCTGTGCTCGCTTTTGATTCTTAGGTCCCATTACTCTCCTTTCTCTTTCAAATGTTAACCTATACTCTCATATCATTCATTGTTATGTCCATTCCCATAGTCCTTCTTATCGTTGTCCATGTCGAAGATTATTCTTTGGTCGGTACACCCTTGGTTATGTTAAGTATTCACACACTAGTTCTCTTACTCTTATCCTTATCATAACTACAATGTTCCCTATTATTATTACTAGCATTATCATTGTTGCTATTATATGTATTACCTTTATTAATTGTTACTACTATTACCTTTATTATTATTTTTATAACTATAACTACCGTTATATTTATTGTTATTACTACTATGATTATTACTACTATTATTATTATCATAATTATTATCATCATTACTACAGATACCGTGATTATTATTATTATTATTATCATTATGATTATTATTATTATTATTATTATTATTATTATTATTATTATTATTACTATTATTATTATTATTATAATTATTATTATCGAGTTTTTAGTAGGAATCCTTCCTCATTCCTCAGCTTTATAAAATAATTTTTTATTGATATACAACATTAGCCGTAACCCATTCTTATTTTACAATTTTAACAAAGTAGTTTTGTTGGTTCGAAAATTTTGGCAGCGTACCGCCCTTATTTTTCGGTTCATCCCTATTCTACCGTTTCCAACAAAGTATTTTCACTGACTCGGAAAATTTGAGCAGCGTTCCACCCTTATTTTTCGCGTTCCATTTTTACGTTACTATTTTTGTTAAGTATTTGAATTAATTCGGAAAATTTGAGCAGCGTCCCGCCCATATTTTCCACCTCAACTCAAATTAATTTATTTAATTCTTATTTAAAAACATTATTTTTCATGATTTTGGTCGTTCGGATTAATCTTTTTCCGATGGCTATCCATTTTAACTGTTGCAACGATTTTGCAATTTTCCCCGCTACCCATTCCCTCCTTTTGTCCTTAAGATCTATTTATGTTCATATTATATTTAATGAGTGCCCACTGGACTACTCGGTGTTAGAGATTTTGAGCCGAATGTTTTGAAAATTTATGTTAATTTTACAGGAAACGGATGATGAAGGAGCAGCCAATAAACTACTCATTTACCCTCCAATTTCCCCTATGTACAGAAAATATTGACGTTCCAGCTCCTGCGTTCCGCACGCCGGAGCCTTCACGGGCACGAACTATTGGCGATTTTACACGCACTTACATAGTTCGATAGTGTGTTTTATTTTTCTATCTTGCGTTATGTTTTGGCTGTGGGCCACCAAAAATAAAATAATAGAAAAAATAAATTACCACATGAATTAGGCAAAAGTCTCGATGCATAAACTGTATATTTGGCATTCATATAAACAAATTTTAAATCGGGCATCGATGTACATAAACCAAAATAACATAACTGTAGATTAACAATCTGAAAATATTGCTGCAAAACATAACTGTAGATTAATAACCTGAAAATATTGCTACAAAACATAACTGTAGATTAATAACCTGAAAATATTGATAACTGTATATTACTGATCTGAAAATATCTGAAAAAAATCACACAACAAAGTAAGATTTATAAAAAATGTGCATCTTAAATTTGGTTGAAATTAATACTACAAAGTAGTAGTTGAAAATTTGGGAAAACACATCAGTATTTATACCTATAATTTGGCCTTAACCTTGCGTGTTAGTTTTATTGCGATTAAACAAAATTCGACTTTGAAATTATTTGTGTTATCTAAATTAAATTTTTATTTATTTCTTAATTTAAATTGGTAATTTATTTTTAACATTTTTAAATAAATTTATTCAGCTAAAAATATTTTATTTTTATTTATTTAATTTATTAATTTTTACTTTTATATAAATGGTCATTTTACGGTCAAATTTTCTTGTTATTATGTTATTTTTTATGTAAATTTCGTGCGGTTCTTGATGCATTTTGTATTTATTTTATTTTACTTTTATGTTTTTGATTTTATATTTATTTATATTCTCTCAGATTTTAAAGTGTTTAGTTGGTGTTGTATATTGTATTTTAAGTTATCTTGGTGCTGGGTTTTCGTGCTGTATTACTGATGCATTTAAACAATTCTCAAGGCTATTTGTGTGCTGGCCCAACAAATATAAGTTTTTATTCAGTTGAACAAATTACATGCAGACACGGGTAAGTATGTATGTCCCTATATTATAACATTAATGATTTTTTTCATTTTAGTATAGCAGTTTTTAATGAACTGAAACGGGTGTATTCAAATCTGCCTTGCCTAAATCCATCCGATTAATTGGAAACTGCATAAAAAAAAGGATTTTACTTAATATTCCTACAGTATAACGTTTTAATTTAATGTAATATACAAGGTTGAGTATAAGTAACATCCTGTCAGTGGCGTAACAAAGGCTTGGCATTGGAGCAGTCGCTAAAGGCGCCAGTTCAAAAGAGCGCCGCTAAATCTATAATTTTTAAATGTTTATCACATTGGTTAATTTTAGACGAAAAAGTTGAATTTGGGCTATATATAATAATAGACACAATAATAAATCTCATCTACCAATGCGAACTTATATATATTTTTAATTATTTGAAAAATTTACAATTTATTGTATTTTTTAGTAAACAATAAACTGTAAATTATTATTGTTCCTGTCTTTTGCATTTTTGATATCAATGTTGTATGACTGTCACTGTCAGACTACGTAATTATTGTCATAAATAAAATATGAAAATTTTAATTATATTTTTCTAACAATTGAAAAAGTCGCATAGCTGAAATTTGTCAATTTGTCAAGGGCGTTAAAAATAAATTAGCCAAGGGCGCCGCAAACAGTTACGCCACTGCTGACCTTACGCCAGATACTGACCCTGAAGATATTTGTGACCAGGGTTTCGGCCAGGATTTGAGTATTGGTGGAGTGTTGCTAATTAATAAAAACTCATGAATTTACAGAATAAAACATGATGTGTATTTTATTATGTATTTCAACTTTTTTTGTGCCACTCAAATACGCATTTTTCAATGAAGACATTAATGTCTGTACTGGAATTATTGTCTTTGTTTGAAATTCTTGCTAAGTCATTCGGAATTTCAAGGCCTTCTTGAGATATTCAAATCAAACTAATAGAAAGTATAAAATTAGTAATGATTGGATCCTACAAGCTCGTATTATCTTGTATATACATGTATCATAGATCTCTGGATATCCAGAGGTTTATGGCATGTATTTATAATACAGCAGGCATACCTTGAAAAATGATCAGGTGTGAGACGGTTCTTTTCCCTGCGAAGAATGCGGTTCATATTTGAGAAAGATCTCTAAACAATGGCTGTACCAACAGGAAGAAGTAAAATTGTAAGGCCAGTTTAGAGAATTGAGGTAACAAACATTTCAATGAAATGCCTGTTGACAGTTTGGCATGAAAATCTGCTGCAGTCAGGTCTGGAACTGGAAAATTGCACAATATCCTCCACTCTGTATTCACCGCAACCTTTTCCATGCCAAACATTCCATACATGTCCGAGAAATCTGCATTGCAATTCTTTTAACGTAGTAAAATATTGAATTATACTTTAGAGCCTATAAATTTTGATACATTTACCTGAGATAATTTTGAAAGGTTGCAAGGCTAGAAAACTTGTCTGAGAAAGGGTATTGAATTTTATCTACAACAGCCTTCTTGTAGGAATCCAGACTTTTGATTGTTTTGTGATGATCACTTTCTTCAACGAATATGTCTTTATTCTTACATTGAGATACAATTAGCTTAACTTCCTCGGAAATTGAGACATATCCGTTTGGCTAATCTGAAGTTATAAATTGATAAAAATATAAAATGCAATACCACTGTAAGTCTGTAACAATACATAATGATTGTTTGAAAGCGTTTTTAAAAAGAGTACATGCTGTATTATACGAACGTCTGTGCCAAAATATTTCTCTTAAGAGGGCAGCAGTTTCTTTTGCTGATGTGGAGTTATTTCGAACATTTGCAGGTAACACCAGAAGATGTGCCAATAACAAACATCATCAATTACGACGAAACATACCTTAATGACGATCCAGGTAAAAAAAAGTATATTCTGCAACAAAAAAAAGTGTACAGCTGCAAATATCCAGAAATAATAATGAACTCAACGAAAGCGTCAACTTCAGTGATGTTCGCTTGCACTGCTGATGGCAAAATGCTTCACCCCTACGTAGTTTACAAAGCCGAGCACATGCATGACCGGTGGCTCCTTTGTGGACGAACTCACGTGCGAAACAATCGGAGTCGTTCAGGTTGGTTTGACAGTGCATGTTTCAAGGACTGGCTCTTGACAGTTTTTGTAACTTTTTGCCGTCGACTTCCTGGTAAGAAGGCTCCTATTGACGATAACCTCAGTTCCCATTTTTCTAAGGAAGTGATAGAACAGTGCTCTGCCCTGAATATAGCCTTCATGTGTGTCCACCCTAATACGACTCATTTATGCCAACCTCTCAATGTGAGTGTATTTGCAGCGTTGAAGAAATACTAGCGGCAGATAATCACAAATTGGAAACTGCATGAAGGACGGTGTGTGCCAGTACTTCTAAGGGAAAAATTCACATGCTCTTGTCACTTTTGCTAGACGCTATAGAACCCTCATTCAAAGAGGATTCCATCAATGGATTCTGAAAGTATTTAATGGTCCAAGCCTACAGAACAGCTATCACCTCACGAATTAAGCGCACCAGTTCAAGCAGTCAGACAGAAAGTGTTGAAATTACCAACGTGGTGTCCAATGTCGTAATCGTTAAATTGGAAGACATTCATAAAAGCATGGAAGGGTCGAAAGGAAAGAAACGCAATAGAAAAATCAACCTTCTGTCTGGAAAAAGCATATCCCTTTTTGATTTTGCTACGCCAAAAGGACATTACAGTGACGGACCGGTAAGCGTTACCAGTGATGACAACGAGTCTGCAGAAGATGAAACTGATGATGACATCCCCGTATTGCCAAAATTTCCTAAGCCGACAAGCAACGCGTGCACCTCGTCCAATTTTCACAGAACCCCGGGACCTTCAAAATTCATGAAACCATTGTCAAGTTGCACCAGTCATGGACGAATTCTCAAGAAACCATCACGCTTTGTAGACTAAGTTATCTGTTTATGCCATTAAAATAACTTGGAACGTTTTCAGTATCCATTCAAATGAGATTTTATAAGTTTTGTAATTTTACCGAACTCACCCCAAAAAGGGGTGAGTTCGGTAGAGAATTATATTCGTGTATATTTCAGAAATAAAATTAGAGATTTCTGTTCTTTAAGGCAGGATACCATTCTACAGAAGTACTTCCCATAAATAGTAAAACTTGCTCGAAATCAGAAATGACAAACTAGCAGCAATCATTAGTATTTTTTTAATGTTCATTTTATTAACGAACTCACCCTAGTTGACGGTAGTTAAAAGCAAAAATAAGCTAGTTCTAAGTTGTTATTATACATAGTAATAATTACAATTTTGAAATAAAGACAGCAAATTAATTAAAGAATTTATTGAATGATATTAAAAAAAAATTCTAACCTCTTCTGCCGGTTTTCTTCCAAATTGAACTTAATTTTGGTAAAATTTCCAATAAACGAAATAAAAGAAAAGTGAAATTTCAAAAACAAAAATCATTAATAATGATTTTTAATGCTTCAGCATGAGTTGTAGTGCAAAAACAAGAAATTCCATTCCAAAAATAGAACGAAATTTCTTATTTTAATCAATAATTTTTAAAATTTGAATTCTAGGGATATGAAGGGCGAGATGGCAGATAACAATTTTTTTGATAGAACTTTCGATTATAACACTTAAAAGGAGGAGCTCGCGCATATATTATTCGAAATATATCTTTGCAATATAACAAAATAAATGATTAAAAATAATTCATCCAGAACTTAATACTAAAATAGTTTTGACAGATAACCACCCTCAAGTTTCTACCAATAAAGCCAATTCAAACTAATCGCGTCCAGGAAAACCCGACGCGAAATGAGAAGAAAGTTGAAAGCAGCTCGACTGCTAGGTCAAACAAGTTGGCACAGAATTATTTTCAATAAAAATAAAATGTTATTTGTTATCGTCACTTTGTCTTCAATAATATTTTAAATAATTTGTTCAAATCAAAACTACATTCATAGAGTATGAGGAAACTACACAAAATATTTGCATAGTCATGATATTGTTTAAGTAATTTTTCTTGAATCACGAAGCTTGGCATGAAAATATTTCATATAATTTATTTCATTCGATATTGTTTTAAATTAAAATTGATGATAGGAGAGCATAAATAAAATTAACACGAATAACTTCTGTAGTGGCCCTTGAACTCAAAGGTTTTCCAGGATATTAGCAGTTATGTCAATATAGCTCACCTTTTACTGGATACTGCTCATTTAACTACATCTGCAACGTCGTTTTGACGGTTTTCCAATGGTTATATGATAAAACCCATTAGATACTCACCATAAGAGATATATTTCAGAACGGGTTCGAGAATGTACAGAGTCTATGTGTACTCAGAAGAGCGATATTAAGAGGTAGATCAAAACAATTCCCAGCATCCCATATAATAAATGACAATAATTGTGTATATATTATTGACATTTTAATTATGAACTTTTATTTATTTAATTTTGAATCATAATTGTATAATTGTGATTATAATTTTTATATTTTATCTGTTTGAATAATTGTATGGGTCTAACAATATATGATTTTGATTTTATCCTACTTTTTGTACATATAAAAAAGGATAAAAAGGGAAAAATCTCTATCAAAAAAATTATTAAACTTTAATGTTAAATATAATTATTATTTATTCATATAATAATAATGTAAGAAAAATAATTAAAAAATATAGTCACGCAATAAATATAAAATTTAATATATCAGATGCAATAATTAAAACCATCAATAGCTAATATAAATATAATAAATCTCTGTAACAGATAATTTTTTTAATATAAATTTTAAATGGAATTCAATTTAATATAGAAAAATAATAATTATATTTACAGGTGCGGAAAATAAATAAATTTCTAGCAACAGATTTTAGTATAAATAGCGACACCAAAATCATTACATTCGTCCAAAAAATAATTCCGATTACACAAGATCTTTTTGAAAAAAACCTTTAAGAGATCATAAAATATAACGGACAGAAACGTTAGACAAATAGGGAAAGAAACCACAGGTATTAACACAAAATTCACGATTTACATTATATATTTTTACACAACAAGCACCTAGTTTCTTTTGGGACATTGTATAAATCAGCTGATATTTGATTATAAAGTAAATTTTGTTGTTTAATAAATATTTATATTGTTGTAATTTATATAAGTAGCCAGTGCACCTTATGATTTCAACTAACATTTTTACCCATCAGGTGTCTAGCAATTCTGGTGGTTCCTCATTGTGTTGTGATCAGGGTGTGAAAAAAAGCACTAAACAAGTCATCTGTGTATTCGTAACATTATGTTAAAAATCATCAATGAAAAAGTCATCCATTGTGAAATTTCATTTCGAATATAATAATTTTGTCAAATAAATGCTACGGTGATTCGTCAAAATAGTTTTCATTAAATTCTAATTAAATAATAAAAAATTAATTAAAATAAAACATTTAATTCCTTTAAATTAAAAGTTAACTAATAATCCTTTAGCTAGTGATGGAATTGTCGTTAGATAAACTTAGATTTTACTCTAAGATAATACGTACAATAACATGAAAAAGCACGTTAATTAAATTATTTCCATATTATGTAATTGTTTGCAATTTAGTATCTCATTAATTAATTTTTAAAAATATTTTAAGGCTATTTTAAGGACAATATTTTAATAATATTTTAAGGTTTGTTTTAAATTTTTATTTAAAACTACATTAATACAAGATAAATTAAAAATTTTATTCATTTAATTTTTGAATCCAACAATTTTTGACGCAGTTCATGATTTTAAAGTAAATTTATAAAATAAATACATCTTAAATAAAAACTGTCCGAAAATTTTCACTTTGAGATCTGTAGATGCATAGTCTTATATAATTTACATAAACCCTAATTAAAAATACATTTACTTGAATAAATATATTCCATTAACAATTATCAAAATAAATGTAACACAAAAAACT
Source organism: Schmidtea mediterranea (assembly GCA_022537955.1). Taxonomy (NCBI): domain Eukaryota; kingdom Metazoa; phylum Platyhelminthes; order Tricladida; family Dugesiidae; genus Schmidtea; species Schmidtea mediterranea. The sequence continues at coordinate 223,113,019 of CM039680.1, forward strand.
GAAAAATTTTTATGGAATATTATCCAACTTTTAATAATAAACACAAATCATTTTTCAAATATTTTCCTTAAATGTTTCTAGAAAAGTTGCTCTTATTTAAAGATAATACCAACAAAAAATGAGGAAAAGGCCAGTTTAACATAAATTTAATCATATTAAATTCCAAATCATTTAATACATTCAACAATTAATCAGTGGTTTTTACACAATATGATAATAAAAATACTACTTAAATATATTATTATTAAATGAAGACAATAATAAAAATTAGCATTTATATTTCAACTATTAAACATCGAAATTAACAATAATTTCTTTTAACATTTTAAATGCATTTAACATTTGGCAAAATAAAAATAACTGTAAATTTCATGTTATCGTTTTTTCTTTAATAGAAAACTGATTATTTCTGATTTGAAATCACTTAAATAAGTTGCAACATCTTGCATTATTTCTTTCTTTAATTCATGATATAATTCGCTTTTCAATTCAACCATATCAATTTGAATATTGTGAAGGTCAACCTCTTGATTTGCTTTATTAAAACTATTATTATTAGAGTTGATGATTTTTTCTTGTAAAGATTTTCTAAAATTTTCTTCGATAATTTTTGCTAAATCTTTCACAGTTACAAAAGTGCTTTCTGTAGGTTCATTAATAAAGTTTTTATTGGAATTTTTACCTGAATTTGATCTAAGATTAGATTTAATATTTGAGTTTTGAAATGAATTTAAGCCAAGACTATATCTTTTGTCGGAGTTTAAACTTTCCAAGTACAAATTTTCATTAATTGGTGCAGGGGGCATGGGAAATTTATTTGGTGGATCATCGGGTAACAAATAATCTTCAACCATTGCAACAGACAAAGAGGCGATATCATCATCTTTGTTGGTTGGACAATTTTTTTGAAATGTTTCTGATTCTTTTACCATCTGAGAATAAATATTTGTACCAGAATTTAAATAATTATCCTGAGTACTCTGAAGTTGTTCCTGCTTCAGTTGATCATTTTTTATTCGATAAATATATTTTAAACGATTTAGTTCTTCGCTTAATTTTGATTGCATTTTGTAAGAAACTACACAAATATAAGTTAATTATTTTTGATGTATTTAAAATATTTTTATATAATTTAAATAAAATCTAATTTTTAAAATATATTTTCGATATAAACGAAATTTTTTGGGATCAATGTTTAAATATTTTTACAAATTAATAATTTATAATAATCTAAAAATAACCTAATGATTTTTAAAGATAATCTTTTAATAATAAAATTAAATTAATCCTTAATTTGGAAGACCTTTAATTCTTTTAAATATCATTTTCTTTTTTAATTTTTATTTGAAAACATTTGAAAAGGCTGTCTCATAAAATTGTGTTAAATAAATAAGTATCTCAAAGCAATTTTTCCCATTTAAAATAATGTAATATAGATTAATGCGTTCTAACGAAATGAAACTAACCCAAAACACAGTTAAATTACATATAAAATACACAATTTGTAGATAAATAAACAAGTAATAACACACATAATATTTATTAATCATCACTTTAACGTCATGCCTTTTTGGCCTCACTTTTCTGACTTTCAGCGCATGAGACCTTCACAAGGTAACGATCAAGAGAAGTCTGTTTCTGCCTCCTTTTTAAAATGTTACGAAAGAATGTGAGACACCTATCATCAAATAAGGCACTCGCTCTCCCTGTAGACAATTTCTCTGGGTGTCTTTTTCCCACAAAATCAGACACTTCCTGCCATTTGCCAAGGATATCACTAATTTCACAAGAAGTAAGTTCCTCCTCCGGCTCGACCACTTCCTCACCGCTGAGTTCCATCATTACCTCCGAATGGGAAACCTTCTGTAACTTTTTCAACTCCTCCGTCGTAAGTTCTTCAGAATGCTCCTCGATGAGATCAGCAACATCTGCCTCGTCTACCTCTAGGCCCATGGAGCGACCAATGGATACTATCTCGTCCTCAATAGATTCAAATCCATCAGCTGGCTGAGTCCGAGCTAAGGAACGAGACATTCAAGAGGGTCTTTCCCAGTTGGTTAGGGTACAAGTCGTCGAACTTCACCACAAAGTAGTAGTAAACCTTTATTAGTTGTCATGGCGGCCATACAGAGGACTCTGGTGTCAACAACCAAAAAGAGCGAGATAGCGGGTAGAAGCAGCAGGAGGAAAGCTGAGCGAACGCTCTGCCATCAAAGGATCACCTATGCGATTATCGCACATCGCAAATTCGTATCTCAAATTTTTCGTTGTATGTCGAGGTATAAATTTTAGAATATTTCATGTTGTATCTCAAAACATTCCTATGTCAGGACATTCGTATCTCAAGGTACCACTGTATATTGATTTTGAGTCAAAAAACAAGAACTCTTTAATAATCTTTAAAATAAATAATGTTCTTGTAAGAAAATAATGTGAGATTTATATTAAAATATAATTAAAAATAGTTAAGCCTAAAAAAAACTTTTCACAAAGATTGTGAGACATGGAACAACCGATAGTTTTAAAATCATACAAAATTAGAAGCTGCAGAAAATAAAAAAAATGTTACGGTTTGTTCAATGAAATTTAGTATTTATTAAACTATTAAAATTTATAAAAAGAATCTTTTTAGCTTCTCCATTCCCTATTGACTCAATTTTCTTGGAAATTTTTTATTTATTTTTTAATAATCTTTGATATATTTTATTTTTTTGATGATGTTTCATTTATTTTTATTCTAACAAAAGATCAAAATTGGAATTCTTCGAAACACAAATTTTCAGCTTTACATTTTTCAAGTACAATTTCTCTTCAATTTTGTGATGAATTTCATTTGAGTATTTATTCTAAAATAAATTTTCTCCTGAATTTAAATTAGCCAGATTCATCTCGTAAAAATATCGCCAAGCTTCTAGGTCCATTTTTTATTAAATTTATGATTTTCTCCGTAACTATTAAAATTCGGTTGTTTTCATTTGCGACAAAATCTGACTTTTAGGTCTTGTTCAGTGGTTTCTAGCATAAATTTGATTCTCAATATCATATTCAACACCATGTACCATTTTATAGTATTTATGGCTATCTGATGGTAAAAAGAAAATAAGATGTCACTACCACTTTCAAGGGGTTTCCATCAGATACGCACATAAGAGATATTATCATTGAATACTCGTCAAAAATGACGTTGGAACTGTATTCCAACGGGCGGTTTCCATTAAATAGTGAGCCATATTGCATTCACTGCTAATGCCCTAACAAACCTCTGGTCCAAGAGCTATCATTGAAGGTATTCAGGCTCATTTTAATTTAGGGTCCCTTTATTAGAATTTTAGTTGGAAAAATATCGAAAACATTAAAATAAACTATACAATACTCTTTAACAATAAAATCGACGGTTCGATTTATAATCATTCGAAAAAAATTTAAATAACATGTCCTGATTATTAGAAAAAATTTTTTAATGTAGGTTCCCTGTCAGTACTGTTCTCAATTCTTGATAGTTTCATTTATGTGGTTATATTCCGAAATGTAAATCAATTAACATATTGGTGGGTTACTGGGTTTTGATGTTTGTTTCCAACGTTCTTATGTTTACCCTGGTAACGCCATATAACTAAATGTTTTTGCTACCACTCGGCACCCGTTGCTAGGCAACGTTGGAAATGTGTTCGAGTGGGTGGATTGCCCGCAAAAAGTGAGCGTTATTACTAATGCTGTAGTTGCTCGGACAATCCCTGGGTCCAACGAGCTGTCATTAGAAGACTTGTGCTCGCTTTAATCTATTGGGTCCCTGTGTAGGTCTCTGAACTTTTTATAGGTGCAACCTTGTTTTGCTCATCAAGAAAATTATAATTGGAAGTAAAAAATAAAAACATGTATATTTAAATCACATCGTAAGCTCAATTCATGCATTGGTTAGATCTTTGTTCAATAGTCGAGCGGCTCGGCGCTTCGCTCGCTCCCTTCGTCCGGGTCGGTAACTGTTGGTTGTTGTTGTGGTGGGAGTTGCGATTGTTGTTGGAGTCGACGCCGGTTCACGATATGCCAATTGAGCCGGGGCAAACACGAGGGGGTAGGTTACCGCTGCCCCTTCTTGACAGGAGGACAGGGCAACCTCCAACCCTTTTATCTGGATCTTTAGACTCTGAGCCAATTGTTTCTCTTCGGCCCACCCTTTTTGGGCTGTCGTAAGCCATTGATATAGGGATTTGACCTTCCTGGGATCTATCCAGGTGGTTTAAACTTGCTGGACTTCTCGAGTTAGCTGTAGGATCTGTTCGAGAAGGTTCTTGTTGGCTTGTTTCACATGATTTAGTTCTATCTTCCATAATTGTGAAGGCTCCATTACTACAATGGGAAATATTAAAGTTCTCATTTATTTATTAGAAATTCTCAGACATATGGTTAATTCAAACACATGGTGTAAAAGTAGGTTACAAAATAATAATAGTAAACACATTTTTTCAGAGGTTACATATTTTATTTAAAATTACATAACTGAATTTCAGGAGTCACTGGGATTCGGAATCCCGAAAAAAACTTTTCTATTCCTTCTTCGGGAGAATAGCCCGGGACGATAAGCACGTGTCGTTTTGTGTTGCGGGTCGGTCTCGGATTGGATGGATAGACGTCCGCGAGTCGTCCGCAGGCGAGATCGTCTTCCACGTTTGCCAGGTAACTGCTGGCTCGGTCAACTAAGGAGTTGACTCTGCGTTGGTGTTCCTTGAGATGGGCCAGGAGTGCTTGGGCCCTCGCAAGGATGTCTTGGGCCGGACTGGGGTCACTTGGTTGTCCGTTCTTCCGGAATTGTTGCATTGTGCTCTCTATTAGGAGCATATCCTCCCATCTATTTTCTCCTGGTTGGGGCACGTCGGGGTACCTCTCCTCGTTGGCACGCCTCTATGCCTGACGCCATTGGTTGGCTTCTGATACGGAGATCCGGACGAAAGGTCCTGATCGGTCTGAAATAACAACATGAACGAATGGGGTTACTAATACAGCTTAAAGATGGTCGGGTAACGCTTCGATACTCATTATAATTTCCGAAAACCGATGCGCCATCGATAAGAGCCTGCACGACAACAATCAAAAACCGGGGTAATGTAGTTAAATTTAGCCGATAAAAAAAAAGGTTGTATGATATTGAGAAAATCTACATAAAAATTCTCGACATTCGATAAGAGCTAAATTTAAAACTGAAGTTATTATTATTTTATGCGTTAACCATTTCACATAGGAATATGAATCCAGGTTAACAATTTAGTAGAGAAAACAGGTTTTCAACAAAATTCTAATTCGAAGTAATAAAATATTAATCCAGGTTGAAAGAAAAAGCTAAAATATTCAGCTACCTTTATCACGAATGAGGATCGTTATTAAAACAACAAAAAAATAAAATTTACCCTCGAAATTTAAAACCTATCATGAACCAGCTAATTATATTTAGAAACGAATTATATTAAAATATAGATATACCAAAATTCCTTAAAAGTCGAATATTTCATCAGCTTCTGCCTGATGTCGTGAAAACTGTCATCGATTGGGCATTTGCAATAAATTCTTTCACCTTTCCCTTATGACAAACTAGTTTCAAGGCGCTAAAATGCTTGTATATTCGGCACATGGAACCTACAACCGGTAAAAATTAAACTTGATAATACAATGTAAAAATCCTGATGAGTAGAAATCGGCCTAATATGGTCAAGCCTACTTTCCAAATACCTTAGGATAAAATATTAAAAAAACAAGATTGCCGGTGTAAACCCCCTCTAAACGGATGGTCTCATATCGTGATACCTTCAGACTATGTGCCCACAAGCGGCAGCTTTCGTTGGTTCATAATGAGCTCCGGTATGTAAGCGGATAATCGTAAGTTTAACTAAAACAAAACAATGCCTTGAAGATGAGATTCTAACTCCAAAATTCTTCCTACACTCCCAATTATCTGGTTGCTCGCTTTGTTAAATATTAAGTAATGAATTAAAATCCTAACCCAACTTTCTTGGATTTTATTTATGAACAATGAGTTTATTCAAACTAATATTTCATGAAAATCTTATTATCATAATTGTTCAGGAATCTGGGAATTTTGCTACTGGCGGCCAGAATAACGGCGGACAAGGTGGCATTAATGGTTATAACTCCGGCATAATAAACTTGTAGTTGAACGAAACCTGATGGGGTGCGACTTCGATGGGACCTAATTTCCGTCATGGAACAAATAAGAGATTCATCGTGATACCGGAAATTACAAAGGTTCAAGTTGAATGTGTCTACCGGATTCCGCGGAAATCGTTGTTCGGCCGGTCAATTTTCTAAGTCTTATACCTTTAAAAGAATTTAATAATAAGTATTAACCTACCTGGGACGTCTACACGGGAGTCTGACGGCGTAGTTCTTCGAGTGGATTGATCTGAGGCATCTGTATCCGATTCATTCTCATAACATTGCATTGTTCACGGTGTTTATAAGTCTGTCGATTTGGCTTGTGTCAAGCCTTTATATTATCTATATCAAAAGTGCATGTCACCGTCGCGGTGTGCTTGTGTGCACGGTCCTCACCCGCTAGTGTGTCTAGACGGTGAGAGAAAAATCTGTCGTCCACTCCTGCGCGTGTTACGGTTTGAAAATTAGAATGCGATGTCTACCCACGACATTCCGACACATCGATTTCTCGATTGACCAGCGACAGTTAATTCAGATAAAATCTTCGGTTTTCCAATGCTCACCATTTCTCTCCTTTTATGCGGTGTTATAATGATGGATATTTCGGATTTGAAAGCGGAGTTTAATATCGTTACTATCTTAATTGACTTTGACTCTATTTTTTCGTAGGTAGTAGAGAATATCAGAAAATTTATGGCGCACGCAATGGAATCCAACTCCGGTCCCTTCCAACTCTGTCATCTGGATTTACTCGAAACTCGACTCATTCTCGATGGAATTATTTGTGGGAAATTTACGCGAGAAAAAAAATGTTAAATGCCTATGAGAACACCTTTATGTGTTTTATCAGTAAATTGAGTTTCATTCATTGTAAGGAATTTTTAATCTTGTTATTTACTTGAAGCGATATTTTAAGGATGATTTAGTTATCAAACTTATTTATTTACATTTAAAGATCTTAACAATATTTTAAAGATAATTAAATCATCAAACTTATTCACCTATATTCGAAATCTTAGCATCTAATTAAATGATTTTTTAAAGTTAATTGAGTTATCAAACTTATTCACGTATATTTTAAAAATCTTAACATCTATTAAACGGTAATTCAGAGTTAATTTAGTCCTCCAACCTATTCATTTATACTTTAAAATGGTTTGCAGAATTGATAGCCTTTGAGGAATAGTCATATTTTGGTCTGCTAATTCTCCACATGAATTTCATTAATCTAAACTAGATCATTTCAATACGGTTTTCGTGACATCGTTCTTGAGGGTCCTTATGGCTTAAATTTTCTTTACTTTTCCTTCCGAAATTTTATCTTTGGAACCGCCCCCAATTTTTGCATTTATTTTGGACCTTAAAAGGACTGTCTGGGTGTTCACTGCTTCAGTAGTTTAATTTGGAGAAACTAATCCTTCATACTATATCGGTTTATATCAGGTTAACTATGAAATTTTAGTGCAAGATGACGTCTCAAAATTTACGATTTAGTTATTTTAGGTCTTTGTTTAACGTGGCCACACAATCGGGCGTAATGCTGACTTGAAATTAGGGTTCCTTTGGGTCTGAAATCTTAGCTTAGGTTGGTTAAATGTTATCGGTTCGTGGTACTCGCTCAATATTTACGATTACTTTAGGATCCTATTAGTAGTTATTTTAAATCTACAGCGATTGTTCGTTTTTTAATATTCACAACAACGATTTCATTTTACTAATTCCCCGTCACCTTCCCCTTGATTGACCTAAGGCGCATTATGTTCATATTACAATTAATGAGTGCTCACTGGACTACTCGGTGTGGTGATTTTGAGCCGTGTGTAGAGTAATTTAGGTCAATTTTAAAGAAATCGAGAAACGAGGAAGTAGCTAAGAACCACTTCCTTATTTCTCCTTTCTTCTATACGGGATAATATTGACGTTCCGATCCCTGCGTTCCGCACGCCGGGTCTTCAAGGGCACAGATCATCGGCGATATTCCACGCACTTACACGAATCTGAATAATATGTTGATTTTAATTACTTGTAATGTGTCTTGGCTGTGGGCCGGAAAGATTTCGACATAAAATAATTATAGAAAAATAAGTTGAATGTTATCAATAATTTATTAATAATAAAAACAATATAACAAGTACTTGATACAACGTACAATTCATCATACAAAATACTACTCTCTCCACGCCGTCATCCAAGCAGAGCTCCATTGAGAGTGCGAGGACGCGACGTGGAGAGAGAGTTCCAAAATAAAACTCACCCTAAAATAGATTTTTAAGAAAATTAAAAACGATTTTTGAGATATCTTTATGTGAAAATGCATCGGTATATATACCTATTTTTTGTCCCTAACCTTGCGTGTTCTTCTTGATTTAGTAAAACAAATTTTGACCTTGGATTTTCTAGTGTATTCTAATCTTAATTTTTATTATTTCGAAATTTTATTTGACAATTTTTTCTTTAGATTTTTAATTGAATTATTTCTAATTCAAATTATTTCATTTTTATTTCATTTTCATGAAACTTGGTATTTTTTAATAAATTGTCAAATTTTGGTCAAAATCATTGAGTTTTAGTGTTATGTTTATATTTAATTCGTGCGGATCTTGGTGCATTTTGTTATTATTTTAATTTTATTTTTATGTTTATTATTTTATATTTTATTATCTTTTTTCTCATATTTGATAGGGTTTAGTTGATGTTTTAATAGGTTTGAATTTAAATTTGCATGTTATATTTGCATGTTATATTTGCATGTGTGTTACCGATTCATTTAAACATTTACAAAGCCGTTTGTGTTCTGGCCCAACAATATGTATGGGTCTTCGTGTATCGGTTTTAGTCAAAAAGTTTATTAAAAATTCGATATTTATCACCCATCCGTATTAAAACCCCAAAAATCCGGATTCAAAATTTATCGATTTAACAAGAAATTCAATTCTAACTTTCGAAAAGAATTTCTTTTTTTACACTATTACTCATATTGAGAAGTAAATTTATTTTCTGGTTATTTTTTATTGATTTTAATTTTTAGAAAATCGGAAAATTTCCCATTTGATGCCATTGAAATTTATTGGAAATTGAAGTATTTTACATGAAGACAAGGTCGACAAGGCTCACATTTTTTATTAATTTTTTAATAGGTGTTTTTTTTAAATCTTAATCTTTTTAATTCGATTAATTGTACTTTTATTTCCTTTGAAATCTACTTTTCAACTAAAGATTTTAACAGTTTAATTGGTAATTTGATTTCTGTAATTAGTGTAATTTCACAAAAAGAGGGTGAAATTCCATTTCGGATTTTTCATTGTTACATTTGGATTTTTTTACATTCAACCGAAATTGACTGATTTCGTTTGGGTCGATTTATCTACACATTTAATGTTTTCTTTTTTATAATACAAATTCACTACTCAATTTATTTATTTTAACATAAAAGTTTGGATAGTATAATCCACATCCGACTCAAATTTCAAAAATTTTCTGACCATAAGAGTTTCCAAATTTTAGAGTATAGCTGTAGTACTCTTTCGCCTTTTAACTACTTCTTCCGGTGGGTTTTCTCGTGAAAATTAAAGAAAATATTAATAAATGCACAAAAAAATAATATTAAATCAATTTAGAATTCAATAAACGCAAAACTTACGATTATAATGACATGCAATTTAATCGTCAACTAAAAGGAATTATTGGCGAATAAACCATAGAGCCATCCAACGTCTGAGAGTGTTATTAATAATGACTTTTCCTTTTTCACTATGAAGATATAACCAAAACCATCAACGTAGTAACTTCCAGAAATGAAAACACCCGAATTATTCTTATCGGAGAGGCTCCTTTTCAGCATTATTTTATTTAATGATTTAAAAACTAACAGATCAGCATTTTTCTTTTTACTTCTTTCTACCTTTACTTTTCTCTTTCTTTCTTTTCTCGGTCTTTTTATACTTCTTTTTGTGCACATTTGAATTATTTACACCCTCAATGTGACCTGACATCAACCAACAGGTGGTCAGGTGGCGGGGATTACTGGGGAAGAGACCTGAGCCAGCGGACTACCATCATACCGATATCTCTCCTCCAAATCACCAGACTGAATCCAGACGGTCAATTTTTTCGATTTACTATCTTGTATGCATGTGATGACTTTATAAATTTTTGGACATAAACAAAGTAAACAAAATTTCCTTATAAATATATTTTCTGGAAAATATTATGAACCTAATAAATTATTTATGAACCTCAGATGCATTAATTATTGAACTAGAAAGGTGAAATCATCGTAAATTATTATAATACCAATAAAAACAAATAAAAATCTGCTTTTGATAAGTTTTATCAAATATTTTAAAAATTTTAATAATTTTTTGAAAAATTGTGTTAATTATTGTAGATAGGACATTGAATTATATATCACCAATTCCCACGCACTTTCGAGGATTTAGAGGGAATAAGATTCTTATTCCAATCGACGCATAACCAGTAGTATTGGTTCTTTGAGAATGGCTCTTTGAGAATGTTTCCATATTACAAAACTCATTTAAATGCAAAGATTTGTACTGAAGATTGCGTGACTCCTTCCACTGAAACAATATTCGCAAAATGCGATGGAATTAAACATTTTGCTCGATTGGACCTTAAATCTGCATTTTGGCAAATCGGATTGAATGAAGAGAACAGATTACTGTACGCAGTAAATACTTCAAAAGGTCTTTTTAAAGTATCTCGACTTGAAATGGATTTTAAAAACAGCAGTATGATATTCCAAAACCACATCATGAAAGGAATCGAAAACGTGGTATGTTATCAATACGATGTTGTAGTTCATGGAAAATATCAAGCTTCGCTAGATAAAACCCTCAATGCCGTCCTTTCCTGTCTCAAAGAATAACTCTAGACAAAGCTCTTGTAGAAAGGATAAACTTATTTAAATTCCAAATCAACAAAAAGAGTTAAAATCAATTTTAAATTGTTAAACTTTTCAGAAAAATTAAAATGCATGTATCAATAAACGTTAACAGAAAGATTCAAATGGACCTATGAATCGAACATGAATTCAGATCCATAAAGCAAGACCTGCAAAATGAGTGCACCTTACAACCATATTCTCTCGATAAAGAGATTATAATTTCAATATATGTATCGGCATATACCATAGCAGGGGTACTATCTCAATAAAATTACGGTTATTTCTTCAAGAAAGAAAAGTTACAATAAAATCCGACCAAAAACCACTCGAGTTTATTTTTAATAATAATAAACCGATAATAATATCATCAAGAATAGCCAGATGGGTAATTGAAATCATGGTTTTCTATTATATAAACATGTACACTGCCGGTTTATCAATGCCCACGTCAATACCAGACTTCAATACGATGAAATCATAGTAAATACTAACGAAGAAATTACAGAACCAAGTCTACCATTTAGTAAAGGAAAATTTACCTCCGATATAATAAGTATAAGAAATAATAACATCTTTTTAAAAAGAATAAAAAATTGAATCATGACGGGTGGTTGGTCCAGCTACTCAAAATAAGGAGCATAGCTTTGCAAAGCACAATGAACTTCTAAGAATTGAATGCAATTTAATTTATAGAAAATTGTGCCGATGTTCTTGATTCATTGAGAAAATCAATTACTAAACAAGTGCACGATAGACATATGCGGCTAAGCCAGACAACGACCAGATTGTGTACAAATTACTGGTAGCCTGCAATGCGAACCAACCTTTTTATCTCTGATAGATGAATCTTGATGTTCTCACCAATTTGAAATGATTTGCTCATCAGTTTTTTGAAACAGACCTCTGGAGAATCACTAAATGTTCTGATTAATACTTCCTTTGCTTCTTCATATAATATGTCTTCGTTTTGAATGCTTCTTTAAAAGAGATGCATGCTTTACCTTAAATCGTATCAGGCAAAATCTCCTTTATCGCATTATGTTTGTGTAATCGACATAATAGCTAAAATTTGTCGAACCATTCGATTATCACCCTGTTCTCTCCATCAAAGTGTTCCAATGAACCTATTATATTTTTAATCATGCCCGGATTGCTTGTCGGATATGGATACAATAAAACTATTAAAAAAAACGCTTTTGTCAAAATTCTCTTTTTCATAAACAATTGATTATTATAAGGACTTTTTGTTTTTCACCTCTGATTTCTGTATAAGTGACATGATATTTTCTATATATATTTGAATGTAGTAAAACAAAACGCCATCGAATTTCGATGTTTTCATAAAAGTTTAAAATTTAGTTTGATATTGAATTTTTACATATTTTTCTTAAATTTTAGATTTTTCTTTTTGGTATTTTTCCTAATTTTTAACGTTTTGTTGAATTTTTATTGTTTTGCTATTATTTTCTAATGCTTATATAAAATTTTTAAGGTATTTATTTGTTTTCTATTCTTTTCCGATCCACATTAATTATTTTTATGAATCATAATATATTTTTCTTTTCTTTTGTGTAGTATTTGGGTCTTCTTCGTGACCAGTAACACTCCACTGAGGGTCTGGCATTGAGGTTATTGGAGGAGATAGCTGACCAGGGGAACTAAAATTCGAATCACTAACTCTAGACTAGTTTGGTTTTCTCACTTGTATAGCATGTACTCATTTAACAATATTCAATAATAGCAATGATAATGCAATGGTGATTAATAATAATTAATTCAATAATGATAATAATAAATCAATGGTTAATTTAAATAAAATAATGACTTCTAATTTTTGAACGATAAGAAGATAGACTCTTGAATCATGAGGCATATTGCATAGGTCAAGTACTAGGGAAGTGAGTCTTCCCTGTGACTTGGTCGATGCGAGAAAAATCATTCCGACTTGTAATTTATTTGCATTATATATTTTGGTTAATAAACTGATGAAAAATTCAAACATTTAACTAAAGTAATCAGATTATATAATTTGAAAAATAAACATTTTGTACTCACAACCTATTTAAAAATCCTACATTCATAGGTCTAAAATAAATGGTAATAACCTAAATAGAGAGTTTCCTATAACATTCACTTTAAGTTTTACATAAAAATAAAATCAGTTCAAAGATAATAGAACTTTTCCTAAAATTTTCCTAGAGGTTTACAAAAAATTACATCAAATCAATAATAATGAAAAACAAATAACGAGAGTTTTCCATTACTTATATTGAGGGTTCTTCCAACGTTTTCAAAATTTAAAAATATTAGCATATATTTCTATCAATCTGGCATCGACTTATATATAGTGGTTTTACACGCGTATTTTTTGATACTATAAAACAAAACACCTACTTGTTTTTACCAAATTTCATCACTTTTCCACTGATTGTCAGATTTTCATGATTCTTTTTGTTTAAAGGTTCTAATTACATTAAAAGCTTAATTCTCATAGTTACTTTCTAAAATATAATCGTTTATGATGTATTTAGAGCTTTTTTCTTATTTTCTGTCTTGTTTTACGCTAAATGGACGATATTTGGTAAATTTTCGTCCATTTGGATTTTCTGCCACCAAATTTTATCGGATGTCGTGCCAGAAGAAACAAAATTTTCCTAATCTTAGTTATTGCCCAACACTATATATTTTCTCAAGGAGCAAGTAATCTGTCAACACGTCAACTGTAAAATTACCTATCAACGTGTTTTTGTTCGACGTATAGAATTGAATTAAGCATGTATGGACGCTATGATAAATACATTTAACATATATGACACAGGCAAACTCCAAACTTGACCAGAGCAAAATCGACAAAGTTAGCATTTTTTAGTTTGTTTGGTGCTTTTATTTGCACTGATTCCTCATAATTATTTGGCATTGTTGGAATATTAGCCATAACTTAAACAAAAAGTTGTAAATTAAAACAAAATAATTAATTAAAACAAGGTCGTTTAAAATTGTTGATATGGCTGCTGAAAAAATACAGATGCACCGCAAGCAGAAATTAAAAATAAAATAAAACACCAATTAAACAAATTAAAAATATAACAAAATTAAATAAATCAAATATTAATAAAATTTACAAAAAGCCTACAGGCGCAGACGAAACACATAATTATAAAATACAAAACCGCCAAAACCTTAAAAAAGAAGGTTTAAGAAATACATAGGTGGAAATGGCGACCAAAAATAAAATATCGAGAGGCCAAAATGAAAAATGGTTAAGAAAAGCAATAAAATAATAAAAAATTAAAATTACAAAAATAAAGAAAATAATATTAAAAAATAAGGAGAAAAATTAAATAAAAGCAATAAAAAATCCCGAAAAGTAACAGAAAAAGACTCAAAATTCTCTTAGTGTTCGCACACAAGCATGAAACTGGTATATAAAAAGCAATCCTTTTCATAATTTTAACATTTTTCAACGAATGCTTATTTTCAAAATTTTTTTGATACAAAATTTTGCTAGGTTTTAAGTAGTTTGTTTTTGATATAAATATACTTTCGTTATATGTTAATGTCTTTTATTATTATGGATGGCCGCGATGTCTTTTAGCATTTACTTGGCAGGTCCCCTAACCTATTTATATTTATTTCATACATGTTGAATCGTGAAGATGGTGAATCAATTTTCGATTCCTTCAGTTAATTTTGAGGAATGTCGTATGTGTTTGTTGATCGTCTTCATCCTTCGATTCCCGCTGAGAAAGGTAAGGTCTTGTTTGGACTGATCTTGAAAGCAGGACGTTGTCGAATTTACCGAGGCACCTGATGGTTACGTCGGCTCGATCATAAGAGGCTAAAATCAGGAAAGTTCGCTACAGTGAAGTGTACCCCATCAAACGATGTGTAACGATAATTTCTTTTCCAATAGCAATTTGTGTTGTTTTTGCCGTTTTCTTTCTGCTCGTCCTGGCCTTGCGCGGGACTTTGGTTTGAATGGTTTTTGTACCGGACTTGTCGTATTGTGGTAGGCCAATTGGGCTGGGGCGAACACCAGAGGGTAGGGTAACGGCCTGCCCCTCCTGGCCCGCCGCTATGGCTACCCCTAGTCCACGTATCTGAACCTTTTGGGCTTGGTTCAGGGCTCTTTCTTCCTGCCAGCCCTTCTGTGCCGCGTCGATCTTTTGGTAAAGACGCTTCACTCTAGCCGGCTCGGACCACGTAGCTCTAACCCGCTGCAGCTCACGGCTTAGTTGGAGACACTGTTGATGTAAGTCTGCGTTTTCTTTACGGAGGCTTTTTAATTCTTTGCCGATTTTCTTCATAGCATCATTCATCGTTTTACCTTAATAACAAAATAGACATAGGATAAATTTCGTAGACAAATTTAAAGGACAAAAATAAACAAAATTTCAGTCCCCACCCCATTATCATCCCTTGTCTTGTCTTCTCTGGAGGATCGGTTCACTGTTCACCTTATTTAGTTCCCGTGTGTCATTTTATGATTTAAATTAATAAAAAAGAATTGCTAATACAACGAATTTATTATAAATACAAAACGTAAGATAAGTCTTCAATCGTTGTGAGATCGTTTATCAGTGAAGCGCCTCCTCGAATAGGCGTGCTCTTCGACGCCCCGATCTTCCAGCATGTCTCGAATATCTGGCTGGAGGAGGCTTTTCGGAACCACTAATTGAACTGGCTCGTCACTCTCTAAGAGGGGCCGGATCCCTATGATCATAAGCCACTCCGTAAGTGGGCAGGTGCCCGTGCGAACTGGGAATCCGCCCGCTTGCGATGTCCCTATTGATCCTAGCGAGGTGTTCCTTCTGCCGCTTCACTAAGAATCGGTATAGCCATTCTAATTGTTCCAATCGGTGCAGTTCACCTGCTTTCTGTCGAATTTCTCGAGCGGGGTTTCGGCCCGGCTCCCTCTTGATGAGAACGCTAGGGAGCTCGACGTCGGTTGTTGATCTATTATTATTCCTGTTCGGCCACTCCGGGTACCATAAGTCGATATGGTATATCCCCGGTCCCATAATACTTGCCTATATCTTACGGCAAATCTGGTCGACACTGTTAAAGTAGTGCGATCCACGTCTTCCTAATCACTGGTATGGGTGCCTGTTAATAACGATATTAATGGTCATCAATCTAAATCGATTGCCTTCCTGACGATTATTAATATAAACTTATAATGGAAATTTTAGAATGATTTTAGCCAAATTCTTAATTAAAACTCAAAGTTATGCAAATCCGATTTATTTTACAAAAACTAATCGTTTATGTTTAACCACAACATTTATTTAAATTAAAAATATTCATTTTCAAAAAATTATACTTAGGTGATAATGATTTGAAATTCTTAATAGGGGTCATCATAAGGGTAATTTAATATTGATCTTCTAATTATTATAATAGAAAAATTCACTAATTCTAGTAGTCTATTTGTAGCAAAACGAAATGAAATCAAATAATTCTAATGCATTAAGGGTCGTATTAATAATATTCTGTTGCATAATGCTATGGCTGAATACCCTAATAACAAAGTAAGATTAGATCATATTAAACAATCAAAACTACCTCAAAAGAGGATTTATGTGCTATAATATTTAAATCGACAAGATAAATTAATTTAAAATATACAATAGTTACGTGAATATATCTAATTGAAAATTTAAATTTCAGAAAAATTCATGCATATCCGAGGAAATTGTAGGATAGTTGGGGGTTAAGTCAATGTATTTTCTCCATATTACTAAGCGGTTCACTCTCTTATTCTAAATTCTTGCTTTGAGCAAAGAATGACCGTCACGGGATAACGAGGATCACGATTAATTTATCTGGTGGGAGCGACGTGACTAGAGAGAGATTTCCTACAAATCGCTAGTAACTTTAGTTGTTTAGGGACTTGGTGATTTGTTATTTCGGTCTAGAAACACCTTGGATCTTTATGTCGTAATTCTAATTGCCGGAATACCAAAAGGAACAGTAATATAACGAATTGAATTATAATTTTTATTAAATATCAAAACGTAGCTGGGATAGTCGTACTTGGCATATAATTATCTGCAGGAATATGGCTTTGGCCATGACCAAGAGTTGCATGGGTTCGAAGGTTGTGTGCGTCGGGCATTTGTCGATTTGAATCTTCGATCGAAGCATCTTTCCGCGCCTTGAGTCTATTCATTTCGTTTGTTGGTGTTGTTGCCATTGAAAATTTCCGATAAATTATTTGAATGCGTATAGCTCCATTTACTATATATACCAGTGGCGTCGGTGAGGGTGTATTGCCACGTGGTAGGGCTGAAATTTCGACGAGACTGATGATTGGTGAAATTCTATTTTTAATTTTTCCGTTGATCGGTGGGCAGAAAAAATCTTCTGAGGGAATTATACACACCGACTGTGTTACTAACGATTTTCTTATTCAGTTGCAGTGTTGACATGCTACGTCACCTGGTGTGCACCGTCATGTGTTTGCATGCCACTTTTCTGGCAATGGAAGATCTGCCGAATAATCGATCGGAAAATTAATTTACCATTCCATTAGTGGATATTTCCTATCCCTAGCTGATCACGTGTAAATTTATTGTCAAATATGGATGTCGTGGAGATATTTATACTGCCATTGTTTGCACTTTATTGTCAGTATCTTCGCTTTGATCTCTATGGTTGTTCCCAAAGGTCCATCATTACATCATCCAATCTTCTCGGACAGTTATTCTCCGAACTCGGCCCCGTCTCGGCCGTTGGTCATCTAACCTCAGTCCATATTCGCCGCTCATCAGCGTTCGGAAGAACTTCGTTATCAATATGCGGAGCTATAAATCGTAAGATCTTCACCTAGTACGTCGATACAATTTCTATCGGAAAATTAACCTATGTTAGTTGGATGCATTTATATTCGCGATCTGGTTCGCAGGAGTGTTCAATGCGTGGAAGTGTCGGCATGCGGTTGCTAGGGGCAAAGCCAGAAAGGATGATGAGGTCCTGTTTATATAATAAACTTTATTTACTTACATTTTATGATATGTACAAGATTTGTAGTTGCTTACTTTGTATTGGTTTATTTGGGGTATCTTGTTATGGAATTGTTAAACTGTTTAATTACTCCTGTAAAAAACTTGTAGAATCATTAGTTATCAATAAAGAACACGGAATTGGTTGACTATTTACTCATGATTATAAAGGACCCCGTGTCAATTACAATTTACGAAAGGAAAATAATTAAGACTTTTCTTACACTATTTTCAACGAGTAATGATCTATGGGTGTTCATTTAGTTTTTTATAATTTTATTTAAATCAATAGATTTCACGCCTTGGTTTCTAAATAATGATTGAACTATGGGAATTTTAGTTTAGTCCTAATTTTATTGTACTAAATTGTTGATGCCTAGATGGTTTTGTTCGGTTAACATTCTATCAATAATTTATTCAATGATTTAACTCTCGTCCTATGTTATTTAGTCATTAATGATCTATAAGATTATTAGTTTAGTTCAGACTTATTTCACGTAATTACCAACAAATAAAAAAGATTTTTAAGATTTTTTAGAAGCTCGATACATCGATTCCCGCAAGCCCCTTTTCCATTAACCTCAAGTTGATCATAGGAAATTTTTATGTTGATATTAGATTTTAAGAGTGTCCACTGGACTACTCTGTGTAGATATTTTAGCCGTTGAGTAATAAGATTTTAGGTCGATTTTTCGGGAGCGGGTAGAAAGGTAGTCAACCAAAAGATTGCCTCTAGATCTCCTTGCTACTTCTATGATAATGAAAGAGTTGACGTTCGAGTCCGTCGTTACCCACGGCGAGATCTCTCACGGGCAAGAGCTGTTTGAGGACTTACACCGCTCTTACACTGCTCGAATCTCTATGTAATATTTTAATAGCTTGTCGGTGTGTGGCTATAGGCCGGAAAAATTTCGACATGATAAATAAGTTCGTTCGTATATATATCTATTCAATCAGTATTAATTTCATTTTTGACATCTCTTTCATCTAATTCACATCCATCAGCAAGTCATTCTTGCTTAATTTTAATCAAATAAATTTGTCTGGGTCAGTAGTTAAATAGTATCGTTGTCAAGTTTTCACAAAAATGATTTATCCGTTAAAAGCTGGTCCAATTGATTCGATTTATTAAAACCGAATGAGTGATTGTTTCGAGTGTTAAAAATTTTGTGAAAATGAATCGGTATATATACCTATTCTGTGACCCTAACCTTGCGTGTTAAATTTGATGTAGTAAAACAAAATTTGACCTTGAGAATTTCTTTGTATTTTTTAACTTTAATTTCTTAATTTTTGATTTATTTTGACAATTCGTTCTTTTAATAAATAATTGAATTGTTTCCGATTCAAATTATTTAATTTATTTCTAATTTCGACCAAGTCCCATAAAAACTTAGTTTCCATGGTACTAACCAATACGGGATGCCTCATGATCAGATTTTCCTTATCCTCGCACAACCATAATAATTTATTAATTGGCGAGAAAAATAACTGAATTTATTTGTTACTTATATTATAAATATTATTATTGTTAATTTTTATCCATAATTTTTAATCATATGGTATAAACAGTGATAATCACATGCATACAAGTTATAAAAATGATTTTTACCAAAATAGTCATCAAGCTAGTACTTCGGTGTGGAGGTACCCGTAGTAAATGGCAGTTTGCCGGGTCAATTCTCATCTCCAAGAATCTCAACGCCAGACCCTCTGTAGAGAGCGATTGGTCACGAGAAAGACCTAACTATAAAGTAAAACGAAAAATAAAAATATTAGTATAAGTCAGAGAGAAGTAATGGTGACTCAAAATAGATAAAGAAATTTATCAAACACGAAAAATAAAAGAAGCAAAAAGAAAAATTCCTAAATCAATCTTATTATTGAAGACAAACATTCGGAAAAATTATGAGTATATCACGGTTTTTTCGGTAGATTTTCTAATGAAATATGAATATATATATATATATATATATATATATATATATATATATATATATATATATATATATATATATATAACTAATTTTTTTGAATTTTAAATTATTTTTTTTATTTTTTAATTTCTTTTGTTTGATTACCTTTTATTATGCCTATTCATCATCAAGAGAAGGCAATGCTAATGACGACTAGGAGTCACAAAAACAAGCCCAATAAAATAACTGGAGAAATATCTATGGAAATCACCAACTTAATTGTTATAAAAAGAAATTAATTAAAAATAAATTTAAGCGTCTTTATTATTTAATTCATTTTTCAGGAACTATCAAATAACAAAATTTATTTAATAAAAAAATATTGTGAAACATTTAGAAATGACAGCAACAAAAACCCAAAGGAAATCGACACAGTTTCGTAAATGAACTAGACAGCTAATCTTCTTTTCTAAAAATAAATTCTTATAAATAAGTTTTAATAAAATTATGTTGAGGTACAAGCTGGGAAGAAGCAAACAAAAACATGTAGATGCCAAGAAAATGAAATATATTTGAAATCCCGAGCAATCCAAGAAGATCCTCTCAGAAAAAGAAAAAAATAGATATCTATTTTTCATTTTGACAATTAAAAATAAAATTATGTTATGTTCGTTTATTATATTATTTACTTGTTAAAGTAAAAATTACTCAAGGTTATTTTAAATGAGGAAGGATGACGATGAGTTAACATAAAAATAATTAATTATATAAACGTACCTGCGATGAGATTCAGAGATAAATCCTATAAAATTTCCCCAAACGATGGGGAAATTACCTGAAAATATCTGGAAAAATCTAAAAACCAAAATCAATAATCGATATGTCGGAATAAATTAATTCTCACCGTGGGTAGGGGTGTAAAAGTAAGAAATTCCATTTCAATTTTTAGAAAGGAATTTCTTACTTAAATCAATAAAAATAAAAACTCTGAATTTGGGGTTTTAAAGGGAATATTTTATTTAAACCACATTATTGGGCCCCTTTTCATATGCCATTTGACCACAAAATTTGAAAAATCTATAAAACGAACAAACCTCCATCAAAAATCAATGAAACTATCACTATTTCACTAGTATATTTTTATAATAATATCATAAATCATAATTGTCAATGTTACAAACCAATCATCTATTTAATTTAAATACATATATAAAATTTCAGTGAGCAAAAATCAAGCTAAGTCACTGGATATCTAGAAATTTCGACGAAATGTGGCCTATCATCACGATGAGGCTCTGGAACAAAGTCAACGAGCCGAGGCAATGATCCGTCGATGCCACAGGATGGAAGAAACTTGGACGCGGCCGGAACAAGCAAAGAAATTAACCCAACATAATAAACTGTCGAAATTTCAATATTCCGAAATGGCCATAGAATTAGAAAAAACATAAAAGGAAACCCAACAACGAGATTGGCGACCACCAGTCTACCGCTCTTACCACCTGCATCGATCAAACAGTTCTCCCTTTATGCTCAAGTCCAACAATCAATGTAGACTGCAATATCGACAAAATCAAATCTAATAAAAATCGTTCCAGCAAAGACGAAAGAGAGAGACGCCGGAGATTAAAGACGGATAGACTAATGAGACAAATGAAGAAGTCCATGTCGCACATATCAGATCAAGATTGATCCATTAACTCAATTTTATAAAATCTATTTAATAAATGATTTGTGACTTTACTTTGGGAATCGTTTCGAACTAATTCAAATTATCTAATAAGTAATACTCGTGAAATAAGATAAATTTTCTAAATAATCGATATTATTTCAATTGAATTAACTATAAAGGGACCCGTAATCAAAGTGAGCGTAAATACCTTCTATGGTTGCCCGTGAACCTAAAGGTTTTCTAGGGTATTAGCAGTCATAGTAATATGGCTCACCTTTTATTAGAAACCGCCCTTTTGGAATACATTTCCAACATCATTTTGTCGGGTATTTAATGGTTATATCTCTTGTGCGCGCATCTGGTGGGAATCCCTTGCAAGTGACTGCGAAAATCTTATATCTTTTACCCATCAGGTGCCCAGCAGAAACTTATAACCTAAGCTTTGCAAAACTATAAAGAGATAGCGTTCATTCATTTGTATATAAAATGACATTCTAAACCACTTTATACACTAAATAGAACAAAGAGGTATCATATTATGTATCTCCAGTTTTGGTTGTTTACATTCTGAATGCAACTATTGTTTTCCTTTTTCCTAATTTCTTTTTTCATTTTTCATCTATATGTTGTTTTATATTTAACACAAATTTAATATTAAAATTATCTGTAAAAATTTAAAAAAATTTATAGAATAAATAAAATTTGTAATATACAATTCCATAATTTGACGAAAATTTCGAAATTTAAATAAATTTCATTTGAAATGTAAATATATATAAAAATTTAGATATTTACAGCTTGGACTTTATTAAAAATGACAACATTTTTTTATTTTAGAATTGTTGTAGAATGTATATATTTAATTTATTATTTGGAACCTTTCTGAATGTTTAATGTAAAAACCTTACTCTGTGTTTAAATATACTAATTTGTATTTATGCCTACCGTGGATGATTTAAATTGCAAGGTCTTTTTCCGTAGCATTTTATTTTATAATTAATAATTTTATTATAAAAATTATAAAAATTCCAGTAATATGATTTTAATTTAATTTAATTAAATGTAATAAACATATTATTAATAATTAAATTTTTTTCCAGTCATATATATTGATTTTCAAGAAATGGAATGTAGTACCACTTGTAGCAGCAATGAAAATATCTGTGATAGTAATAACAAAAATGATTTTGATGAGTCAAAAGAAGCTGAAGGTGTATGGTCACCGGATATAGAAAACAGCTTCAACGAAGCATTGCAACTTTATCCACCATGTGGGCGTCGTAAAATCGTGTTGAGTGAAGAAGGAAAAATGTATGGTAAGTAAAATTTAATGAATTCTATTGGTTATTATTATTGAAAAAAGTCAAATTAATTTTATTTACAAGTTTCTAATTGTCTCATTGTAAAGGTCGAAATGAATTGATTGCAAGGTACATAAAAATGCAAACCGGCAAAAGTCGATCACGAAAACAAGTGTCTAGTCACATTCAAGTTTTGGCTCGAAGGAAATCGAAAGAAATCCAAAATCAAATCCAGGAGAAACACACTAGAGAGCAAGCAAGACAACAGTTGGCCAACATGAGCAGTGCCCAAATCGTTTCCGATTTCAAAATCAAAGAAAATCTATCATTATGCAATGACAATCGAAATAAATCTCCAAAATTTGTCGATAACAATATCAATTCTTTTTCAAATACTCGTTAGTAAAATTAATTAATTAAAAAAATTAAAAAATTAAACTTTAAAATATATATTAATTTTAATTTCGTTCATTAGATAGTTGAATTTATAATTTTATTAATAACTTATTTTTTAAAAATATTTTTCATGTAATTTAATCAATTATAATTGATTTATTAATTAAAAAAATAATAAAAATAATTCAATTTTTAAATTTTTATTGATTTTTGCTTGGTTTATTTATTTTTAGTTGAATTTATAATTTTTTAAATTAATTAATTTTTAAATATTTTTTTTCAAAATTAATCAATTTTAATTTATTTTAATTTATTAAATAAAATTTTTTAATGTTTTTAAAATCAAAGTTTTTTATTATTTATTAATATTTGGTGTTTTTATTTTTTAAATTATTATTATAAAATTATTTATTTTATGTTTTTTAAAAAACTTGTTTTTATATAAAGCCATTATTTTTGATGTGTTTTTAAAATTCAAAAATTTTTAAAAATATTTTTTGCAAATCATTGAATAGTTAAAATAAATTTAAAATAATTAATTTTTTTGTGTTACATTTTGATCATTTTTTTCTGAATTTTTTAAAATATTTTTTATTAGTTTATAAGGATATTTGGATTAAAACAAAAAAAATTAATTAAAAAAAAATCAATTATTCAATTACTAACTCATTATTTTTTTTGTAAAATTATCTTTTTATATTATTAATTTATTTTAAATTATTCGTATATGAATAATTTAATAATTCGAATTATTTATTATTATAGCTATGCCAAAACTTTTAAAAATTGCTAATTTTTCCTGATCCACTCGAAAAAAGGACCAAACAAATATATTTCTTCAATTCAATTTTTATATTATAAATTTATTTAAGTAATTTAAATGTGGCTACAAAATTTAAAAACAGTTTTTTTGCAAAATACAGTTGGTTATATGAAAATTTACTTTAAATTCTTTGAGAAATTAATAAATTGAATATTAAAATATGAATAAAACATTTATTAAAACAAACACTCAATCAACAATCAACAAATTGAAAACGGACTTTCTAATGAACCTAAATATCTATTTGCCAAGCCCAGGGGTGCCCAACCCAAATAATGAACTTGCGGGTCACTTTGGAAAATCATCATAACTCCACTGGTCACATTTAAAGAAATCCTCACATTAAATTTAGATACACTATTTACATTTTTCAGCAGTTAAAAATTGAAATATAAATGGTCAAGGCAGACTACAGGTTGGACACCCCTGGCCAAGCCTAATAAATATGTTTCCGACATCTATATTATACAAAACACAATTAAAAGCCAAATTCCTTAACATATACTTTATTTGTTTTTCATTCATTGGAAATGTAGATATTTTAACATTTAAAAATTTTAATTTTAAACCAAAGTTTCAAAAATCACAATTGTACAAAAATGGTTTCAAATTTTCACGGACCCGTCCAAGCATTTGGATTCCCTCACATTGTCCCTCAATAATATTGATAATGTCGACTTGCAGTTTTGCGTTAATTAAATTACTTCCCCCAAAAACTGGTATATTTATTATTAATAATTTTTTATATCGAATCCAAATCTATTTTTAATGACAAACTTTTAAAAACATCAAATACACTTAAAGGCGATTGATGAAAAAAATCCAATAGAAACCAATAATAAAAATAAAATTTTCACTATGACACACACACACCGGAAATTCCACCAATGAAATACAAGCAGGCAACATTTATAGCTAAGCATGAAAATGACAATTTCACTACAATGTATTTAATCGATTGTGCTAAAACCGCATAGCGAGTTCAATGAACTATTATTGAGCACCAATCAAAATTGGATTCGAGAAGGTTTTTATTTATCATCTTTAAATAGCTTATGCAAATAATAAATCAACTTCAAATGTTTGGCCAATCATAAATATATGTTAACAACTAAATAATGGGGTCAAGTTGTTAAAATCATAGTAACATTTTAAAATTTATTTTAAAATTTGTTTTCAGTTAGGTTTTCTTTTGTCTGTTTTTCTTGTTTTGTTGTTTCAATGAATGTTGGTGGACGCACTTTTCTGTGTTACATCACTCATTCTGGGCCGGCATAACCGATGATGAGACGAGTTATTCGCTTCATGTTTCAAAGTGCAGTATTGCCGGTAAGTCCGACAAACTGATCTTTGCCTAAACAATTGAATTAATTTTTACAAAAACACTCGAAAAATCCCTTTCAAATAATAACTTCTGGAATTTCCTTTATCAAACCACATAATTTTTCAATTTATTAAAGAAAATTAATATAAAATATATTTAACCAAGAATTATTCTAAATTTTGCATTTAATTTAACAAATATCAACTTAGGTTCTCGTATAATAAACGTGGCAAAAAATTTTTCCCATTGAATTATAATTCTTTGTGAGATGTTCGCTGTGAAACCTTTTTTAAAATTGAAATAAATTTTTGTCATGCATTAGTTCTGATAAAAAAAGATAATACAACATTTTTATTTCTCGCTGCTGAAATGCCGGGTCATGACTGTTAAGGACTCTCAACAAACATTGATCCCATCAAATCGTTTGTTTACTTTTATATACTGATATCAATTTCCAAACATTTCTTATTGTATTAAAATCAGGAAATGGCACAGCTCATCAAAAACCATGATTTTGAATCTTCAGAAATTCCTTTCGATTTTTGTTTAGCTCTGAGACATCTAGAATTGTCTCATTAAAACCTAAAGTTTTCATTGATTTCTACGGTTTAACAAGTGAATCATATTTTAGCACAGTGCTTACTAATATTTCATGCATATCACCGATGTGCAATTAATATACGTGATAGAAAGAGGTT
This sequence comes from Schmidtea mediterranea, assembly GCA_022537955.1. Taxonomy (NCBI): domain Eukaryota; kingdom Metazoa; phylum Platyhelminthes; order Tricladida; family Dugesiidae; genus Schmidtea; species Schmidtea mediterranea. Next base: position 223,139,221 of record CM039680.1, read on the forward strand.
CAGAACAATATTATTAGTGATTTTTTTAAAAACGAACCTCTTTTTCTTTATGAATATCAAAGAAATTTCTTTGTTTTTCGTTATTGTAAATGTCATATTGTCTTATTAAAATCAATGGGAAAAATCGAAAATATTCAATCAATGGTGAAAATGATAAAAGATGGTTGTTTACTTTTCACCATAGTGATTATCATCCAATCAGAAAAACTGTCAATAAATTACTATTTCAAAAAATATTTACAGAATGCAAATTAGTCCCATTTCAATGTTATGCATGAATTCATAGGAAAATAATTATCGATTAATTTTTCAATTGATTTTCTATTTGAAAGCACCATGGCACAATAATTGATGCTTTAAAAATTTATGTTTGAAAATAGAAATGAAATATAAAAAAATCGACGAAAATTATCAAAAAATCACTTTAAAATAAGTTATATATTTACAAATTTAAATGTCAAATTAGGTGAAAATATATTGACTTCCTTCAATATTGACTATCAATATTGGCGTCCAAAAATGTCAAATACTCCAGGAACATTTGCGATAGAAAATAAAAGAGCAGCGTGAGTTAAGTTCCACTACTTCATTAATTTCTTCATTATAAAGATTTATTAAGCAAAACTATTTATGTAAGTGTTTCTCAATCCGCAACTCTATTCTTATTGGTCCGCGAAAACTATAAAAATATAAGTCAGAGAAAGAGAAACGGCAAATAGAATGTTATTACCTTTTTCAACAACGTACTTATGTAAACCAAAGTTTTCAGCAATAGGAAGGATAAAATTGAAACAACGAAATCGGTTATTCTGTTTTACACCTTGCATTTATTACCTTAAATCCAAGAATTGAACTAACAAAAACAAAGAGCAGCAATTACTTGGATTCGTATATCAATGCACTGATAAATAAATAATAAATATTTTTTCTCAATGTAGTTTGCAATATTTTTACAGCAAAGACATTTTTTTATATAAAAAATAATATTTTTACCGCTTTGTGTAAAAAATACAGATATTTTGCGGTCCACAATGAGTTTAGGTTGAGAAACACTGAAATATTTTATTGTGAAATTGAAACTGTTGATTAATGAATTCAATTTAACAAATTTATTAATTTATAGTTATCTTAAAAAGAAACCGAAAATAGTCGATTATTGATGAACAGGATAAAAGATTTGAAAAACAAATTAAAACAAATTCAAATCACTTGATAATCACTTGAAAAACGCTGTGCCGAAAATTCATGAATATCAAAAAAACATCGATATCTTTACTGATTCATAGTCAATTATTTTTTTCATAAATGCAATTTAAAATGAACAGTAATCAGTGGTGAAAATTAGAGGAATTCAAAAAATATCAATATTTTTGTCTTTTATATACTTGTAGAGCAATAAAAGAGGACTAAATGAATTCAATAAAAATTTTTCTGAGGCTTTGTTCAGAATTTATATTTTTTTATTGTTTATCTTTGTAAAAGATTTCCGAAATTTTTGCTTAATTTTTATTCTAAAAATCTTAGATTGAGCCTTCTTTTTGATCATTGCAATGATTCATTTTTTCCCCATTAAATTGCAACTTAATATTTTTACTTTTATGTGTCGGTCGCATATAACACATAATGGTTACTTATTATTGAAATGTCTCAATAAAACTTTATTATTCGAACTTTGAAACCATGAGGTGGTTCAAATAATCGAATTATTATTATAATTTTTTATTTTAAAGCAACACAAGCATATAAAGAAAAAAGTATTTTTACTGTTAAAATTACATAATTTATACAATAGATTGTTTTAAACAAATTTGTTAACTGTAGTTATACGAGGTTATCAACTTTTCCAACTGGCTAGGTCAGCAAGCCCCGTGCGTTGATAAATTTTTATTATTTG